>CM066200.1:9847153-11047153 GCA_033675215.1 Rhodiola kirilowii
TCTTAACTAGGATAAATTTTTATTCTATCTTATGAGTTATGCTTGATTAGTTATTGAAAGTGATATAAGAAAAAAAATTATTTTATATTGTAATGATAATTTGGGGTTTTAGAAATTTAGTATTTTGGTTGCTGAACATTTGTTGAGTTAAGTTTAATTCTGAATTAGGGGTTCTAATATTTTTAGAAATTTACTTATTTCTATTATCGAGTTTGAGGAGATGTGTCCGCTCATTCTTACTGATTTTAGGGTTTCACGCATTGAATGCAGATCAGAGATCCCCCGCACGGCATTTGGATCTGTTTCCATTTCCATAGCTGAATTCAATCAGCGGTTGTGTGATCATTGATGTCTATACATCCCTTGTTTACGTCACATCTTCCAATGGTTAGGTGCTGTTTTAAAATATTACATGATTTATACTCGAGCTAGAACGTTTTTAATTAAGCTAAGGATCTGTCTTCTTCGAAGTCGTAGTATAGGCACGTTAGTTTTTTACACTGCAGGAGCAGGAGGTCATCCCAGATAACCCCATACAAGCTGAAGTGTGTGCGATAAGGACTCTCTAAACTCTAGGTGATTTATTAGTTGTAAAGAAACTTTAAAATTATGTGCTTGACTAGTATTGAACCTGTGTCTGTGTTTGAGTTCATTCATCCAGAAATGAATCTAATTTACATTGTTATTTTTCTCCTTCTTCCAGGCTTGGGCCACCTGACTACCACCCACAAAATCAAACTTCCCTGGCCCCTGAGGAAACTCTTACCCAAGAATATGCACAATCAGGATACAGAGATATGGTGGAGGGGCTGGAGGTAAACACCATTACATTTTGCAGTTGTAACTCTAAAACCTATACCTTTCTTAAAATAATATTATTGCATCTTCTACTGGTTTGGTGATCCAAGAGGCACGATAGATTTCACTATCTCAAGTTCAGACCTTTACGAAGCCCGTTATTATAAAGTGTAAAGAGGTGATTGGATTATACATACTCACTAAAGCTATCTGTTGTAGCATCATTATGATATTTTCCACAATGCTCCATGACCTGTTCTCGATAGTTGGATTAACAATTAAAATTGTGTCCTCGTAAGCCATTAAAAAGCGTTTTATGGCTATAAATGAATCTCTAGCCCAAAAGCGTAAGGTGATGGATATCCCTATTACATCGCTACTCTGTGGTTTCAAAATGACTAGTGCAATTTGAAATGTCATTACTCATGACATGTTAGATTAGTAATGCTTTGGAAGTCAGTTAGCATGAAATTTTTATCTTGTGCCAAGGCCCACAGTGTTTTTCTTTTCTGTGGCTTTCATAGGCAGGCCAAGTGTAAGGAGTCCCCCTTGCTGGTTCTCTGTTGTCTAAGCCTGGTATCTTTCCAGATAAAAAAACCTTGCTCAGAGGAGAGGACTACCGGAAGAGATGGGTTGAGGTTTATTTTTTTTATATAAATTCAAACATTTAATGTGCGAGCTATCTTAGTTAACTCTTACTGGTGAGCGTGCCACATTGGTTGGGTTCGCGGTTGCTCAGTTCTAGTGCTCTCTCTATATAGCTAATCTGTTGTAGAATGGAGCGCAGATATATCCTTATATGCATACTCAAATGTTTGCTTGAATGTATAAACCAATTGCTCTGTTCTACGTTATATATTAAGGGTTGATCATTCAGTTTATGGCTTGCTACAATATTTTCCGAGAAGCAATTTTTACAACCCAAACAATAAAAGTTATATTTACAGTACAGGGTTCATCTCAGCCTCATAAGAGATTACGAACATTGGCTTCACAAATTCCTCATGGTTACAGAAAAAGGCTCTTTTTGAAGTTCTTATTAAGAATAATGTTCCAATTTTAAGGGCAACATAGTTTATCAAAGTGAATTAACTTAATTAGGTATGTCTCCATGCCTTTAAATAAAAATAAAAGCCATGTTTTAATTAGATGACAATTTGGAAAAAAGAATTCATCTGAAGTTTTTTTTATTATACCTAAATTATAATAGATAGGACAATGGCAATGTAGGGGGGCAGACCTAGCTTATAGGGAGGGGTTGTAAATACTCATTCAATTTGATTAAAACGACCCGGTTTTGCAACTCGTAGCAAAATGTTGTGCTGCAATCGGTTTCGAATCCAGCTTATGAGAAGGATTGCAAATGCTCCTAATAATTTTTTTATAAATTGTATTTAAAATTAGGTAAATTTAGCTAATGCCCCTTTAATTTTTGTTTAATGCCCATTGATTTCAATAAATTAAACTTTAAGAAAGGTGAAAGTTATATTGTTGATGTGAAACCTTTTTGTTTTTTTTTTTTATGGGAAAACAAGTATACAACGACGAACACCAAACAAAACAAAACCACAAAATCAAAGTTACTACCAGTACCAGGCTTGGGCCACCTGACTACCACCCACAAAATCAAACTTCTCTGGCCCCTGAGGAAACTCTTACCCGAGAATATGCACAGTCAGGATACAGAGATATGGTGGAGGGGCTGGAGGTATACACCATTACATTTTGCAGTTGTAACTCTAAAACCTATACCTTTCTTAAAATAATATTATTGCATCTTCTACTGGTTTGGTGATTGATGGACTATAGCTGTATGATTCATTAAGACTGTTAAACCCACCAAATTAGACTCTTTGTCTATTTAACTTTTGCTTGTTAGTTCTACTTTTGTTCAACAGGCTATTTCGAGGTCTAGAGAGAAAACACGCTAAGAAGGAGTTTTATAGCTGAAAATGGATTACGAGTCATTCCAAGTCACGACCAAATTCCGACTGTACAACTCTCATGAACCTGACGTGGAATCACTCAAAACAAGTCCAACCGAAGAGCAACTAGGGTCACATCGGAGCTGGAATAACCCGATGGCTTTTGTGAAAAGATCACAAAGCTCTCACCCACTCCCTCCACCTCATGGCCGGCGTCTTCAAGGAGGAGAAGACATGTGGCCCGGCGGCTTTGAGCTTGCCACCTCCCCCCTTCCACCTAGCCGGCGGCTATCTCCTCCTCCTCTTCCCTTGTGACATGTGTTGAGCTCTCATCCCTTCCCTTAGCCTATAAATAGACACCCTCTTCTCCTTGTATGATCATCCCATCCCATACTCAATACACAATCTTCCTTGGTTATTGAGAGAAGCTCTAGATTTAACAATCCTTGTAACACTTACTTTGAAATCAAAAGCTTTGAGTTTGTTCTTGAGTTTACTCTTGTTGGTTCTTGAGTATTCTTCTCTTTACTTTATTGTCTTTCACTTTCAAAACCTTTACTTTCCTGTCTTTCAAAACTGCAACTTTACTTTACTGTCTTTCAAAATCGAAAACTTTACTTTTTGTCTTTCAAAAACCTTTACTTTTCAAGTACTTAGCTATGATGTCCTCTTCCATGGATAATCGTAGCTAAACCCTTCATTCGGTTGAAGGGGTGTACTTATATCATAATATGTTTTAGGCTCTTCTCTTAGTGCTTTTTTGTGTTCAACTTGTTCTAAGTGCCATATATTAGGTCAGAACTTCATTGGTAGAGTGGATGCTCGGAAAAGCAAAGCTCTGCCATGAGTTCGTGACCTCCGTGGATAAGTGGAGGCTCGGAAGAGCACAACTTATCTGTGGAGTTCAACCTCTTTCAAACACCATTTGATTTATCAGGAATGATGCTCAAATGGATGCACATATTAGAACAAGAGTTCTACGTCTTGCGAAAGACTAGACGGTGTGGCAAGTCATGTGCTAGGAATAGCCTTGATACATTTTTTAACACTTAGTATGATCATTAGAGGTCGATGATAAACGGACTATGATACAAGGCCCCTGAAACCGAATCTTTCCTTAAATTAAAACATCACCCGCACTTTACTTTCAGTCACAATATCAACTGCTTACTTTCTGCAAGTCTTGTCCTTCAAGCGCTTACTTTCTGTAAGTCTTGTCCTTCAAGCAATTACTTTCTGTAAGTCTTGTCCTTCAAGCAATTACTTTCTGTAAGTCTTGTCCTTCAAGCAATTACTTTCTGTAAGTCTTGTCCTTCAAGCAATTACTTTCTGCAAGTCTTGTCCTTCAAGCGCTTACTTTCTGTAAGTCTTGTCCTTCAAGCAATTACTTTCTGCACTTTACTTTCACTACAGACTTGTTCAACATCAATTAAACATATAGTTGGGGCGCAACACGCTTGAGACACAGCGCGCGACAAACCAAACATATGTTGTACGGTTGATATTGAACTCGACTGTTCCAGCAATTTACTTTTCAGCACTAAAACCAAAACCAACCCAAAAATACACTTACTTTTCAGCACTAAAATCTCAATCAACCCCAAATCACGCTCCCTTTCTGTACATTTCTCAAAGAACAACTCTATCCCCATAATTCCCTTGGGTTCGACCCCTACTCACCACTCTACTATCCAATAGTAGAATCACAAGTAGCGGACTATAAATTTATCTTGCTTAGCACACGACGACTGTGCTCTGTCAAAATTGGCGCCGTTGCCGGGGAATTAGCAAATGGATAGTTGTTCTTTTTTCTGTTGTACATAATGTCTTCCTACTACAAAAGCGAGCCTTGGTACTATGAGGAATTTTCCCCACCACATTTCGAACTTGAAGTCCGCAAGAAGATCAACAACATAAAGCAATCCCGGGATGAAACTTTAGACGAGTACTTATGGTACTTCGACTCCATTGTGACAAGCTGCCCGCACCATGGATTCACCAACCACGATCTACTTCAAAGGTTTCTCAATGGGATGATGCCACAAGAGTGGAATTGGCTAAATGATGCAGCGGGAGGCTCGGTGAACAACTTAGACATGGATGATCTTTGGATCTTAATAAATGATTTGGCCACGAGGTCAAGACAAGATCAGGCCATGCGGCGCGAAGAATTGGCCAACATGGTACACCAATTCAGGGCTAAAACCGAATTATGGGCGGCAGAAAATGAGCTGGCAGCTAGCACCCATCAATTGGCCGCAGACTTGCAGCAATTGGCTGCAGACATACAACAATTCACGGCCAAAACCAAATCATGGGCAATAGAAAGAACGACTGAACCCACGGAGTCGACTGAGGATGAGGACTCACAAATAACCGAAGAAGAACCGGCCAAGACAGGCCCGGTCCTCATTACTGATGCGGCCGACCAGCGCCCGAGCCCGTTCCTCATCACCAATCTACCCAAGGAAGTCCCGGAACTCATTGTCGAGTTGCCCGAGACTGTCCTGATGCTTGCTGCCAAAATGCCCGAGACATACCCGGACCTCACTGCCGAACTGACCGAGAAAATCACGACATGCCCGGTCCTCACTAAAGAGCTGCTCGAGAAAGGCCATGTCCTTATGGGCGAGAAGCCCCTACTTAACTCTTCATGTTCTATGAAGATCACGGCCACCAAAGATGAGATGATCAATGATATGAAGTGCTAGACGAGTTGGAGGAGAAGCATGAGCCAAAACAGCCAACGAAGGAACTCCCACTCGTCACAAGCCAAGAAGAGCCTCCTGAAAGGTGTAAGGACCAAGGATGGCCAATCATCTCTGCCACAAAGAAGAGGGTTAGCATTGGAGCATGCTTGAGGTCGCTTGGCAAAAGACTGAACTTCCAAAACTGCAAAGATGCCAACCGGCCATACATGAAGAAGCGGCAAAGACATGGGCCAAGAGAATGGAAACCCGGAAGAAGAAGCAAGAGAGCACGGCTCGATGGACCAGCAGCTATGGTCAAGGGAGCCTCACCTTCTAGGAGCTATGAAAAGAAGAACCTGCCGAACCAATGGAGAACCAAACCGAGCCCATCACTCCACAAGTTCTTTGAGCGGGATAAAAGAGCTGCCAAAAAGAAGTTTGACCTCAAGTACCCATAGGATCCGAACTTATGATCCATGAGTGAGGTACCGTCGAGACAACGACGTTAAACAAAGGCACTTGCCGGGAGGTAACCCGGCATATCTAGTTTTTTCAGTTTTTATTTTCTTCATGTCATTTCCTTTCCTTAGTTAACTTACTTTTTTGAGCTTTTGAACTAAGTCATTTCGTGAGGAATGCCTTCGTTCAAAAGTGTGGGGTGAGAACCACCTTTGTAAATAGTTAGTTAACATGTTTTCTTTTTTCCTTTTCCCTTAATATTAACTTTTTGAAAATATGAAATTGAGATGTGAAAAAGATATATCATAATTCATGCGTTTACCATCTAGAGGTCGTATGTTGTGCATGAACTTTCAATTCAGTTTTAATTAACGGGTATCATTATTCAGTTTCTTTGTGGGAATTTTGTATCGATTTTATCTTGCCCATTTTTTTATGTTTCTCAGGGGAAAGAATGGGTGGAGATTTTTCAGTTGATGTTGCCCGTAATTTATAGCATTCTAGAAATAATTATCATGTCTCAAGCTCATGCGCGGAAACTTGTTTGAGCTGCCATTCGTTTTAATAAAGAGCCTTTGCCTACTGGTTCTGATCTCGTTGATAATTCTAGAACAGCATATGCAACTTCTGCCCTGACTGAACTGCTCTGATATTTGATAATGGCTATTCCTGAGATATTTGTAGCCTTAGACTGCTTTCTCTTGCCACAGTTTGTATTTTCAAGTGAGGCTGCTTTCTTACCAAGGCTTCCTGATGGCACCCAGAAAAAAAAATTGTTCTCCGAAGCTGAATCTTCCAAAGACAATAGGCTTGATTCTCATTACTGGTCATCATTGAATCACATTGTTGCATCTATACAGGCACAGGCAGATAGTTTACATTGCTGCCATGTGTACATTGCTGCCAGACTAGGGTACCCAGGGTATTCAGTGGTCGCAAAGATTTCTGTCATGTGTATATTGCTGTTAGACTGTTAAAGATGAAGCTGAAGGACTTGCAAGATCTAGCTCAAAGCAACATAGAGAGTATAGCTGAATTGAGTTGTAATGCTAGGGGATTTGGGAGACAACTCAATATTTTTGGTACGATATCATTGTTTGCTGGATTGATCAGCATGAAGCTCAGGGAGGAGCTCGAGGTACTAAAAGTGTGCAGTTTCTCCTTGTGGAACATGCAAGGTGTTGGACCCTTGTGTTTTGATGATAACAAACACTTAACTAATAATCCACTTGAGTATGCAGAAATCACTGTCTGACAGGAAAGCTCACTGGACATCTCTGAGAGAGAGCAAGCTGCGAGAGAGATGTGTTCCATGTGACAGACAAACCAACTTATGACCAGATCGGATCTGGGAAAAGATACACGGAGATATGCATTGAAGATACAAGAATATATGCGTGTGATATTTGATTAAGATCATTAATTCAAATATATACATGAGGAGATCTAAGTATATACTACAGGAATATCGAAGCCACATTTGGAAGGCGAATATGTGATGTAGTTAAGATATGGAAATATCTTAACCATATCACATCTGAGAGATAGCGAACGGATCTGAGATGGATACATATCCTGCCGACTTAAAGACACTATAAAAAGAAGAAGAGTCTTCATTGTGGAGTTCGGCTTTTAGGGAATAGCGATTGGAGATTGAAGAGAGTTCAAATCCGGAGCTGACAAGGTGCGGCTGTGCGCAAGCAAGGCGATCGTATTAGTTGACTCTTCGAATTGAGTAGTCTTGTTAGCTGTCACTGTGTGAGACAAGTGTAACAAACTGCAAGCATATTCCTTTGTCAATAATACGGATCTTGAAGCCCTTCTGGAACTGTCCAGAAGGCAAGTGGTTTTTATCCTGCTGCAAAAGGTGCAGTAAGGTTTCCACTCTAAATCGTGAGCATTTACATTCTGTCTTGTATTTCCTGTACGAGAGTTATTTTCCGCTGCCATCTGTCTGAGGGATACCACTCTGGGATCTCCCTCATATAGTTGGCTAACCTAACGATCCAGCAATTGGTATCAGAGCCGGGAAGCTCTAGATTGTGTGTTAGCCTTTGCAGGAAATCATGTCTAACGGAAGCGACTCGTTCTGGAAGCCACCGATGCTCAGTCCGGGAGAGTATGACTGGTGGAAGGATCAGTTCGAAGCACATGTTTGTTCCCTGGATGGGAAGCTGTGGCGGGTGTTTGAAAAGGGCAACTTCCCTATTCTGGATGTGACAGATCCCGCCAATCCGAAAGAGAAGGAGAAAGACAAGTACACCGAAGCTGACTACAAGTCTCTCCAACAGAATGCCAGGGCCAAAAAGGTCCTATATATGGCCCTCTCACCAGGAGATCAAGTGAAGATGGCTGTGTATAAGACTGCAAAGGAGCAGTGGGATGGACTTGCTCGACTGTACGAGGGAAACGAGGACATCAAAAGGAACAGAATCCTAGCTGCCACAAAGGATTACGAATCTGTCGAACAGCGAAATGATGAATCTCTGGATGACTTCTACACCAGATTTCAAGTCATCGTCGCGCAGCTGAACTCCCTGGATGAGGTACTCCCTCAGTGGAAAGTAACTCATCAGTTTATGCAAGCTCTCTGCTCCAGATGGGACACAGTGACTACTGCTCTCCAAGCTCAGAAGGGGATTAAAGACATCACTCTGGAAGAGCTCGTGGCGAATTTGCAAAGCCAAGCTGGAATAGCCGAGAGGAAAATGGCCCGGAGACAAGCTGGAAAATCTCAGGCTATAGCGCTTAAAGTTGAGAAGGCCTTAGACATAGCTCAAGTAAGCCTGCCATCTAAAGGAGAGGACGAGGAGATAGCTCTTCTCTCTAGGGCTTTCAAGATGGCAAACACAGGCAGAACACAGAACAGAGGCAACTCTGGTGGAGGACGAAACAGTCAAAGGTGGAACAAGGGATCTTCCTCAGAGGAAGGCAAGACAAAGGCTGGAGCAAAGGAAGAAAGAACATGCTATCACTGCCAGAAAAAGGGACATCTCGCTAAAGACTGCTACAGCAAGAAAAAGGGGGAACCACCTGCCCCAAAGGAAGCCCATGCCATGTTTGCAGCATGGAGTGACTCTGATGAGGAACAAAGTGATAGAAAGCTAGTCAAGGAGCCATGTCTGATGGCGAATTCCACAAAGGATGAGGTAAATGAATCTGACTCTTTCATAGATCAAGTATTCAGTGAATCTGACTTTGCAGAAACTATCGCCGAATTGTTAAAGAAGATCACTAGCCTCAAGGAACAGATTGAGGTCATGAAAGAGGAACATGACGATGACATGGAGAACAATCGTCTCTGGTCAACCAAAGCTATGAAACTCGAGAGACAAATGGAGGAGCACATTTGCAAATGCCCCACCTGTGACAAAAAGGACACACAGATCAGTGATCTAAGTGACAGACTGAGCAGCTTAAGAGTTGACGATACCAGGAAGGTACGGTCAATTGCAGAATCCGACAGATTCCAGTTGGACAACGAGGAGCTCCGTCAGGCTGTTGCAGATCTCAGACAAAAGGAATCGGAGAGAAAGAAGGTCTGGCTTAGAGAACTAGAAGCCAAAAAGGTCGAGGAGGTAAAACAAGATTACAACAGAAGGTTTGCCAGACCCGGACTTGGGTATATGGAAGAAACTAATAAGGAGGGAGAAAACAGAAGGAGTGCCAAAGGAAAGGAACCAATGACTGAAGTCGGAGAGGGCTCCCATCAGCAGAGAAAGATGGAACCCATAAGACAATCGGGAAGAGCAGCCTCATCTCCTCAGGACAGTTATCTCCACGACAGAGACTCTGGTCCTTTCCAAGCTGGGAAGGCATTTGAAATATGGAAAAGGATGAGCTCCAATCGTCAATCCTTCTCCATCGACCCTCAGGCACAGAGAAGGATACCAGCACACGTAAAGAAACACAAGAAAACTGGTACACTCTACTACCGTGTCTGCTGGCACTGTGGTCACTCCGATCATTACAGAGCCGACTGTGAGAAATGGAAAGAAGTCAACGAAAAGAATCACAACCATCAGAGAAAGGCCGGCACCGCCCCTATCCCTAGGAGAAAGGCTTCTCCTCAAAAAGGGGACAACAGACCGGAATGGGTTCGTTCTCACCATGACACAGCCATCCACGGACGACCCAGAAGAACCCCCAGGATGAAAATCAATCTCACGGATGACAATGATTCTCGCCCCTCGAAGTTCCCTTCTGCTGCCAAAACTGTCCCAAAGCCCAGTAAGCCCAAGCTTGTCTGGGTTCGTAAAAACTGACCTCTCTTTTTGCAGGATGGAGTGAGGAGCAAGCCATGGTATCTGGACAGTGGATGCTCCAAACACATGACGGGGGATCCAGGATGGTTCATCTCACTCCAAGCCTACTCCGGAGACAACATTATCTTCGGAAACAAGAGCTCAGGTAAGGTAGTAGCTACTGGAGAGGTAAGAATTTCAGAAACCATTAAAATTCGACAAGTAAGTCTGGTTGAAAATTTGAGATACAACTTATTGAGCATATCACAATTGTGTCAACATGGAAGAAACCAAGTGATATTTAACTCTAACGACTGTGTTGTGAAGTGCATTGAGACAGGGAAAATAATTCTTCGAGGTGTCCGGGAGAATCAGATATATACAGTGGACCCAGAATTCGTCCCAGACGGGGAGCTGTGTCTGTCAAGCATCACTGACGACACATTGCTGTGGCACAAGAGATTTGGACATGCAAGCACGAGGCTGATTCATAAACTCCATCAAAATGAATTGGTGGTTGGTCTACCAAAAGTGGAAAGCTCGTTTGATCAGATATGCAGCGCCTGTGCCACAGGTAAGCAGGTACGTACTTCGTTTAAGTCAAAACAATCAGTGAGTACTTCAGCTCCTCTGGACATGATTCACATGGATCTATGCGGTCCAGTCAACGTCGTCAGCCGTGGAGGCAACAGGTATATATTAGTCATCGTGGATGACTATTCCAGATATACATGGACCATCTTTCTGAGCTCTAAAGATGAAACGTTCTCTGAGTTTGTGTCATGGCTGAAGCTAATTGAAAACAAATTGAGTAAGAAATTAGTATCTATTCGGACTGACAACGGAACCGAGTTTCGAAACTCCCAGTTTATCTCCCTGTGCAGGACAGTTGGGATAGATCACAATTTCTCAGCACCACGGACTCCTCAGCAGAATGGTGTGGTAGAGAGAAAGAACAGGACACTGGAAGACATGTCAAGGACAATGCTGATTGCCAGTGGTGTTCCCAAGGGATTCTGGGCCGAGGTAGTACATGCCGCCAGCTACATACTGAACCGAGCATCCCTACGCTTTCTGATAGGAAAAACACCTTACGAGCTGCTGTGAGGAAGAAAGCCTAACATTGCTCACTTGAAAGTGTTTGGTTGCAGGTGCTACGTACACAACAACGGAAAGGAAAATATGGGAAAGTTCGATCCAAGGAGCGATGAAGGCGTGTTCGTAGGATATCCAAGCCATAGCAGAGCATACAAGGTCTACAACCTGAGGTTGGAACGGGTGGAGGAAAGCATTCATGTAACCTTTGATGAGCGCGCTATGACTGGACACCTTGTGAAAGATCCCTCCTCACAGGATGATGGAGAACTTCAGCTTACTGACAGGTCTGATCCCGACTGGGTACCTGCCCAAAACGAGACTGCAGAGCCAGCCCCAGAGGTCGTTCAGACTGCTGCTCAAGAACCTGCTGAACCAGCCAAAGCTCCACAAATAGAGATATTAGCTGAAGAGCAGGGTCCAGAAGCACAAGTAATAGAGGTTAAAGCAGACCCCCCAATGAGGAAGTGACTGCGAATAACCCTCCTCCGGCAGGGACCGCAGAAGAACCCAGAACCACAAGGAGTGGGAGAGTTACTCAGCCCCCATCCTGGACAAGGGACTACCAATGTTACTCATCGCAGAACCAGGTAAATTTAGATGAACTATGTCATTTCTGTGGATTCGCCTCTTTTGTCTCTCATGCAGAACCAAAGACGGTTGCTGATGCGCGGAAGGATCCAGAATGGGTCAATGCCATGCAAGAGGAACTGCATCAGTTCGAAAGAAACAAAGTGTGGCGACTGGTTCCCAGGCCTGAAGACAAGAATGTGATAGGAACAAAGTGGGTCTTCAGAAACAAGATGGACGACAAGGGAGTGGTTGTAAGAAACAAAGCCCGCCTTGTTGTCAAAGGATACAACCAACAAGAGGGGATAGACTACGACGAGACATTCGCCCCAGTCGCAAGGTTAGAAGCAATCAGACTACTAATTGCTTATTCGACTTACCATGGTTTTACTCTGCAGCAGATGGACGTAAAAACAGCCTTCCTGAACGGAGTCCTGATGGAAGAAGTGTATGTGAGCCAGACACCAGGGTTTGAGGATCTCACTCACCCCGATCATGTCCACATCCTTGACAAGGCACTATATGGGCTGAAGCAGGCACCTCGCGCCTGGTATGAGAGACTGTCACAGTTTCTGCTATCCCACAGTTACGTCAGAGGAGAGGTGGACAAAACCCTTTTCCTTCTGAAGGAAGGGAAAGACACTCTGGTTGTTCAGGTATATGTAGATGATATCATATTTGGTTCGACTAACCCTAAACTTGTCAAGAAGTTTACAGATCTGATGTCGAGTGAGTTCGAGATGAGCATGGTAGGGGAACTCAAGTACTTTCTAGGACTTCAAGTCGCTCAAGGAGAGGAAGGTACCAGAATCCATCAGCAGAAGTATGTCAAGGAGATTCTGAAGAAGTTTGGGATGGAATCTGCCAAGACGTGTGCCACACCAATGTCCCCGAACGACACCCTGGCAAAGGATGAGTCCTCACCTCGAGTGGATCCAACTCTGTACAGGGGAATGATCGGCTCACTGTTATATCTCACTGCTAGCAGACCTGATATCTTATTTAGTGTCTGTCTGTGTGCTAGGTTTCAGGCTGATCCTAGAGAAACCCACGTGAAAGCAGTGAAGAGGATATTAAGATATCTGAAGGGAACAGATGACCTATGCTTGCTCTATCCGAGGGGAGGAGATCTTCGCTTGGAGGCATACACCGATGCTGACTATGCTGGGTGCAAGATAGACAGGAAGTCCACATCAGGGATGGCTCAATATCTAGGACCATGCCTCATCTCATGGGCTTCAAAAAAGCAGTCCTCGATTGCGCTGTCCACCGCTGAGGCGGAATACATCGCCGCCGCTGCTTGCTGTGCACAGCTACTGTGGATCAGGCAACAGCTAAGTGATTATGGTGTTGTTACAAATCGTGCTAAAATATTGTGTGATAACACTAGTGCTATTAACATCTCTAAAAATCCAGTACAGTTCTCTCGTACCAAACATATAGAAATTCGGTATCACTTTCTGCGTGACTGTGTAGAAAAGGGAACAATTGAGATGGAATATTGCAGAACTGAGGAACAGATTGCAGACATATTCACAAAAGCTTTGCACAGAGAACCCTACGAGAAGCTGAGGCTGGAACTAGGTATGGTTTCTCTCCCTTAAAGCTATGACAAATTGTTACTCCCTCAGTGATTGGCTAGACTAGATGCATATAAGTCACGTCTGATGGAGAGTCTAACATGGATGTTCTGTGCTAGTGAAAAAGTAGGCTGTGTTCATAATGTACTCATGCATGCTTGCTATGAGATTGATGACTGCATTAGGGACCAAAAAGCATGAAATTATGATTCCTTTCTGCCCAAAAGAGACCTCCATATTTGATCCCACAATATAAACCAAGGAGGTACTCTAGACCAACCTTAGCCTATCCTCGTGTGGAACGCTCCTATGAGCCCGTTGATGCACTACCTTTTCTGGAGTCACTCCACATGAGGTATGAAACCAATATAATTTGTTTGGATGATATTATTTTCTTCTTGATTGGGTGTGATGTTATTTGTACCATTTGGGTAAATTAGCACATCATACCAAAACCTTGTGTACCCATGAGACAGTAAGACTGAGGTATCACCGTGGATAGATCACCTTCGACTGGGAAACAACCTCCGTGACAGATGTGAAGATGGGCAGTTATTCATCCTTCGATAAAGACTTCTTGGCGTTGGGAAGACGTAAAGATGAATTGAAAGGTGAACAGTTTTCTGCAGCAGGGTATTGTCGCGTCTGTTGCTTTTATGAGGAGACACGTTTATTTCAGATGACACGTGTCGTTCCCCTGTCTATTGGAGCATGCCTGTTCAGTCGGATTCGTTTTTGGCAAGGAGTTATTGCTGAACCGTTTTTGGAATGGAAGAAAAAGTGGAAATTGCAAAATTGAAGGCGGTTTATTTATTGAGAGGAGGCGACGTTTCGAACAAAGGACAGTGCTGTTTGGACGCTAGGGTTTGTTGCGGTATAAGAAGAGAAAGGAGAGCGTACTGTTCCCACACCACTCTCAGGCTTTGTCTTCTCTCTCACGAAAGTTCTGAAGTCTCGAAACCCTAAATCCATGGCGTCTTCAAACCCTAAGTCGAATCTCTCATCTGCGGAAGCTGCCGCCATGGCCGCTCAGTTGCTCGCTAGCGGTGTTAAACCTTTCGACCTGGAATCTATTCTGCAGTCGGTCACCCCGGCTGATTCTGGTCCGACAGGCTCCACCGTGGCCAGAGAAGTGGTCCGTTTTGAGGAGAGACTCGAAGCTCTGCGAGCGGACTCTTCCTCTCAGCGGCAGGTTAAGAAGGAGACCTTGGTGGCTACCAGGTCGGCAGGCAAACGAGCAAGGAAACCCACTCCCGCATCCGCCCGGAAAAGCCTGAGATCCGGCCGGTCCTCTGGTCCGCATGCTGAAGAGGTGGCTGGGTCGGACGACAGTGCTGAAGAGTCGGAGGAAGCCGGGAGAGGGTTTGCACTGGAGTTAGTGCTGGATGACGAGTGGCTGGCAACGAACAGGTTAGGAGAAATCGGTGAACTATTGGAGGCCCAAGGGTGGGGCGGCTTGTTCAAGAAACCTGTTGTTGTTGATGAGAAATTGGTGAGGGAGTTCTATTCAAAAGTCAAGCTGGTTGAAAAGGAAGAAGGAAAAGGCAACTGGGAGTTGTCGGCTGTTGTAGGGGGCGAGTGGTACTCCTTGAGCATGAGGGAGTTGGCCACAGTCCTGGGGGTGCCCAAAGGAGGGTATGCCACCTACTCAAAAGGCGCCTGGCCAGGCACTGTAGCAAAGGCCGAAGTATTTCAAAGACTCGGGTTGGATGTCACAGCAAAGGGTCAGCGGGAGAACACTCACATGGACGTACTCCCTAGAATTCTGCACAGAATCCTTGTCTCGAACATCTCCCCCAGAAAGCACAAGCACAATCAAGTAACCTTCCAGGACATGCTGTTGATTGATCAAATCGTGCAAAAAGGAAGCAAGTGAACCTGGCCTTTCAGGTCATGAAACACATGGAGAACAACAGCAACAATCCGTCTAATGGACTGCCCTTTCCTGGATTTGTGAAGGAGATACTGAGGTATTGGGAAGCTTACCACCCTGAGACCGAGAGAGTGCTTTCGTATGCACTATGTGAAGATCACATTGCCAAACTGGGCTTGGAGTTCTCTGCCGGAGTCGGATGGACTGTTCCTGCTGTTGTCGCAGTGGATGTGGATGAGGATGAGGATGAGGACGTCCAGGATGTGACGCCTATCAATGTTGCTGCTCCCGTCAGTGGTGCTGAGGCAAACCCCTCTGAGGGATTAAGTGAGGTGCTGGCATTGCTGACAGTGATTCGTGCAGAGATGAAGGAGCTCAGGGGTGAACTGAAGGAGGTAAAATCTGAGGTGATGGAGGCAAAGACTGAGCTGGTAGAGGTGAAGTCGGAACTGCAGCTTGTGAAGCAGAAGGTGGTTGATCTGGAGCTGGCAATAACTGTTGACTCGGGGGCAATGTCCGTGGCCGTCCAGGATTTCTCAGGGCAGATGAAGGACCTTGCCACAGAGATTGTGAACCAGATGAAGGACTCGTTCACGATTGTGCCTTAGTCTGCATTGTCTCATGGATCCCCCCTCCTTGCTATCCCCACCCACATTAGCCCCCCCCCCTCTTTTTGAACTTTTTTTTAATTTCATGTTTAAACTCTCTATGTTTTTTGAATTCTCTGCCGCATGTATGGTGTCTGCATGACACGCTTCTATCTTGCGGGCATGAATGAAATGTTTTTCCATTACTCTGTGTTCTTATTTGCATATCTTTTTGATGATGCCAAAAGGGGGAAGAACTATGTGCATACACTAAGGGGGAAAATCAGTACCGAAATTTAAGCGGATGTCTATCTGAGGGGGAACTATGCTAGCTAGACCTTAAGTAGAAATTTTAGTGAAACAATTCTGAAGCAGCTAGCTGTCCAAAGGGAATGTAGATGTGAATTCGGTATCACTTCTGTGTGTGATTTCTTATCTGTGAAGAAGTGTTTGTCATCATCAAAAAGGGGGAATTTGTTGGACCCTTGTGTTTTGATGATAACAAACACTTAACTAATAATCCACTTGAGTATGCAGAAATCACTGTCTGACAGGAAAGCTCACTGGACATCTCTGAGAGAGAGCAAGCTGCGAGAGAGATGTGTTCCATGTGACAGACAAACCAACTTATGACCAGATCGGATCTGGGAAAAGATACACGGAGATATGCATTGAAGATACAAGAATATATGCGTGTGATATTTGATTAAGATCATTAATTCAAATATATACATGAGGAGATCTAAGTATATACTACAGGAATATCGAAGCCACATTTGGAAGGCGAATATGTGATGTAGTTAAGATATGGAAATATCTTAACCATATCACATCTGAGAGATAGCGAACGGATCTGAGATGGATACATATCCTGCCGACTTAAAGACACTATAAAAAGAAGTAGAGTCTTCATTGTGGAGTTCGGCTTTTAGGGAATAGCGATCGGAGATTGAAGAGAGTTCAAATCCGGAGCTGACAAGGTGCGGCTGTGCGCAAGCAAGGCGATCGTATTAGTTGACTCTTCGAATTGAGTAGTCTTGTTAGCTGTCACTGTGTGAGACAAGTGTAACAAACTGCAAGCATATTCCTTTGTCAATAATACGGATCTTGAAGCCCTTCTGGAACTGTCCAGAAGGCAAGTGGTTTTTATCCTGCTGCAAAAGGTGCAGTAAGGTTTCCACTCTAAATCGTGAGCATTTACATTCTGTCTTGTATTTCCTGTACGAGAGTTATTTTCCGCTGCCATCTGTCTGAGGGATACCACTCTGGGATCTCCCTCATATAGTTGGCTAACCTAACGATCCAGCACAAGGTCCGGAATATTTTATCCTCATGCATATGTAAGGCAGCTGATAGTGAGTGGTTATACCGATGCAGACGGGCCTTTGTGGGATAAGAGGACATCATCGGGGTTTGAAGCAACTGCATGCTCCTTTCAAGTGTGATATTCTTGAGGAATCACAAACTGTCAATGAATTGCTGATACATGATATAGTGCACGTGTACTCAAATGAACAGCTAGCATCTGCTCAAATTGAGGGTAGCCAAGGAGCTTAGACACGTTTCTCTTGGAAATGTTTTTAATGGGATTTGTTGATCAATACTGTGAGACAATTTGTTGAGGAGATGGAAAATAAAATAAAGGTTATTCAATTTGCATCACAGAAATGCTAGTTGAGTGAATGCCCTTTTGCAATGCAGAAACATCTTAATTAAGGAAATAATTCCAGCTCTTTAAAATTATAACTGTCGTGATGAACATTTAAAGCTAAAAAGGTTCTTAGCTTGTCATTGTGAAATTTAATTATTTTTTTTAAAAAGCCATAAAGGTTCTTATTATGCCCCCGCGCACAAATGACCATAAAAAAAATTCGATGTAAATGTAGTACTCCCTCTGTCCATTAATGTTTGTCCAAAAGGACAATCAGCACGCTAATTAAGAAAAGTAAATAAAGGACGGTGAGAGATGGAGAAGATGATTTTTTTTTGTAAAGCCATAAAGGTTCTTATTATGCCCCCGCGCACAAATGACCATAAATTTTTTTTATTGGTTATGCGCAAAATAGTAATGCGTATAGATTCATTGTGTACTAATCGAAAGATTCAGACATACACAAGAATTATATAATGGAATCAAAGAACGCGATATTCTTTGAGAATGTAGTTCCTTATGAGAATAAGGAAAGTATGTTAGGTTCTTTTCAGTAATGGGAGAATATTAAAATTTCTTATGAACAAGAGATTGAAGAAGAACCTAAACATGAGATCGTTTCGGGAAAATCGAGACAAGTAAGCGAAGTAGGATAGAGAAATTATTTAAAGCAATTTTTCTAACCTACATGCTTGACTGAACCTCAATATATATAAAGAGGTTGTCAGTGGAGATTGTATTTCTTTCTAAAAAGTATTTTTATAATGTGTCAATGATATTTTTATTATCTTAAACATTGTTCTATAAAGCATAATGTTGAGAGTTGTGATAATCTTCAAACTTTATTAAAATGTAATAGTTCAGATTTAACATAATGTTGAGAGCTATTTAATAATTTTCAGAATGATTTAACATAACATAGAGACATATCGGTATATTGATAATATTTTGGAGGTGTATACCTTAATTGTACTTGGATGAGTATATAAAATAGATGTACACAATTTGGAAAAAAGAATTCATCTGAAGTTTTTTTTATTATACCTAAATTATAATAGATAGGACAATGGCAATATAGGGGGCAGACCCTAGCTTTTAGGGAGGGGTTGTAAATACTCATTCAATTTGATTAAAACGACCTGGTTTTGCAACTCGTAGCAAAACGACCCTAGCTTATGAGAAGGATTGCAAATGCTCCTAATAATTTTTTTTATAGATTGTATTTAAAATTAGGTAAATTTAGTTAATGCCCCTTCTAATTTTTGTTTAAGAGAGTAAGATTAATACAATTCCAGCAACAATAGTAAATAATGCAATAGAGTGAGTAAACAGAAAATTGATTAATATTTTGACTACTTGTAAATACCTCCCTTATAGGGAGGGGTTGTAAATACTCATTCAATTTGATTAAAACGACCATAAATTTTTTTTGATTAAAACAACCTTGTTTTGCAACTCGTATGTTGTGTTGCAATCTAGTGTTATTAAAAACAAATCGTGGATCGAAGCGGTCAAGTTACTGAGTTAATAGATTAATGGTTAATCGGGTTGAACCGGTTTGATCTGCACATATTAAAAATAAAAATAAAATATTTATATATGATATTATAATTTAACATTTATATGAATTGAATAAATATTACATGATTATGATCTGATTATAACAACATACCATAACAAATTTAGAATTTGATAAAGTATAAATCAATAATACAACAATAATAGAACAACAATAACAATTTTAGTCTTAATTTGCAAGTCACAACAATAAAGGATTTCTAAGACTAATTGAATTTCTAGTAAAATTGTGAATAACTAATAAATTTTATAGATTTGATAAATGAATATACATTATTGAAACAAATAATAAAACAACAATCATCTTTAGCCTAGTGGAAGGAAAAAGAATAACTATTAAGTGGGGTTGGGTTTGAGTCTTGTCCAAGTCAAAATTAAATAAACAATTTTTTAAACCAAATCGAAACGATCAAATCGGCATTTTAATGTAAAAACCGGGTCAACCGGATTTTGACCGGATCGATTGTAAAACGGTCCGATAACCAAACCGAATCGATCCGGTGATCGATTCCCGGTTGGACCGGCTGGTTTGGTCCGATTTTTATAACTATAGTGCAATCGGATTCGAATCCAACTTATGAGAAGGATTGCAAATGCTCCTAATAATTTTTTTATAAATTGTATTTAAAATTAGGCTAATGCCCCTTCTAATTTTTGTTTGATGCCCATTGATTTTTATAAATTAAACTTTAAGAAAGGTCAAAGTTATATTGTTGATGTGAAACCTTTTTGTTTTTTGATGGGAAAACAAGTATACAACGACAGACACCAAACAAAACAAAACCAAGGACCACTAATCGGAATCGGAATGGTCTCATTCTTCCTTCCTAGCTTTGTTAGCCAAAGTGTCTGCTGCCCTATTCAGATCCCTGCTAATCCATCAAAAACAAAATTCGATGGAACTTTACTCCGAGAATGGATTTACAAATATGAGCTGATTTTCCTTTTGGACAACACTACACCTGAACTCAAAGTGCGCCTTGCTTCTCTGCACATGGAAGGCAAGGCACTCTAATGGCACCATACTATATGAGCACTCATTTTGATCAATTTCCCTCTTGGCCTAAATATGTTGTCGGTGTGTCCACCCGATTTGGGAGGTTATTTAATGATCTGTTGACAGATTTAGTTAGCTTGAAGCAATCTCATGATTTTGTGGAAGACTACTTAGATAAGTTTGAATGTGCACTTACTCGAATGTCCATATCCGTTCCTCACGCCTTGAGTATTGTTTATGAACCCTCACCTTGCTCTTCATGTTAGACAGTTCAATGCTACCACAGTTGCTGAAGCTACTCGGATAGCTATGCTACATGAATCCTCAGTGCAGCAGACTCCTTAAAAATACTCCAGAGCCCCCTTCAATCCTTACCCAATATCTCAAACACCCGTCCCTTACAAAAATACCTCTACACCTCTTCTACCTTCACCAAAACCCCCCACAAACACCACCGAATTGCCTCACCTTCACCCATAACCCATCCTTAAACCAAACACAGACAAAACACCTAGAAAATACTCTTATGAAGAAATTCAAGAGAGAAGAATAAAGGGCCTTTGTATGTTTTGTGAAGAGCCTTATTCCACTGGTCATCACTTAAAGCATAAGAGATCACAAATATATGTGATGGAATGTGATTATGATGATGGATCCTCTGATGGTGAAGCAACAGTAGAAGTGATATATGAGGAGCTTACAGAGAAGACTATTGATAAATCTTCAACAATCTCTCTGAATGCTTTTGACGGATCAACCACCTTCAATTGTATGAGAGTTTTGGGACTGTATGGTAAGAGAAAATTATATATCTTGATTGATCCAGGGAGTACACAAAATTTCATTGATGTGAATGTTGCCTAAGAGCTCGGCTGTCTTCTAAAGTCCGTTAATCCTATACCCGTGACGACAGCTAATGGCAACAACATGATATCTAGATATAAATGCAGTAACTTCTAGAAATTACAAGGATTTATCTTCACCACTAATATTTGAACTTTACCCCTTGATTGTTGTGACATGGTACTTGGAGTTCAATGACTCACAACATTGAGGCATATTTGGTGGGATTCCTCTAAACTTAGAATGGAGTTCACTCTTGGAGGAATGAAACACTTATTGAGAGGGGTCACAAAATCAGCTTGCAAGGTAATGAAAGGCGGTACCCTTAACAAATTACAGATGCAGGGTCCTTAAATTGATTTGCTACAAATTGTTGAGATCCCAGAGAACACCATGTATTATCCAGTCTCGGCACATAGTGTACTACTCATATATCAGCTAGTGGGACTAGTATGAGCAAAAATCCAGCCTTGCAGCGCCTGTTGTCTTGCTATTCTAATTTATTTGAGGAGCCCACAAAGCTTTCTCCATTTCGAGAGGGATTTAACCATCAAATTCCTTTAGAGGTCTACCTCAAACTTCAACCTTACAGGCAACATTCTCTATAAACCAGAATTCCGCACAAGCTGTCTCCCTGCTTTTATGGGCCTTTCCGCATCACTGATCGCGTGGGAGCTGTGGCTTACAAACTAGTGCTGCCTACTGGGGCTGCTATACATGATGTCTTCCATGTCAGCCAGCTAAAGTTGTGTCCCATTCCTTCCGCCAATCCACCTCACATGCCCCAATACATGCTTGATCTTGGAAAGTTCAAAGACCCTGAATCCATTCTTGACAGAAAGATGGTTAAACATCACAATGGAGCTGTCACAAAAGTACTGGTTCAATGGAAAGGTGATAGGCGTCGTCGGTACCTGCAAATTTGTATTTGTATTTTTCCTTACTCTTGGTTGTGGGTTAGCAGAGCGGCAAGCAAAGG
The DNA here is from genome assembly GCA_033675215.1 of Rhodiola kirilowii. Classification (NCBI taxonomy): domain Eukaryota; kingdom Viridiplantae; phylum Streptophyta; class Magnoliopsida; order Saxifragales; family Crassulaceae; genus Rhodiola; species Rhodiola kirilowii. Next base: position 9,869,023 of record CM066200.1, read on the forward strand.
TCGAACCCTAGATATCTAGAGCGGTTACTTGTTGTTCTGTAAAAAGGAAACCAATTGGGGTTATGATTAATTAGGAAACAGGGCAATAAAATAAAATAAAATAAAGCGAGAGTTATCAATAAGAGAGGATATTCAATCTAGGGTTTCTAATTGTGACTTGTCTTATCATCGACTTCTAAATATCTGATTTCAAATTCCTAAGTGTGGTTACTTCCATTCTAAGTTATAACCTAAAGCAGGGCCTTTCCGAGCATCTACACCACAATCTACTTCCTTTCCGGGTTGTAGAATTCTAGCCCTAGCAAATTTAATACTCCATTCCAAGATATATTAGATTTAGTGCAACTATTTGTTCTAACGCTCTAGTATCAAACAAACAGTAAATAAGGGAGTTGAATTGTTCGGTTAAGTTTCACCACTCCAAGTATCCACTTAACTTCACAATTCAATCCAAGATAATTAAGCACAATGACTAGTAGAATAACGAAATTAGCATTAAGCAACAAGTCTCAAAAACAACGTCACAATGTATTAAACCCTAAACCGAATAATGGCTTTAGTTACTCATATCCATGAAAACAAGACAATAATAAAAAGGAAAGAATGTCTTCTCAATTGCCGAACGAAGGAGGAAGAACCGGGCCGGAATGGCTGAGAACCGTCGGAGGAGGAGAACTCGGCTGAGTTGAGAGGAGAGCTCGAATTCTTTGAGTTTTGGGATGCTTGAAACCCTTGATGTGAGGCTGTATTTATAGAGAAGACTAGGGCCTTGAAGTTTCCAAGTTGACGTCGGTCCATAAACGGTTTTAGAAAACATGTCCTAAAACTGACTTTGCTTGGTTTGTAAGCAAACTTAACTTGCAAGTTTACTTGGCCAGCAAGTTAACCGCCATGCATGGAGGAGAAGACGGGCCGATATTTGTGACTTCGAACTTGGCTTGGGCCGGCCTTGACTCGGTTTGGATCGGGCCGACTTGGCGTGCACCTAAAGTGTAAAGTGCATGTGGAACTCTCGGCCAGATTGTCTGTCTTCACTTTTACTCTCGTTTCGACCATCCAAACAATCTCGGCTGCTCTCGGTGTGAACTAGAGAGTTGTAGGGAATTGAGTCACCTTTGCAATGGCATATGGCTCGTATTTTTCTGATTAGCGGTCCATTCCCAGGACTCCGTCGATTGTCCAAAGGTCTAATCTTAAACTGTGATGTTTTTGGCCTAAAATGCCAGTCTTTAAACGCGTTTCCTCCTAGAGCTTCCGAAACACCTGAAATGCAAAACAACACTAAGAAGTAACTATTTGTATAATAAAGTGTCGGAATTTGTGGGATTTGTTGACTCGAGGAGTCGTATAAATACGGCTCATCAAAAAGCTACCCTCCGGAGCAGGCTACATGGGAGTTTTATCAAGACTTCATTAGCAAGTACCTCCTCGAGGACAAGGATGTTGTCAACATGGGAGTATTGTAATAGGAAGGTATGTTTTAGTTCGGTTTAATTTTAAGGGAAAAGTACAAAAAGGGGCTCCGAACTACCATTCAAATCCAATCTGAGGTCTAAACTACCTTAATTTCTAATTAGGGGACAATTCAATAAATCCGTTAAAGTTAACAGATGGAGTTAACTCCGTTAATAAAAATAAAATTAAATATTTTTTCTTTAGTTTATTCTATGTATTTTTCATTGTAAATTTTTTACTTTTAGTTATATTATAATATTATAATTTTCTTTAAATTTCATACTACAAATGAGCATTATCGAGGGTTAAGATCTGGTGAGAAGTGTGATTATGGTGAGAAATAAGAATTAATACAGATCATTCATATTTATTAATCAACGGTCAAGATTACACACAATAATATTCAAAATCAATATAATTATTCGGCTAATCTACGTTTCTGGGGTAATTTAGTCATAAAACGAAATTCTCTCAAACCTCCAAACGTGCGAAATCGAATCCTCAGACCTAATCGACGACCAAATTCTTAGAGCAGTTGAACCCTCCGCAAAACACATCCGCGGCGACGAATTCTCCAGACCTAATCGACTACCAGCCAAATACATCCGCGGCGACGAATCCTCCAGACCAAATCGACTAACAGCGACGACAGCCATGACAAAGCAGTCGAACCCTCCTCCAAACACATCGAATCAAGTTTACGGTGTGTTTCCAATCTACCATTTTTACTGTTTTTGATTATTATGGTTTGCGTTGAGCGATAAAATACTGGTTACTGGACTGATAAAATACGTAGCATCATTCATCAAGATCGTAGCATAGTGAGCTGCTTATTTTATTTTTTGGTGGAGAGACAAAATCCTAACCAATTACTGGACTGAAAGGCTTTTTGGTGCCGGATATAGGGGACCTTTCTTACTTGCGGCAATTGTAAGTTACTTCAAAAATGCCACTGATTCATTTGACATGGCTGCAGATTCGAAATCATGGCCTCACATTTAGTTTTAAAATAATTCTGGATTTAGAGAATTTGAATGAACAATTTATGATGTTGCCTTTGTATCGGTTTTGGTGGCTGGATGTTGAACTTAAGGTCACTGTGCTTGATTGAACTATTACTTCAGCTTCTTTTGCATCACTCATAGTTATTGGCCTATTTTGTAACTCATTGCTCTTGCAATTTGTTTATGTAAACAGATGACGACGATGATGATTCGGCATCAAACGCCTCAACAGACTGTCACGATGAAGACTCAGATCATCACCTGCTGACCACTCCAAATAGTGACATTGATTATCTTAAAGACAAACCAGTTAGGATAGCAAAGGAAGTCTTGTAATTGCATCAGTATATTTTTACATTCTCCTTCGGCCTCTCCTCTCTGCAGAATTATTGTAGCCATGATTGTTGTTGTCTTACAGAGCAAACATGTATTATCTCCATCATATTGTTGTAGCAACATTATCTCAGGGCTTTGGCAATGATATTGTTTAAAACATACTCTTAGTTGCTTACTCTTTGTTTTTCCATCAGAAGTTAAATGTTAAAGTTGTAACGCTTTTTTAGGTAAGGTCTCGGGTAATGTTTATTACACAGGGTTTTGTTATCCGTATGATGTAATTATAATCCGTACAATTGTAAGTATAATCCGTAGCTGAGGTATATATTTCGTATAGGATTATAATTCGTATCATTGTAAGTATAATCTGTAGAATTCTCAGTAAAATCTGTAGCAATATAATTATAATCCGTACTATTGTAAGCATTATACTATGATTTGTAACCTTAATCCGTAGCAATGTACGCATAATCCGTAGTAAAGGAATCATGCATTTCCGAAAACAATGACCAATATTTTAGTACAAGAACATCTCAGCTCATTTTTCTCACATCTCAGCTCAACTAGCAGATGATACACAAATTTTTCATGATTTCTGAGAGTAAATATATATATGATACACAAATTGTGTATGATACACAAATTGTGCATTATATTCCGTAACATTGTAATCATATTCCGTAGCACTGTAACCATAATTCATAATATTGTAATCATAATCCGTAGTATTGAAATCATAATCTGTTACATTGTAATCATAATCCGTAGCATTGAAATCATAATCCGTAGCATTGAAATCATATTCCGTAGCATTGAAATCATAATCCGTAGCAATGTAATCATATTCCGTAGCACTGTAACCATAATCTGTAACATTGTAATCATAATTCGCAGTATTGAAATCATAATCCGTAACATTGTAATCATAATCCATGGCATTGTAACACAACATCCTCGTCTATCTTCCTGGCACTAGCTACCTTTTTTATAGTTAAAGCTGGACGGTGCTAGCACCTTTATTAAAATAAGGATCCAAATAGCCTGGATCGTGGCGAATACAAGAAAAGCCCTCAAGCGCCAGGGGGAGATATAACCTCTAACCCTTAAAAACGCCGAACAAGCTAAATCACACAAGATCCTGAAAGAGACCATACAACGATACAAGATATTCCTGCTAAAACAATGACAAAGCACAAAATCATGCTGCCAAAATAAAACCTTGGAGCTGATAGCAATAGCATCCGAAAACATCAAAGGCTCCTGTTCAATCACTGAGGCCATAACCAGCATCAACCATCTAAGCACTGAGACCAAAGCAAGCACTGAGGCCATGAACGGTTGTAATTTATGGAGTAAATATTCGATAAGATAATCAAATACTTATGCTAATCACGGTTAATCAAAACAATTTGTATTGACTCGGGAAACCCAAGGTCATACCCAAAAGATAGGTGATTAAACTAATTAGTGCTAACGATTAAATCTAGAATGCTTATGGTTTGGGGGGTTTGATCCTCGTAAGAGGTTGATAGCAAAGATTTTACTATCCAAATAAAGATTTTAGCAACGAAACAAGTTAACAATCAATCAAAGATGATTAGGGATTATTTCCCCACCTAGACAATTGTCGTGACAATGATATTGGATGTCGATTACAAATTTTCATGCACATGAGTAGAATCTAGCCATGCAACGTTCAACTTAAGTTCAACTCTCGCGCTACAACTTAGGGTGAAGAGGTTACACTCGCATAGGACCTCACACTCGCGCTCTATTGGCCCTATAGAACATGCATTTCTAGTCTCACACTCGCGCTCTATTGCCTAAATAAATACGTTCTTGTTAAATTCAAGCCAATCTCATTAGAATTTAAGTGTCGCCATGTAACACAAAAGTCCTAATGCCTCTTCATTCATTTCATTAAATTCATGTTGATCAACGTGAGCTACATCAAACATGAAATTACGCTAAGTTCCCATTGAGGACATTTCACAAACACCTTATGGGCAACTCTAAACATTTAGTTCAAATGAAGAAGATTCATGTGCAATACATTCAATATCAACATCCATTGCATTTATATCATCACAACATGTCTAGGGGATCAATAATCCCCAACCAAAGTCACTACTCACTCATAGTGAGTTTACAAACGAAAACAATTTCAAAAGTAGAAAAAACCATATAAGATGTAGAGTTTGAAGATCTAGAACCAATATGAAGATCCAATCAATCTTCGTATGGTTGATGATTTCCCCCCAAGTTAATGACTCTTTTCCTAAGAGATGTGCTCCAAAACCCTAGGAAAACTTCTCCAATCCCGATGATGATTCTCGAAAGAAAATGAAACTTTCTATTTATAGCACAAGGGGTGGAGTCTGCGCTCGGGCGGTCTTGGGAGTGCCCGGCCGAGCTCGGTGCAGGAGACAAAGAGGGATAGTTGAAGTGCTCGGGCGAGCGCCATCAGGCCCGGTCGAGCTTCATTCGGCAGTGCTGGCATCTAGAGTCGAGGTCCGGACGAGCCCTTCCGTGCTCGGGCACAGCCGAGCTTCGGTGGATGAGATGAAGGCTGGGAACCCGGGCGAGCCTAGTCGAGCCCGGGCGAGCTTGGATGATTGAAAGGAGGAAGGGGTGCAGGGGAGCCCGGGCGGTCTCGGGAAGTACCGGGCGAGCTTCGAACGGCAGAGAGGAACGGACCTAGTCGAGCCCGGGCGAGCTTGGAGGACCTCGGATACTTTCGGGCTTAGGCGACTGGAGCGACGCAAAGGAGCCTCGGACGAGCTCCATCCGCGCTCGGGCGAGCGGCTTTCGGCAGGTTGCTACAGGAATGAGTACGCTCGACCGAGCCTTTTTTAGCCCGGGCGAGCTTCATCTGTCTTGCATGGGAAATCTTCACTTTGGCTTAGAAACTTCGATTTTCTTCGATAATTGATAGTCTTAAGTCCACGGATCATATAATCGGTTTTCTCACCTGAAATAGCAAGTACGAGGGTTAATATGACATCAAAAGAAACTTAGAACGGGTCAAAACGTCTAGTAAAAGTTGAGAAAAATAGTCTAGAAATCGACTTATCAAAATACTCCACACTTAGAGTTTGATCGTCCCGAGCAAACAATAAGAACAAGTCAAGAGCGACAAGGGGGATGAAGTTACATCTTTCTAGAGCAATGCTCATTATTAGGAAACAAACTCCTTTTCGTAGGTGTGACGAATGCATTTAGCATATGCATTAAGCCTTTAAACCCCTAGGCTATCCTAGTGGACGAGTTATAGTCTCGTGAGAGTTTTCAGAAAAGGGAATACTCACAAATCCCATATGCATTTATCCCATAAGAGTGTAAAGCAGATTAAGGCGAGGATTTCTCAAAACTTACTTCACATCCCACGCTAGCGTCACAATCACTATGCATGTCAAGAGAGTTTTCAACCGTTTAAGAACACATGAGGGTGCATATTCAAGGAGGTCAGTTCTAGCGCTATCAAGTGCCTAACCCAAAAGTCTATTCATTTCATGACGCAAGGCATTTGAGAGATGGTTAAAGCTTTTTGCACAAGAATGTCGTTCGATCGCCTATGCTAGCTAGGGCTAGTTCATGGGCTCAAAATATAAACTCATTTCCAAGTTTTAGACGCTAAAGTCGTAATCCATAAGGAAAGAGGAGTATGACAATAAGAGTTCTTAAAACAAGCATAAACCAATCAATAGCTTACGTGAAATCACAAGGTTCGTCCTAGAGCTCAACTTGCTAGCACACAGTGCATGAGGTGAACTCACACATATAAGAAATGGAGGAAGAGCGTAAAGTCAATTTCTAAGTGATTTTTACTTGGCCTTTGGCCTATAAATACTTTCGAGGGGGAACTTTTCTTCCTAACCCCCGGCATTTGTATATTTTGCACAAAACTTCTCGTGCACTTGAGAAAGTTTTCGGTCGGGGCTTTGCCCTCTTTTGACCATGGGAGTAGGGTATAAATTTTTTGTTGGGGCCTATTTTTTGCCCACTTTTGACTCCACACTTAGAACTTGACAATATGCTCAATGTGAATATAGAATGTGCTAGGATCAACCACAAACAAGGCACGAGGCATGAGAGCTAAAGTCACCTAAAAGCAATTTAGAGGTTTAAGTTTTTTTTCTTTTCATGAGGGTTTCAAAACGTGCTTGATGAAACTTTTCAAAGCATGCGTGAAAAATACTTAGATTTCTAGATAGGCACAAGATAGCAATGAAATTGATTCACAAGAATAAGCATTCAATAGAGCTAGTTTGGTTTTGGACTCTCAATCATGTAAAAGGGGATTGCAAGCTAGGTGTGACTTATAGAAGATGGGAATCGATAATCACAAGCTTTTGGAAGTATAATACTCGAGAAAGGTTGGGATAAAGCATGATGTAAGTGTTCATTTCAAAAGATATGCATGTTATGAGCTTGTGAATTATGCGCCTAAACCAAATAACAAACCACTCCACACTTAAACGAAGCTTAGTCCCTAAGCGCAAAAGGAATATGAAATAGAGGTGAAGGTTCAAAGGAACTCCCCTCGTTTTGAGAATGCAATTCTCCTCAAATATGTCCAATTCCCGTTCATTCGATAAAGCTTTCCCTTTGGTGGCAATAGAGACAAAGAGAGTTAAAACGCCTGAGCATAAATATTTTCATAATAGTAACAAGATAGCTCAAGTGACAATCAGTATTCTCATTGCATAAACCATAATATCCAACCTAGGGAACGAATAAAAACCATACATCCAAAATGCGCAACGGGGTACGACTTTATCATTCAAACTAGTACCAATATGTCTATCAAAACAAGTAAAACATCAAAATAGTGGAGGACATGGCGGCCTAAGGGGCAACTCCATCTCCATCTCCAAGAGGTGTAGATTCATCTTCGACTCCGTCAATCTCCATATGAGCAGTGACTCCCTCGTCGACCTCCGCGATAGTGCGAGTCGGTTCCTCAATAATGGGAGGAGGAAAGGCACTGGCGTCGGCAACAGTGGGTGAAGAAAGGATGGGTGAGGGGGCAGTGGGAAGGGGACTAGAATACCCCGGGAATGAGGAAGGCATAGCGGAGGGCGTGATGCTCATGGCGCGGCATATGTCCATCAACGTAGAGGTCACTGACAGATGCTTGTCGTCAGAGCAAATGTGCAAATAATATTTATAAGTCCGCTACTCGCGACTTAACTACTAGGTAGCAAGTGGTAAGTAGGGGTCGAACACAAGGGAATTAGGGGAATGCGTTGTTCGTAGGGGTGTTTGTACGGCGAAGGAGCGTGTTTTTGGGTTGAGATTTTAGCGCGAGTATTTATTTAACCTTTTTTTGGAGTTTTTGGTTTTATAGTGCGGAATAGTAAATACAGAAATTAAATACTACTAATACTGAAATTAAATACATAAAATAAATAGTAAAGGAAAAGGAGGACTTACAGTGGATGATGCGTGATTGTGATTCCTCTGGTTGTTGAGCGGTTGATGGTTGCAGTTTATAATACAGTTAAACTAATTTAATAAAAGTAAATACAGGGGGGGTTGTGTATTATGAGTAAAGTATTCGATTTCAGGTATTCTTGTATTATAACATGTTTATTATTTTAGTAAACCTTCTAAGTATTCAAACGATGAATCAAGGCTATTCCCAGCGCAAGACTTGCAACATCGGCTAAATCACACATGTTCTATTTAGACTAGCGCCAATACCTATAAGGTATTCTAGCCTGTGTGCATCCATTTGGATTATCTTTCCCGACTTATCCAAATGGTTTTTAGATAGGTCAAACTCCTCAGATAAGCTTTTCCATTCCAAGCATCCACTTATCCGAGTATGTTTACGAACTTCCACGAATGAGCTTTGCCATTCCAAGCATCCACTCATCCTTGGAAGTTCTGACCGAATATATGGCACATAGAACAAGCATTGAATACAGAGAAAATAAACTAAAACAATTAAAACATTAAATAATACAAGAAAATACCTTCCGCCGAATGAGGAGTTTAGCTACGCCTGTCCATGGAGGAGAAGCGCCTAGCCAAATATTGCAACTTTATTGCTCCAAACCAAAACTTACAAAGTATCACAATTTTAGAGAGAGAAGTAATTTTACAATTTGAGGATATTTTTTGTGAAGAGGTGAAGCCTCTATTTATAGGGAGGAGGGGGGAGGATGAAGGGTGGAGATGGCTCCATGTGATTTTGCATCAAGGGAGGAGATGGGTGGTGAAGGAGGAGGAGACAAGTGGTGCAATGGGAGGAGAGGGGAAGAGCCGCCGGTTGTGGGTCACTTTTGGGGAGGTTTTTGTGGCTTGGTTACCTCCTACACAAGTCATTTGGTCATCCAAGGAGGAGAAAGGAGGAAGCCACCCAATGAGTCACCATGTTCTCCTTAGCCGCCGGTCATGGAGGAGTAAATGGAGGAGTTTTGTGATTTTTGCGTAGTTTTCACAAAACTATCAGTCCAATTCCTCTCCGGTCTGACTTTGGTTTTTCCTCTGCTGGATTTATTCTGAGTAATTCTTGGTCAGGATCTTGAGATTTCTTCGTTCAGCGTCTGATCTTGACCTTCAATTGACTCTTGTAATCTTTTCAGCGTAAAATCCTCTCCTTAGCGTGTTTTCACTTTAGTCTCTAAAATGCCCTGGGAAAATATATCTGAACTAACAAGGTAAAGTTAACTAGACAAACAGTCTAATTTGGGGATTTAACTGTGTGTCTGACTCGTATAATTTTGGTCCATCAGATCACCCCACACTTTTAGTTGTTCGTCCCTAACAATGCTATTAAAGGGCGGTACTCTATGTAAGTTTGGTTTTGGTAAAAACATGAAAATTAGACTGTGATCTAGATTTATCCTAAGTCATGCATCACTACTTATTACCAAATTGAACTGAGTAAATAAATAGAAGTAATTTGATACTTGTACCTTCGTGCAGAGATGCAAATTATATTCGATGTCTCGGGAGGTAGTCCTTTTCAGGTCCTGGCTTGCATTCTCGGGATCGTTTCGCACTATATGGTTTCCTCGTAGCTTTCTCTAGCACGTGATTCGGTTCGGGTTTCACTGAGTTGAGCCTTTTTGATTTCTTTCTTTTTGGCGAGGGACTGCTTTTTTTGGTAGTGAATCGGCTTTTGGCCTTTGACCTTTGGTCTTGATTTGACTCTTTGAGTACTTCACTTTTTTGTTCGGTTAAAACCTTCACAATTGGGCCTTTGGCCTCTTGATTTGCTCTTTGAGCTTTTCGCCTTTTTGTGGCTGCTAGTCCATTTTCTCAAGCCTTCTTTGGGAGGTCCAATCATCGCCCGCGAGCATATGGAAATACCTCCCCGCTCTCTCTCATCATTGCCTTTTCGCGCGAGTCAAAATGAGGGTCGCTCATTTATTTTCCCGGCTATTTTGGCTAGAGATAGGACGGTCTGATTCCCGTCCCGCCTTTCTTCTTTTTTTAATGCATAAACACTGCATGGCGGAGCTAACTCTTTTACTCCACTGAAACCCGAAGTGCAGCCTCCACTGACTTCGTAGACCATATAGTGAAATCCAATCCTTCGAATGTTTGCCAATTCCGTCTAAGACATTTCTATCAACTCCACATCCCTGGGTATCTTAGCACGAGGGGACAAATGAGAAATTACATTCTAAGTTTTTAGACGGTTGAATTTTCACAAGGTTAATGCATGAATTACGATCTATCTATTTCACATTCTTAAGTTCATTTTTTCAAAAAGATACTACTAATTTATTTATGTACAGGTGGTTCTCACCCCACACTTTTGAACGAAGGCATTCTTTTTACGGAATGACTTAGTTCAAAAGCCATGCAAGCAGTTGTTATACAAGAAAAAAATGTTATAAAGGAAAAGGAAAGAACAAACTCCCGTTATGGTGTCGACTGAACGGCCTGGCTCGAGGCTGGATAATCGAGGGAGTTCGGCTGGGGCCTTGAATTCTGAGTGTAGCCTGATGAGCCGTATTTATACGACTCATCGAGTCATCAAATCCCACCAATTCCAGCACTTTATTATGCGAACAGTTACTTTTTAGTGTTGTTTTGCATTTCAGGTGATTTGGAAGCTCTAGGAGGAATCGCGCTTAAAAGACGGCATTTCGTGCCCAAAACATCGCAATTGAAGATCAAGGCCAGAGGAGCGTCGTGAACAGTGTTTTTCTGCTCGTGAACAGTAACTCCGACATGAACAGTGATTCCGGCGTGAACAGTGATTCCGGCGTGAACAGTAATTCCGGCGTGAATAGTGATTTCGGGGCCGTGAACAGTAACTTCGGAAAAAGAAAGTCCAAGCCCTAAATCCAGCAGCCGGCCCAATTTACATGTGATATTAGGGTTTTCAAGAAGGTCAAGTGGCTTGCTCATCAAGCAAAGATTTAGGGTTTTCAAATCCCTATATAAGGAGGTGCAATGCAAGGCATAATGCATCCCATTCATCACTTAGCCGTGTGCCCTAGACCTAACTTGGTCCGCCGCCCATCTCCTCCATCAGCCGCCATGAGCTCCTCCTTGCACAGCCGGTCTTCATTCCTTACTCCTCCTTGCTTCCGCCACTTCTCAGCCTTGCACGGCCAGCTTGTTCTTCATTCGGTTTTAGTGAGAATCCTTGTTTCCTTTTATTTATTGTATTGTTATTCCATGGCTATGTGTAACTAATCCGATTATTCGGGTTAGGGTTAAATAATTGTGACTATTGTTTTGAGATTCTGATCTTACTTATTATTATTGCATTCTATTTAGTTCTTGTGTAAATTATCAGTTTGAATTATTAGGTTAAGGGGAGATCCGAAAGGGTACAACTTAACCTAGTGATTCTTACTATCCATTCACTGCTTATTTGATACCGACCCAGTTAGAATAAGTAGTTGCACGAAACCTAATATAACCAGACCAGGAGTATTAGGTTTGCTAGAATTAAAACGGTTATAACCAGACCAGGAGTAACCCTAAGAAGCAAGAATAAACATTTAGAAATCAAGGATAAACGTAGTCACAATTGAATAAAACCCTAACCTGAATATCTTCTCTGATTGATAAAACCCCCTCTTATTTTCGTGCCTTGCTTTTGTTCACTAACCTTTACTCTCACATTAGTTTCTTGTCTTTCTCCATTACAGAACAAAGTAGTAGCTATCTAGCTCCCTTGGGTTCGACCCTTGCTTGCCATTGTGCTAACCCACAGTTCATTGCGAGGAAATTATAAATTGTTTTTGCACAGGTACGACGACAGCCTGTTCATAGCCCTATCTGGCTTAATGTGCACCCAAGTCTGATTCCTGAATAAACATTTATTCTATGCACCAAGTGGGTGAGAGCGCTTATTGATAACAGAAAATAAAAAATAGAAAATAAAATACAGAAAATAAAAGTGCAGAAAGTAAGATAGTGTCGGGTTACCTCCCGACTAGTGCCTTTGTTTTACGTCGTTGGCTCGACGATACCTTAGTCGTGGATCATTGGTTGGGGTCCTATGGGTGGCTGAGGTCGTACTTTGCCACTGTTCCAGTGCTGTTTCTGGTCTTGTTTTTTCCTGATTTCTTGCTTGGGTTAGAACCCCATGGTTTTGGTATTATTTTCTTCCAACACCTCTGAGAAGGTGAGGGACCCTTTACTATAGTTGCTGATCCATTGGGCCGAGCTTTCTTGTTTCTCCATCCGGGCTTCCATTCCACCGGGCCATGTCTTAGTCGTTTCTTCATGTTTGAATGGGTGGCACTTTTGCAATTCTGGAAATTCAGAATTGTGCCATCAAGCATTGGTGACCTTAAGCATGTCTCTATGTGAAGCCTCTTCTTTGTGACAGCGACGAATGGTCGTCCTAGAACGAGCGAGTTTTCAGGGCCGCTTTGTTGAGTCGTGGTGAGTGAGAGCTCCGTTGATGTTTTTTCTTGCCCTTGATTTGTCTCCAACTCCCCTTGTACCTTGACATAGGTTATTTCATTTTCAGGGGCTATACAAACCGAGGGGACAAGTTGGGGGACTCTAACTACAAGGGCCAGGTCAGTCTCTGGCAACTCGGGCGCTTCGGCTCGCTTGGCAGGGAGGTCAGGGCACATCACAGGAATTATGGCACCGAGTATCGGGACTGTTTCGGGCAACTTGGTAATGAGTTCCAAGACTTTCTTGGGCAGATTAGTGATAAGGACCGGTTCAAGTGGCTCGGCTGGTTTGGCAATGAGGACTGGGCCTGATTTGGCCGGTTCTTCTTCAGTTATTTGCGAGTCCTCATCCTCAGTCTGCTCCGTGGGCTCCAATATTGGCTCCTTTAGAGCTGCTTCCACGTCCATTACTTCCCTTGTACTGATGTCTTCTTCCGGCTTTGTTGTGGGCAGGCTCGTAATGGGTGTGGTGTCGGGCTTGTTTTGAACTGAGTCCACTTCCATCGTTGGTGCCTTATCTTCAGTTAGGTGCATTGGCCCTTGTTTCGTGCTCTCTGCCAAATCGTCTATGAGTCGCCAGGTTTGAGACATGGTTAAATTCGTGATCGAGCCTCCCGCTGCATCGTTAAGTCTTTTCCGCTCAAGTGGCGTCATTCCACCAAGAAACCTTTGAATAAGATTGACTCTGGAGAGTCCATGGTGCGGGCAGCTCGCCACAATGGAGTCAAAGTACTCCAAGTACTCGTCCATTGTTTCATCCCGGAATTGTTCAAGATTGAGGATCTTCTCGCGGGTTTCAAGTCGGAGAAATGGAGGGCAAAACTTCTCAAGGAATTTGGTTTGTAGACCCCCATAATCACTTTCATACTCAGCACATGAGTAATACCATTCTAACGCCGAGTTAGTTAATGAAAATTTAAAACATGTAAGTTTAAATTCCTCTAGCGATTCATTTTTCGGCTTCATGTGGCTGCATATGGAGTGGAACGTTTGTGTATGCTTCATGGGATCTTCTCCAAGAGCACCTCCGAATTTGGGGAGACAGCCGAGCATTTTGAGCATAAGGTTTCAGCGTCCATCGTTCATAGTGTGATGAAGAGATGAGAGGGAAAGGGAGAGAACAACGTATCCGATTAACTAATTCCCCGGCAACGGCGCCAATTTGACAGATGCTTATCGTCAGAGCAAATGTGCAAATAATATTTATAAGTCCGCTACTCGCGACTTAACTACTAGGTAGCAAGTGGTAAGTAGGGGTCGAACCCAAGGGAATTAGGGGAATGCGTTGTTCGTAGGGGTGTTTGTACGGCGAAGGAGCGTGTTTTTGGGTTGAGATTTTAGCGCGAGTATTTATTTAACCTTTTTTTGGAGTTTTTGGTTTTATAGTGCGGAATAGTAAATACAGAAATTAAATACTAAACTAATACTGAAATTAAATACAGAAAATAAATAGTAAAGGAAAAGGAGGACTTACAGTGGATGATGCGTGATTGTGATTCCTCTGGTTGTTGAGCGGTTGATGGTTGCAGTTTATAATACAGTTAAACTAATTTAATAAAAGTAAATACAGGGGGGGTTGTGTATTATGAGTAAAGTATTCGGTTTCAGGTATTCTTGTATTATAACATGTTTATTATTTTAGTAAACCTTCTAAGTATTCAAACGATGAATCGAGGCTATTCCCAGCGCAAGACTTGCAACATCGGCTAAATCACACCTGTTCTATTTAGACTAGCTCCAATACCTATAAGGTATGCTAGCCTGTGTGCATCCATTTGGATTATCTTTCCCGACTTATCCAAACGGTTTTTTAGATAGGTCAAACTCCTCAGATAAGCTTTGCCATTCCTAGCATCCACTTATCCGAGTATGTTTACGAACTTCCACGAATGAGCTTTGCCATTCCAAGCATCCATTCATCCTTGGAAGTTCTGACCGAATATATGGCACATAGAACAAGCATTGAATACAGAGAAAATAAACTAAAACAATTAAAACATTAAATAATACAAGAAAATACCTTCCGCCGAATGAGGAGTTTAGCTACGCCTGTCCATGGACGAGAAGCGCCTAGCCAAATATTGCAACTTTATTGCTCCAAACCAAAACTTACAAAGTATCACAATTTTAGAGAGAGAAGTAATTTTACAATTTGAGGATATTTTTTGTGAAGAGGTGAAGCCTCTATTTATAGGGAGGAGGGGGGAGGATGAAGGGTGGAGATGGCTCCATGTGGTTTTGCATCAAGGGAGGAGATGGGTGGTGAAGGAGGAGGAGACAAGTGGTGCAATGGGAGGAGAGGGGAAGAGCCGCCGGTTGTGGGTCACTTTTGGGGAGGTTTTTGTGGCTTGGTTACCTCCTACACAAGTCATTTGGTCATCCAAGGAGGAGAAAGGAGGAAGCCACCCAATGAGTCACCATGTTCTCCTTAGCCGCCGGTCATGGAGGAGTAAATGGAGGAGTTTTGTGATTTTTGCGTAGTTTTCACAAAACTATCAGTCCAATTCCTCTCCGGTCTGACTTTGGTTTTTCCTCTGCTGGATTTATTCTGAGTAATTCTTGGTCAGGTTCTTGAGATTTCTTCGTTCAGCGTCTGATCTTGACCTTCAATTGACTCTTGTAATCTTTTCAGCGTAAAATCCTCTCCTTAGCGTGTTTTCACTTTAGTCTCTAAAATGCCCTGGGAAAATATATCTGAACTAACAAGGTAAAGTTAACTAGACAAACAGTCTAATTTGGGGATTTAACTGTGTTTCTGACTCGTATAATTTTGGTCCATCAGATCACCCCACACTTTTAGTTGTTCGTCCCGAACAATGCTATTAAAGGGCGGTACTCTATGTTAGTTTGGTTTTGGTAAAAACATGAAAATTAGACTGTGATCTAGATTTATCCTAAGTCATGCATCACTACTTATTACCAAATTGAACTGAGTAAATAAATAAAAGTAATTTGATACTTGTACCTTCGTGCAGAGATGCAAATTATATTGGATGTCTCGGGAGGTAGTCCTTTTCAGGTCCTGGCTTGCATTCTCGGGATCGTTTCGCACTATATGATTTCCTCGTAGCTTTCTCTAGCACGTGATTCGGTTCGGGTTTCACTGAGTTGAGCCTTTTTGATTTCTTTCTTTTTGGCGAGGGACTGCTTTTTTTGGTAGTGAATCGGCTTTTGGCCTTTGACCTTTGGTCTTGATTTGACTCTTTGAGTACTTCACTTTTTTGTTCGGTTAAAACCTTCACAATTGGGCCTTTGGCCTCTTGATTTGCTCTTTGAGCTTTTCGCCTTTTTGTGGCTGCTAGTCCATTTTCTCAAGCCTTCTTTGGGAGGTCCAAATATCGCCCGTGAGCATATGGAAATACCTCCCCGCTCTCTCTCATCATTGCCTTTTCGCGCGAGTCAAAATGAGGGTCGCTCATTTATTTTCCCGGCTATTTTGGCTAGAGATAGGATGGTCTGATTCCCGTCCCGCCTTTCTTCTTTTTTTTATGCATAAACACTGCATGGCGGAGCTAACTCTTTTACTCCACTGAAACCCGAAGTGCAGCCTCCACTGACTTCGTAGACCATATAGTGAAATCCAATCCTTCGAATGTTTGCCAATTCCGTCTAAGACATTTCTATCAACTCCACATCCCTAGGTATCTTAGCACAAGGGGACAAATGAGAAATTACATTCTAAGTTTTTAGACGGTTGAATTTTCACAAGGTTAATGCATAAATTACGAGCAAACAAACTCTTTGACAAGCTTGGGGTACATCCCCGAATCATCAATGAATAAGATACCTAGACCATAGTGGGAAAGGCGAGAGTGTACCTCATCGTGCAATCCCAAGTCGGTGAGCGTCTTCAAATGAGGGTAAAGCGTGACCAATGGCTCCTTGCCCTTCTTAGTGATCAAAGCGAAGTTATCCTTGTGCCTCTTGCTCTTGAAGGTCAAGGTTTGATTATAGGGGTAGGGGATAGGTCCGGTGGGTTCGGTTGGGATAGGAGGAGGAGCTAAAACGAGGGCGGAGCATTGAGCTGCCTCGGCCAATAAAGGAGGGTGCTCGGACGGGCTTGCATCTTGCTCCGCTCTCCTTTTCTTGGACGGTCGGGGGATGACTTCTTCGGATGATTCCTTTGATCAAGGGATAGCATCGGTACTCTCCTCAGACGATTCGAGATCGGCAATGCCCTTCCGGGATACTCCCTTCCCCTTGGATGTTGATTGTGGAACCTTGGATTTGGGGGTTTTCGCAACGGTCGATTTGGAAGTCCCTTTAGGTTTGCTTGGTGGTTTGGAGGAGGACAAAGGTGCCTTGGACGGAGCTTGAAGGCCACCGCCCGGTTTTTGGTTCGTACGAGCCATCTCAATCAACCGTGTGGAGTGGAGTGGATTGAGCGGGGAAAGGAGTGGAGTCGGGGTTGAAACGTGGTGGCCTCGACTGGAAAGGACGACGGTGGTGCGGTGGATTGAGCGGCGGAGCAAGCTGGACGGAGGGTGGTGCGGCGGAGAGTGGAGATCGGGCGAGGGAGGAGAGGAGAACGGAGCGGCTTCGGGAGAAAGGAGGTTTTTTTCGAATTAGGGCAAAATTAGGTTTTTTTGAATTGGGGGAGAAAGGAGGGTTTTTATTTCGAAGGGAGGATCGGGTGGGCTTCGCGGGGATCGGTCGGGCTTCAAACAGCAGAAGCTTTCGAGGGGTTTGAGCTCGGCCGAGCGTAAGAGAGCTCGGGCTCAAGTTTGTTATCTAGCCGAAAAAACTGAAGGGGCAACCGGGCGGGCTTCTAAGTGCTCGACCGAGCGGGAAACTACAGAAACGAATAGAAGGATTTGAGCCCGGGCGAGCCTTGATGGTGACCGGGCGAGCGCGAAACGGTAGGGGAGTCTGGCTAGGAGAAGCTCGGGCGAGCGTGGATGGGATCCAGACGAGCGCGAGCTGGCAAAGGCGCCTGGCCTTCGTGAGGCTCGGGCGGGCTTGAGGGTAACCGGTCCAGCGTCAAACGACAGATGCGTTTGGCTCGGCGACGCTCGGTCGAGCGTCTGGTGAGATCGGGCGAGCGCGTTCTGCCTTGACAAATTTTGGGAACGCTTTGCCTTCAGTCCGAGCCCATGCACTCTCAACTCTAAACTTGACTCCACACTTAGATTCGAGCGCGCTTTTTGAGGCTTGTAATGAACATACCAAGCATGAGAAACTAAGAGTACGAAAAGAGAACACTTACAACGGGCTACCTCCCGAGAGGGCCTAGTTTAACGTCTTGGCAAAGACGGAGCCGAATCTCCTCGTAGTAAAATAAGAAGCACACTAAGAGAAGTCCCGAGCGGGATCCCTTCTCTAGCGGTATAAAATTCACGAGGGCGCTTCCAATAGGTCTTTGTCTCCATTAGCGGCATGATAGATCTTTACTCTTTGTCCATTTGCCTTGAAAATGTTCTCTTGGTTGTCCACTAGCTCTAGGTGGCCATCATCGAAAACTCTATGGATTTTATAAGGCCCGAACCACCTAGACTTGAACTTCCCGGGAAATAGCTTGTATTTGGAGTTGAACAATAAAACCTTGTCTCCCACCGAGAACTGTCTCTTCAAAATGAGCTTGTCATGACATCTCCGGGTTTTCTCCTTATAGATTCTTGAACTCTCATAGGAGTCCAATCGGATTTCGTCCAACTCGTTGAGTTGTAGGAGTCTCTTTTCACCCGAGGCCTTCGTGTCAAAATTTAGCTCTTTTACTGCCCACATGGCTTTATACTCGAGCTCCACCGGAAGATGGCATGATTTGCCATACACTAGCCTATAAGGAGACATCCCAATCGGTGTCTTAAAAGCGGTTCTATACGCCCAGAGCACATCATCCAGCTTCAATGCCCAATCCTTTCCCGACTTCCCAACTGTCTTGGTCAATATGTTCTTTATCTCTCGATTAGACACCTCGACTTGACCATTAGCTTGAGGATGATAAGGAGTCGAGCATCTATGGTAGATCCCATGTTTCTTCAACATAGACTCAAATCTCTTCTCCTTGAAATGAGAGCCATTATCACTGATTACCGCTCTAGGAACGCCGAACCTTGGGAATATTATCTTTTTGAACATCTTTATCACCACTTTAGCGTCGCAAGACGGGGAAGCTATCGCCTTAACCCATTTGGACACGTATTCCACCGCTACCAGAATGAAAGAATTCCCTTGAGACGAGGGTAGGGGTCCCATGAAGTCCACGCCCCATACGTCAAAGATTTCCACCTCCAATATACCTTTTTGAGGCATTTCCTCTCTTCTGGCTATATTACCCATGCGTTGGCATTCATTGCAAGCCTTGACGAACTCGTAAGTATCCTTGAACATACTCGGCCAATAGTAACCGGATTGAAGGATTTTTGAAGTGGTCTTTGAGGCCGATCCATGACCACCATACGAAGAGGAATGACAGCAGGCTATGATTTCCTTGAAATCCTCCTTGGGCACACAAGTTCTGTAAATCCCATCTGAGCATAGCTTATAGAGGAATGGGTCATCCCAATAGTATCTTGCGACATCGTGCAGAAATTTGCTCTTTTGATTGTAGCTAAGGCCTTCGGAATGATATTGCAAGTCAAGTAATTCACAAAATCTGCATACCACGGAGCATCTCCTTCGGCACTCATCAAATATTCTCCAACGAAGGAGTCTTGGATCGGCGCCGAGAACCACTTTGAATCATATAGTTCGACCCTTGAAAGGTGATCCGCCACAACATTTTCTACTCCCTTTTTGTCCCGAATTTCAATGTCAAACTCTTGTAGGAGGAGGACCCATCGAATAAGCCTCGGCTTAGCATCTTTCTTCGCCATTAGGTACTTGATAGCGGCATGGTCCATGTAGACGATAGTCTTTGTTGCCACGAGATAGGGCCTGAACTTTTCAAAAGCGTAGACTACCGCTAATAACTCCTTCTCCATGGTAGTATAATTCAATTGGGCACCATCGAGCACCTTGCTCACGTAGTATATCACATGAAGTTTCTTTTCTACCCGTTGTCCCAAGACTGCCCCAATGGCGTAGTCACTTGCATCGCACATTAACTCAAAAGGGAGATCCCAATTTGGTGCTTGCACAATAGGCACCGATACAAGATTCTTCTTCAATTTTTCAAATGCCTCAAAGCACCCTTCATCAAAATTGAATTCCACGTCGTTGCAAAGGAGATGAGTTTGCGGCCTTGCGATTTTTGAGAAATCTTTTATAAACCGCCGGTAAAAACCGACGTGGCCCAGAAAACTCCTTATTCCCTTTTGGTTCTTCGGCGGAGGAAGTTGCTCAATAACTTGAATTTTAGCTTTATCAACCTCTACTCCTCTCTTAGAAACCAAATGCCCTAGCACAATTCCCTCTTGCACCATAAAATGGCACTTCTCCCAATTAAGCACCAAATTTGTCTCGATGCACCTAGCAAGAACATTAGAGAGATTAGCCAAACAATCATCAAAAGAGGATCCATGGATAGAAAAATCGTCCATGAAAACCTCAATGCACTTCTCAATATAGTCGCTAAAAATTGACATCATACAACGTTGAAAAGTCCCCGGTGCATTACACAAACCAAAAGGCATACGTCTAAACGCAAATGTTCCATACGGACATGTGAAAGTGGTTTTGCTTTGATCATTAGGCAATATGGGTATTTGGTAGAAACCACTATATCCATCTAGGAAACAGAAATAATCATGCCCCGCTAACCTTTCTAGCATTTGATCTATGAACGGGATAGGAAAGTGATCCTTTTTCGTTGCCTTATTCAATTTTCGATAATCAATACACATTCTCCACCCATTCACGGTTCTCGTAGGGACTAATTCCCCTTTTGCATTTTTAACGACCGTGAGTCCTCCTTTCTTAGGGACGACATGGATGGGGCTTACCCATTCCGAGTCCGGAACGGAGTAAATAATGCCGGCATCTTTAAGCTTGGTGATTTCTTTAAAAAACCACCTTGCTTAGTTTGGGATTCAATCTCCTCAACATTTCTCTAGAAGGTTTTACATCATCATCTAGGTTAATTCTATGTAAGCAAAGAGAAGGGCTAATCCCCGTTATATCATCAATAGAATAACCTAGGGCCTTTTTATTTGCCTTCAACACATTCACAAGCTTGGATGTTTCATCCTCATTCAATGTAGCACCAACTATCACGGGAAATGTAGCATTGGATCCAAGAAATTCATACCTTAGATTCGAAGGTAGAGGTTTTAACTCTCTTTCGAATTCCTTACCTCTTGGCACCGGGTCTTCCTTAATCTCATGCTCATTCAGCTTTTGCTCGTATTCATCTAGGGCAATATCGTCCATGTCCTCATCCTCCATATTCATCAAAGAGGCAAATAGCATACTAGAGTTGTCTAACTCCATCACTTCACTTTCAAAAGACGTTAGCCCGAAAGTTTCACAAGAAATATCAAGCATATTGCACTCAAATGATGAAGTAGGGGCTTTCATAGCATTTTTAAGAAAAAATTTCAACTTTTCATTTCCTATTTTCAACTCAATTGACCCTTCACCACATTTGATAACCGCTTCAACGGTATTTAGAAAAGGTCTTCCTAAAATGACGGATGTCTCTTGTTCACTATCCATATCTAAGACATAGAAATCCACCGGGATGAAAAATTTCCCAACTTTGATAGGCACGTCCCTTAGGACTCCATTAGGGACTCTAGAACTCCTATCGGCTAGCTTCAATGAAATAGTGGTGGGATGTAGCTCACCCATGTCAATCTTTTCGTACAAAGAATATGGAATCAAAGAAATACTAGCACCTAGGTCACATAAAGCCCTATCAATTTCAATTTTACCTATGGATATAGGAATAGAGAACGACCCTTGGTCTTGCATTTTTCTAGGCATGCGGCTTTGCACAATTGCACTACATTCGGCATTTAAAGCTACCATGCTAGACTCTTCAATTACCCTACGGTTTGACACAATATCTTTCAAAAACTTAGCATAGCATGTAGGGTTTTGTGTGATTACCTCGTGGAAGGGGAGTGTGACGTACAACTTCTTTAGCATCTCCACGAACCTTTGAAAGTGAGCATCAAGCTTGCTCTTGTTTAATCTTTGCGGGAAAGGCACCATGGGCACATACTTCCTCATTAGGATCGGCTCTTCATGCTCCTTTTCCTCTTCTATTGGAGCTTGAGGCTCACTTTCCAAGTTTTCCTTAGCCATTTCTCCTTCCACTTCCTTGCCCTTCGAACTAGGCTTCTCTTGAGGAGTAGTTAGCACTTTCCCATTCTTTAGTGTAATTGCATCAACATGCTCTATGTAACTTACGTCCGGTTGCGAGGGAAGTTTCCCTACTTGCCTCAATTGTGTATTCTCTTTAGATAGTCTTTTGTTCTCGGTCGCTATCTCATCCATCCTAGCCTCCAATTTTTTGTTGCTCTCTAGCATTTGCGCCATCATCGCCATCATAGAGCTATCTTGAGAGTTAGATGAAGAATTTCCTTGCTCATTCATATTGGCCTTGCCTTGATAGGGCTTTTGACTTTGATAATTTCCTTGATAATTTTGAGTGTTTTGACTTGACCCTTGGCCTTGATTGGAGTAGGAATTCTGCCCTTGGTTCAAAAATGAGTCTTGCCCTTGATTTTGATTAGAGCCGGAACTATATCCTTGCCTTTGATTGCTCCCTTGGTAGTTTCCTTGATAATTTCCTTGCCCTTGAGGCCTTGAGGTGTAGTTAGAATCATTAGACATCCTCTTTTGCGGAGGCTCATAGTTCCTAGAGGTAGGATTCGCATTTTGATTGTAGCTTCTTTGTTGGTTGACAAAATGTGCCTCCTCATAGCCATCATCATCTTCTTCATATTTACCTTCGGGATAATTTTTGGTAGAGTGTCTTGTGCTAGAACACAAAAAACAAGATTTTTGCGCCGAGGCTCTTTCTTTTTCCGCTTTAGCCTTTGTCGCCTCAACAGAGTTCACCATACTGAACATACTCTCCACTTTCTTAGTCAAGTCGTCCATTTCTCTCTTCATTTCGGAATTTGAGGTGTCATCCCTTGACTTGGCTATTTTTCGGTGGTCTACCCCCTGATATTTATCGGAGTTTGAAGAGATTTTGTCTACGATTTTGAAACCTTTGCTTGCCGATAAACCCATAATAGCCCCACCGCTAGCCGTGTCCATTTGGTTTTTTGCTTCCTTACTCATTCCCAAGTAGAAACAACGCATCAAATCCACCGGTCTGAAATTGTGATGAGGGCATTCCCTCAAATAATGCTTGAAACGGGCATACGCTTGGTGGAAGAGCTCATTATCTCGTTGAGAGAAAGTGAGAATAAAATCGGTATACTTCTTGGTCTTAGACGGAGGGTAGAACTTGTTAAGAAAGGCGTTTGCCAAATGTTCCCAAGTACGAAAGGTGCCCGGATCATGATTTTGAAGCCAATCATTGGCATCTCCACATAGCGATGAAGGGAATAATTTTAGGTACACGTTCTCAATGGGCACGTTCCTCGGTTTATAGGTTCGGCAATATTCTTGGAAGTTGGCTAGATGGTTTGAGGGATTCTCGTCCCCTTGAAATTGGTCATTCGTGATCATATGCACTAGAGACGATTTAACGTCGAAGTCAAAGGCTTCCTCATCGGGAGGTTGAATAACCGAGACATTTCCCTCAAGTGTGGCAGTCATATAATCCCCTACGGGTCTTTCATCCTCATCTTCATCCTCCTCCTCTTTGTATCTATTGTTTCGGTTCTCTCTTCGAGGGAGGGGAAGATTCCGACAGGGGAATCCATCATTATCATCCTCCTCTCTAGCAAGGGGATTTTCGACTTCATCTCCATCGATCCTACGATCACGGTTATCCCTTGGAAGAATCGGACGGTTGTCATTTTCCCTTTCCATAATAAACCCCGGTGGCAAATAGGGTAGAGGGTTTAAGAGTGGAGGTGGGTGAGGTCTAGGCCCTTGGAAGGCCGGTGGGACAATAGGAGCAATAGGAATCAATGGAGGTAGAGGATTCTTGCGAGGTCTACCTCTTCCTCTCTTGACGGTCGGTTGAGAAGGTCTAGAAGTACTTGAAGAAGAGCCGGTTGCTACGTGTTTCTTTCCCTCAAACCTTGTGTTCATTCAAATGCCTGCGAGAACAATGGAGATTCTTAGCAATGAGCGGCAAAAGAAATGGACAAAGTCAAGTTCAACACAAGCAATGGCTATAATGGAGAGAAAAGTAAACAAACTAAATAATCTAATAGCACGATAGTTAATTAACCTATCCCCGGCAACGGCGCCATTTGATCGGTTGTAATTTATGGAGTAAATATTCGATAAGATAATCAAATACTTATGCTAATCACGGTTAATCAAAACAATTTGTATTGACTCGGGAAACCCAAGGTCGTACCCAAAAGATAGGTGATTAAACTAATTAGTGCTAACGATTAAATCTAGAATGCTTATGGTTTGGGGGGTTTGATCCTCGTAAGAGGTTAATAGCAAAGATTTTACTATCCAAATAAAGATTTTAGCAACGAAACAAGTTAAAAATCAATCAAAGATGATTAGGGATTATTTCCCCACCTAGACAATTGTCGTGACAATGATATTGGATGTCAATTACGTATTTTCATGCACATGAGTAGAATCTAGCCATGCAACGTTCAACTTAAGTTCAACTCGCGCTACAACTTAGGGTGAAGAGGTTACACCTCGCATAGGACCTCACACTCGCGCTCTATTGGCCCTACAGAACATGCATTTCTAGTCTCACACTCGCGCTCTATTGACTAAGTAAACACGTTCTTGTTAAATTCAAGCCAATCTCATTATAATTTAAGTGTCGCCATGTAACACAAAAGTCCTAATGCCTCTTCATTCATTTCATTAAATTCATGTTGATCAACGTGAGCTACATCAAACATGAAATTACGCTAAGTTCCCATTGAGGACATTTCACAAACACCTTATGGGCAACTCTAAACATTTAGTTCAAATGAAGAAGATTCATGTGCAATACATTCAATATCAACATCCATTGCATTTATATCATCACAACATGTCTAGGGGATCAATAATCCCCAACCAAAGTCACTACTCACTCATAGTGAGTTTACAAACGAAAACAATTTCAAAAGTAGAAAAAACCATATGAGATGTAGAGTTTGAAGATCTAGAACCAATATGAAGATCCAATCAATCTTCGTATGGTTGATGATTTCCCCCAAAGTTGATGACTCTTTTCCTAAGAGATGTGCTCTAAAACCCTAGGAAAACTTCTCCAATCCCGATGATGATTCTCGAAAGAAAATGAAACTTTCTATTTATAGCACAAGGGGTGGAGTCTGCGCTCGGGCGGTCTTGGGAGTGCCCGGCCGAGCTCGGTGCAGGAGACAAAGAGGGATGGTTGAAGCGCTCGGGCGAGCGCCATCAGGCCCGGTCGAGCTTCATTCGGCAGTGCTGGCATCTGGAGTCGAGGTCCGGACGAGCCCTTCCGTGCTCGGGCACAGCCGAGCTTCGGTGGATGAGATGAAGGCTGGGAACCCGGGCGAGCCTAGTCGAGCCCGGGCGAGCTTGGATGATTGAAAGGAGGAAGGGGTGCAGGGGAGCCCGGGCGGTCTCGGGAAGTACCGGGCGAGCTTCGAACGGCAGAGAGGAACGGACCTAGTCGAGCCCGGGCGAGCTTGGAGGACCTCGGATACTTTCGGGCTTAGGCGACTGGAGCAACGCAAAGGAGCCTCGGACGAGCTCCATCCGCGCTCGGGAGAGCGGCTTTCGGCAGGTTGCTACAGGAATGAGTATGCTCGACCGAGCCTTCTTTTGCCCGGGCGAGCTTCATCTGTCTTGCATGGGAAATCTTCACTTTGGCTTAGAAACTTCGATTTTCTTCGATAATTGATAGTCTTAAGTCCACGGATCATATAATCAGTTTTCTCACCTGAAATAGCAAGTACGAGGGTTAATATGACATCAAAAGAAACTTGGAACGGGTCAAAACGTCTAGTAAATGTTGAGAAAGATAGTCGAGAAATCGACTTATCAGGCCATAACAAAAATCAAACAAATTAAGCACTGAGACATCACACAGCAGATTACCAAACATAATAAACACCAAACAAAAGGGTCCTGCTGAGGCACTGAGGCCAAAACAGACACCAAACATGATAAGCACAGAATATGAGATTTAATCCCTAAAGATGATGCCAGCATAGTTAAGGTGTTGTTGATGATTTGTAGCAGAAGAGACAAATGCGGCACTTATGCAAATCATAGCATATACAATGAGGATTCTTAGCCATTCCATCCTTCCTACACCATACAGGTAATCTGAGATAATCTCCCATCAAGCCATATCTTACAGTAGGATGTTTTAAATTGTCCGGACTATCAACATAAGTCAGTGCAATGGCCGGATGGTTAAAAGAAGGCAGAAGTCAGTGCACTAGCTACCTTCATGTTCACCAAATTCGCAGCTTCATACGGATCAAAATCGAGAATAAAACACTAATCTGACTCCTCATACCGCTTCATATCATACATCTGTTTCAAAATCACAATAGGACTAATCACACAATCATCGTCCGACAAACATACCACAACCATTAGTCTGCTGCTTCGTCATCATCTTCCCCTTCGTCTTCTTCGACGAAGTCGTACAAACCGAGCGCTTCCTCCCTTTCGTCCGCGACGCTGCCGGCGCCATCGGATTCAAAAACTGACTGCACAGTACAGTGACGAAAGCTCGATTTTTTTGAATCGTACAAGTGAGCCCCTTTGAACCCGGCACAACACACACATCCAGCACCTTCGATTTCTCCCCAATTTCTTTAAAACCCCGAACCCCCGCCACCACTTTTAAAATCGCCACACCGTCTCAAAATCCTAGCAACCAATTGAATGTGTGGCGACCGGATATAAGTTGAGTGTTGTTGACGACGCTTGGTTTGTTTATGGCTGTTTGATTTTAATTCGTCGATGAAATCGCAGTTTGGTGAGATGAATAGAGAAAAGTTTTAGTGTTTGATTGAGATGCATATGTTATTACTATAATACCCTTTAAATTATAATCAGTAATTAATTAAATGCTTAAAATAATAATGATTAATAACCGTTTGATCTTAAATTCAATGGACAAGATAAATTCACATCTCTCAAAAAACTACCCACTTCTCACCTGATCTTTTTCCTATTTTGAAATTAACTTTCTATATTTACATCTATTTATACTTCATTTTATTCTTTTTATATTCATTCTTTTTATGAAAATGAGTCAAGAAATAATAATTTAATTTGGCATATATGTCATATGGTAAATTGTCAAATTATATAAATTTAAAATAGTATGGTCACCCATCATGCATATAAGGGAAAAAACTTGAAAATTTAACAATATGAATCAAGAAAAAAATTTATTTTATTTTTATTCATACATGTTATATGATAAATTAAACAATCATAGATAATTAATTTTAAAATAATACGCATTCGTAGTATGAAATTTAAAGAAAATAAAAATATTACAATAAAATGAAAAGTTAAAAATATATCATGAAAATATATAGATAAATGAAGAAATAGTATTTACTTTTACTTTGACTAACGGAGTCAACTACACCCGTTATATTTAACGGATTTCTTGAATTTGCCCCCTAATTGGAAATTGTGGTAGTTCGGACCTCAAATTGGAATTGAGTGATAGTTCAGGACCCCTTTTTGTACTTTTCCCTAATTTTAAATGTCAAAACGGGTCTGATTTAGAATATCGGAACCCTATATATGGTCTCTCGCCGCCTTTTGCGAAAACAATGAAAAATTCATTGCTTTCCAATCTCTACTCCTCTCTTCCTACTGTTAAGAATCCCAACATCTTCAAGGCCATAATTCTTCCCATCAATGGCTTTCTAGACTGGTTTTCCCCTTTCTTCGATCTCTCGGTGAGTTCTAGATTGGGATTTACCCCAAGTGCTGACAATCCGTTCTCAAGATTTCACATTTTTCCATCGTTCTTTGAAATTTCAAAATTCCGATTCAAAGGAGCAGAATTTTAGCGTTAGTTTGTTTTCTGTTTTAAAATATGATCTTTCTGCCCGGGGATACGTCCCTTATCAAATTCAGTAAAAGCCCTAAAATAAATATGACCTCGCAGTAAGCCTGGATTGTTGCAACCTTTGCCTGTTCCGGATGGCGTAGGGCAATCTATAAGTATGGATTTTATCGAATTCTTTTTGCCCGGGGATACTCCCCTCATCATCATCATAGCGCATTATATCATCATCATCATACCATCAGCATCATCATCATCATATCATCATCATCATACCATCATCATCATATCATCATCACATCAGCATCGTCATCATATCATCATACCATCATCATCATATCATATCAGTTAATATCAGATAAATTCAGTTACAGTTAAGATCAATTAAATTTCAGTGGACTTATAATAATGCTATATTAGTTGGATTTGATTAGCAAGAGCGTGTTACGCCCAATCATGCAGGTAAGGCCCAATTATTCTCTATCGTAATTAGGATAAATTTTTATTCTATCATATGAGTTATGCTTGATGGAAAAGATCAGGTGAGAAGTATGCATATTTTTTAGAAATAGGAATTTATCATGTTCATTGATTTTAAAGATCCAACGGTGGTGATTAAATAGAATATTTAGTATATTTTTAATGAAAAAACGGTTAAAGGGTATATTTGGAAATCAATTTTGCATCAATCGTGTATCGACTGAGGATTCGTTCCAGTTGTTTGCAAACCAATTCATGCGTCTTTCCCATTTAAAATCCTCGTACTATTTGATCGCAAACCAATTTGCAACCCTAGGTTGTTCAGATCATCCTAAGTTGATTCCGTGATCCTTTCGATTAATTCCTATTTGTCGTTAATCACCTTCGACGATTTGCGTTGTTCGAACATGGCTGACGACCTCAATGCAGGTACCCTCATGGATACATACCCGTCTGTTTTAATTTAGGTTTCGTTCTGTTTGATAATTCCAGATTTAAACATACGTAAAAATATGATGCAGATTGTCATGTTTGATTAGGATATGATCGTATTCGATTCTGTAAATTTTTGATTATGCGTTAGTTTCATACGTTTGTGTGTAACTGCTGTCATATTTCTCCATTGATGCTGTTCACACGGTTTGTAAAATTACGTGTGAGATTCTTATATTACGTAGTAATCAAGCCATAATTCGTAACATTTTTTTAACATATTGCTATTTTTGCAGGTGATGACAATGAACAAACTCGCGGACTTGAGGATGAAAATTTCTCGTTTGTATCTGTCAATGGGAGAAATTGTTGGATCCCCAAGTGTCCTGATCAGTTTATGCCATATGTTGGGATGGCATTTCCAAATCTTGAAAAAGCTGTATTGTTTTATAAAGAATATGCACGAATAGCTGGTTTTGTTGTGCGTAAGGCTACTAGTAAGAGTTCTGCGGGGATCATCACCATCAAGTATTTGGTGTGTCAAAGGGAGGGGTTCAAACCAAAGAGTAAAGTGGTGGACAGTATTAATATTGCTGATCACAATTCCAAATTGAGGAGGGACACTCGATGTGGGTGTCAAGCAAGAATACAGCTTAACATAGGTGAAGGTGGTAGATATCGTGTCTATTTCTTTGAGGAATCACGCAATCATTCTTTAGAATCGTACATAGGTAAGCAGTTTTTGACTTCACACAGAGAGATGTCCCTTATTGACAAGCAGCTTGTAATGGAGTGTGGTAAAGTTCGTATAGGTGCTACCAAAGCTCATCATATTAGGAAAGAGTTATGTGGTGGTTTTATGAATATTGGAGCCACGGTGACTGATTACAAGAATTTTAAGAGGGATTTGAAGCTTTATATTGGACTTAATGATGCTCAGATGGTTGTTGACAATTTATCGGATAAGAAAAAGACTTGCCCTGTGTATTCATTTGAGTACTTTTTAGATGAGGAAGGAATCCTAACCAGATTGTTTTGGGCTGATGTAATTTCAATGAGAGACAACATGATATTTGGTGATGTCATTTCATTTGACACAACGTACCGAATGAATAAGTAAGTTCTGAAATTTAGTATATATTATTAGTTAATATGAATGTCAATCATAACTGTCATTCTTCTTGTAGGTACAATTTGGTGTTTGTCCCTTTCACTGGTGTAGACAACCAATTGAGAAGTATGACTCTTGCTGCTGGCCTAATTTCAAAGGAGGATGTTGAATCATACACATGGCTCCTAAAGTGCTTCAAGAAGTTGTCCGAACGTGGACCTAGTGTGATTGTCACTGACCAAGACGCTTCTATGAAAGCTGCCATTGCATCTATATTTCCTTCTAGTCGTCATCGGTTTTGCATGTGGCATATTACAGAAAAACTTCAAGCTAAGGTATTCTCCATACATTGTCCGTAGTATCACAGTTATAATTCGTAGTTTGTGTTATTTATGACGTAACTTAATATACCATCGTTTTCTTTCGTCCACCCAAATAAAAGGTTGTGCTTATTTGTTTGTTATTTCTTTTGTGAAAATAGGTGGGCATTTCTAAGTACATGGAGTTTGGTTTTTTGAACAGTATAAAAGCTGTTATATGGGGTGAATATAAGGACTGTAAAGAATTCGAGACTTCATGGCAGGATCTGATTTCCAAATACGATCTTCATACCAATTCATGGCTCGCTACTATGTATGACTTAAGGTCGTCATGGATCCCTATATATTTTAGAGATGTACATATGGGTGCCCTTTTGAGGACAACCTCTCGTTCAGAAAGCGAGAATTCTTTTTTTGGAAGGTACATTCATAGATCATTGACCCTTGTGGAATTTTTCTTTGGCTTCAATAGTGCTATGGACTTACAAAGGCAAAATAGAGTACAAATATATCAGGAATCAAGACGTTTTGTACCTACCTTGAATTCTACTCAAAAATTAGAGAAGCATGCTTCAGAAACCTTTTCATATTCTATTTTCAAAATAATTCAGTCTGAAATGTCTGAGTCAGCGTATGGATGTGCGATTCAGTCCATTAATGAAGATGAACACGGTAGAATATACATCATCAATGATGCTGCACGGAATAGTAGGCTGTTTCAGGTATTGTCCTAGTAGTTTTAGTTAATTTTTTTAGTTGCACTTTTTCCATATTCTAAATTCCCTATATCAATTTGCAGGTTACATTCTCTGTAATGGAAGGGAGGTTAAAATGCAGTTGCTTGAAGTTTGAATCTTGTGGATATATATGTCGCCACATCTTCAAAGTAATGTTTTTTTACGGTATGAAAAGATACATGATTATTTGGTGATGGGCAGATGGCATATAGATGCATCCAGGAAGCACAATCCTAGTATGTTTCTTGTTGATCATGAAACTTCGAATCAAACAAGAGGACAACAACGCTAGCATCTAAAGTATGGTTCCATGTTAATGCTGCCCTTTTTAGTTTCAAGGCTGATGTTGATTCCATTAGGAAGTTCCATGATCACATATATGAATATGTTAAGGTTAATGCGCCGTCTGATGGTGCCAACCTGAGTGCAAACAAAGATGATTATTTTCGTGTTGTTTTGAAAATGCCACAACCAGCAGTTGTGGTGGTCAATAACCCTGGATTGTCTAGAAACAAAGGTTGTGGTAAGAGAATTAGAGGCCCCCGTGAAATTGCCATTGAGAAATCTAAAAAAACCTCTTAGATCTTGTGGTTATTGCAATGAGTTTGGGCTCCATGACAAATGGACATGTCCAAAGAGAGCTGAGAATGACTCACGGATGCGTGGTGCTTCTTCCGAGCATGGAGATGTTAATTTTACTTTACTTGATGATACTCAAAGCATTTGAGTGTGCCATTTTATTATTAAGATCTATGTTTATCGAAAACTAGTCATTGTTTAATTTGTTTAAACATATGTTTTTGGAAACATATAATGATTTGCTACAGATTTTTCTGCCTTTATACGGATATAACTGAAGTTATAACTGAAGTTTATACTGGTACGGATTATACTTAAATGATACAGATTATGCGGTGATCACTACGGACTATACTGTGAATACTACGGACTATGCTGTGACAAAATACAGATAATGACATGAACCATTACGGATTATACTGTGATTTCTATGGATTATGATGTGTTTTATACGGATTATGATATGCCTTCTACGGATTATGCTTGAAAATAACATGTGAGATACACCTGCCCTAATAAATTGTCCATTACATGTCACATATCCAGAACAATTGAAGAACATATTAAGAGGCGACACATTGTTCATACACTTTGACACAAACCAAGTAGCCAAAACATATGTGGTACAAAATTGGAATTCGTAGTTATCAAGTTTCATAGCTCCTACAAATCAACAATAAGTGCTTTTTCTTGGGTTCCCCTTGCAAAATTCGTCTGGATTATTTTTCAGCCATTCATTGGCTCTTTCCAACACTTTTTCCTGATTATTGTTGAGTGGTGACCGTATTATCAAGTTTATGTAAATGTCACGCAGCGCATTTAGTTGACCGTCTTGCTACAATGTCAATGTAGTAATGTTAAAAAAACAGTTAATCACTATATGAAATAAATTTATCATTCTAAGTTTTATTTTACCTTAAGTCCTTCGACTGCTAGACCACAGGTCCACTTATTTTCACCATTTCCAAAGTACGTCTCCATATGACGCATGGTGAAAATCCCACAATCGGTATCATTTTTCTTTGTTCTCCACTTCATGGCCAAGCGTTGTGGTGATTCATTGTCAAATATATGACACTTTTTGTGTTCACTTTCCCTTAAATAAGCCAAGAAGTTTGTGTTCTGTAAAGTTAAGAAGCATATGGTTAGTTATTACATGAAAATATTCATATATTGGATGTAGTTGCTAGGAATTAAAATTGTAATTTACTATCAGATTGTCAAAGTATACGCCGTATTTCTTCTTGAAACTTGGCACCGTTGCTGAATTGTCGATCACCTCTATCGTGGCTCAGACCATGTCATAGCATACCAAATAAAAATTATTGTCGTGGCACATTGTGAAAACAAACTACACGAACAACCTGAATTTAGTATATTTTCAGATAAATATTAATCAAATAAAAGGTTGAATTGTGAGACTCACCAATGTAACCTCGTGAACATTTACTTTTGGAACATTTTTAAGTTCATTTTCTAGTACAAGTTTAAATGTTGCAGCTCGACTTTCCTTTCCTTTCCATTCTTTTTTTGATGTGTGCATCTGCAAAATTTAACATAAGTTAGGGTACATGCAAACTCTGCTAATGATTATGCTTCTCTGTTAAGTGCCACGGATTATGACACATTTTCTACGGATAATGATATTTGTTATACGGATTATGCCACCTATGCTACGGACTATATTAACAATTTATACTGACTGTTCTACTAAAGCTATGGATTGTATCTTAAACTCAGGGGCCAATGATACACAAAAACACATACCATCAAAATATGCAGAGTGAATACATTAAGTTTGAATCAAGTAGATATCACTTACAGTTACTTGAGTCGTTGCAAAAAATCTTAACAAGCTCTCGGAGGATTTTAATTTTTCGTTGTCGTTCAACAACAGTGCCCACAAGTCAATAATGACACTAGACAGCCATTCGTCCGTGTTCATTGTTTTTAGGTCTTTATAATCTGCTGCGTCAGTTTCTCTTTCGAAAAGCATACCACTGTAATTATGCAAAATAATAAACTTTATGAGAGACTTTAATTACAAATAATGCTAAATAAACAATGAAACTGATGAAGCAGTATTAATGAAGTTCAGGATTTTAATAAAGTATCAGTCTTTTGCGTCGCCATCGTACATCCAACAACACAAGTTGCAGTACACTTGTTTTGCTGACACTACAATCTTGATAACTCTTGAAATGAATGGTGATTTCAAATGTCGCGCTGGTACTACCTCCCGACGTGTCCTCTTAACTTGTGCAGGACGCGGAGTGGGGGTTTCGTATAACAATTTATCGCTTATTGATGGACCATAATTATACGAATCAAAAACACAGTAAAACCCACTAAATTAGACTGTTGGTCTAGTTAACTTTTGCTTGTTAGTTCCGATATATTTCTACAGGGTATTTTAGAGACTAGAGAGAATACACGCTAAGGAGAGGATTTTACGCTGAAAAGATATTACGAGTCAGTCCAAGGTCACGATCAGACGCTGAATGAAGAAATCTCAAGATCCTGACATGGAATTACTCAATACAAATCCAACCGAGGAACAACCAAAGTCAGGCCGGAGCAGAATTGGACTGATAGTTTTGTGAAAACTGCACAAAACTCACTCCTCCTTCCCAAGGTGACCGGCGCCTTTGTGAAGAGGGTGAGTCATGGGGTGACTCACCCCCTCCTTCCTCCTCCCTTCCTCCTTGCAACCGGCGGCTTTCCTCCATCCATGGAGGAGATGACAAGTGTTGCTCCTCCTCACCACAACCTCTCCTCCTCCCCTCCTCCCTTGGATCAACATCATGTGCCTTCATCTCATCCCTCCATTCCTCTCCTTATTTGGCTATAAATACCAAGCCAAATTCACTTGTAAAAACATCCACAAATTGTAAACACTTCTCTCTCTAAAAGTTTGGTACTTTGTAAGTTTGGTTTGAAATTATAATAGTCATGTTGGTTCTTGAGTATTATAATACTGTAGAGAATACTCCTGTTGGTTCTTGAGTATTCAGTAGGATTTGGGAATACTCCTGTTGGTTCTTGAGTATTCCACCCCCTCTCTTCTTACTGTCTTTCAAAAACCCCCGAGTATTTAGCTATGATATCCTCCTCCATGGATAATCGTAGCTAAACTCTCCATTCGGTTGAAGGGGTGTTCTTGTATTATAAAATGTTTTAAATTATTCTTTTAGTTTCTTTTTTCTGTATTCAAAACTTGTTCTATGTGCCATATATTAGATCAGAACTTCCAAGGTTGAGTGGATGCTTGAAATGGAAAAGCTCTTCCGTGGAAGTTCGTGAACATACTCGGGTAAGTGGATGCTTGAAATGGCAAAGCTTATCTGAGGAGTTCGATCTCTCTCAAACACCATTTGGATAAATTGGAAAAGACAATCCAAATGGATGCACATAGGCTAGTATACCTTGAAATGGGGTGCTAGTCTGAGTAGAACAAGGGCTCTACGACCTTGAAATGGGCTAGACAGTGTGGCAAATCGAGCGCTTAAAATGGCCTTGATGCACGTTTGAATACTTAGAAGGGTTACTAAAATAATAAATAGGCTATAATACAAGGCCCCCGAAACCGAATGCTTTCCTTAGACTTAAAAACCCCCCTTGTATTTACTTTTAATATTAGTATAAATTGCTTGATCAACTGCAACCATCAACCGCTCATCTACCGGAGGACTCGCCAATCACGCATCACCCACTGTAAGTCTTCTCTCCTTTACTCTTTTATTTTCAGTATTTATTTTCTGTATTTACTTTTCCGCATAAAAAACCAAAAACAATAAAAAGAAACTTAGTTAGTGACGCTAAAACCTCAACCAACCTAAAAACACGCTTCCCCCTCGTACAATCACTCAAAGAACAACGTATCCCCCTAATTCCCTTGGGTTCGACCCCTACTTACCACTTGCTACCCAGTAGTAAAGTCGCGAGTAGCGGACTTATAAATTTATTTGCACATTTGCTCTGACGACAAGCATCTGTCAAATTGGCGTCGTTGCCGGGGAATTAGTCGTAGGATAAGTTGTTCTTTCCCTCCCCATTTTCTCATGACACAACCCACTACGTATGCATGGACAACACGACATCTACCTCTGTTCGGAGGTACGGATGGAGAAGACCCGGTAGAACACTGCAGAAACTTTCACCACGTTTGCAACCTCATAAAACCTGAAAATGAAAGGTTAGAGGAATTTAAGCTTAAATGCTTCAAATTCTCTCTAACCGACTTCGCAACGATCTGGTACTACACATCAACCGCTAGTAGCGCGTAACATTTTATGGACCTTAGCGTTCCAAACCTGCGAGAATTCTCCCCACCATCCTTACGAAAAAAACCCGTGAAAAAATCATGAGCCTTCAACAATCCCGGGATGAGACCTTGGACGAATACTACACGAACTATGATGCCATCGTCTCAAGCTGCCCGCACCATGGATTCACGAAGAAAGTTCTTCTTAAAAGATTTATTCGTAGAATGAGGGCCGATGATCTGATAAGAATTAACGAAGCAATAAGAAGATCAGCTAGGAACTTCTCCATTGTCGACATGTGGAACCTCATAGATGAACTGGCCGCAGCCACAAAACAAATACCTCAAGCTAACGGTGGAATGCAAACAGGCGAGGCTGGTCCAGAGACTGATGAAGAGGATACTCCCGAGCCATGGGAAGTATCAGACATAGAAAGCTTCGGGAGCAACGAACCCTCATGGGAACTCGAGGATGTGCCAGCAAGAGAAGAAATCCAAAACATTACTGGTGAACTACCCGAGTCATACCCAACTATCATTACCCGAGCAGCAGAGACCATCTACGACCAGATCCTCACGGGTGGACATAACGAGGCAGAGCCGAGCCTTATGATACAAGCTTCCCAACTTTTCCCCTCGATCAATAGGCAAATCGCAGAAAACTATGTGATCCATGAAGAGGCTGAAAAGAGGATGGGAAAAGGGCCTGAGCAGAACGACTCCTCGATGGAGCATGTTTTCGCCATAACTGGACAAGGCAGCCCTAAACACCAGAAAACCCGATTCAAGAAACTAATAGTGAAGGGTCCCTCACCTTCTCAGAGACGTTGGAAGGAGAAATCACCAGAACAATGGGACCCAAGCACTTCATCTCACAAGAAATCGGGGAAAGGCAAGGCAAAAAACAACACAGGAACTGTGGTGAAATTCGACCTGAGCCACCCATGGGATCCAAACCAGTGATCCAGGAACAAGGTACTGTCGAGCCAACGACGTTAAGCAAAGGCAATAGTCGGGAGGTAACCCGACACCTATCTTACTTTCCGCAATTTAATTTTCTGTCATTTTAGTTTTTTCAATAAGTCGCTCTCATCCACTTGGTGCATAGAATGAAATGATTATTCAGGAATCGGACTTGGGTGCACATTAAGCCAGCCAGGCCTATGCTCAAAGTTCAAGGCCCCAGCCGAACTCCCTCGATTATCCAGCCTCATGCCATGTCGTTCACTTGACACCTTAAAGGGAGTTCTATTCTTCCTTTTCTTTAATGTCATTTCCTTCTCATATAATATCTGCTTGCATGGCTTTTGAACTAAGTCATTTTGTAAAAAGAATGCCTTCGTTCAAAAGTGTGGGGTGAGAACCACCTATTTATATAGTTAATTAGCATGTTTTTCTTTTTTAATAAATATCTTTTTGAAAATATGAACTTAAGAATGTGAAAAAGATAGATCGTAATTCATGCATTAACCTTATGAAAATTCAACTGTCTAAAAACTTAGAATGTAACTTATCATTTGTCCTTTGTGCTGAGTTATCCAAGGGATGTGGAGTTGACATAAACTGCCCTAGAGAGGCTTGGCAAGCAATCGAAGGACTGAATTTCACTATATGGTTGACGAAGTCAGTGGAGGCTGCACTTCGGGTTTCAGTTGAGTTAAGAGTCGTCTCCGCCATGCAGTGTTTATGCATAAAAGAAAAGAAAGGCGGGACGGGAATCAAACCGTCCTATCTCTAGTCGGAATAGCCGGGAAAATAAATGAGCGACCCTCATTTTGACTCGCGCAAAATGGCAATGATGAGAGAGAGCGGGGAGGTATTTCCATCTGCTCGCGGACGATGATTGGACCTCCCAAAAAGGCTTGAGAAAATGGACTAGCAAGCCACAAAAAGGCGAAAGCTCAAAGATCTAATCAAAAGGCCAAAGGCCAAAGTTGTGCAAATATAACCGACAAAAAAGTGAAGTACTCAAAGAGTCAAATCCAAGGCCAAAGGCCGATTCACTACAAAAAGTAGTCCCTCGCCAAAAAAGAAATCAAAAGGCTCAACTCATTGAAACTCGAACCAAATCACGTGCTAGAGAAAGCTACTAGGAAACCATATAGTGCGAGTCAGTCTCGAGGTTGCAGTCCAGGAGCCTGAAAAGGGCTATCTCCTGAAACATCCGAAATAATTTGCATCTCGTCACGAAGGTACAAGTATCAAGTTTCTTCTATTTATTTATATGGTTTAATTTAGTAATAAGTACTAATGCATGACTTAGGATAAATCTGGTCCCACGGTCTAACTTTCATATTTTAAAAGTTTACTTAATACCGCCCTTTAATAGCATTGTTCGGGACGAACAACTAAAAGTGTGGGGTGATCTGATGGACCATAATTATACGACTCAAAAACACAGTAAAGCCCACTAAATTAGACTGTTGGTCTAGTTAACTTTTGCTTGTTAGTTTCGATATATTTCTACAGGGTATTTTAGAGACTAGAGAGAATACACGCTAAGGAGAAAATTTTACGCTGAAAAGATATTACGAGTCAGTCCAAGGTCACGATCAGACGCTGAATGAAGAAATCTCAAGATCCTGACATGGAATTACTCAATACAAATCCAACCGAGGAACAACCAAAGTCAGACCGGAGCAGAATTGGACTGATAGTTTTGTGAAAACTGCACAAAACTCACAAAACTCACTCCTCCTTCCCAAGGTGACCGGCGGCTTTGTGAAGAGGGTGAGTCATGGGGTGACTCACCCCCTCCTTCTTCCTCCCTTCATCCTTTCAACCGGCGGCTTTCCTCCATCCATGGAGGAGATGACAAGTAGCCCTAATATGAAATTCACATCCATTGGTTGTATCTCTGCATCTCCACGTCGAGTCACCAGTTTGCATTCCTTTGAGTCGAATGCTTCTAGTAGCCAAATTGCAAATTGTGTAGGGACATAGGAGATCTCCAAATTTAACATACCGTCTAAACCCATCGAACCTACCGCTACCTTTTGTTGTTCTGTTAGGCTCTTTACTGCTTCCGTTAGAGTATTTGGGGTTGTTCTGGTCTCAAATCCTTTGTATCTTGTACTTTGTCCATTTATTTCTTTATTTCCTTGTGGCTGCGGCTTACCATTGCAGACCACTCCTTTATCTCCTTTTTTTTCTTTCTTAGTTTGATTGGCTTTTAAATCCTTGATATCCAAATTCTCTGTCAATGGAAAAAAGAATAAATGAATAATAGACAGTTAAGATCCATTTGATACAATTTAAAGTTGCTTAGTATTTGACAAAATGTAAGATGTGTAGTTTCATTACCTGTTGCGGTCTGTTTTTTGGTGCCCTGAGTTTTAGCACACATACTGTTGGCCACAAAATCATCATCGCTTTCGGTTTGAGTAGGAAGTTTATTTTTTGTAGCTATTTTTGCACCACCTATAAAATGAAAATGTAAATACTTTTTGCATTTGTAAAATCTAATACATATTATGTTTACTACGCTACAGATAATGTTCAAGCAAACTGATTATACTGCTAATGTTACGGATAATGAACAAAACAATTCGTTACGGATTATGTTTTTGATGATACGGAAATTAAACTTTTTGTTACAGATTTTAGCAAAAAAATCGCGAACTTTAGTTGTATATTGAATGTTTTCAATTGTACCTTGTTTCTTTTTGAGGTCGGTTGTTTTTGTATCAAATACTTCTTTCGTCCCTGTTGTATGAGCTGGATATCTCCCAACTATAACGAGTAAACACAATTAGTGTTATAACATGTAGTTTTGTAAAACTACATTGAATTGATCAAAAGCAACAAAACACCTTTGAGAGTCTGGGTGCTTGTTTGATATGGAATTTGTTTTTGCTTCATTTGTGGTTGGTTTTCTTCAGGTACTTCTTTGGCTGTGTTCCTCTTCCTCTTGCGATCTGTAAAGACATTTTTATATAATATAATCGTCATCCAATTTACGATTGTAGGCTACAAATCATAGAATACAACAACGCAACAGGGCAACACATAATCTCTTCATAATTATCATACGGATTATGAAAGGAAGTTATTTTCGATAGCATCATTCATATTTATGACAAATTGAATCCATCGATTCAATACCCCTAAATCAAAACATTCGTGCAGCCACAAACCCTAGTTGACATACTAAAATGCTCTGTAAACAAGGCATGTTTCAACCACTTTCCAAAACCAACTCTAAAGTTACGGATTTTGCCAAGTACAGCTACAGATCTTGCCGTGTAAAGCTACGGAATATGATATGTAGTTACTCCGATATGAATTGAAATTAGCAAACCCCAATCGAGAAATCGTATCGTGTTGTTAACAATCAAGAAACGGAAAACAAAAAATGAAAACCTAAAACTCACCCGACTTTTGAATCGGTAGCTTCGGTGGAGGTCCCCGATGGTCATCTTTGCTCACGGTTTTTCCAGCCATGGCCGTCGTCTTCGGAGTCTTCCTTATGGCGTCTTTTCGCGTCGTATGCGGCGGTTAGTGGATATCGTCCGTAGATTCGACTGAGCAGCAAAATGGATTAGGGTTAGGGTTCGTGCGAGTAAACAACGGAAGAAGTTATGGAATTGTTTTGGGACGATACTAACCCTACACGCGTTAACTGCCCTGTTTTTTATTAAAATTCTAAATTGATCTCGACTGTTGATTACCATAAATCAATGGACAACAATAATTCTTATTTCTCACCTTAAAGTCACTTCTCACCGGATCTCAACCCTATGCTTGATTAGTTATTGAAAGTGATTTAAGAAAAAAAAATTATTTTATATTTGTAATGATAATTTGGGGTTTTAGGGACAGCTGGTTCTCTGTTGTCTAAGCCCGGTATCTTTCCAGATCAAAAACCTTGCTCAGAGGACTACTGGAAGAGATGGGTTGAGGTTTATTTATATAGATTCTAACATTTAATGTACAAGCTATCTTTGGGTGGAGGTGGATGTATTTGTGGAGGCGTGGCTGCTGGTGTTTGCCAATGGAGGTTGGTGGGGGTTGGCCGACGATTCTATGGTGTTTTTGGGCCCTGTCGGACTCAGGTTTTGGCCTTTTAGGTCGGATCTGGTCAGGTGGGGGGCTCTGGCGGGCGCGGGTGGATCGGACTTGTCTTCGTTGTTGGAGTGGTTGGCCCCGTTGAAGGCTCGGCATGAGTTCCGTTTTGTTTAGGGAGTAGTTTAGCGGTTATCTTGTGTTTAATTTTAGGGCAATTCCACCTGGTTTGGTGGTGTTTTCCACCTTTTGGTGGTGTCTTCCATCGTGTAGATGGTGTTTTCCATCCTTTTTTGGGATGGTGTCCTCTCACCGTCTTCTGGTGGTGTTTTTCCGCCTGTTCGGCGGTGTCCTCCCACCTGTCTGGTGGTGATTCTGTAATGGGATGGGTTGCCGTCATCGGCCGGGCTCAGTTTATTTTAGGTACTAGATTGAGTCGGTGTTTTGGCATTGTCCAACTCTTGTACTACTTACCCATCAAAAAAATGTGCAAGCTATCTTTGTTCAAATAATAACCAGCTCTTTAAAATAAAAATTGTCGTGATGAACAAACTGAAATTCAAATAGGGACTGTTCATTGTACATTTTAAGCCTAAAAGGTTCCTTGCTTGTCATAAGGTTCTTATTATGCCCCCTGCGCACAAATGGCCATAACTGCAAAACAAAAATTGAACAGAAATGTTCATTGTAATTTAGTAACTAAATTAATAAATATGTGAAATACACATCTCTAAATTTCGGCTCAGTTTCTTTTTTTATTTTTAATTACAATGTAACTTCGGCTCAATATTGTTTGGAAACGGGACAATAGATCAGAAAATTGAAAAAAAAAATACGAGTTTATTATTATTATTATTATTGATAAATAAAATACGAGTTTATTTTTGAACAATAAAGTGCGTGTTATAAATTACAGTAGTATTCAATTGAAAATCAGTTGTCGCTTGCTGCTAGGGTTTTTGAAAAATCAATCTCGACGGCCAGCCATCCATCATCAATGAAGATAAAGTGCAGGCGAAGGTTCAAGCTGAAGCGCAAGCACAAGCACAAGCACAAGCGCGGCGAGAGCATCGTTAAATACTTGCCTGAAGATGTGTTGTACCAGATATTCACCTACCTCTACGACTTCGATCTGAAATCGATATCCCTCGTCTGCAAACTATTCCGCTCCCTCTCAAGTTCCCTTTTCGGAAAACTGTGCCTAACTGACTCATCCTTAACCTACTCCAAGTTTCAGAAGCTGTTCAAAAGATTTCATTGTGCGAAGAGGATTGAATTCTACAACATATCTGCACTAGATAACGCCTTATTGGCGATATCCAAATCCGATTTGAATCTGGAAAGTTTGCAACTCCGGGTGCCTAATAATCCTCAATATCCTTTGTATCCTCCCTATCCTGAACGGCATATTATTGAAAGTATGTCAACTTCCAGGGTTATCAAAGGTATCAAATCCTTAGAGCTGCATTGGTTTGATGGCCATGACCCAGAGCTTCATGTTATTGAATTTATAAACATGTTTCCTTCCCTTACTGAGTTGATTATCACTTGTGGTTGGCAATGGAACTGCGAATTAATTCAGAAGGTTACATCAAAGCTTCCAAACCTGCTAAATATTGGTCTCAAGAACAACATCGTCGCTGCCGACAACACTCTTACTATACTGTCCACAAATTGTCCTCAGTTAGAGAGTGTTAATTTCCGAATGTGCAAGTTTACTGCTGAAGCATTGCACGAATTCTTCTGCAACAACCCGAAGTTGAGGTCAGTATATATGCCCGATTTCGACTCAGAATCAATCTACAAAGTTGTTGAATGTGTGCAGGTTCTTAAAAGTCTCAGTCATCTTTCTCTAGATTTTTATCGTCTTGAAGATTCAGTCTTGATACCACTTGCTGAATCGCTGCCTCCATTAAAGAGTTTAGTGATTCGATTTTCTTTTTGGTACACCATGGCCGGGTTATCCAGGCTGTTATATGCATGTCCAAGTCTAGAGAGCCTTGACATTCACCTCCCGTATTTTGTTAAACTTAAAGATTGCAAAATTCATGATAGGGAGATGAGCATAGGTGTGCAGAAACTTGTGAAATTAAAGCACATAACAGTACAATCCCCTATTATTTGTCAAGCGACTTTGTTCTCGTTGATAGAGAATTGTCCACTACTTGAGACAATATGGCTTAAGAGTGGAAGTCATCCCAAGAAAGTATATTATGATGAAGACATGGCTCGACCATCAAAGAAAAATTACAGCATAAAATCGATTAAGATCAGTTCAAAGTACTTGGACATTCGGTTATGGTTGATGGTGCAGTCTTACTGCCCAAACTTGAGGACATGATAACATTTTTATGTACTTTAATTTATGTTTATGCTACATTACATTTAGAGTTTGTTTCTTTTTTTGCCCAATTGCTTGGAGATTGTATTTCTTTCTAAAAAGTATTTTTATAACGTGATCTTAAACATTTTTCTGACAACAGGAGGCTATACTCCTGACAACTAATAACTTGGAATGT
Organism: Rhodiola kirilowii; assembly: GCA_033675215.1. NCBI lineage: Eukaryota > Viridiplantae > Streptophyta > Magnoliopsida > Saxifragales > Crassulaceae > Rhodiola > Rhodiola kirilowii. The sequence continues at coordinate 9,912,161 of CM066200.1, forward strand.
ATTGGTGGGAAAGACTCATATAATGGTCTTTTTTTTGTTTCTCTTGGTCTTTTAAATCCATCAAGGCATATATTCAATAAGTTTATTTTCCTATCTGTTGTGACTTCACATATTTCTTCTCTTTCCCTCTGCTCGTTTGTTTCATTTGAAAGGATTCTGAGCTCATATATTACTTGGGGTAAGCAAGATCAGTCCCGACCCGGTCACCCATCTCAACCGGTTGAAATTTGGACGAATATAAACTCGGCTCGGTATTAAATAATTCGGGTTCGGATTAGTCATCGGGTTACCCGTCCCTAATGATACTCAATAAAATAAGATCTAATAACTTTTATAGTTAAACTTTAAAATAAAAATGTTTTAGAAAAGACTTCAACCTGAGTCTGTAAGTGTATTTGATGTCTAGTTTTAGTTACTTGATATTAGAATGGACTTCCAACTAAGACTTTTAAGGCTATTTTGTTTAACCTACTTGATATTTATATTATAAATCTATTTTGTGACGGGTTTGGATTATCACGATCCGGTCAATATTTAGTGTCGGTTCAGGTGGAAGTGACCCGATATTTATTTTGGGTCGGATTAGGGATGAACCAAATCCGTCCTAACATGTCTCATGATCACCCCTAAATTATTACTTTTGTCGTTTGTTTCATTGGCCAGCAGCTTTATATTTCGCTAGCATCAGCTGTTAGTGTTCTAAAAATCTCCGTCTAGACCCGCCCGGGCCCCAAAATTTACGAATCCGCTCGATTAATTGACCCGTCTAGTAATCGCCGTCTAGATCCTCCTAGTCGCCACCTAGACCCGCCTAATCGCCGACGAGATCCGCTTAGTCGTCCTCTAAATTCGCATAAGCGTTAACCAAATGACCAACTTCTTGATCAAAATGAAAAAATTCTTTTATTTTTACATAGTTTACATATGTATATATCATTTTAATCTTTGATTAACTATTAAAATATCTTTCTTATCAGATTGCTTTATATATATATATATAGTGCAATCGGTTTCGAATCCAGCTTATGAGAAGGATCGCAAATGCTCCTAATAAATTTTTTTATAAATTGTATTTAAAATTAGGTAAATTTAGCTAATGCCCCTTCTAATTTTTGTTTAATGCACATTGATTTTTATAAATTAAACTTTAAGAAAGGTCAAAGTTATAGTATTGATTATGTCAAACGTTTTTGTTTTTTATTTATTTATGGGAAACCAGTATACAACACCAAACAGAACAAAACAAAACAAAACCAAGGACCACCACAAAGCCCAGACAGACGAATCGGAATGATCCCATTCTTCCTTCCTAGCTTTGTTAGCCAAAGTGTCTGCTGCCCTATTCAGATCCCTGCTAATCAGTGCAGTTCTCCAATGCTCATTGGATTTTCCCAGTAGTGCTCCTTCATAAGGCCTCAGAATACTCCTCCCTACAATGGCCGCACGATCAATTTCCTAACTCTCCTGATCATGCCACACCATGTTCCGATTCTTCCAACACGGCCATATGTATATCAGGATTGATCTCATATGCAGTCGTGACCGTACTCTGGCTGTGAAGGGTTAAGACCCAGCCGGCATTAAAGAAGTCACCATTAGGGCAATACTTGGCCAACAATGTCTACAACATTAATAACTCTGGGTGCTTCACAATACGCCAACATATCTTCATGAGAAAAGCTTCGTTGAAAAGTCTGAGGTCCCTAAATCCCAAACCTACAACTTCTTCTTGCTCAGTGTTTCCTTATTAATCCAACTTATACCCTGTCTCCTATCCTTCTTGTTCCACCAGAATTGAAATATGAGCTTAGATAGCTTTTGAAAACTGTTCTTTGTAAACTTATACACTGACATCATATAAACAGGAAGAGCTCGAAGAAGTATTGATTTGATGAGAACTTCACGACCAGCAGCAGAGATGGTAACTTGCATTTCCAATAATTAATTCTTTTCCACGCCTTCTCTAATATACTTTTGAAAGCCTCCGACTTCCTCTGGCTCATGACTAACAGGAGCCCAAGATACTTCGAATGACAATACTTATGGGATCCCGAGAATTCCACTAATCTCAGACTGAACTTCAGGTGGCGTATTACGACTAAAAGAAACTTCTGACTTCCCAAAATTGATTTTCTGGTCTGAGATATCCTCATATTGAAACAGAATATTCTTAAAGTTTGTCACAGCGTCCGGGGAGAGTTTGATAAAGAATATTAAAATAAGTGTATAATAAATCATGAAATCATCAAGCAGAATATCATATCGAGAAATACGTTTGCTATACAATGGTTTACAAGGTGAAAAGAAAAGAAACAGCAAATGACTTTGCAATTTTACTGCTGAAGCATTGCACGAATTCTTCTGCAACAACCCGAAGCTGAGGTCAGTATATATGCCCGATTTCGACTCAATATCAATCTACAAAGTGGTTGAATGTGTGCAGGTTCTTAAAAGTCTCAGTCATCTTTCTCTACATTCTTATCTTCTTGAAGATTCAGTCTTGATACTACTTGCTGAATCGCTGCCTCCATTAAAGAGTTTAGTGATTCGATTTTCTTGTTCGTACACCATGGCCGGATTATCCAGGCTGTTATATGCATGTCCAAGTCTAGAGAGCCTTGACATTCACCTCCCCTATTCTGTTAAACGTAAAAATTGCAAAATTCATGATAGGGAGATGAGCATAGTTGTGCAGAAACTTGTGAAATTAAAGCACATAACAGTACAATCCCCTATTATTTGTCAAGCGACTTTGTTCTCGTTGATAGAGAATTGTCCACTACTTGAGACAGTATGGCTTATGAGTGGAAGCCATCCCATGAAAGTATATTATGATGAAGACATGGCTCGACCGTCAATGAAAAATTACAGCATAAAATCGATTAAGATCAGTTCAAAGTACTTGGACATTCGCTTATGGTTGATGGTGCAGTCTTACTGCCCAAACTTGAGGACATGATAACATTTTTATGTACTTTAATTTATGTTTATGCCACATTACATTTATAATTTGTTTCTTTTTGTGCCCAAATGCTTGGAGACTGTATTTCTTTCTAAAAAGTATTTTTATAATGTGTCATTGATTTTTTTATTATCTTAAACATTGTTCTATAAAGCATAATGTTGAGAGTTGTGACAATGTTCAGACTTTCAGATTTAACATAATGTTCAGAGTTAATTAATAATTTTCAGAATTATTTAATAATGTTCAGAGTTATTTGATAATGTTTAGAGTTATTTGATAATGTTCACAATTATGTGATAATTGTCAGATTTAAAAAATATAAAAGTTTTGACTTATTATAATATTTCGAGTTATTTGATAATGTTCAATCTTGTCAAAAAATTAAGACAACATTATTATTTTTTGGACGTTTATATCCTCGCGTATAATATATATTTTTAAATAAATTCGTTTTATGATTGGTCGAGAGTACCACGTGTCGAGTTTTTATGTGGTTTATAATTTTTATTTGATTCAAACCCTAAACTTAAACGTATTGATATTGGATACTTTTTTTTTTATTACAAGGGTTAGTGTTAGATGTTAGTATTAACAATTGTTAGCATGAGGATTCGATCTCGCGCACGCTGGCAACGAGGGAGCAGGCCGACCACTAGGCTTCAACTACATCCTCGTATTGATATTGGATACTAAAATCGTGCGCATGTGAATATGTGATAATATAGAGACATGACCGGTATACTGATAATATTTTGGAGGTGTGTACCTTAATTGGACTTGGATGAGTAGATAAAATAGATGTACACAATTCTATATATATAAAAAAGAATTCATTTGAAAAAAAATTTTATACCTAAAAATAAAAGATAATAGAGAGGACAATGACAATGTAGGGGCAGATCTAGCTTATAGGGACTAGGGAGTAGGGAGGGGTTGTAAATGGGAGCTGCTAATCGCACCCCACAGGCGACAAAAACTCCCCAGCCAAATGACTCTTTTGCCCTCCTTTGTTTTCTTAATTACATTCATATGCCAATAGTTTATATATTCTTTAATTCAATTAAATGATTATTAAAATTCAATTAAATGATAATTAATATTCTATAAATTAATTGTACCATATTTATTTATTATTATTAATCAAAAAATATTCTATAATAATTAATAGTAAAAAATTAAAATAAAAATACAACATGTAGCAATTTTTAAAAAAATTATATTCTACTTGATTTTTTTTAAAATTTTAATAGAACTTATAATTAGGAGTGAGTGAGTAACTAGTTTTATTTTATTTAGGGCGAATAATAATTTATTTCGTTTAGTTTGGATTTAGGACGAAGTGTGAGTGAGTGACTTGCTACTTATAAGTCTATCCATTATATATACTACATTATGAACGTTTAAAATTTGAAATCCAAAAAGTTAGTGGGAAATAACAGATTTGACAATACATTACGAAACAAAAATAGACAACTCACTGCCAAGATTCTCTGGCAAAAGCAAATTACACTATTCATAGGTAGTGGACAGAAACAGATTTGACAATACATTACGAAACATAGATTGACAACTCACTGACTAGATTCTCTGGCAAAAGAAAATTATACTATTCATACATAGTGGACAGAAACAGATTTGACAATACATTACGATAGACAACTCACTGATACATTACGACAAAATAGACAACTCACTGACAAGGTCCATAATTTATTTTTTTGAATTAACAGTAATATCTCATTAATTAATATATATTACATATATTAACTTCTAAATACATGTAAGTTAAAATTATTAACTATAATATATGTAATATATTAATACTAATTTTTAAATCATCATTTATAGTATATAATATATATTATATTAATACTAAATTTTAAATATTTTTTAAAATCATTTGTATATATTAATACGAAATTTTAAATATTTTAAAATCATTTTTTAGAAATTTTAAATATTTTAAAATCATTTTTTATAATATATATAATATATATAATATATATAATATATATAATAAATAGAAGGGCATAATGGTAAATTTACCTGGGCCCCACATGGGGGGTGTGGGGGGTGGGGGGTGCGATTAGCACGAGCCGTTGTAAATACTCATTCAATTTGATTAAAACGACGTGGTTTTGCAACTGGTAGTAAAATGGTGTGCTGCATTCGGATTCGAATCCAGCTTATGATATGGATTGCAATAATAATTTTTTTTATAAATTGTATTTAAAATTAGGTAAATTTAGCTAATACAGTAATACCCCTTCTAATTTTGTTTAATGCCCATTGATTTTTATAAATTAAACTTTAAGAGAGGTCAAAGTTATATTGTTGATGTCAAACGTTTTCGTTTTTTTATTATTGGAAAACAAGTATACAACGACGAACACCAAACAGAAGAAAACCACCACAAAACTAACAAAGCCCAGACAGACGAATCAGAATGGTCCCATTCTTCCTTCCTAGCTTTGTTAGCCAAAGTGTCCGCTGCCCTATTCAAATTCCTGCTAATCAGTGCAGTTCTCCAATGCTCATTGGATTTGCCCAGTAGTGCTCCTTCATAAGGTCTCAGAATACTCCCTACAATGGCCGCACGATCAATTTCCCAACTCTCCTGATCATGTCACACCCTGTTCCGATTCTTCCAACACGGCCATAGGTATATCAGGAACGATCTCATATGCAGTCGTGACCGTACTCTGGCTGTGAAGGGTTAAGACCCAGTCGAGCATTAAAGAAGTCACCATTAGGGCAATACTTGGCCAACAATGTCTACAACATTAATAACTCTGGGTGCTTCACAATACGCCAACATATCTTCATGAGAAAAGCTTCGTTGAAAAGTCTGAGGTCCCTAAATCCCAAACCTACAACTTCTTCTTGCTCAGTGTTTCCTTATTAATCCAACTTATACCCTGTCTCCTATCCTTCTTGTTCCACCAGAATTGAAATATGAGCTTAGATAGCTTTTGAAGACTGTTCTTTGTAAACTTATACACTGACATCATATAAACAGGAAGAGCTCGAAGAAGTATTGATTTGATGAGAACTTCTCTACCAGCAGCAGAGAGTAACTTGCATTTCCAATAATTAATTCTTTTCCACGCCTTCTCTAATATACTTTTGAAAGCCTCCGACTTCCTCTGGCCCATGACTAACAGGAGCCCAAGATACTTTGAATGACAATACTTTTGGGATCCCGAGAATTCCACTAATCTCAGACTGAACTTCAGGTGGCGTATTACGACTAAAAGAAACTTCTGACTTCCCAAAATTGATTTTCTGGTCTGAGATATCCTCATATTGAAGCAGAATATTCTTCAAGTTTGTCACAGCGTCCGGGGAGAGTTTGATAAAGAATATTGAATCGTCCGCAAAGAAAAGGTGTGTGATGGGAGGGGCATTTCTGCATAGCTTCACTCCATTCAATAAGTTGGCTGCCACCGCTTCTGAAATTATTGCACTTGCAACGAAACACTTTGTCTAATTAAGTATTGGCAGAGCTCAGGCTCACTCGATGATACTGTGCATAATGATCAGGTAAAATGTTGATGATGAGGTGAAGGATGTCAGAAGAGAGAGAGGTACCATCTCATTTAATGGCTCCCACGACATGGATAGACAGAATGGAGTCTCTGGCGTAGAACATGTTACTGATTATCTTTCTGTTTTATTATTTCCATTTTTTGATGATCACGCTTGAGATTTGATGTTGATTCAGCTTCCTATGATCGTGAACCTTCCTCTATGAGCAGACACATTAACTTGATTATATCTCCAGACATTCAGCATCTTCTTATTGACGTCTCAGAACCAGAAGACCCTGTGATGCAGGAGAAATAATGGAAGGTTAATTGAAGACACTGAAGGGTGGATTCACTTGTTTGCTTACAGAAAAGGGAACAAATAAGTCAAAAAGGCAGTTTAAAACATTCATCTAGGTTTTTGAGTCCCAGTATGTGATTTGACCCACCGAACTACCTTAATTTTAAGACATATTTATTACATGGGCACCAGGCTACGCCACAGTTTTATTACTTCCACAAGCTACGATTTTGAAGAAACATGATCGTCATGCGCTGTCTTTTCAGCATTTCACTGGTTTGCATGTTGTATGTTCCTCTTATAAAGCTCTTTAAGTGTTGGTATTACATTACAAATTCACCAAATGCGATTTCCAGCTTACGAAGAACTACAATCAGAACATTACATTCTTTTTTTTCTTCTTTTTTTATAGTGGGTTTTTACATCTCATACAATCAGAACATTGCATTAAAAAACTGTTTTTCCCCTCTAGGAAATTTCAAGTAGAAATAAATACCATTATCATTACCTGTATTACAGCCTCTTCACGATTTCTTTGTTTACACGTTCATAGTATGTCATTCTCTGAATAGATGACTTAGCTACTTCTAAGTTTTGATCTTGAAATGCTCTTGCGAAGCACTCTGCCCAATGCTTCAGTTTCTCTTGCATCAAAAACGGAATAATGATTTCCATAAACATCGAACTCGTAAACAGAAAACAAGAGTGATTTTTGTTATATACTTTAATGATTATTCATTGCTAATTCCTGGAGATAGAAGATCAAACCTGGATTTGAATCTCAGTTAAAGCTTGAGAGTCAACAACTTCTTCAACAGCTTCCCTGATTTCCATTATCTGAAGAGCATAAGTATCAATGATAATAAATTATTTGAACTTCGAGAACAAAACTGATACTTATCATAATTAACGGAACAACGACGAGACTTTGTCTTGCATTCTGGTTGATCTTCAGCAAAAAAAACTAGTGTATTGATGAAAAAGCACTGTTCTTCACCTCGCCAAGTAATTCTGGTTCTGCAATTGTTTGCTCTTGATCGACATCTACTCCTTTCAGCTTTAGCTGTGAAACAAAACGAGGTGCTCAAAATTTAACCAACAAATTTATTGACCTTAATTAGGTATATCATACAACAACAAAGTTTTCCAGATGATAGGCCCTGTAATCCGAGATTCGAAGACCATAAACTGTAACTCACTCATATAATCAAATTAAAGCTAAAGGCACTACAATCCTGTCCTATTGATACAAGGATGATGATGGGTGGATTGATGGAACATATAATAATGAAAGTACCACATCACCATGAAAGTCGAAAGAACAAAACAATGACAGTAATACTCACCATGTATATTGCTCTTGACAACGGATTTTCGAGCGTACGATACGCATCTATTACTCTAGAAGACTGTTCAGCAGCATAATCTTTCTCTCTCTGGTGTCAAAATTGTCATTCAAAAACATACTTAAGTCAATAGCAGTCAATAGGGCAAACAAATTTACAAAATAAAATGCAATTCACAAATAAGCAAGAAATTCACTACATACCTGGGATTTGGAATGAACTAGATCAGGATGCAATTTCTTCTGCCAATCTTTATATTTCCCCTCAAGACTGCCAACTTCAATGTCATAAGTTTTATCCCTAACAAAGTATTTTGATTCACATTATTTGGTATAAAAAAAAAATACCACATCTGAAGCTTTGAACACATTACTGACCGATGATCGTATTCACAATAGGAAAAAATAATTTAAAAAATGGAGAAAAAAACTCACAGTCCAAAAATATCGAAAAGGCTGAACGCTTCTACAATACTCGCAGAACAGAAACGGAGTGTTTTGTGCGGAGATATCACAATTCCAGCATCTCAAGTTGACTCCATTTACAGCGGAAGACAAAAAGCGGTTAAGAAACATCAGAGATTTCCGGGGATGCTGGGAGCTGTAAGTTAAGAAATGTCTACAGGTTTCTAGAGCCGGAGGGAAGAAGGTAGTGGAAGCAGGTTGAAGGCGAGACGAGATCGGGGAGAGAGCGGGAGAGGCAGAATGTGAGATGAGTTGGCGTAGACTAGTCGAAAGAGGAATCTGAAGCTTCCGATTTGCCATTGTTTTTGCCAAAGGGCCCGTTCTATACGGATTGGATTTGGGGTGTTGGGAGATTAGATTAGATTAGATTGTGTTGGGTGAGATTGGTGTGTGTTGGAAGAGATTGGGGTGTGTTGGGTGAGATTGGAGTGTGTTGGGTGAGATTGTATTAGATTGTATTAGATCAGGTGAGTGGAGAGTAGATTAAGTGAGTGGGTCCTACATTAAAAATAATATTATAAAAATGTTAGATATTTAGATTATGTGAGTGGAGGATAGTTTAGGTGAGTGGGTCCTAGTTTATAAATAATATTATAAAAATGTTATATATATGTGAGTGGAGAGTAGATTATGTGAGTGAAGATTAGATTAGATTAGATTGTGTTGGGTGAGATTTGGTGAGATTGGGTAAGATTGGAGTGTGTTGAGTGAGATTGGGTGAGATTGGATTGTGTTGGATGAGATTGGGTCAGATTGACCCAATCCCTATAGAACAGGCCCCAAGTTGATGAGCCTGGATTGATGTATTCTTCAGGGAAGTGAATGTGATTTCACGAAATCTATAAATAAATATACCTGTGAAGAAATTTTAGGAAATAAAAAATTAACACAAGTGAAGTAATAAAATTAATGTTTTACGGATGACTAAGGCCATGTCCATTTGGCATTGTTTTTGCCTTGTCTAAGTTAAGTTAAGTTACATTAATGCATCCTAAGTTATTCTAAGTTACTTTCAGTCACTCTAAGTTAATACAAGTCATATTACTATTCATCAAACAATCATCATACTATTCATCATATCAAAATACCATCAGCATACTATTCATCATACCATCATCATCAGTATAGTACTATTCATCATAATCAAATTTTTACTATTCATCATGATCAAAATTTTACTATTCATCATAATCAAAATTTTACTATTCATCATGATCAAAATTTTACTATTCATCATCAGTATATTACTATTCATCATGATCAAAATTTTACTATTCATCATGATATTACTATTCATCATAATCATCATAACCATCATCAGTATATTACTATTCATCATAATCAAAATTTTACTATTCATCATAATCAAAATTTTACTATTTATCATCAGTATATTACTATTCATCATGATCAAAAATTTACTATTCATCATAATATTACTATTCATCACCATCATCACAACCATCATCAGTATATTACTATTCATCATAATCAAAATTTTACTATTCATCACCATCATCACAACCATCATCAAACTATTACTATTCATCACCATCATCACAACCATCATCAGTATACTACTATTCATCATCATCAAAATATTACTATTCATCACCATCATCACCACCATCATCATCTAAATACTACTATTCATCATCATGTTACTATTCATCACAAAATTTTACTATTCATCATCACCACCATCATCAGTATATTACTATTCATCATCATGTTACTATTCATCATACCATCATCACCACCATCATAATATTACTATTCATCATCATCATAATATTACTATTCATCATCTTCATGTTACTATTCATCACCATCATCACAACCATCATCATCGGTATATTTACTATTCATCATCATAATATTACTATTTATCATCATCATCATGTTACTATTCATCATACCACCATCATCATCAAAATATTACTATTCATCGTCAGTATATTACTATTCATCATCATCAATATATTACTATTCATCATCATAATATTACTATTCATCATGAAATATAAGTTATAATTACTATTCCATCAGTCATCCTAAGTTACTCTAAGGCCCTGTCCACATTGACTTGTTTTTTTGACTTGTAAGTTAAGATAAGTTAATATCAGTTAAGATAAGTTAAGATCAGTTAAGATAAGTTAATATCAGTTAAGATAAGTTAAGATCAGTTAAGATAAGTCAAGATCAGTTAAGATAAGTTAAGTCACTTTTAACATACCATCATACTATTTATCATACCATCATACTATTCACCATCATCATACCATCATCATCATACTATTCATCATCATCATCATACCATCACACTATTCATCATCATACCATCATCACCATCATCATACTATTCACCATCATCATACTATTCATCATACCATCATCATCATACTATTCATCATACCATCATACTATTCATCATACCATCATACTATTCATCATACCATCGTCATCATACTATTCACCATCATCATACCATCATACTATTCATCACACCATCATCATCATCATCATCATCATACTATCATCATTATACCATCCTCATACTATTCATCATCATGCCATCATCATCATCATCATCATCATACCATCATACTATTCATCATACCATCATCATCATCATCATACTATTCACCATCATAATACCATCACACTATTCATCATCATACCATCATCATCATCATACCATCCTCATACTATTCATCATCATATCATCATCATCATCATACCATCACCATCATCATCATACCATCATACTATTCATCATACCATCATACTATTCACCATCATCATACCATCATACCATCATCATCATACTATTCATCATACCATCATCATACTATTCATCATACCATCATCATACTATTCATATCATCATCATCATACCATCACGCTATTCATCATACCATCATCATCATAAAATTACTATTCATCATAATAAAATTACTATTCATCACCATCATCACCCCCATCATCATCATCAGTATATTACTATTCATCATAAAATTACTATTCATCATCATAAAATTACTATTCATCACCATCATCACCCCCATCATCATTAGTATATTACTATTCATCATCATAAATTACTATTCACCATCATCATAAAATTACTATTCATCATCATAAAATTACTATTCATCACCATCATCACCCCCATCATCATCATCAGTATATTACTATTCATCATCATAAAATTACTATTCACCATCATCATAAAATTACTATTCATCATCATCACCATCATAATATTACTATTCACCATCATCATAATATTACTGTTCATCATACCATCATCATAATATTACTATTCATCATACCATCATAAAATTACTATTCATCATCATCATAATATTACTATTCATCATCATTATCACAACCATCATCATCATAATATTACTATTCATCATACAATATAAGTTTCAGTTAAGTTAAGATAAGTTAATATCAGTTAAGATAAGTTAATATCAGTTAAGATAAGTTAATATCAGTTAAGATAAGTTAAGATCAGTCACTATCAGTTAAGATCATTTAAGACAAGATAAGACACTATAAGTTTCAGCCAAAGTGGACAGGCCCTAAGTTACTCTCAATCATCCTAAGTTACTCTAAGTTACTCTCAGTTAAGTTAAGTTAAGTTAAGTCACCCAAAATATAATACCAAACGGACAGGCCCTAATAGAAAACTGCATATATATAATATAACATGCGGCACATTTCATATAGAGGTGGCAAATAGCTGAACCCGTTTGTCAGGTTGCTGGTCGAGAGATCGAGTCTTCATTAATACTAACTTTAGGCAGATACTAATCTAACATTACTAACATCTGTAATCAAAAAATATATATATATATAGAGGAGCGTTCAAATGAGGCAAGCTACAGTAAAGTGAGGCGGTGAGGCAGCATTTCAACCACTCATTTATACACATCATTTTCTAACATCCAATGAAACAATGACACTTGCCCCACTATCTTTTCCATTTCTTAACCTTTTATTTAACTAAACAAATTATAAATTCATTTTGAAAGGGCAATTTGGTATTTATATTAACAATACTCATAACTTCTCCTGTATACGGTCTCTCTCCTCCGGGAAACCCATATTCGTATTCTCTTCCAAAAACCCTAGCGACTCCTCCCAGCTTCCGGCGACAGCGCTGCTCCACCCACCTTCACCATCTTCACCTCATAGCCTTCCGTTTGCGACTGGTTAAGCACGAAACACCGAAGGTCGAAATTAGGGTTGCAAGAGTGAGGCGGCTGAGATTTGGGTTTCGAAGTCGGAGCTGCGATTTTGGGATTCGTTTGCGGCGTCGGTGATGGGATTCGTCGGAGATTGGTTTGAAACGCAGATCTGAATTTTTGTTTGTGATTGAAAGTTTTGAACTTTAATGTTCGACCTGTTTTGATGTTTGCGGTGCCTTGCGCGTTCGAGTTTGAATGTTTGATCTGTTTTTTCTTTGATGGATTTGAGTGCTGTCAAAGACTCTCCGAAATGTTGATATTGATTTGGTGTAATGTTGATAATGATTTTGTTAGAGATTTTCTGGATCATTTTGGTGTTCTGATTTTAAACCAATTCAGGGGATGCTATCAGTTTGTATCCATGTTTTGTGTTTGTATCAGTTTGTGTTTGTATCCATGTTTGTATCCATGTTTTGTGTTTGTACCAAATCAGGGGATGCTCTGAAATGCTATCAGTTTGTATCCATGTGTTTCTGAGATTTTCTGGATCATTCAGGGGATGCTATCAGTTTGTATCCATTTTAAACCAAAACGAGACCCAGATGAATTTTTAGAAATTTTCTATGTGTATCCATGTTTCTGTGTTTTAAATGGAATCTAAGGAAGTTACTGCTAACATTATGGACATGATCTCTTCTTATGATGGCTATCATTCTCACTATCATTCTCGTCGGTCATGATAAGTTGGATAGATATGCAACAAAGAAGTTGTAGTTTTAGTTGTGCTATGTCTATGTCTATCTTCTGATTTCCGCTATATCTTTTGCAGTAAGGACTGCCTTGGTTGCACTGATTGCATTCATGCCCACCAACCCAAACGGTGCACTGGGCTCTCTTGATTATACCAAGGAAGAAAGAAAGCCTTTGGCTATCAAGTCTCGTGTATCAGCTCCTCGGTTTGGGACACCTGAACGCCAAAGAATTATAGATGAGGTACATGTCCATTCCGTATGTGTTTCAACTGTTTTTAAATTAGCCTTCAAAGTAAAACTCTGATGAAAAACTGAAAATTAATTTATGCAGATTCATGATTATATGCTAAGCAAGGCACCGTCGATTCCCGAAAAAAGCACTCAAATAATTTCTGAGGAGAACTCCACAAGGGAAGCTGATCCTCAATCTACTCCTCCAGATACACCAGTGGTAGCTGGTGCTTCTTCTGAGGAAGACCAGCCAAATGAAGCTGAGGAGAGAGCTCTTGCTCTTAGTAATGAGGCTGCTACAAATGATAGTCCAAGCATCGTGATGTCACATGCAGCTGAGTAACTGGTATTTCAGGATAACTTTTGAGTTCTAAATGTTGTAGAAAGTGGGATTTAGTGTTGTTTGAAGAAACCTAAATTGGAAATTAAGTTCGTATTTACCCGATTTGCTACTTGTTCAGTTAAGTGCTGTGTTTTTTAAAGGTACTCGTTGATGACCATTCCAGCAACTTGAACAAAGAAATGACAGGACTTTTAAGGTAGTCTTTGTGGTTGTAAAGTTTGTTTAATTCATCAGTTAGTTTTTAAGGGTAGATTGAATTTTTTTGTTTGATTCATCAAATATGTTGATTCATGATATGTGCAAATACCAATATTTTGAGAGTGTTAGTTATTCGTAAATAACTAACACTCGGACTTTATATGCTGGCACATCCTCATTGTTTCATGATATGCTGGCACATCCTCATTATTTCATTATTTTGAGAGTTGATTCATGATATGCTGGCACATCCTCATTGTTTCATAATTTATTGTTGTTGCAGGCACATCCTCAGAGTCTCTTTATGGTGCTTCTGAAGCAATGTTCATTGTTGGCCAAGGCTCTGAGCAAGATTCCCAAGGGACCATTGAAGGGCAAGAACAAGACATAGAGTGATCCCATAAGGGTCAATCTGATGTATTTGTTTTATTAGTGATATTCAAATTGTATCAAGGACATGTCGGATAATTGATGCTAAGGATTTGTAGTTCCATTTTGTTTACCAAAATTAGTACTAATTGAAAGCATTTGTAAATATGTGTGTAAGTGTTTTGTTCCTTTTTTTTATTCTACTTATGTTCATTTTTTATAAATGAAATGTTTCAGAATAAATTGCAATCAATTTTTTTATTTGATATGTCATTACCTCCTTTTTGATAACACATATGCATATTCATTTCAAAATAAATTGCAATCAATTTCTAATTTTGATATGTCATTATACCCTAACACATTTGCACATTCATTATCCCATTATTTCATAAGTATAAGTCATTACCCCATTGTTTCATAAGTCATTACCCCCTTGTTTCAAAAGTCATTACCACTTGTTTCATAAGTCATTACCCCCTTGTTTCATAAGTCATTATCCCCTTGTTTCATAAGTCATTACCCCTTGTTTCATAAGTCATTACCCCCTTATTTCATAAGTCATTACACCCTTATTTCATAAGTCATTACCCCATTATTTCATAAGTCATTACCCCCTTATTTCATAAGTCATTACACCCTTGTTTCATAAGTCATTACCCTCTTGTTTCATAAGTCATTACCCCCTTGTTTCATAAGTCATTACCCCCTTATTTCATAAGTCATTACCCCTTATTTCATTAGTCATTACCCCCTTATTTCATAAGTCATTACCCCCTTATTTCATAAGTCATTACACCCTTATTTCATAAGTCATTACCCCCTTATTTCATAAGTCATTACCCCCTTATTTCATAAGTCATTACCCCCTTATTTCATAAGTCATTACCCCCTTATTTCATAAGTCATTACCCCCTTATTTCATAAGTCATTACCCCCTTATTTTATAAGTCATTACCCCCTTATTTCATAAGCATTACCCCCTTATTTCATAAGTCATTACCCCCTTATTTCATAAGTCATTACACCCTTATTTCATCAGTCATTACACCCTTATTTCATCAGTCATTACACCCTTATTTTATAAGTCATTACCCCCTTATTTCATAAGTCATTACCCCCTTATTTCATAAGTCAAATTACACCCTTATTTTTTTATTTAATAAATTGCATTACACCCTTTATAATGCAATTTGATAAATTGCAATTTATTAAATTACACCCTTATTTCTTTATTTAATAAATTGCATTACACTCTTTGTAATGCAATTTGATAAATTGCAATTTATCAAATTGCATTATTATTTCTTTATTTAATAAATTGCATTACACTCTTTATTTAATAAATTGCATTACACAATTTTTTTCCAGTAATTTGCTCAAAATTAATCTGAAAATTCATAAATAAATTTCATAAATTCAATTGCTTCCAAAATTTGAAAAACTTTTATTTGTCCAAAAATAAAATATTTCATACATGATGTAACTATTTATGTACACCATTTATCTATACAACAAAAATTCCATATTTTTTTCTAATAATGGAGATCCTTCTTTGACTTCATTACTTCTGCTTCTTCACCAAACCTTCCAGACTACCAAAATGTGCATCGCCAGCCAATCCCCAGGAAACTGCAATTTTATTGGATGATAAGAGAAGTCAATAACACATCAGAGAAGGACACAACTGAGGAAATTGGTTTCCTCAAACGGAGCAAATATTAGCTATGGATTTCAATCATCATAATATAACTTTGTAAGTGTGAACAACTGCATCTTAAAACCTGTCCTTTAAGAAACACTTACAGTTTTGTTCACCTAAATCAACACTTACAGTTTTGTTCACCTAAATCAACAAAAGAACACATCTTAAAACCTGTCTAATGAACAACTGCAGTTCTTTAAGAAAATACTCAAAAGACTCAAAAACATCATGTACCTTATTTGCCAAATTGTGATAAACTTCTGCAACTTGTATTGCTGACTGTGGCTTTAAAAAGCTCAAAAAGCCTCTTTTCACATTAAGACATTCACTGTAAATCACAAAGAAACCAAAGATGACTGATAAACATTAAACAGATTTATAGGTAAACAGTAGAAAAGCATAGCTATCATCAGTTTCAAGTTCATAGAACTATAGTCAATACACAAATTTAAATGAAATTTCCAGTAGACATTGAGCATCAAAGATGACTGATAGACATTAAACAGATTTATAGGTAAACAGTAGAAAAGCATAGCTATCATCAGTTTCAAGTTCATAGAACTATAGTCAATAAACATATTTAAATAAAATTTCCAGCCAAACTGATAGACATTCATAATAGCTAAACTAAGTAAGCTGACAGCATATAGACCGAGAACAAATATCAGTCTCGAGGAAGGCTGAAACAACGAACAACGAAATGCATGTCAAAAATAATGTTTCATATTGGATTCACAGGTGAAAAATAATCAGAATGTGGCCAATTTTATAGGTAAAACTCAGGCTGTGGCCACATCAACAGCTCTTGAATAGATAATGAGAATATGAGATTAAGCAACCATGTTGATCTTAACCAATTACCTAACACTAGCAAAAAAGAAACGAACAGCAAAGAGGAATGAAAGCATCAAACCGTCAACACTACAAATCGGCGTCTTCTTCTTGCTCGCCATACACGCTCTCCTCAGCCGGCACCGTCAACTCCTTTGACACGCTGATCGGTGTCTTTTTCCTACTCAGATCTGAGACCCATTATCGTCATCGACGTTTTTACCACCCGTCGTCAAATCCAATATCGTGAATCGTGAGTCCTAGGCTTCGATCTAGAATCGCCAGTTAGATTTTCAGTCCGATGGCCGGTAGGTGAGAGAAACATGGAAATCGAAGATGAGAATTGGGTTTCTCATGAAGATCGAATTCGAAATCGAAGATGAGAAACATGGAAATCGCCAGTTAGGTTTTCAGTCCGATTTCCATGAAGATCGAATTCGAAATCGGCTGAAATCTTAGATTTGTCTGGGTTTCGTTCGTTCGAACGAAAGCATGTGAGAGAAATCACACCGGAGAGAAACCAAAAAGCAGCTGATACGTGAAAACCCCAAATTACCCCTAAATAAATTCCCCCAATAATTACTTTTCCACTGCCACCTCACCAAAATGATTGGTCCATGTTGTGCCTCACTGCCTCACTCTTATAACCTTGCCTCAACGGAGTACTCCCCTATATATATATAGGGATGCACATCCGGTCCGGACCGGTGGACCAGAATTTTCTAAAATTTTGGACCGTGGACCGGACCGGATATATATGGACCGGGACCGGAATTCGTGTGAAAACTTGGACCGAAACCCGGACCGGACCGGGACCGACCGTAATTTAAGGTTAAAAAATAGAAAATAAAAAAAATATTAGGAAAATAAAAAAATTCGGTTTATTCCGGTCCAGATCGGACCGGAACCGTAATCCTCCAAAAATATGGACCGTGGACCGGACCGGAAAATCCGATCGGTTCCGGTCCGGTTTTCCGGTCCGGGCCAATTTTGTGCATCCCTATATATATATGCGGGTTAGTGAACGGGTTCTTAATGGACAAAGATTAAAATGGTTAAATCCTATAAAACCCTTTTAAGTTAAAGGGTTCAATGGACGGGTTCTTAATGGGTAGAGGGTTAAGGTTCAAACCCTTCAACCCTTTTAAGTTTTAACCCTCTTAACTATTTGAGCCATGTTAACCATTTTAGTCATTTTAAACCCTTGTAACCCTTTTAAGCATTTTTTTTACCATTTTAACTCATTAAATAGTCAATCATTGAGAGAAGTCTAGAAGTACCTTACTGTGGAGTCATCAATCCAAGTTCCATCCTTAGCTTTTCAAAAGCATCCTTGTGTAGGGACTTGGTGAATATGTCAGCTACCTGATCTTCACTTCTGCAGAAATTAATTGTGACAAGTTCTTTTTCTACACAGTCTCTAAGAAAATGATGTTTAATTTCTATATGCTTAGATTTACCATGTTGAACATGATTTTTTGCAATACTAATAGCGCTAGTATTATCACAAAAATAGGAACTTGATCAAAGTGTAAGTTGAAGTCATTTAGCTGATTCCGAAGCCATAGGACTTGAGCACAGCACGCTGCTGCTGCTATGTACTCGGCTTCAGCAGTTGACAGTGCTACCAAGTTCTGCTTCTTTGATCCCCACGACACTAGGCATGAACCAAGGAACTGAGCCATCCCAGAAGTGGATTTTCTGTCAGTTTTATCTCCTGCAAAGTCTGCGTCTGTGAATCCCTCCAACCTCAGGGACTTCACCCTAGGATACCATAAGACTAACTTCTCTGTACCCTTCAGGTACCTCAGTATCCTTTTTACGGCCTTTACATGAGATTCCCTTGGATCTGCTTGAAACCTGGCACATTGACATACACTAAACATTATATCAGGTCTAGAAGCAGTTAAATACAGTAAAGAACCTATCATGCCATGATATCTTGTAGGGTCTGTCCTTGGAGACGTATTATCCTTTGTCAGGGACTCATTCGGAGAACTAGGAGTGTTCACATGTTTTGAATCTCCAAGACCGTACTTTTTCACAACTTCACTCAGGTACTTCTGTTGTGAGATCTCAGTACCGTTCTCCAGCTGTCTAACTTGAATACCAAGAAAGAACGTCAGTTCCCCGACCATACTCATCTCAAACTCGCTCTCCATGAGTTTGGTGAAGGACTTCACAAGCTCGTCACTTGTGGATCCAAAGATGATGTCGTCGACATACACCTGCACAATAAGCAAATGCTTATTAGTTCTCAACAAAAATAGAGTCTTATCTACCTTACCTCGCTCATATCCGTGAGCTAGTAGATACTTCGAGAGACGCTCATACCACGCCCTAGGTGCCTGTTTCAATCCATACAGGGCCTTGTCAAGAACATACACATGATCTGGATGCTCAGGAACTTCAAATCCAGGAGTCTGTTCCACAAATATTTCCTCCTTTAGAAACCCATTCAGGAACGCTGTTTTTACATCCATCTGGTGTAGTTTGATTCCAAACTGTACCGAGTACGCTATTAGCAACCTGATAGCCTCTAACCTTGCCACTGGCGCAAAGGTTTCTTCATAGTCGATGCCTTCCTGTTGGCTGTAGCCCTTCACAACCAATCTCGCCTTGTTCCTGACTACTTCTCCATCGGAGTTCCTTTTGTTTCTGAGGATCCAGCGGGTGCCAATCACTTTCCGTTTCTCTGGCCTTGGAACAAGTCTCCAAACTTTGTTCCTCTCGAACTGATGCAACTCGTCTTGCATAGCCTGAATCCAGTCTGGGTCTTTCAGTGCTTCTTGAACCGACTTTGGCTCAATCAAGGAAACAAAGGCGTTCATGACAGATTCCCCCTGAACTGCTGCATAGCATATATAGTCACGAAGAGTGACACTCGGCTGCCTGAGTCGGGTACTTCTCCTCAACTCAGTGACCTCCTGAGTTTGTTGGATTTCTTCAGGTTCATCATGAACTTCACCTTCTTCAGGAACTTGTTCATTTACTTCATCTAGCTGTCCAGGTTCCTCGACTTCAGGAACTTGACCATTTTCTTGATCAGGTATTTCCTGATTCTCTGGACCATCAACTTCTACAACATCCCTCAGACGTATTAACTCAAAGTTATCACCAACTTCTGTGATATGGATGTCAGGAACCTGTCCAGAGTCAGTTCCCGTAGACTCTTCATCAAATATGACATGGACGCTTTCCTCAACCTTCTTGGTTCTTTTGTTGAACACCTTGTATGCCTTACTGTGCAGTGAGTATCCTACAAAGATTCCCTCGTCACTTTTCGGATCAAACTTCCCAAGACGATCCTTCCCATTCACATGGACATAGCACCTACATCCAAATACTCGTAAGTGAGAAACATTAGGTTCCCTACCTTTCAGCAGCTCATACGGCGTCTTGTTGAGAAAGGGTCTTAAGTAACATCTGTTGAGGACATGGCATGCAGCGTTCATTGCCTCGGCCCAGAAGTTCCTCGCTACACTGTTCTCAAGTAGCATAGTCCTCGTCATGTCCTCGAGTGTGCGATTCTTCCTTTCAACTACTCCATTCTGCTGTGGTGTCCTTGGTGTTGAGAAGTTGTGATCAATGCCTTGATCCGTGCAGAAATCAACAAATAGACCATTGTCGAACTCAGTTCCATGATCTGTTCTTATGCTCTTCAACTTCTCACCAAATCTGCGTTCAACAAGTTTGACCCACGTCTTGAATGAATCGAAGACTTCATCTTTTGAGCGAATGAAGATGACCCATGTGTACCTTGAATAGTCGTCCACAATCACAAATACGTATCGGTTCCCTGCCCGAGACTGCACTCTCATTGGACCGCATAAATCCATATGAATTAACTCAAATGCCTTGTGAGTGCTAACCACGTTCTTAGAGTGAAATGAACTTCTTGTTTGCTTACCTTTGGCACACGCACTGCAAACCTGATCAGGTACTTCACTAATCTTAGGCAATCCAATTACCAAGTTCTGATTGTGTAGCCTCTTCAGCAATCTGAAATTCACATGTCCTAACCGACGATGCCACATCTCAGATTCATCTGATCTAGAGGACAAACAGAGATATTCCTCCGGGTCAAAGGACGGATCCACAAAATATACTCTATTTGCACAATTTCCACGCAGAAGTACTTGACCTGACGATACACACTTAACAAAACAACCATCAGTGGTAAAAACAACCTTGTTTTTACCTCCTCGACACAACTGAGAAACACTGAGCAAATTAAACTTCAAACCATTAACTAAACTCACATTATCTACACTAACTTTGTTTGATAAATGTACCTTACCTGAACCAATGACTTTACACTTACTTTCATTTCCAAAAGTGATAGAGCCACCAGAGTGATGTTGAAGAGAGGAGAATAGATCCATTTTCCCGGTCATATGTCCTGAGCATGCACTATCAATCAGCCAGGAACCTGTTCCTCTCTCGACATGAGATTTTGTCACAGCCTTTGAGTGGGAGACATCCTTGACCGTTCTGGAACTTGACGGATCCTTTACTGCACTAGATTTTCCACTTCTTTTGGAAACTGAGCAGTTTCCTGATTCTGAGCTTGAGGTTTCCGAGTCTTCCTCAGAGATGTTCTTCCTTTCTCTGCATCGTCTCTGACTGTGTCCTTCTCTGCCACAGTGGAGACATACTTTCTGCTTTCTGAAGTCTATCGCCTTGGATTCAGAGACTTTCTTCTTTTGATGCTCAAAATCAATGGGTACCGGACTGTTTCTCCGCTTCAGCTTCTCGTAGATATGATATCCTTTGCCATAGGTTTTGGCGTTATCCAGTTCTACCTTCAGTCTGGGAGTGCTTCTCTGCTGAACCTGTCTTTGCATGGGTTTTGCAATGGACACTTCTCCGTATCCAAGACCCGGCCTGGACTTGGGCTTCTGCTTCTCTTTACCCTTCGGAGAGTCAAAGAATTGATCATCTGAGCCAACTTTTCTTTTTCCAGCAGCTTTGTCAAGTTTCTGGATCTGTATGGAGAGTTGATGGTTTTCCTCAAACATTGACTCCATTTGTTGGTCTTGATCCGCAACGATAGCATTAAGTTCCTCAGCCTTGAGAACTAGTTTCTTGATCATAGCAATGCACTCAGATCGTGAGTAATAACCAGGTTCAGAATCATCAGAACTTACCACTGTAGATGATTCCTTGAAGACAGTCTTCTTTGACCTAGAAGTTGACGATGAAGTTTCTGAACTTGAGGGACTTCCCTTCGCCATCAGACACACATTCCTTCTGAGGTCTCCCATGTTGTTGTCATCGTCCGAGTCTCCCCAAGCAAACATGGCCTTCTTGCCTTTGTTGTCTTCCTTCTGATTTCGATCAGTTCTGGACTCATCATTCTTGATCTTGTAACAATCCTTCTTGTAATGACCCTTCTTCTTGCAGTAAAAACATTCCACGTTTTTCATTGAGTCATTTCTGTTGCTGGGTTTCCGACCCGAGTACTTGTCGTCTGTGACTCTCAGTGCCTTGGTCATTACGGTGAGTTCCTCAGTCCTTGAGACTTCTTTTCCTCTGTTTCTTTGGTAGTCCTTCCCTTTGAACTTCCTGTATCTGGAACTTTCTCCAACCAGTGCGATTTGTCGAGCACTCTTCTGAGGTTCTCGACGTTCCAATTTGACGTCTTCAATGGTCTTGTTACTGTCCAGAGCAGCAACCAGTTCCTCCAAGGAGTTCTCCTTTGTAGTTGGAAGGGCAGCCAACGTCCTTGAGATGTCATCCCATTCTGGACTTAGCCCCTGCATGAATCAGTGAGTAATTTCCCAGTTCTTGTACTTCTTCCCGAGGTTATTGAGCGTAGCCAAGCATCTAGTGAATCTGGAGTGATAGTCATGCAGTGACTCGTTCTTAACTTGCCTCAGGGAATTGAACTCCGATTGAACAGCCAGAATTCTGTTCCTCTTCACGTCCTTGGAGCCCTCATAGATCTTTTTGAGTGAGTCCCATATGTCACTCGGATCCTTGAACTGAATGACCTTCTTGAGGTCTCCAGGTTCCAGAGCACTGTGAAGAACCTTTAATGCCCTTGCATTTTTCTCCAATTTCTTGTAATCTGCTGTAGTGTACAGCAACCGTGGCTTGAGTTCAGTCTCAGTCTCATCTAGATAGATGTACTGTTGCCCTTGTTCAATGATCTGCCACACTTCTCCATCCATGGCCATGACGTGGGCCTCAAATTTGACCGTCCAGGTCTCATATTCTCCTGGCTTCAACTTCGGAGGATTTGAGTAAGTTTCTCCTGACATACCTGCAATTCTAACCAAAATCTAGAACCCTGAGGCTCTGATACCAATTGATAGGATCGTGGTTAGTTAGTCAAAGACTTAAGTTCAAATAGTCAGAGACTTAACAAAGGTCGGAATTGTAAGGAACCTAACTTTGTATGCAGATGTACTTATAAACAGAATAAGCAGCGGAATAAACTTAAATAGCTTTTTATTGCTATTTAATACTGTACACTCAGCGGTACAAAACTTGCCTATTAAGTGTAATCTAAACTAGAATTACACAAGCAATAATCAGACTACTTCCCTGACTGTCTTCCTGACGTCGTTGTAGTCGTGTCACCTCCGTGGCTTCCGGCACTGATCAAGAATAACTCGATCTCACTGAATATCGCCTCGCACGGCTTGCTTGATATTCACTCTTGGAAACACCACTCAGATAGCTCTCTCGTATGTGTGTAGAAGCGACAGTGATCTGAATAGAACCGCTGGTTCTTTATAGGTACTTGAGATAACCGTCAGGTAACTGCCATAGATCATGGCTTGGAACTGCCAACCCATGATCTCCACGATGTACTTGACTCCCGTCCTCAACTGCACTGTTGACTGGACTTTAACTGCTCCGTTGACTTCAACTACTCCGTTGACTTGACTGATATTCAGGTTCTTGGTTACTCGAGGACTTCCACAGGTACTTGAGTCTAGCGTTGAGTTCTTGATTACTCCAGTAAGTTCCTGACTAACAGAAACTCAAGTAAACCATTAAATCGGTTTGTCAATCATCAAAAACGTGTGAGGCCAATGCCTCAACATTATTTTTTTTATTTAATTATAATTTATTTGGATTAAGGTTTTTTTAATGAAAGAGGTGAATAAAATAATAAACTTTTTTCCTTCCATATTATGTGAAACAGTATAAAATTAATAGAACTACATAATTTTTTTTTTAAAATCTGGACTAGACTGAAAATACAATTTCTACAACATCAAAAGTAGGACAAAAAAACAAACTGGGGTGCATTGCATATGTAAAAGTAAAACAGCACCATCCTGTACTTCTGCATCAGTGGAGAAACAATGGCGAACCAAGTTGATGTGGGGCTGTAACGCATCGCTTCCCATTGACTTGGGCAACATATACCCAAGGCTTTATGTGCGGCTGTAATGCATCTCTTTGCATCGACTTGGGGTGTGGAAGCAAGGCTGCACGATGCGTACAACAAATACATGTCCAGAGAGAGTACAGTCTATCTAGCGAAGTTCGAGCAAGCAAACACACTCAATATGTGGAGCGTGAGGAAACATGTCCACTGGTTGCACACTACCGAGTTTGTAACAGCCTTCTAACTTTTTTTCTGCCTGCAGTCATGTATTACAATCACAGCTGTCAGAAGACGGGAATGAAAACGAGCGTGAAGAACAGCTGAACTTTCCAAATGAAACACACTTCCACTTGAGGACCCGATAAGACATTCAATTACTTACCCAGCCGTGACACAAGTAATCAAGATCACGTGCACATGTTGCAGGATTACAAGATACATAAACAATACGCGGGGCTTTAAGTTTCAGAAGGAACTTAATCAACTTTAGATGCATCCCAGGCCGGTTTGGATCTGCAAAACACACACGGCATCTGCTTTCAGCTTAAGGCAGTGTGATTACATACAATAATAATTCAGAAGAAAAAAATTGATCTTCAAAGAAAAAGGTTAACCTGATATGACAATGTCAGGCTTTGGGAAATTATTGCCGAAGTTTTCATCAATTTTATTGAGATCTCCTTGCACAAATGTGGCATTTTCAATACCATTAAGCTTTGCATTAAAAGGAGCATCAGAGATGGCTTGGGGGACTACTTCATACCCGTAAATATGTTTGGCCCTAAAGAGATACCAATTGTCAGACATAGAGTCAACATCATAAAAGAAAGAGTTCAGGAGATAATGCAATTACTTTAGATGGTATTCATATGTCAAAATTGATCAACATGCCCAGTGATCAAGCCTACCCCTCTTATATGAACATTTGAGCATTCCTCATTAGTCATTACAAAGATTTTATTCTGAGCAAATTACATCTTGAAAATTAGCTCACAGTTTACCTTCTAGCAAGTGTCAGCCCAATTGTGCCAGTCCCGCAGAAAAGGTCAAGGACTACTTCTGAACCATCTCCTTTGAGACCAGAACAATCTTCTATAAGTTTGTAAAGAACCTCCGCCTACAATTATAACTCGGTATATAAGTTGGTACCTCAAGCAAGAGATTTATGTTTTCGAACACAAAATATTTACTTTCAAGTCCCATACTGCA
The DNA here is from genome assembly GCA_033675215.1 of Rhodiola kirilowii. Classification (NCBI taxonomy): domain Eukaryota; kingdom Viridiplantae; phylum Streptophyta; class Magnoliopsida; order Saxifragales; family Crassulaceae; genus Rhodiola; species Rhodiola kirilowii. The sequence continues at coordinate 9,937,952 of CM066200.1, forward strand.
CATTTGATTTATAGAATTATAATTTAATAAACAGAGTCAAAATCAGCTTTTTACTAAAAAGTCATCCCACCAAATCAGTTGAAAACTTTTGACAGACACTTCATTGAACTCTAAGGGCACACCACATACACAATATATAAGACTTAATTTAACTAAGAAATAGGAATATTAGCCTCTACATAGTCCTGTTAAATGTCACTTTCATTTTCAGGTTGACACTTCACCTGATGTGTATTAGTCTGGAAGAACGAATTAGCTGAAATCTGAAATGTAAGCCCCCTCAACTTCTCCGCAATAGTGGACTTCCCATGTAAAATGTATTCTTCCTCTCCAACTGATGTGTACCCAATAGATGTGTTCACGTTATTCACAATGCTCGCCTATCAACATTCAACGGATGTTATGCTACACATAAAAATCAACACAAGAATTCAAAAAAAAAAGTGTTGTAAAGTTTAGACATTGATGAAGCATAACGAGGAAAAAAAAACTGGTTGACATCCTTCTTACCACTTCAGGGATAGGTAGTATTTTCTCAATCAGCGGCTTCAGAAGCTCAGGTTTGTATGAGGAAGTAACAAAATTGCCATAATCTCAAGCATGCCAGTTTCGAGATCCCTGAAGTTTCACTTGTAAGTTGCCTGTAGATGTAATTGTCAAGGCTATAGGGGAAAAAGCCAAAACGAATTTGAAAAGGGCATACCTCCCACTTCGTATCATAAGATGCTTCAGAAATCCGGCATGAGTGTGAACATTGTATGGTGAAAGGCCCAAAGAAGAGTCTGTCCCATGGTTGTCACGGCGCTCGATTAATCGCGACTAATCGACCAAGTCGTTTTCCCCGGGTCGCCTAGAATCCTCGACTTAGTGTATGTGGAAAAGTCGCTCGCCTTGGTCGACTTAGCCGTCGACTAGTCGATTAGTCGCTTGCCTGGGTCACCTAGGCGGTAGAATTTTAATTAATTTAATATTTTTTTAATTCAATATTGTAAACAGTTGACCCAATACAACCCATTATGCTTAAATCTTTTTTTGTGTAATAGAATTATGCTTAAATCTTTAAAACACAGGTTATAAACTTAATAAAGTATTTTATTTAAACCCTTTAAATTCAAACTTCTACGGTTTAAGCTCATATTTGTAAAGAATATACCAGTTTGATCCTTTCAAGTATTAAATTTAAATTTAAATAATATAAATAAATAATTATACAAATTGTCAATACATATATTTATTTAAATATATATAAAATTATATATGTCGACTAGTCGACTAGTCAACGACTAATCGCGACTAGTCGACCAAGTCGCCAAGTGAGAACCCTATCGACTCGACTCGACTTGTCGCCGTGACAACCTTGCTGGGTATGCCACAATTTTATATTTTATTACATGCTATTCGCATATTCCACAAGCTACGATTTTGAAGCAACATGATCGTCTGGTTTGCATTTTGCATGTTCCTCTTATGAAGCTCCTTAAGTGTTGGTATTAGAACTTCACCAAATATGATTTCCAGCTTAAGAAGAACTAAAATCAGAACATTACATTAAAAAACTGTTTTTCCCCTCTAGGAAATTTCTAGTAGAAATAAATACCATTAGCCTTACCTGTATTACAGCCTCTTCACGATTTCTTTGTTTACACTTTCATAGTATGTCATTCTCTGAATAGATGACTTAGCTACTTCTAAGTTTTGATCTTGAAATGCTCTTGCGAAGCACTCTGCCCAATGCTTCAGTTTCTCTTGCATCTAAGACGGAATAATGATTTCCATAAACATCGAACTCGTAAAAAGAAAACTAATTCCTGGAGATAGATCAAACCTGGATTTGAATCTCAGTTAAAGCTTGAGAGTCAACAGCTTCTTCCACAGCTTCCCTGATGTCCATTATCTGAAGAGCATAAGTATCAATGACAATAAATTATTTGAACTTCGAGAACAAAATTGATACTAATCATAAGTAAACAACGACGAGACTTTGTCTTGCATTCTGGTTCAGCAAAAAAAAAACTAGTGTATCGATGAAGAAACACTGATGAAGAAGGTTCTTCACCTCGCCAAGTAATTCTGGTTCTGAAATTGTTTGCTCTTCATCGACATCTATTCCTTTCAGCTTTAGCTGTGTAACAAAAAGAGGTGCTCAAAATTTAACCAACAAATTTATTGACCTTAATTGGGTATATCCTACAACAACAAAGTTTTCCAGATGATAGGCCCTGTAATCCGAGATTTGAAGACCATAAACTGTAACTCACTCAAATAATCAAATTAAAGCTAAAGGCACTACAATCCTGTCCTATTGATACAAGGATGATGATGGGTGGATTGATGGAACATATAATAATGAAAGTACCACATCACCATGAAAGTATTTACATTTCCCAAATAGAAAAACTTTGAAAGTCGAAAGAACAAGTAAAGAATTAAACAAAACAATGACAGTAATACTCACCATGTATATTGCTCTTGACAACGGATTTTCGAGCTTACGATACGCATCTATTACTCTAGAAGACTGTTCAGCAGCATAATCTTTCTCTTTCTGGTGTGAAAATTGTCATTCAAAAACATACTTAAGTCAATAGCAGTCAATAGGGCAAACAAATTTACAAAATTAAATGCAATTCACAAATAAGCAAGAAATTCACTACATACCTGGGATTTGGAATGAACTAGATCAGGATGCAATTTCTTCTGCCAATCTTTATATTTCCCCTCATTCGTCGAAAGAGGAATGAGGGGAGAGGCAGGATGTGAGATGAGTTGGCGTAGACTCGTCGAAAGAGGAATCTGAAGCTTCCGCTTTGCCATTGTTTTTGGACTGAGTTTTTTTTCTCCATTATGCAGAAAACAAACTAGGGCTAAAATTATGCAGCTTCAAATCGGAATTTTGAAAACTCAAAGAGCGATAGCAACACGTGAAATCTATATATGAATAAAATGCGATCTGAACCAAATCGATTGGGGAGAGGTTCCACTGAGCACTTCTACTTTATTAGTTGGATTTGATTAGCAAGAGCGTCTTACGCCCAATCATGCAATGCATGTAAAGCCCAATTATTTTCTACCTTAATCAGGATAAATTTTTATTTGCTTTGCATCAAATACAAATCAAAAATATAAATAAAAATTATAAATTCATAAAAAAAATTGACATATGTAAAAATCGACCAATCAGAATTCATCCTATTCGGAATTTCTTTTGTAAATAAAAAAAATACACGCGGACTTATTTAAAAATACATAAAAGATAGGAGGGGTATAATCGTCCTAAAATTCGCTACAGTAAAATTCGACTTTCGCTACAGTATGTTTTAAAGTCTGATCAACATGCGTTAAGTCTGATCAACATGCGTTAAGTCTGATCATTTTGAATAAAATTTAAAATTCGCTACGGTAAAATTCGACTTTCGCTACAGTACGTTTTTAAGTCTGATCAACATGCGTTAAGTGCAATGTTCAAGAAAACGCTAGGCGGGAATCGGGCGGACAAAGTCCCGAAAAGATTAATCGGGGATTAATCGGGGCCTAGGCGGGGATTAATCGGTTTCGATTTTTTTAATATTTTTAAATATATATACAAAATATATTATATAGTGTTGTATCAATATTACTTCAATTTGAAATTAATACTTGAAAGGATAGTTTAATATAGTAGTTTCAAATATGAGTCATAAACTTCTAAACTTAAAGAATTTATAATTTTATAATTGGTATTATGCCTGATTTATTGAATGTTATAAGGTAATGGGCCTAAATTGGGCCAATTTAAAATTAAAACAGCCGAATAAAAATATATATTAAATAAATAAGACAATTACCGCCTAGGCGGAATAAATCGGAACGGATTCAAGAAAACGACCGCCTAGGCGCCGCCTAGGCGGCCCAGGCGGGCGTTTTCTTGAACACTGGTTAAGTGTGATCATTTTGAATAAAATTTAAAATTCGCTATGGTAAATTTAAAAATCTCAATTTTTAGTCTTTTAGTTACCAGTTTTAAGTCTGACCATTCTCTCTTTAAGTCTGATCATTCTCAATTTTTAGTCTTTTAGTTATCAATTTTTAAGTCTGATCATTCTTAATTTTGAATCTGATCATTCTTAATTTTAAGTCTGATTATTACCAATTTTTAAGTCTGATCATTCTCTCTTTAAATCTGATCATTCTTAATTTTAAGTCTGAATATTTTATTGTTTTTTTAATTTTTTGGATACTATTCATCTGTCGACTTAAATCACAGAATTTGACCCTCCAAATGAAGGAATTTGCCTTAAAACGCTGAGCTCATGTCACAGCGATGGTCTTGCTTAGAATGCTGTTCTACCCAAAAAACACTAGGCGTTCATCAAATTCTGACACAGACGCAGAAAAAATTCATACTATTCATTATTTTTTAAGTCTAATCATTAAGCCTTTAAGTCTGATCATTATCTATTTTAAGTCTGATCATTCATTTTATTTTAAGTCTGATCGTTATAAGTCTGATCATTAAGTCTTCAAGTCTGATCATTATCTATTTTAAGTCTGATCATTCATTTTATTTTGAGTCTGACCATTAAGCCTTTAAGTATGATCATTATTTACTTTAAGTCTGATCATTCATTTTCTTTTAAGTCTAATCATTATAAGTCTGGTCATTCTCTCTTTAAGTCTGATCATTCTCAATTTTTAGTCTGATCATTAACAATTTTTAAGTCTGATCATTCTCTCTTTAAGTCTGATCATTCTTAAGTTTAAGTCTGATTATTACCAATTTTTATGTCTGATCATTCTCTCTTTAAGTCTGATCATTCTTAATTTTTAGTCGTTTTTAGTTACCAGTTTTAAGTCTAATCATTCTCTCTTTAAGTCTGATCATTCTCAATTTTTAGTCTTTTAGTTACCAATTTTTAAGTCTCATTCTCTCTTTAAGTCTGATCATTCTTAATTTTAAGTCTGATTATTACCAATTTTTTAGTCTGATCATTCTCTCTTTAAGGCTGATCATTCTCAATTTTTAGTCTGATCATTAATTATTTTAAGTCTGATCATTCTCTCTTTAAGTATGATCATTCTTAATTTTTAGTGTTTTAGTTACCAGTTTTAAGTCTGATCATTCTCTCTTTTAGTCTGATCATTCTCAATTTTCAGTCTGTTAGTTACCAATTTTTAAGCTGATCATTCTCTCTTTAAGTCTGATCATTCTTTATTTTAAGTCTGATTATTACCAATGTTTAAGTCTGATCATTCTCTCTTTAAGTCTGATCATCTCAATTTTTAGTCTGATCATTAATTATTTTAAGTCTGATCATTCTCTCTTTAAGTCTGATCATTCTCAATTTTAGTCTTTTTTAGTTACCAGTTTTAAGTCTGATCATTCTCTCTTTAAGTCTGATCATTCTTAATTTTAAGTCTGATTATTACCAATTTTTAAGTCTGATCATTCTCTCTTTAAGTCTGATCATTCTCAATTTTTAGTCTTTTAGTTACCAGTTTTAAGTCTGATCATTCTCTCTTTAAGTCTGATCATTCTTAATTTTTAGTCTTTTAGTTACTTGTTTTAAGTCTGATCATTCTCTCTTTAAGTCTGATCATTCTCTCTTTAAGTCTGATCATTCTAAATTTTAAGTCTGATTATTACCAATTTTTATGTCTGATCATTCTCTCTTTAAGTCTAATCATTCTCAAATTTTAGTCTTTTTTAGTTACCAGTTGTAAGTCTGATCATTCTCTCTTTAAATCTGTTCATTCTCAATTTTCAGTCTTTTAGTTACCAAATTTTAAGTCTGATCATTCTCTCTTTAAGTATGATCATTCTTAATTTTAAGTCTGATTATCACCAATTTTTAAGTCTGATCATTCTCTCTTTAAGTCCGATCTTTCTCAATTGTTAGTCTTTTAGTTACCAATTTTAAGTCTGATCATTCTCTCTTTAACTCTGATCATTCTTAATTTTAAGTCTGATTATTACCAATTTTTAAGTCTGATCATTCTCTCTTTAAGTCTGATCATTCTCAATTTTTAGTCTTTTAGTTACCAGTTTTAAGTCTGATCATTCTCAATTTTTAGTCTTTTAGTTATTAATTTTTAAGTCTGATCATTCTCTCTTTAAGTCTGATCATTCTAAATTTTAAGTCTGATTATTACCAATTTTTATGTCTGATCATTCTCTCTTTAAGTCTGATCATTCTCAATTTCAGTCTTTTTTAGTTACTAGTTTTAAGTCTGATCATTCTCTCTTTAAGTCTGACCATTCTCAATTTTCAGTCTTTTAGTTACCAATTTTTAAGTCTAATCATTCTCTCTTTAAGTCTGATCATTCTTAATTATAAGTCTGGTTATTACCAATTTTTAAGTCTGATCATTCTCAATTTTAAGTCTGATCATTCTCAATTTTTAGTCTTTTTTAGTTACCAGTTTTAAGTTTGGTCATTCTCTCTTTAAGTCTGTTCATTCTCAATTTTTAGTCTTTTAGTTACCAATTTTTAAGTCTGATCATTCTCTCTTTAAGTCTGATCATTCTTAATTTTAAGTCTGATTATTACCAATTTTTAAGTCTGATCATTCTCTGTTTAAGTATGATCATTCTCAATTTTTAGTCTCTTTTAGTTACTAATTTTAAGTCTTGTCATTCTTTCTTTAAGTCTGTTCATTCACAATTTTTAGTCTTTTAGTTACCAATTTTTAAGTCTGATCATTCTTAATTTTAAGTTTTATCATTCTTAATTTTAAGTCTGATTATTACCAATTTTGAAGTCTGATCATTCTATCTTTAAGTATGATCATTCTCAATTTTTAGTCTTTTAGTTACCAGTTTTAAGTCTGATCTTTCTTAATTTTTAGTCATTTAGTTATCAATTTTTACGTCTGATCATTCTCTCTTTAAGTCTGATCATTCTAAATTTTAAGTCTGATTATTACCAATTTTTTTAAGTCTGATCATTATTTTTTTAAGTCTTATCATTAACAACTTGAGGACTAAATTGAAAATAATATTATTAGTTTTTATACCCCTCTGTGTGAAATGACTATAATACTCCTCCGTCTGTTTGTTCAGGATTTCGATTAAATGGTACACGTGTCAGCTTGAAATTGAGTTTGTAATTTTTATATACAAATCGATTTGTACCTGAACCACACTCATTTTTATTCTATGTTATTTTTTTGGTTGATTAGTTATTGAAAGTGATTTAAGAAAAAAAAATACGTATATTTTATATTGTAATGATAATTTGGGGTTTTAGGGTAGAAATTTTGTATTTTGGTTGCTGAGCGTTTGTTGAGTTTTAGTTTAATTCTGATAGTTGATAATTACTTTTTGCAATCGGTGCACGGGTATGCTGCTGAATTAGGGGTTTTACTTATTTCTATTTTCGAGTTTGAGGAGATGTGTGGGTAATTGATTTTTTTTGCCCCTTTTTCAAACTCAATTCATCCGTTTGCCTCCCTTCAAATTCAAATAACTGGATTGCCCCTTTTTGTTAAATTATCGGCTTACCATATACCGGTAATGTTATTTTTGCACATTATCGGCTTACCATATACCGGTAATATTAATTTTTGCACATTCTCGGTTTATGATTAACCGGTAATAATATTCTCGGTTTTTTGAAAAATTTGATTAAACACCCATCTTTGGTCACTATTTTTATCAGCTTAACCTTTGAATTTCATTTTCGAGTAAACATGAAAGTTATAGAACATTCAATTATCTTTCTAACCATATAAAGAACATCTTAAAGGGATACCGGATGACGCCTCTATGAGCTTCCGAATGTTAGCTCGGACCCCCTCGGTTTTTTGAAAAATTTGATTAAACACCCATCTTTGGTCACTATTTTTATCAGCTTAACCTTTGAATTTCATTTTCGAGTAAACATGAAAGTTATAGAACATTCAATTATCTTTCTAACCATATAAAGAACATCTTAAACGGATACCGGATGACGCCTCTATGAGCTTCCGAATGTTAGCTCGGACCCCTTGGTTTCGGCAAATTTCGATCGATCGGTTTTTCAAAAAGAGAGATTTTACTATCCGAAAGAAGTCGATAGCAATGATTTACTATCCGAAAGGGAGATTTTAACAATGAAAAAGTAAACAATCAATCAAAGATGACTAGGGATTACTTCCCCACCTAGACAATTATCGTGACAATGATATTGGATGTCAATTATGAATTTGCATGCACATGAGTAGATTATAGCCATGCAACATTCAACCTAAATTCAACTCGCGCTACAACTTAGAATTAAGAGGTTATACCTCGCATAGGACCTCACACTCGCGCTCTATTGGCCCTATAGAACATGCGTTTCTAATCTCACACTCGCGCTCTATTGACTAGATAAACACATTCTTGTTAAATTCAAGCCAATCTCATTAGAATTGAAGTGTCGCCATGTAACACAAAAGTCCTAATGCCTCTCCATTCATTTCATTAAATTCATGTTGATCAACGTGAGCTACTGATCGGTTGTAGATATAGTGATTGTAATGCTACTCGCGATCAAACAAATAATCTGAGTGTGACTCAGGTCGAATCCACAGGGAACTAGTTTGCTACTTTCTGTAAATGTTTGTTTATATTAGTACTGAGATGGGGGGTTTGAAATGAAATGCAGTACAGTAAAATAATTAAAGTAAACAATAAAATGAACTAACACAGAACTGAATCTTTGAATTGTTGTAGCATACGATTTGTTGTTGTTGTCTTTTAGTTTGGTGAAACATTGGGAATCAATGACTCCCCAAAAACAAACAGATTATAACACAAAGAAACTGCAGACTCAACTTTCGCTTCTCGCCTAACAGTAGATCTTGACACATGATATTGAATTATTTCCCTAGGTCATTTGCTTTACTACATGCTCTACTTTCGCTTCTCGCATAATAATAAAACTAGATATACAAATCATCAAGACTCAACTTTCGCTTCTCGCCTATCAGATTTTATCTCATTACATGCATAGACTCAACTTTCGCTTCTCGCCTATCATGCAACTATGTAAACCTACTGTGACATGCTACTGCAAACACAGACAAAAGGTACAAACAATTCTCATACAAACATTATTGATATCTCGCGAAAATACCAAAGACAGAATGCATGAATTGAATTATTCATATCTAATGTAAAGAAATAAATCATAATCATATAAGAAGACATGTGTTACAACTGCAGATGTTTCTGGGGATCCATTGGATCCCAATAAGTGGACTACTCACTCATGGTGAGTTGATACATGACAACAGGTAAATAAAAATGAAGTACAAGAGGTTAAGAGAAACCCTAATTGTTGAACTTCTTCTGATCCTGTGATGTTGCTGTCGCCAGTATCTCTTTGATTTCTCTGATTATGCTGATGATTTCCGGATGATTTTTCACTGATGATTTGCGCTCCTTCTATAGTGTTGTTCGCAATAACTTTGTCTCCATGTTTACGATGCAAACTTTTCAATCTCCAATAGCCTCTTTGCGTCCCGATGAAACTCTCACTTCTCGATGGAAGGAATAAATGCGCAAGGGTTTTAGGTCGGGTGACGATGCATATGCGAGTGGATGGCCGATTGGCTGTAGGAGGGCTGGCCGATCGTGCATAAGAGGAGCTGGCCGAGCGGAGGAGTGGGGAGTAGCCGGGCGGATGGCCGAGGGTGGAGTGGACTTGGCCGAGCGGAGGTCCGGGCGTGGAGTGGTCGAGTGCGGACGTCGCGTGGTCGTGTGGCCGGTCGAATGGCCGAGTAGAATGGGGCGGACATCCGGGCGTGCATGCGAGCTGAAGAGGGCGGACATGCGAGCGGATGCACGAGCAAGGAGGAGGTCGGATGGCCGGTCGTGCATGTGTGTTTTTGCGCAATTTCACAATTTTGCTATTTTGCCATTTACTTCTCAAATTGCTTTGTCACTGAAACACTAAGTAAAACCATCAAATCTGCGTAATATTATATGAATATGGAGCTCAAAGTTTGTGAATTTGTACATCAAAAATCATGCAAATAATTGCTCATCAAAATACCCCACACTTGAACTTTGTTCGTCCCGAACAAACACACAGAAGCATCACCCCAGAACATCTTAAAACTAAGGAAATAAAATAACAAATAAAACTAGTGAGAGTTTTCAGAACAGGAATACTCACAAATCCCGTGATACTTGCTCGGTTAGGAATGAAATTATGAAACAGTGATAAACATGATAATTCATTAGTTCAGGCAGTGCTGCATCAATATCACTCACTTCAAAACAGGCAAAAGATTTCTTCATTTCAATATGATATTCAGCGTATGCTAGCTTGACTCAAATATGCTAGCATTCATTCAGACTAATCGAAAAGTCAGTTTAGTCAATCGAATTATCAAGAAGAATTTCACTTACACGAAACTTGTAAATTCTCTTCAAGGCTCACGCAGTAATCTGCAAGGGTCTTTCCTCAAACAATACCTGTGAATATGTTAGTGCACAAAATATGGTACAAAGTCACGATCAAGCGGGGGCTTATTTATATACAAACTTTGGCACTACTTTAGTGTGGATGGTTTCGAAGGGGAAGACCTGGCTCAGGGATTTACCCATATCTACCGCTACCTAACCTCCGCCATCTACACTGATCTTTATTTTTTTTTCTTTTTTTTTAAAGATATTTTTTACTAACCCCGCACTTGAAATTGACAGTGTACCAAAACAATGTGTAGCACAAAAACACGACCACAGTATTTCTGAAGTCACCTAAGAGCCAATCTGAAAAATAAACTCGTTTGCTGGAGTTCATCATGATTTTTCCAAAAGCTTAAACGAATTCAATATGCTGAACTAAGCTAGCAAGAAATCGTCTATTTACATAAACTTTCATATTACAAGGAAAATCAGAAATCAGATGCTAACAAATTCATGAGTTCAGAGCAGCAAAGCCATAGCATCAGAGATTAACATGTTCATCATTCAACGTGTTTTCAGCTCAAAAATTTTGAGCAAGTATCAGGTAAGCACATTCAATCATTTTTCTGCAATTTTTTTAGCACACATAACAATCATCAATCGAATATAATCGAATAAACAACGGCTACCCCACACTTAAAACATGCTTAGTCCCTAAGCATTCTCGCATAAATAATGAGCAAGCAGGGCAGAAAAATATTATTCGATTGATGAAAGCGAAAAAATGAAATTGAAGTTCTTACCGGCCTAGTTTAACGTCTTGGCCAAGACGAAGCTGCTCTTAAATGTTGAGATTGCTGGAATTGTAGGTTTATTCGACGTCTTCAAATTTGTAATTCTGGCTTGTATCCGAAATATTCTTTCAGCGTGTGTTCATTCATCCATCTTGGCTTTAGCTTTCCTGTAAACAGCTTAAGTTGGGACTTGTATAGTAACACCTTTTCTCCAACAGAAAAGTGTTTAGCTCTTAATTTCCTATCGTGCCATTTTTTCGAACGTTTCTTGTACAGCTTGGCACTCTCATAGCTCTCCATACAAATTTCTTCTACTTCATGTAAATCTAATATCCGTTTTTCACCTGCAGCCTTCATATCTTCATATCGTAGTTCAGCTTCTTCACTGCTTCGCACTCCGTCAGCATAATTGCACCTGCTTCTTTTTCACTGCTTAATAGTTCATGTTCAAAATTTGGCAGCTCATCAAAATTGTTAGAATCATCATAAGTATCAAGCCAAGCACAGTCCAACGAGCCCCTAGGTTTTTTTATCATAGATTTCAAGGAAAATTTTACTTTCTCACTGCCCAAGTTCATTTCAATAGTTCCATTACCGCAGTTAATGACAGCTTGAACAGTATTCAAAAATTGCCTACCTAGTATGATCGGAGTTTCATTCTCAACATCCATCTCTAGAACATAGAAGTCAACAGGCACCCAAAGTTCACCAATTTAAATGAGCACGTCTTCTAAAATACCTTTAGGCAGCCTAGAGCTTCTATCAGCTAATCTCAGGCTAATGGGTGTTGGTGTTAATTCTCCTACATCAAGCTTTTTGTACAGAGAATATGGCATTAACGAAATACTGGCACCCAAGTCACATAGAGCATTAGACACATTAACAGGACCTATTGTAATGGGAATACAGAATGCTCCAAAATCATTCAACTTTTTAGGCATGGCATGTTGTATAATGGCACTACAATTTGCATCAAGCATAACATCATCAGTGTCTAACTTTATCTTGTTTGTGACAATATCTTTCAGAAATTTTGCATAACCAGGCATCTTAAGCATTATATCAGTGAATGGCATCGATACCTGAAGGTTGCTAAGAAGTTTAGCAAACCTTTGGATGTGCGAATTGTCGTTCCGCTTTTTCAGTCTTTGAGGAAAAGGTACTTTCTCTTTGATCTTTTGCTTTCTTTTGTCGACTTCTGTTTCAGTATTTTGTTTCTGCAAAGGATCGAACAGGTTAGTGAAATTTTTATTTCAATCGGTTACCTGGTCGGAGGTGAGCTCGGACACACGGTCGGATGTGCGATTGGCCATGCGGTCGGCCATGCGATCGGGGTCTTTTGCGGCAGTGTGCTCGGTCAGCCGCTCGGAGGTGCGGTCGGACATGAGCTCGGGTACACGGTCGGACATCTTGTTATTTTGCTCGGGCATGCGGTCGGTTGTTTGCAACTCCTTCCCGTTCCTCAAAGTGATAGCATTGATTTCAGTTGATTTTACATCAGCTTGAGGCGGCAATTGACTCTGGAATCTAGATGCTGATGCTTGCTGAGCTATTTGATTCTCCAATATTTAATTATGTTTCTGCAGTTCGTTAAGCTTTTGTACTATTAGTTGGCTTTCCTGTTGACTTTGTTGCTGCTGCTGCATCATCTGCTGCATCATCTGTTGTTGTGTTGCCGCAAGCTGTGCAACAATAGAAGACAAGTCAGTCTGATTAGAATTACTGGATGATGACACATTACCTGGATGAGCGTTTTGAGGTTTAGGAGCAGTAGGCGCAACAGGATTTGCGTTCCATGGCTTTTGGGCAGGCGCTGCATAGTTATTATGAGGCATATGATTGTTTTGATGATTGTTCTGATAATTGAAGTATGGTTGACGCTGGTAGTCCCCAGGTTGCGGTGGAGTAGTGTACTGGTTATTGTATCCATTCCAACTTGTGCTACGCTAGGATTCTGATTCTTCATCATTGTTTCAAACATTGTGGTGAGGCGTTGAATGTCGTCCTTGGTTGCAACAGCACCACTGATGAAGTCTCTATCCTTAGCATAGTTGTTGCGTCCACTGCCAAACTGTAGTGAGTTTGCGGCGAGTTCTTCTATCAGTTGGAAGGCTTCAGTTGGTGGCAGCCTGTTGATGGCACCTTTTCCACTGTTGTCCATCAGATGTCGGGCTTCCTTATCCATTCCATTGTAGAATGAATATAGCAGCTGCCAAGGTGAGTTTCCATGATGTGGGCATTCCCACAGTAATCGTTTGAATCTTTCATAAGCTTCATGAAAATCCTCGCACATCTTTTGAGTAAATTTGCTGATTGCTTCTCTCAGCTCTTTAGTCTTTGCTGGTGGGAAGAATTGCATCATAAATGCACTAGATAGCTGGTCCCAGGTGGTGAAGGTGTTTGGCGGATGATTCTTGAGCCATTCCTTGGCTCTGTCCCTTAGTGACAAATGGAACAGACGAATGTACATCGTTTCCAAGTCCACATTTGTTGGCTTGTATGTCGCACAGAAATCCTTGAATTGATCTAAGTGATGATGAGCATTACCAGTCATCCCATTGTAGGCATTACTAGTTATCATCTGTATCAGGCCGGACCTCCATTCAATATTCCCTCCTTCAGGCATCTGGATGGGATTTCCTTGAGTGTGGGTGGATGGTATCATGAAGTCTGCGACAGTAGGTTCCCTCTGCTGAACAGGTACGTTCACCAGATTGTTGCGATTGTTTTGCTCCATCTTTCCTCTTTCTTTCCCTGTCTTTCTTAGGAAAGATTAAAAGTGAGTACTGAATAGATAATGTACTAATGTAATAAACAAAAATAATAATAGAAAATAAACAAATAGCTAGTTCCCCAGCAACGGCGCTATTTTGATCGGTTGTAGATATAGTGATTGTAATGCAACTCGCGATCAAACAAATAATCTGAGTGTGACTCAGGTCGAATCCACAGGGAACTAGTTTGCTACTTTCTGTAAATGTTTGTTTATATTAGTACTGAGATGGGGGGTTTGAAATGAAATGCAGTACAGTAAAATAATTAAAGTAAACAATAAAATGAACTAACACAGAACTGAATCTTTGAATTGTTATAGCATACGATTTGTTGTTGTTGTCTTTTAGTTTGGTGAAACATTGGGAATCAATGACTCTCCAAAAACAAACAGATTATAACACAAAGAAACTGCAGACTCAACTTTCGCTTCTCGTCTAACAGTAGATCTTGACACACGATATTGAATTATTTCCCTAGGTCATTTGCTTTACTACATGCTCAACTTTCGCTTCTCGCATAATAATAAAACTAGATATACAAATCATCAAGACTCAACTTTCGCTTCTCGCCTATCAGATTTTATCTCATTACATGCATAGACTCAACTTTCGCTTCTCGCCTATCATGCAACTATGTAAACCTACTGTGACATGCTACTGCAAACACAAACAAAAGGTACAAACAATTCTCATACAAACATTATTGATATCTCGCGAAAATACCAAAGACAGAATGCATGAATTGAATTATTCATATCTAATGTAAAGAAATAAATCATAATCATATAAGAAGACATGTGTTACAACTGCAGATGTTTCCGGGGATCCATTGGATCCCAATAAGTGGACTACTCACTCATGGTGAGTTGATACATGACAACAGGTAAATAAAAATGAAGTACAAGAGGTTAAGAGAAACCCTAATTGTTGAACTTCTTCTGATCCTGTGATGTTGCTGTCGCCAGTATCTCTGTGATTTCTCTGATTATGCTGATGATTTCCGGATGATTTTTCACTGATGATTTGCGCTCCTTCTATAGTGTTGTTCGCAATAACTTTGTCTCCATGTTTACGATGCAAACTTTTCAATCTCCAATAGCCTCTTTGCGTCCTGATGAAACTCTCACTTCTCGATGGAAGGAATAAATGCGCAAGGGTTTTAGGTCGGGTGACGATGCATACGCGAGTGGATGGCCGATTGGCTGTAGGAGGGCTGGCCGATCGTGCATAAGAGGCGCTGGCCGAGCGGAGGAGTGGGGAGTAGCCGGGCGGATGGCCGAGGGTGGAGTGGACTTGGCCGAGCGGAGGTCCGGGCGTGGAGTGGTCGAGTGCGGACGTCGCGTGGTCGTGTGGCCGGTCGAATGGCCGAGTAGAATGGGGCGGACATCCGGGCGTGCATGCGAGCTGAAGAGGGCGGACATGCGAGTGGATGCACGAGCAAGGAGGAGGTCGGATGGCCGGTCGTGCATGTGTGTTTTTGCGCAATTTCACAATTTTGCTATTTTGCCATTTACTTCTCAAATTGCTTTGTCACTGAAACACTAAGTAAAACCATCAAATCTGCGTAATATTATATGAATATGAAGCTCAAAGTGTGTGAATTTGTACATCAAAAATCATGCAAATAATTGCTCATCAGCTACATCAAACATGAAATTAAGCTAAGTTCCCATTGAGGACATTTCACAAACACCTTATGGGCAACTCTAAACATTTAGTTCAAATGAAGAAGATTCATGTGCAAACTCATTCAATATCAACATCCATTGCATTTACATCATCACAAACATGTCTAGGGGATCAATAATCCCCAATCAAAGTCACTACTCACTCATAGTGAGTTTACAAGCAAAAACAATGACAAAAGTGTAAACACCCATATGAAAGGTAGAGTTTAGGAATTCAAAACCAATATGGAGAACTAAGAACAAGTGAGGATCCAATCTTTGTGTTGTTGTTGTCTCCCAAAATTGCCCAAAAGCTCCCCAAAATCGCCTAAAAAGCTCCCAAGAAGTCCTCAAAAAGCCCCCCTCAAATGAGATCTAAAAGTTTCTATTTATAGCCCAAGTTAGGGTTTCCGGACTGTAGCAGATTTCAGTTCCATATCGAGTCATCGTGTAATTCAAACCTGAAACACTAGGAAAAGAGATTAAATGATAACAAAATGTCCGGAAAACAAACTTAATCCGTCATCGAATGAGGTGAATAATAGGTCAAGAACTTGACCGATCAGCCGTCGATTACGGCAGTAATTTTCACTATTTCGTGCCCTCGCTTAATTTTCAGTAATAATCTCTGATCATACTAGCGGGTTTTACAAAAGTCATTGTTCCTATTAGCGGTTTTGGCTACATCATCGATCGTTTTGTCACATCAGTGCTGACTGGGTCGCATTAACTTGGGTCCGCGTGAAAACCGTTGTTGTCAACATCGGTTTTTGAAAAACGTGGTATAAACCAAATAAAACTTATTCACGGAGTATATCCGAGACTACAAACTTACACAGTGACATTTTTCAAAAATTTCGAGGTTTAAATTTCTTTCGATATTTATATTAATGTGTACAATTTTCCCTAAATTTTTTGGATAATATCTTCGAAAACCAAACATGAATTAGTTCATTCCTAATTTAAACTAGGGAAAATGACAAAAAGGGGTATGAACATCCATCCATTGACAAATTACGGTCCGAATTATAAAAATCGACAATTAAGGGCAATTTCAAAATATTTTAATTTTCAATTTCACAATTAAGGGGAAGAATGTTTTTTCAATTCATTCGTTTAATTAACTTTGTTAATTGACGGAGTGATATTCCGTCAGTTAAGTATTATATGAGGATTAAATTATTTTGAAATTGCCTATAATTATCAATTTTTATTGTTCTGATAGTGATTTATCAATGAAAAATAGTCCATACACAATCTTTATCATTTTTCCAAAAACCAAGTCTTTACTGCTTACGGATGAAATAGTGTTTATTGTCTCATTGTACGGGTACAATGAATGTTGCCTATGATTCAATTATAAGAGAGGTCAAAAAGTTGTTTTGTTCCTAACAAAAAAAAAGAAGAAGAAGAAGAAGTTGTTTTGTTGATGTTAAACGCTTTTTAAAATAAACCGTCCTCTGACTTTTTGATATTTTCATATACGTGGGTTGATTTAGCTTAATAAAATAATAAAAGTTTGTAACCCATTAATGACACATCTCACACGTTTCATATACGGAGTATTTTCTTGTTGCAAGTGTATTTTGTAGGGAGTCCTTAATTGAATCCACTATTATTTGATGAATTTATAAATTCTAATTGGAGCAAAAAGTATACGTGAGGTTTTGTACTTTGGATAGAACACAAAATAGTCGCAAGTTTTAGAGTCCGCGTTTTAAATAGAAGACAAAAGAGTTTTAAGTTTTATTTTTTTGACATTTAAATCATTTTATCTAAATGGCATACATGTTTCATTCATGGATCCATCAAATAATGGTGGTGGATTCAATTGAGACTTGGTCGTGTTTAGTGTTACATAAATTGCATAGATAAACATAGTATATAATTTATCCATGGGAATCGTTGAAATGAGGCTCATTCAGCTTAGTGAGGTCATAAGGTATATATGTATGCCAAAGAATACAAACAAACAAAATACTAACGGAAGTGTCTATTCGACCAAACCTTACTCAAAGTTGCATGATATGGACATATATGGTTTCAGAATTTTGTTGTGAACACGTTTACGAAAGAAGTACATGTAGATCTGGTAACTCAATGAAGTTTAAGATATGAATAGACAAAGTCATGGATGGTTCTCAACTTTTACTCGTCACTCATCAGCAGTCTTACTCCTAAGGGAATCATCTCTGGTAGCATTTTTGCTCCTGCGACTGCTGTTATTGAAAGCAATTTCATGCCCATTTTTAGCAGCAGTTGCGCGTTAGTAGAGATGCTGATTTAGTTTTTTTGTCAACAGCTACTGCTAAAACTGGACAAGAAATTGCTCCCAACAGCAAGAGCTGCTGGAGCAAAAATACTACCGGTGCATATACCCTAATAATTTTTTTTTTATATTTTTGATGGGGCATATACCCTAATAATTTGAACTATAGATTTTCATCGCTATTTATTTTACTGATAAAGGAATTTTTTTTGATGGACTGATAAAGGAATACTTGGCTGCTGTTTTTTGGACTCCTATCAGTCTATCACTCTCAAATAACTCACAGTGTCGCTACTTCAGACAACTTTTAGTTTGCTAAGAAGTTCAATATGTATATATAGCCACATGGACCTGCATGTCTCGGTATGTTCATCCAAATCTTACCACGGATTCTTACTTGAATTCTGCATCCATTTTTCCATTGAAACACATAATAAAAACATACTTTTATAATTATTGTTCATGTATGCTACTTCTTCTGGATTCAGAAGATTTTAAGGTGATCAGTTGTTTTGCAAGTGCTGGCATTTGCTGGCACAACAAGCACTCCTGTATTTCCACCAACTGTGTGTCATCCATTGAATACATTACAATGTCTTTCAGTTACTCTTGCAAATTAATCAAGGATCCTCAAGTAGAGGGCTAACAGAAAACTGAAAATGGCAGGGAAGCTACCTGTCTAATGAAGTTCAACAAATAGAAGGAGCCTCTTAAGAAATTCAAACGGGTAGGAAAAATGTCAAAAGAGAGCGAGGTGCCAACTCATTTAATGGCTCCCACAACATGTATAGACAGAATGGAGTCTCTGGCGTAGCACAGGTTACTGATTATCTTTCCATTTTATTTTTTATATTTTCGACGATCATGCTTGAGGTTTGATGTTGATTGAGTTTCCTATAACCGTGAACGTGAATGCCTTCCTCTATGAGCAGACAGCAGACACATTAATTTGAATATATCTCCTGACATTCAGCATCTTCTTTATTGTCGTCTCAGAAGAACCTGTGATGCAGGAGAAATAATGGAAGGTTAATTGAAGACACTGAAGGTGGATTTTCTTGATTGCTTACATAAATGGGAACAAATCAGTTTATAATAAATCATGAAATAATCAGGCATAATATTATCATATCAAGAAATATGCTTGCTATACAATGGTTTAGAAGGTGAAAGCAAAAGAAACAGTACATGACTTTGCCAAACTGAGCTACTAAAAGTTCTTGATTAGTTACTGTTTCTTCATTGACGTATGATTTAATTTACTGAGGCATGATGGAAGACTACATGTTAGATGCAAAAGCCGAAACTGTAAGGATTTTGAGGTGTGCAATAAGGTGAAAGCGAAGGATAAGCAACACAACTATCATCAATTGACGGTAAAGTACTTCTGCAATTCATTTGTAACATTCAGCAGAGAACTTGTTCATCGTTGTGGTTTTCTGAAATGATGATTCTAGATAGATATTGCTTACTAGTCAAGAGGGCAGTTTAAAACATTCATCTTGGCTTTTGAGTTCCAGTATGTAATTTGACGCACCAAACTACCCTAATTTTAGGACATATTTATTATGGGCACCTGGGTATGCCACAGTTTTATATTTTATTACATGCTATTCGCATATTCCACAAGCTACGATTTTGAAGCAACATGATCGTCTGGTTTGCATTTTGCATGTTCCTCTTATTAAGCTCCGTAAGTGTTGGTATTAAAACTTCACCAAATATGATTTCCAGCTTAAGAAGAACTAAAATCAGAACATTACATTCAAAAACTGTTTTCCCCCTCTAGGAAATTTCAAGAAGAAATAAATACCATCAGCATTACCTGTATTACAGCCTCTTCACGATTTCTTTGTTTACACGTTCATAGTATGTCATTCTCTGAATAGACGACTTTGCTACTTCGAAGTTTTGATCTTGAAATGCTCTTGCAAAGCACTCTGCCCAATGCTTCAGTTTCTCTTTCATCTAAGACGGAATAATGATTTCCATAAGCATCGAACTTGTAAACAGAAAACAAGAGTGATTTTTGTTATATACTTTAATGGTTATTCATTACTAATTCCTGGAGATAGATCAAACCTGGATTTGAATCTCAGTTAAAGCTTGAGAGTCAGCAGCTTCTTCAACAGCTTCCCTGATTTCCATTATCTGAAGAGCATAAGTATCAATGACAATAAATTATTTGAACTTCGAGAACCAAATTGATACTTATCATAATTAACCAAACAACGACGATACTTTGTCTTGCATTCTGGTGGATCTTCAGCAAAAAAAACTAGTGTATCGATGAAGAAGCACTGATGAAGGTTCTTCACCTCGCCAAGTAATTCTGGTTCTGAAATTGTTTGCTCTTCATCGACATCTACTCCTTTCAGTTTTAGCTGTGTAACAAAAAGAGGTGCTCAAAATTTAACCAACAAATTTATTGACCTTAATTGGATATATCCTACAACAACAAAGTTTTCCAGATGATAGGCCCTCTAATCCGAGATTCGAAGACCATAAACTGTAACTCACTCATGTAATCAAACTAAAGCTAAAGGCATGACTTTCGCAAATCTTTGAAAGTCCAAAGACCAAACAAAAAATCAAACAAAACAATGACTGTAATACTCACCATGTATATTGCTCTCGACAACGGATTGTCGAGCGTACGATACGCATCTATTACTCTAGAAGACTGCTCAGCAGCATAATCTTTCTCTCTCTGGTGTGAAAATTGTCATACAAAAATGTACTTAAGTCTATAGCAGTCACAAGGCAGACAGAATAAAACTCAATTCACATATAAGCAAAAAAAACTCGCTATATACCTGAGATTTGGAATGAACTAGATCAGGATGCAACTTCTTCTGCCACTCTTTATATTTCCCCTCAAGACTGCCAGCTTCAATGTCATAATTTTTATCCCTACCAAAATATTTCAATTCAGATGTTATGGTAAAAAAAAAATCCAATGCCACATTTGACACTGAACACATTATAGAACATTGGAAAACAATACTATCTGATTGCAACATATTCAGCAAGCAACTCAACTTCCTAAACAATCTCATGACTGACCAATGATCGTATTCACAAGAGGAAAAAATAATTTAAAAAATGGAGGGAAAAAACTCACAGTCCAAAAATATCGAAGTAATCTACTGACTGATCAACAGGCTGAACACTTCTACAAGACTCGCAGAACAGAAACGGAGTGTTTTGTGCGGAAATATCACAATTCCAGCATCTCAAGTCGACTCCATTTACCGCGGAAGACAAAAAGCGGTTACGAAATATCAGAGATTTCCGGGGATGCTCGGAGCTGTATGTTAAGAAATGTCTAAAGGTTTCTAGAGCCAGAGGGAAGAAGGTAGTGGAAGCAGGTTGAAGGCGAGACGAGATCGGGGAGAGAGCGGCAGAGGCAGAATGTGAGATGAGTTGGCGTAGACTCGTAGAAAGAGGATGAAGCTTCCGCTTTGCCATTGTTTTTGCCCAAGTTGATGAGCCTGGATTGATGTATTCTTCAGGGAAGTGAATGTGATTTGACGAAATCTATAAATATACCTGTAAAAAAAATTTAGGAAATAAAAAATCAACACAAATGTAGTAATAAAATTAATGTTTTACGGATGACTAATAGAAAACTGCATAGATATTATAACATCCAGCGCATTTCATATAACACAAAATATATGAATGAGCTGCTGAAACTATCTCATATATACTACTTAGCTTAATTAAAAACATTTGAGCTTGAGTAGAAAACATGTAATGTTTCAAAACAGAACATAACCATTGGAAGCTGTGACGTAAACAAGGGATGTATAGAAATTACGCTATAGTGTTAAATTCTTGAATAAAAACAAACTGGACAAACTCAGAGCACCTACTTTTCACGAACTGCTGATTCAATTCAGCTATGGAATTGGAAACAGATCCAAATGTCGTGCGTGCAGCACAGATCTCTGACCTGCATTCAATGCATGAAACCCTAAAACCGGTAAGAACGAGCGGACACATCTCCTCAAACTCGAAAGTAGAATAAGTAAATTCGCTAAAAATAATAGAACCCCTAAGCTCATTCCCACTTCAGCAGCACACCCGTGCACCCATTGCATAAACTAATTATCAACTATCAGAATAAAACCAAATCAACAAACTCTCAGCAACCAAAAAAAAATTCTAAAACCACCTAAAACCCCAAATTATCAATCAAATTTAGGGCTTTTACTGAATTGGATAAAGGCAGTTGAACGAAATCACATCTGCGCATCCCCAGGCAGAAAGGTCATAACTTCTGAGTCAATTCATTTTTTTATAGTTTCCAATCCTATTATTTGAAACTTTTAATTTATTTTTAATTTTTAAAATACTTTTTGAAAAATCGTAAGATATATATGATCTAACGATTTTCAAGTTTGTGTACACACCTCTTCGGAAACTATTGCATTTGTTTTAAAATGAAAGTAAACTTTTTTGCACTTGATATGAATTTAAAGAACATATGGAAATAAACATATGAATACAATATATATTTTACATAGAAACGTACAATGACATTCATGTGCAGTACCAATGGAAACATTTACATATCATCATCCATGTTCATTTCCACTACATCATCTGGACAATCCTCAATAATTTGGAACGCTATTATGTTGCGTACTTTATTCATCTGCTCTTTTCGCTGTTTATCAAATAAATTTGAATCAGCTCTTCCCAGCATGGTCTCATTAGCTAAAATGTGTATTGAAAAATTCAACATGTGAATGAAGTTGTGCAAAGTGAAGGTAGCTGTAATTATATCATTTTGGCGCCCATCTGACACTTGAGGCATGACTCATGTGCAATACTTTATTACATAATATTATATTTTATACTTTTTAAAATATAATCATAAAAATATACCTAAAATATATATGTCAATTTCAGTTAAATTAAGTTAAATTAAATTTGATACAGTTTAATTAAGTTCAATACAGTTAAATTAAACTCGATACAGTTTAATTAAGTTCAGTACAATTAAATTAACTCGATACAGTTTAATTAAGTTCAGTACAGTTAAATTAAACTCGATACAGCTTAATTAAGTTCAGTACAGTTAAATTAAACTCAATGCAGTTTAATTAAGTTCAGTACAGTAAAGTTCCAGTTCAATAAAGTTCAAAAGAACAGCCCCTAAGAATCACACTTAAAATTGTATTTAATGAGGAGGGAGCGGTTCAGGTACAAAAGCCTAAATATATACAAAATACAAACTAATTAGGATGGTCGATTTAATTAGATTAATGGCTAAGATTTACCTTATAAATTTAACTTAAGTTAAATCACAGTTCACAGTTATGTTTAGTACGGATGGATAGGGTAATTAAGAGATTAAATATATTATTTTATTTCCATTGTTATCTCCTCGAATTCGATCTTCAATCGCAACAGCAACAAGTTTCACAAAACGCATTCACAACCTAATTTGACTCATCAGAGTACTGAACTAACCTCGTACGATCAAAATTTCTTAAACATTATCAGATTGCATTTGGTTACATAGAGAAGCAGCAGAAAAAAAATAGCGCACACAGAGAGACTAAGATGATGAGAAACATACTGAATAATTGGCGAAGATGAATAGGAGGGCTTTTTAGCGAATCCGAGGATGGGAGTGACAGAGGTGGGGGGATCAGTGAACATTGCATCAAGTACGCCGTTGTCGGATTCATCGAGCGATCAAAGACTGCGACATAATCGGTACCATCGACTTCATCTTCGCTGTCGCAGCCAAAGTTTTCCAAAACTGCAACCTCCTCCTCCGCGAGCCGAAACGCACTTGTACCCCTCCGCCGCAGATTCAGCAGGAAAAACCCAACGGGATGGAAAGCTTAGTAATGAGATCGGCGGAGAAAACGAACAGAGCTTTCAGGCTGTTGATTTTGATTAACGATAGTACGATACCCTAACAGTGTTTATTTCATTGTAAGATTACCTCCATGCCCTTATTTCATCGTTTAATTTAAATAATAATTATTAAATGATGGATAATTATGTGCTATTAGATAATCTAATCCAAAAACTTATATTAGTTTATAGTTTGTATATAGATTTATGGTTTGTCCCTGATCCAAATCGTTAGGATGAATTTTTATTCTATCTTATGATTGATTAGTTATTGAAAGTGATTTAAGAAAAAATTTATTTTATATTGTACTGATAATTTTTGGGGTTTCAGAAATTTTGTATTTTTTATCAAAAAAAAGAAATTTTGTATTTTGGTTGCCGAGAGTTTGTTGAGTTAGTTTAATTCTGGATTAGGGGTTCTAATATTTTTAGATATTGGGTAAGGATTCGATGCAAAGTTAATTTTTTGGTACAAAATACAAACTAATTACCTTTGATAATCTTGTGATTTGAATGGATGAGATTAAATTTTGAATTTTTGATATTTTCTTGGTGACGAATTATAAAATGAAATTGACGAACTATGTCGTCTTTTTATTTTTCAGCTATAAAAGTGACGAACTATAAAATAATTTTGCGAATTATAAAATAAACTGACGAATTACAAAATAATTTTAACGAATTTCATATTTTATACCAAAATTTAATATTATAACTGACCTTGACCTTTAGCCATTTACTTATTTATATTTTCGAGTTTGAGGAGATGTGTCCGCTCGTTCTTACTGATTTTGGGGTTTCACGCATTGAATGCAGATCAGAGATCCCCACACGGCATTTGGATCTATTTCCATTTAATCAACGATTCGTTAATTGCAGGTACTCGGAGTTGGAATTGGATCAAATACAAATCAAAATTATAAATAAAAACTATAAATTCATAAAAAAGTTGACACATGTAAAAATCGACCAATCAGAATTCATCCCGTTCGGGGTTCTTTTTATAAATAAAAAAAACACACGTGGACTTATTTAAAAATACATATAAGATGAGAGGGTATAATCGTCCTAAAATTTGCTACAGTAAAATTTGACTTTCGCTGCTGTACGTTTGTAAGTCTGATCAACATTCGTTAAATCTGATAATTTTGAATAAAATTTGACTTTCGCTACAGTAATGATGGTAATGATCAGACTTAAAGATGGTAATGATCAGACTTAAAATTGATAATGATCCGACTTAAAATTGATAATGATCAGACTTAAAATTGATAATGATCATACTTAAATAGACAATGATCAAACATAAAAATTGATAATGATCAGACTTAGAATTGATAATGATCAGACTTAAAGATGGTAATGATCAGACTTAAAAAGACAATGATCAGACTTAAAATTGATAATGATCAAACTTAAAGATGGTTATGATCAGCTTAAAATTGGTAATGAGCAAACTAAAAATTGATAATGATCAGACAATAGACAATGATCAGACTTAATATTGATAATGATCATACTTAAAATTCACAATGATCGGACTAAAAATTGATAATGATCAGACTTAGAATTGATAATGATCAGACTTAATAATAGACAATGATCAGACTTATTATTGATAATGATCAGACTTAAAATTGACAATGATCGGACTAAAAAGTAATAATGATCACTTAGAATTGATAATGATCAGACTTAAAGATAGTAATTATCAGACTTAAAATTGATAATGATCAGACTTAAAGATGGTTATGATCAGACTTAAAATTGGTAATGAGCAAACTAAAAATTGATAATGATCAGACTTAAATAGACAATGATCAGACTTAAATAGACAATGATCAGACTTAATAATAGACAATGATCAGACTTAATATTGATAATGATCAGACTTAAAATTGACAATGATCAGACTTAAAATTGATAATGATCAGACTTAGAATTGATAATGATCAGACTTAATAATAGACAATGATCAGACTTATTATTGATAATGATCAGACTTAAAATTGACAATGATTGGACTAAAAATTAATAATGATCAGACTTAGAATTAATAATGATCAGACATAAAGATAGTAATGATCAGACTTAAAAAGACAATGATCAGACTTAAAATTGATAATGATCAGACTTAAAGATGGTTATGATCAGACTTAAAATTGGTAATGAGCAAACTAAAAATTGATAATGATCATACTTAAATAGACAATGATCAGACTTAATAATAGACAATGATCATACTTAATATTGATAATGATCAGACTTAAAATTGACAATGATTCAGACTTAAAATTGATAATGATCAGACTTAGAATTGATAATGATCAGACTTAATAATAGATAATGATCAGACTTAATATTGATAATGATCAGACTTAAATAGACAGTGAATCAGACTTAAAAATAGAAATGATCAGACTTAATATTGATAATGATCAGACTTAACTGTTTTAAGTCTGATCATTGTTTTTTAAGTGTCATCATTAACTGTTTTAAGTCTGATCATTGTTTTTTAAGTCTGATCATTGACTGTTTTAAGTCTGATCAGTAACTGTTTTAAGTCTGATCATTAACTGTGTTAAGTCTGATCATTGTTTTTTAAGTCTGATCATTAACTGTTTTAAGTCTGATCATTGTTTTTTTAAGTCTGATCATTAACTGTTTTAAGTCTGACTATTGTTCTGATCATTAATTGTTTTAAGTCTGATCATTAACTGTTTTAAGTCTAATTTTCAAGTCTGATCATTAACTATTTTAAGTCTGATCATTGTTTTTTTTAGTCTGATCATTAACTGTTTTAAATCTGATCATTATTTTTTAAGTATGATCATTAACTGTTTAAGTCTGATCATTAACTGTGTTAAGTCTGATTATTATTTTTAAGTCTGATCATTAACTGTTTTAAGTCTGATCATTGTTTTTTAAGTCTGATCATTAACTGTGTTAAGTCTGATTATTGTTTTTTAAGTCTGATCATTAACTGTTTTAAGTCTGATCATTGTTTTTTAAGTCTGATTATTAACTGTGTTAAGTCTGATCATTGTTTTTTTAAGTCTGATCATTAACTGTTTTAAGTCTGATCATTGTTTTTTAAGTCTGATCATTAACTGCTTTAAGTTTGATCATTGTTTTTTAAGTTTGATCATTAACTGTTTTAAGTCTGATCATTGTTTTTTTAAGTCTGATCATTGTTTTTTTAAAGTCTGATCATTAACTGTTTTAAGTCTGATCATTAACTGTTTTAAGTCTGATCATTAACTGTTTTTAAGTCTGATTTCCAAGTCTGATCATTAACTGTTTTAAGTGTGATCATTGTTTTTTTTAAGTCTGATCATTAACTGTTTTAAGTCTGATCATTGTTTTTTAAGTCTGATCATTAACTGTTTTAAGTCTGATCATTAACTGTTTTAAGTCTGATCATTAACTGTGTTCAGTCTGATTATTGTTTTTTAATTCTGATTAAGTCTGATCATTAACTGTGTTAAGTCTGATCATTAACATTTCGAGGACTAAATTGAAAATAACATTATTAGTTTTATACCCCTCAATGTGGAATGACTATAATACCCCTCCGTATGTTTGTTCGAGATTTCGAATAAATAGGACACGTGTCAGCTTAGAATTAGATTTGTAATTTTTATATATAATTTGATTTGTAACTAAATTGCACTCCTCCGAGTTTATCCTCTTTTTTGTTTTGTTTTTATTCGAGTATTTAATACTAGTGTGATGTCTATATATATCCCTTGTTTACGTCACATCTTCCAATGGTTAGGTGCTGTTTTAAAATATTACATGATTTATACTCAAGCTTGAACGTCTTTAATTAAAGCTAAGGATCTGTCTTCTTCGACGAGTTAGTTTAAGCAGCTCATTCATATATTTAGTGTTCTCATGGGCTAAATGTGTTTACATATATGTAGTCGTCCGCATAATTTTAAAGGAAAATGACAAAGAGGGGTATGAACTACCACTCATTGACAAATCATGGTCCGGACTATGAAAATTGATAATTAAGGGTAATTTCAAAATATTTTGATCCCCATATAACACTTAATTGATGGAATATCAATTCGTCAATTAACAAAGTTAACTAAATGAATGAATTGAAAAAACTTTATTGCCCTTAATTATGAAATTGAGGATAAAAATATTTTGAAATTGCCCTTAATTGTCAATTTTCATAGTTCGGACCATAATTTGCTAATGGATGGTAGTTCATACCCCATCTTTATTATTTTTGTATGAAACTGCAAAATGCTGTATATTACTTCACTCATATTAACTTTTATTTCCTAAAATTTCTCTAAAGGTATATTTATAGTCTATAGATCTCGTCGAATTATGGGATCCGTGTGATTTCCTCATCTCTGAATGTCCAACTCTTCCCTTAAGAAGTGGCGGAAGGCGGAGTATCACTTCTTCTTTGTTGGTGACTTGATGGTGTGTGCATTATGCTGATTATAGTTTGGAAAGATGCAAATTAGGTTTCACGGTCCTAGTGTCACTAGTGCAGTGAGAGTGAACAACAATACTGTTGGTGGTACACCCATCAGAGATACATCACTTAAAGTTAGCTGTATCTTCTTGAGTTGGTAAGATGCAAACAGAAGTTCAGTACGCTCGAGGTTGATGTACACATCATTTTTATGTGGACCTCATCACTTTGTTGCTTATGTTGTTCCTTTATTCAGGTCCTTCATATCTAAACATGTGTAAATGCAAATATAAATTTACGCTGTGTTTGGTAGCGACAGAAAGCAGAGGGGAAAGGAAACGTAAGGAAAAATAGTAAGAAAAAAAGATTTATGGAAAATGAAATTTTCTCTTTTTTGTGTTTGGTTGTACATGGGAAAATTAATGGAAAAATTAATGAAAAAAGAGAGTGTGTTTGGTTTATAAAAAAATATCATGGAAATAAAATATAAATTAAAAGTTCATTTTGCTTTTAATGGAAATAATTTTTTTTATAAACCGGTAGCTACAGCCAGACAAACAAAGACAGGAAAAAAAACAAACGGCACCAAACAAACTAGATCGATACAAAGGGACAAGCATTCAAACGATTCCAATACCAGCTGCAACGTCTTGCACGCTTCGCCAGCTGATCTGCTGTAAAGTTAGCCTCTCTCCTAATAAGAAAAAGACTCCAATTAGGGTTGTCATCAAACTCTCGCAGACATTTGCTGAACCAACTGAACTTACTCCCCATAATGTTGTGGCGCTGATTTAAACAGGAGACCACCTCCGCACAATCAGATTCAAAAATGATGCAATCGGCATGTAACTCTTTTCCTAAACGCAAACCTTCCAGCACACTAACACCTTCACAATCGAAACTGTTAATGCACTGAATAGAGTGAGCCGCCCTAACACCTAAGACTGATCCTTCAGAATTGCGAGCAACGGCAGCGACACCCCCATTGTTGCAAGCCTCATCCCAAGATGCATCGCAGTTGATCTTCACTGTGCTCGTACCAGGTGGTTTCCATTTGAAATCAGATAAAGATAGGTGACTGTTTGTTGCTACGTTGCTTGCTTTCCTAAACTCTGCTGCCAAAGATAAGATCCTTGCATCCGCTTCAGACGGTGTACAAAATTTATCACCATGCTTCGCTTTATTCCTCATGTACCAAAGACCGACAAGACAAAGGGACGCCTGCTGAAAGTTACAGTTTGAACACAAGAAGAAAATAACATCTGCCATACATGAACAGTTTTCTATTATCTGCCAGCCTTCAACATTTAGACAATCCCATATGGCTTTGGACCACCAACAATGAAGGAATACGTGACCTTCAGTTTCTACTTCAAAATTACATATGGGACAACTAACATCAGTCGAAATCTGCCATACAAACAGATTGTTACCCACAGGCAAGCCGTTATGGTAGCAACGCCATCCAAAGATCTTCACCTTCCTTGGTATAGGTAGCTTCCAGAACTGCTTCCAAAAAGCTTTAATCCTGGAAGGATTAGAGACTTCACCCTTGTCCTCCTCCTGCTTTGCAATATTTACAGCCAACTGATATCCACTTCGCACATCATATTCCTGTGAGCTCGAAAATTTCCATAAAAAGGACCCACCGAAATCAGCGTCACAACCGGCCCTGAGCAAATCAACTGCACTAAGGATGCTTCTCCAGCATTTGGAGGGCCTGTAACCAATAGAAGCATGGAAAATATCAGTCTCTGAGTAATACCGGCCCTGCAGTACTTGGCTTAACAGGAGAGTTGGATTCTTATAGAGTCGCCAAGCTTGTTTGGCCAGAAAAGCAATATTAACAAGCTTTAAATTTTTAAAACCCAAGCCCCCTTCATCCTTGCTTTTAACTAAACATGAGCCCTTTAGCAGTTCAAATCGCAATCTTGTATCGTGTATCCAGTCCATTGCCGGCAAGTTCTCATCTACATTCAACCAAATCAATTACATCAGCAAAATATAAACATATCAAAACCTGCATCCAGTGTAAGTCTGAATTGAATACCACAGACATGTCCCAATCTCAATCAAAATAATGCCCGAAAGTAAATACATACATTATCAATCTGCTATTCTCCATGGGCAATCATCGTTTCTGCATTGCGTTGTAACCCTTGACTTCTTATTATCGATATAGTCGTAATTATTAGACTTATTTATTCTTTCGGTAATATTTTGTCATCTTCGTTACTTCGAGGTGTCAATTGTAATTTCCTTTTCTGTATAAATACTGTCATGTATTTCTCGTTTAATCAATAATGAAAAATACACCATTTAATTTTGGCGCTTGTTCTTCCCCAATTTCAAAACCGAAACCCTAATTCGTCAATCTCTCGATCCGATTCTGCTCGTCGTTCATCCGATCGAATACATTGACAACACTGCTGGTTACTACATGGTATCAGAGCGAAATTGACGGCCAATTGTAAGTCGATTCTCTCTTTTCCTCAGTTTTTCTCTATTTGAAAATGTCTAGTATTGCGAATTCGTCGACCGGCACTCCGATTGCTTCTGGCGATAGTGTTATCGACCGGCACTCCGATTGCTTCTGGCGATAGTGTTATCAACCAGGATCCTTCCGATGATGCGTTTTATGTGAACAAAAATGACATTCATGGAAATCCTTTGGTTAGTGAGGTTTTAGTCGGACGCCAGAATTTTGTGCAATGGCGGAAGGCCAAGGAAATTGCTCTTTCTGCTCGAGATAAGCTGGAGTTTGTTGAAGGCCAAATTTCAGTTCCTGCTGATGCTAAACAGAAGGCACGATGGAAGCGATGTAACAATGTCATCATGACATGGATCTTAAATTCTGTGTCGAAGAATGTTGTAGGACAAATCATCCATTCTGAAACTGTTGCTATGGCATGGAGGAGCTTACATATGAAGTATGGAGGCTCAAATGTCTCTAGGAAATTTTCTCTTCAACAGGAAATTGCTAATCTCATGCAAGGAGACTTGGATGTGTCAAGTTACCATGAAAAATTGGTCAATCTTTGGCATGAATTGGATTCCATGAGGAAGTATAAGGTGTGTGAAATTACTGATGGATGTACTAGATGTCTAGAGACGAAGTTCTTTTATGACCAGGAAAAGGAAGAAGGGAGAGTCATCAAGTTTCTGATGGGGCTGAATGAGGCTTTTGCACATATCAGAACTCATATTCTTGCTTTAAGAGAGTTGCCAACTCTTGATGTTGCTTATGATATGGTGATCTCAAATGAATCTGAGAGGCATGTCGCCAAGTCTAATATTGTGGAGGCATCTGCCATGAATGTTCAAGAAGTAACATACAAACAACAAACTGTCAACAAATTTGGTGGGAATACTTCCAACAATGCTAGTGCTGGGAGAATGAAGACTAATGGATCTCAGCGACCTTATTGTACTCACTGTCAGTTCAATGGTCATATTAAGGAACAATGTTACAAACTCCATGGTTATCCACCAGGGCATAGGCTGCACAAAGGAAGGAACAATGGATCTCAAAGAGGTCAGTCTGCTAATAGTGTGATGACTGATAAGTCTGCCAGTGGCCACTCCCAGACTGCTCCTGCATCTTCTGCTGGTTCAAGTAATTCTTTTACTGCTGAACAAGTTAATCAAATCTGGAACATGATTAAACAACAACATCCAGGAACTGCAGAGACAGGGGAGGGTCAGTGTCATATGGCAGGTATTTGTAATTTTGTTTTGAACTCTTTTGCCAAGCACTGTTGGATTATTGACAGTGGGGCCACTGATCATTTCATTTGTGATCAAAGTCTGCTGAGTAATGTTTATAAACTGCCCAAGAAGTGCCACATTAGTCTCCCAAATGGTAATACTATTGTGGTACATTCTGCTGGCAAATACCATTTGAGGCCTGGACTGGACCTTTTTGATGTCATGATAGCCCCTGAATTCAAGTACAACCTGTTGTCAGTTAATAGCTTGTCAAGAATACTTCTCTTACAGTCACTTTTACTAAAGATAAATGTTTGATTCAGGACTTAGCAAGGAAGACATTGCTGGAGATTGGTGAATCAGTTGGAGGACTATACCAAGTACCTGATTTAAATCTCAATAAGAAGGTGAACACTGCTGTTGTTAGTAAGCTTTCCCCTCAAATTTGGCACCATAGAATGGGCCATATGTCATTTGATAGAATGCATACCTTGCTGCACAATTATGTTCCAAGTTTAGTTCCAAAAACTAAAAGTCTTCATTGTTCAGTTTGCCCTTTGGCTAAACAAAGTAATCTGAAATTTCCTTTAACATCACATGAATCTACCAGTATTTTTGAACTGATACATTGTGATGTCTGGTGGCCTTACCCTGTTGAAAGCATTGATGGTGCCAGTTATTTTCTTACTATTGTGGATGATAAATCAAGAGTATGGACTTATTTGATGAAGAGAAAATCTGAGGTTGCTGATTTGCTGATTCAGTTTTTTGCCTTGATTAATACACAATTTGAGAAACAGATTAAAGTGTTGAGGTCTGATAATGGTGGTGAGTTTTTCAGCCAGAAGTTAGTTCTGTTTTTATCCTCTAAGGGATGTATCCATCAAAGTAGTTGTTCCTATACTCCACAACAAAATGGTGTTGTGGAGAGGAAGCACAGACACATATTGAATGTGGCTAGAGCCTTGAGGTTGCAGGGTAATGTTCCTAAGAAGTTTTGGGGTGACTGTGTCATGACTGCAGCATATATCATCAACAGAACTCCTACTCCCCTGCTGGATGGTAAAACTCCTTTTGAGATCATTTTTGGGTCAGTTCCCTCACTTGATCATATGAGAGTCTTCGGTTGTTTGTGCTATGTGAACTCTCTACCCAAATTCAGGGATAAGTTTGATGCTAGAGCTTCTCCTTGTGTTTTTCTGGGATATCCGTATGGGAAAAAGGCCTATAAAGTCTATTGTTTAAGCTCTCACGGATTTTTGGTTAGCAGGAATGTACATTTTTTTGAGGAAATATTTCCTTTTCAACATTCTCAGTTTGCTACAGTCAGGCCTGGGAATCCTACAGTTGTTCCTTTGGTTCCTTCTCAGTCAGTTAATGCTGATTATCCTGCATTTGATTCAGGCATTGAATCTTATACTGCAGGGCCTGTTGATGATGATATGGATTTTTTTGATGCGGAACAATCTGTCAATGTAGGGCACAGTGTGCCTTCTATTCCTATCATCGAAGATGTGAATTCAGAACAGGGTATTGTCAACAATGAAGCTATTAATCAGGTTGTGCCTTTGATTTCTGCTAATGCACCAAATACTGATAGTACTTCCAGTGACTTATCTATTCCATCTACTGTCACCAAAAGGCCTCAAAGAACTTTACGCAAGCCAGAATGGATGAAGGATTATCAATGTAATGTTGCATTACAATTCAGTTCTTCACATTCCATTGAAAAACAGGTTACATATGATAAATGCTCTATGGCACACAAACATTTTCTGGGTCTTATTTCTACTCACACTGAGCCTAAGACATATCTTCAGGCATCTAAGGACAAGCTGTGGGTTGAAGCTATGAACAAGGAAATTGGTGCCTTAGAACAAAACAAAACTTGGCACATCACAACTCTACCACCTGATAAAAGAGCAGTCGATTGCAAATGGGTCTTCAAAGTTAAACATCATTCTGATGGAACAGTGGAACGCTACAAAGCACCTCTTGTTGCAAAGGGGTTTACGCAAGTCGAAGGCATCGATTACCATGATACTTTCGCTCCGGTTGTTAAAATGACATCTGTGCGCTGTGTTCTGGCAGTTGCTGCAGCTCGAGGTTGGCCTCTATATCAACTAGATGTAAATAATGCATTCTTGCATGGAGTTCTTGATGAAGATGTTTACATGAAACTGCCCCCCGGATTTTATGCTCAAGCTCGACAAAGTGGCCAAGTATGTAAAATTCAACATAGTATTTACGGCCTGAAACAGGCTTCCCGACAGTGGTTTGCCCGCTTCAGTGATGCACTGATCCAGTTCGGCTTTGTCCAGAGTCTGAATGACTATTCCCTCTTTACGTTGAAACAAAATGGTGCTTTCTTGATCCTACTTGTCTATGTAGACGATGTGGTGCTTACTGGCACATCTGCCCAACTGATAGACAATATAAAAGCTTTCATCCATGACAAATTTCAGATTAAAGACTTAGGCCTCCTCAAGTACTTCCTTGGGCTTGAGGTTGCACGATCTGCGGATGGCATATTTCTGAACCAACGAAAGTATGCCTTAGACATACTTACTGATTACAACTTCATGGAATGCAAACCCATTAAGACACCGATGGAATCCAAGCATAATTTGGGTCTTTCTTCTGCTTCTCTAATCCCTGATGCTGCAGTTTATCGTCGCCTTGTAGGCCGCTTGATATATCTTACCATCACTCGTCCAGACTTAGCCTTTCCTGTCCATGTCCTAAGCCAGTTCATGCAGGCTCCAACTGAGGATCACTTGAAAGCCGCCCACAGAGTCTTGCGCTACATAAAACTGGAACCGGCTCAGGGCCTCATGTTCCCCTCCGCAAATAGTCTTTGTCTCGTGGCTTACTGTGATGCAGACTGGGCCAGTTGCCCAGTTGCCCAGTTACCCGTCGTTCCGTAACTGGTTACTGCATGATGTTGGGTAATTCCCTCATCTCATGGAAGACTAAGAAACAGGTTGTTGTTTCTCGTTCTTCGGCTGAGTCCGAATACCGAGCCTTAGGAGGTGCTTGTGCGGAGGCTCTTTGGTTGGTTCGTCTCCTTACTGATGTAGGCGTCACAGTCCCAGCTCCTGTTTACGCCTACTGCGACAATCAAGCGGCCCTACACATTGCCCGAAATCCTGTTTTCCATGAACGAACAAAACACATCGAGATTGACTGTCATTTTGTTCGCCATCACGTCAACAGCGGTTTCCTTCATCCAGCGCCTATCTCCACCACCGATCAGCCGGCTGATCTCTTTACGAAGCCTCTTCCGTCCGCTCAAATGACCTACCTCTCTTCCAAGTTGGGAGTGAGCAATTTCCTGCACTCTCCAACTTGAGGGGTATTAGACTTATTTATTCTTTCGATAATATTTTGTCATCTTCGTTACTTCGAGGTGTCAATTGTAATTTCCTTTTCTGTATAAATACTGTCATGTATTTCTCGTTTAATCAATAATGAAAAATACACCATTTAATTTTGGCGCTTGTTCTTCCCCAATTTCAAAACCGAAACCCTAGTTCATCAATCTCTCGATCCGATTCTGCTCGTCGTTCATCCGATCGAATACATTGACAACACTGCTGGTTTCTACAGTAATCATATCCATTTCTAATTGCATACTCCCTTAACGCTTTTCTAATACGACTACATCACGAAACTGCAATCCAACAGTCAGGTCAATACTTTTTCCAAAACCTGTTTTCTCATTAAAATGGGGATAATATGATACATTGAAACTCAACAAATATGGTGAAACCTTAGTCCACCAAAACAAAACCTCAACAAAAATCAAAACAGTTTACCAATCTCAACCCCATTTACCAAATCCCACTCAAAAACACAAAAATGTGTGATTTTTGAAACCCCGAATCAGATACATACCCAAATCGAAGCAATACCTGGTGAAGGATAGGATATTGCGGACTGGACGAGTAGAAGGTGATCCCGCGAGTAATCGTCGTCGGAATGAGTACTCTTTTGTGCGGTTTTGTTAATCGCTGATTTCTTTTTGTTCGAAACATCCTTCAGCGGCTTCCTAATTGGCTTCAATTCGCTCGCATCTTCGACTTCGCAGATCTCTCTCGGCCATGGTCGGAAAGATCTCTGTCTTTCAATTAGGGCTTGAACGTATGGGAGGTGGACGACTGGTTTCGTCATTCCGTCGATGGGAAAGAAATCGAATCGAAGTCGACGATCCGTATTCGTCGATCGTGGATTTCCACTTTCCTCTGATTTTTGGGCGGAAACGAATTGAGCAAAATGAGATGAATCTTCCGACCAAGTTTTTCATTAGTTTTCCTTCGTATTCATTTTCCCTGTAAACAAACAGGCTAATTCGCTTTTCCATCCTCCAAACTTTACTTTTCTCTCGATTTTCCTGCAACCAAACAGAGGGTTAGTGAGGAATCAAAAAAATTTTACACTGCAGGAGGTCATCCCAGATAACCCCATACAAGTTGAAGTGTGTGATAAAGACCCTCTAAACTCTAGGTGATGTATTGGTTCCCTACTTATTTGATTTCAAAGCAGTTTATTGTAAAGAAATTATGAAATCATCTGCTTGACTACGATTGAACCTTTGTCTCCGTAGAATTTAATTTACATTGTTATTTTTCTCCTTATTCCAGGCTTGGGCCACCTGACTACCACCCACAAAATCCAAACTGCCCTGAGGAAACTCTTACCCGAGAATATGCACAATCAGGATATACAGATATGGTGGAGGGGCTGGAGGTTAGCGTTATGACATTTTGCAGCTGTAACTATAAAACCTCTATATACCTTTCTGAAAATAATATTCTTGCATATCTTCTACTGGTTTGGTGATCCAGGAGGCACAATAGATTTCACTATCTCAAGTTCAGACCTTTACGAAGCCCGTTATTATAAAGTGTAAAGAGGTGATTGGATTATACATACTCAGTAAACCTATCTGTTGTAGCATCATTATGATATTTTCCACAATAATGCTCCTTGACCTGTTCTCGATAGTTGGATTAACAATTAAAATTGTGTCCTCGTAGGACATTAAAAAGCGCTTTATGGCTATAAATGAATCTCTAGCAATAGTGTAAGGTGTTGGATTTCCCTATTACATCAAATTTTTTCACTACTTTGTGGTTTTAAAATGACATGTTAGATTATTAATGCTTTGGAAGTCAGTTAGCATGAAATTTTTATCTGTGCGCCAAGGCCCACAGTGTGATTTGATTTTTTTCTTTTTTTTCTTTTCTGTGGCTTTCATAGGCAGGCCAAGTGTATGGAGGTCCCCTTGCTGGTTCTCTGTTGTCTAATCCTGGTATCTTTCCAGATCAAAAACCTTGCTCAGAGGACTACTGGAAGAGATGGATTGAGGTTTATTTTTTATTATTATTATTATTATCTAAATTCAAACATTTAATGTGCAAGTATCTTAGTAAACTCTTACTGGTCATGCCACATTGTTTGGGTTTGCGGTGGCTCAGTTCTAGTGCTCTCTCTATATAGCTAATCGATTGTAGAATGGAGAGCAGAATATATCCTTATATGCATACTCAAATGTTTCTTTGAATGTATAAACCATTTGCTCTGTTCTCTGTCATATATCATCTAAGGGTTGATCATTCAGTTTCTGGCTTGCTATAATGTTTTACGTGAAGCAATTTTTACAACCCAAATAACGAAAGTTATATTTACAGTACAGGGTTTGAGGGTTTATCTCAGCCTCGTAAGAGGTTACGAACATTGGCTTCGCAAATCCTCATGGTTACACTTACAGAAAAAAGGCACTTTTTGAAGTTCTTATCAAGAATAATGTTCCAATTTTAAGGGCAACATGGTTTATCAAAGTGAATTAACTTAATCAGGTATGCATTCTTCAACTTATCAATTTCATTTCTTCAACACATCAACATATCAATCAAAGCATAAGCAGCCATGCTCAACTAAGTAGTGTAAATAATTTGTAATTTGGCAGGTTCGTCCAGGTGCATTCTCTACATCTGGAACCCCTGACAAAACTCGCCTATCACTCTCAGAACTGTGGACTAATGACATTATCGATTACCTACAGTACATTTGAGATGAACTATTCTCGAGAGTCAGTTCTCGTTCTGCTTCACATGTCAGGTAAAGATCTGCAATAATGTGTGCTTCATCAACGCGTCACAAGGGTGATCAAGCAGCAGTTGAAGAGAATGGTCATTGCTTTAACTTTAAGTGGTCATATCTCATATGTTGTGCGCTTGTTGCAATGGCATCAGTTAGAGGGGCTACTTCTTCCTTCTCTTATTATTGACTGGGTTCTCAGTCAGCTAGAGGTCGTATGTTGTGCATGAACTTTCAATTCTGTTTCAATTGACGGAGTATCAGTATTAAGTTTCTTTGTGGGAATTTTGTATCGATTTTATCTTACCCATTTTTTTATGTTTCTCGGGGGAAAGAATGGGTGGAAACTTTCCGTTGATGTTGCCCGTAATTTATAGCCTTCTAGAAATAATTATCATGTCTCAAACTCATGTGCGGAAACTTGTTGGAGCTGTCATTCGTTTTATAAAAGAGCCTTCGCCTACTGATTATGATCTCGTTGATAATTCTAGAACAGTATATGCAACTTCTGCCCTGACTGAGCTGCTTCGATATTTGATAATGGCTGTTCCTGAGATATTTGTAGCCGTAGACTGCTTTCCCTTGCCACGGTTTTGTATTTTTAAGTGAGGCTGCTTTCTTACCTCCCGATGGCACCCAGAATAAAAAATTATTCTCCAAAGCTGCATCTTCCAAAGACAGTAGGCTTGATTCTCATTACTGGTCATCATTGAATCACATTGTTGCATCTATACAGGCACATGCAGATAGTTTGGCCAAGGCTGGCAGCCCAGGGTATCCCGGATATGGAGCTGCCAAAGCTGTGCAGGCCTTGGATTAAGACCTCATACAGGGTGATACAAAAGGGGCATATAAGTTCCTCTTTGAAGATCATTATGATAGAGTTGCTGATAAAATCTGGAAGATGAAGGTTAGCCCAGACTTGCAATCGGCACTGAAGTGTATTGGTACTACCAGCTTGTCATCTATTTGCTTTGTTTTCTTCCTTTGAGAATGGGCTACTTGCGAATTCAGAGATTTCCGAAATGAGCGGCTTCCTAACCTTAAGTTCAGTGTTTATCAAAGATTTCTGTCATGTGTACATTGCTGTCAGATCAGACTGTTAAAGATGAAGCTGAAGGACTTGCAAGATCTAGCTCAAAGCAACAGAGAGAGTATAGCTGAATTGAGTTGTAATGCTAGGGGATTCGGGAGACAGCTCAATATTTCTGGTACGACTTTATCAGACATTGGATCCGACAAGAGCAATGTTGGTAAGATACCAGAAAGAGGAAGCGCTGGAATTTCAGTTGTGTTTGAAAGCCCTGATTCGTTGCATGATCATTGTTTGCTGGATTGATCAGCATGAAGCTCAGGGAGGAGGTACCAAACGTGTGCAGTTTCTCCTTATGGAACTTGCACGGTCCGGAATATTTTATCCTCCAGTATATGTAAGGCAGCTGATACTGAGTGGTTATACCGATGCAGACGGGCCTTTGTGGGATAAGAGGAGGAGACATAGATGGATATATGTTCAAAATGGTGGTTTCTAGTTTCTTTTTCTTTTTTGTTCCTCTTGGTCTTTTAAATCCATCAAGGCATATATTCAAGAAGTATATTTTCCTATCTGTTGTGCCCTCATATATGTCTCACCGTTCCCTCTGCTCGTTTGTTTCATTTGAAAAGATTCTGAGCTCAGATATTACTTGTGTCTTTAACGTTGATTATATGATTCAGGTACGAGCACATATTTATTGCAACAGATCGTATTCCTCAAATTCTGTCTGCCTGCATGCATCGAACTGCAGCACTTATGTCTTCTAATGGAAGGATTTCAAGTCAGCCTGCGTTGTGTTATGCTAGATACCTTTGTAGGAAGTATGGATTTTGCCAAGTGTCATAGAATGGGAAAAAGAAACTGTAAGACGTCGTGTGATAAAAGACTTCTTTCTGAACTTGAATCTGGACGAACACTGGATGGAGAATACTGGTTTCTTCTTGGAGTTGAAGATATTGATGATTTTATTTGCCAAAAGATTAGTGGTGGTCTTTCATCTAGAGTTGGCATTAACATGAGAGACTTGGTGCGAAAGGATTTGGACGAAGCTACTCACTATTTTCTGGCCAAGGAGAGGAAACTCCTAGCATCAGGTGCATCTAAGATTCCTTCTTTAGAAAAATGGGACATGTAAGTCATTTATTCTAAAAGAATTGGCTAGTCGTGAAGACATCCATCAGCTTTATATTTTGCTAACATCAGCTGTTAGTGATGCTATACATCATTTGTCCTTCCGTGATGCGTGATTTAGATACACTCGAGGTTTTTATGATCTTGCAGCTGATGTGCATGTGATGCAGAGTTGGCTGACATCACGGAGTTGAATGATCCGGATTCGCAACTGAAAACTGTGAATGTTATTCCTATATGTGCCACACTTTTTTCTGAATGCGCTAATTGAGTGCAATATGTCTGCACAAGATGAGGGTCTTTGGACATGTCGATCTTAAGGAAGGACTACTCTATTACGCAGAAAAACTTGGACTACATAATCTACAATGGTTGTCAGTTCAAAATTTTCTAATGGATTAATACTTTCAACTCAATCAACCTCTAGGAATCCATAAAATTACCATGAAAAGAAATATTTATTCAACAACCCACATGAATCAGAAACTTATCCTCAGCACATAACCTGGTAAATCTATATTTTGAGAGTTAAGCTTTATGTTTGAAAATTTATAAACAACCATGCATGTCTGTAGGCCTTGTAAATAAAGTTAAAAGTCATGTTAATTATGCGTCTCAATGTTTAAATAAAAGGCTCAATGTTTAAATAAAAGGCGGAGAAGCAATTTCAGAAACAAATAATAAGTAACAAAATCCTTTCAGCATGACAATGTTAGGCGTGCGTGCTGCTGGTGCAGTTGAGCTTGTTTGCAGGACTTAAGTCTATTTTATTATTTATGGGTTGAGTTGTTGTTTTGTTTAGTTGGGGGTTCTCATTGTATTTTTGGTTACTATAAAAGCCTTTTGTAACTGTTTTCCCTCGACTCGATTTCTCTCTCTACCGCGGATTCATACCGGAGCTGCGAATCGATTCTCTCTCTACTGCGGATTCATACTACCCGATAATCAATTTCTTCAGATTCCACTAGCAACATCTACACTCAGGTTCGAATCTTTCCCCGCCACTAAGTAGTCACTCTTCATGAATGCTCTGAAAATACAGTTTACTATTTTTAAGGTTCACATGGCTGTGTGGATCAAAACTGCCGATGGGTATTTGGTTCAAGTCGACAAAACTAGGGCTGACACCTGACACTTGTTCTTTATTGAATCGGAAGATCAAGAAAGGATACAGTTACACTAAGAAGAGACTCATATACCTTCCTGTCAATAACTACCTCACTAAGACTCTCTAACTTGTGGTAGAGATCACTCTTTTTAACTTGAGTGATTTACCACTTGCATGACACACCTATTTATACTAATCTATACACCAAATGAATGGCTAGGATCATTTGGATCCAATGGCAAAAAAATAGTACATCTAGAAAAATCTTCTCTTTGGATTAGGCTCTTTCTTCTTGGATCATCTTCTTTGAACTTCAATTTGGACTAGACTAGGCATTAATCTTTTATTTTGGGCAACCTCAATACTCCCCCTTAATGCCTAGTCTTGCTCGATCTTCTAGTCATCCCAAGCAGGTCTCTAAACTTCTGAAACTTTGATGTAGTCAGATTTTTCGTGAAAATGTCAGCAGCTTGCTCATCCGTCTTGATTGCCTCCATTTGGATCCCGCCTTCAAGGACCTTCTCCCGAATGAAGTGATAGTGAACCTTCCACATGCTTAGTTCAGGCGTGAAATACTGGATTCTCTACAAGTTGTATAGCTGACTGATTATCACAGTGGAGCTTTACTATAAAATCACATGGCTGTTTCAAATCTCACATGAGCCGTATAAGCCATGTACTCTCTTGTGCTGCAAGCGCTGCTTCTCTATACTCGGCTTCTGTAGTTGACAGTGACACCGTCGGTTGTCCCTTACTACACCAACATATAGCCGCCGAGCCCATGTGAAACACATAGCCGGTTGTCGATCCCCTCGTGTCATGATCTCCAACATAATCAGCATCACTATACCCGATGACTTTTCCTTTAACTCCCTTCTTATATAGGAGGCCATAGTTTGTAGTGCCCTTCACATACATTAGTATTCTGCATACTGCTTCAAGATGAGGCTTTCTTGAATTTTGCATGAACCGACTCACCATGCCTACTGCGAAGGAGATGTCTGGCCTGTCAGAGTAAGATAGATTAGACTACCTACCAGTTGTCGATACATCTTCAAGTTCTTTTCATTCTTCTACGCAATACTTCACATGGGCCTCCAAAGGGGTTGATATAGGCTTGCTCTCCGTCATTCCATACTTAGAGAGTAGGTCTTTTACATACTTCTCCTGACACAAAAATATCCCTTCCTTTGTTGTCTCCACTTCAAGCCCAAGAAAATGCTTTAGCTCTCCGTCCAAACTCCTTCATTTGGAATCTTACTGATAGATTCCCTTCCTTTAGACGAATCTCTTCCACGTCATCTTCAATGAGTATTAAGTCGCCCACATACACCAATATTATTGCTATCTTAGTTCCTCGAATCTTTACAAAGAGACTTGTCTGCCGATGTAACCACTTCTAACCAGGAACTCGGCTATCTTTTCATACCATGTTCGTGGTGCTTGTTTAAGAACGTATAGAGCTTTCCTTAGTTTGCATACATAGGTAGGATGCTCATTGTCTTCAAATCCTATCGGTTGCTTCATAAAGATCTCTTTATCATGTCTCCGT
This sequence comes from Rhodiola kirilowii, assembly GCA_033675215.1. Lineage (NCBI taxonomy): Eukaryota > Viridiplantae > Streptophyta > Magnoliopsida > Saxifragales > Crassulaceae > Rhodiola > Rhodiola kirilowii. The sequence continues at coordinate 9,980,771 of CM066200.1, forward strand.
GTAGAAAGTCATTCTTCACATCCATCTGCCATAGCTTCCATGATTTGTTTGCCGCCAATGCTAGTCGGACCAGTGTTCAAGAAAACGGCGGCCATTTTCGTTAACCCGTTTGGATTACTTCAAAATGGATCAATTAATCGGTTCTGGGCAGATTCGTGTACGGTTGGGAAGATATTTGTGCGTTTAGGCTGAATCATTGCTTGAATAGCATCAAATGAAGAAGGCTGAGGTTGCCGTTTCGCGTCAGCGCTAGGGTTTCGTTTGGCAGAAGATGATAAACAGTGAAAATAAAATATTTAAGTTATTATATCTAAACCCCTTAAGTTTAAAATTTTACAATAAGACTTGATTTTTTTTAAAAGCTTTAAACTAGTGCTCTGAAATGTTATAATCACATTAAAGTCAAATTACATTATAAAAAAAGGATTAAAGTCAAATTACTATAATATAAAACAATTTATTAGTATATATATTAAAAATATAGTAATTCATAACCAATTAATCCTCGATTAATCCTTAAACACATTTTCTGCCCGATTACTGTTGAATTTAGCTAGCTCATATAAATCTATAGTCCCGTTGTGACCCAAAAGCTCAAGCTTGTGGTCATGGTTCTATGGAACCATATAAGCTAGCACTTCTCTTCTTCACCAAGCAATGTGGGACATATGTCCAATTGACTTTCACTCAACAATCTCCCCCTCAATTGGAGAAATGTCACATGCTTCCCCTTGATCATTAGTTCGTTATCACAACCTCGCTACTCTTCTTCGTAGCGGCCCTCCTCGTAGGTGCGCTTCTTGCGAATCCCCCTCGCGCTTTGGAGTCTTGATCTACTACCGTTGTCTAGCGACTCCACTGGCCCAGCCAGTCCACTCGCACTCGCACTCTCTTTGCGAGTTCTTCTCGCTGCCCTGCAACTTATCCTTAATTAGGGGTGTCCTTTACTCATCGGTCACGTGTCCCACATCTTGCATACTTGTCCCAGATCGCACCATGGGCTTTGATACCATGTTGAATTTAGCTAGCTCATATAGTTCTATAGTCCCGTGTTGACCAAAAGCTCAAGCTTGTGGGTCATGGTTCTATGGAACCATATAAGCTAGCACTTCTCTTCTTCACCAAGCAATATGGCACATTTGTCCAATTGACTTTCATTCAACAATTACCGCCTAGCGTTTTTTACAACCTTGAGTAGGACACGTACCGTTGTAAGTTTAGTAACCGGGTTGAAAGTATCATCGTAGTCCACCCCATACTCCTGTGAGAATCCTCGAGCCACTAGTTGAGCCTTATATCTTTCAATCGATCCATATGGATGTGTCTTCACCTTGTAGATCCATTTACAGGATATGAGTTTTACATCGATAGGTCGAGACACTAACTCCCAAGTTTCATTCTCCTTGAGCGCCTTAATCTCCTCTTCCATTGCCTTCCTCCAGTCATCACTCTTAGCAGCTTCGTCAAATGTTTTTGGCTCTTGAAAGCTTGTCTCTTCGACGAGTGCAACATTTGCGTACTTAGAATTTGGTCGCAACTGTACTTCCTCCTCATCTTCTGATTCTCTAGGAGAATTATCTGAATAGATACATGTCTTCCACGAACTCTTTGCCTTCTCCTTGGGTGGTCTCTCGATCAACTCATCTTTAACTACAACTTCATCCTCGTATGTCTTAGTCTCGCTACTTTGCTCCCATAGTCTCTCTTGCAGCTTCTCCTCCATCTCCCTAGTATCAGATAAGACTGACTTCTCCAACGACCACCAAGCTGATGCTTCATGAAACACCACATTTCTCAAAGTGTAACAACGCCCGTTTGTGGGATAACAACATTTCCACCCTTTTCTTTGATTGTCATATCCGACAAAGATGCATTGTATTGCTTATGTCAAACTTGGTGCGCAAGTGATCCGACACGAATACATAGCACACACATCCAAAAACTCGAAAGTGACTCACCGTAAGTTTCGTGTGCCATAACCTCTGATAGGGTGAGGTGAACCCTAATCTCTCCTGAGGAAGTCTGTTGATGACATGCACTATTGTCTTCATACATTCAGCCCAGAATTTTTCCGGCACGTTTTTCGCATTTTTTATATAATATACAAAGTATAAATTATGAATAATAAAATAAATATAGAAATCTATTCAAATTTAGTAACATATATTTTATAACTTTATATAATACACAAAACATAAATTGCGTACCATAAAATAAACAAAATATCTCATTCGAATTTAGTAAGATATTTAGTTATAAATGTAATATACCGAATTTAATAAGATATATTTTATAAGATATATTTCGTGATATGGAAATATTTGTTTTAGTTTTTTTTAGATTCTAGTTTTTTTAGTTTTGAATTAGGATCAAATACAAACGACAACTATAAATAAAAACTAAAAACCCAATAAAATATTGCCACGTGTATATTTCGACCAATCGGAATTCAGGGCGCTTTTTGTAAATAAAAAAATTAAAACGGACTTATTTAAAAATACATAACAGATGCGAGGGTATAATAGAGCTAAAAATTGCTACAGTAATATCCAAACTTGACTTAAGTCTGATCATTGATGTTTAATTCTGGATATTGATGTTTCAAGTCTGATTACTGCTGTTTAAGTCTGGATATTGTTGTTTAATTCTGATCATTGTTGTTTTAAGTCTGATCATTGCTTTTTTAAGTATGTTCATTGTTGTTTAAGTCTGATCATTACTGTTTAAGTTTGATTATTAAGTCTGATCATTGCTATTTAAGTCTGATCATTGCTGTTTAAGTTTGACTAAGTCCGATCATTGTTGTTTGCAGTGGCAGATCCACATGGTGGGGATGGGGGCCAATTGCCCCGTGTCGATTTTCAGATTTTTCTTTAATATTAGACTAATGTGATGTATTTTTGAATGATTTTTACATTTTGCCCCTAGTTATTTTGATTATATGCCCCCTCTAGTATGAAAATAAATTGTTGGATCCGCTCCCGATCCGAAAATATTTATCTCGCCCCTGGTCCGAAAAATTCCTTGATCCGCCCCTGGTTGTTTGTTGTTTAAGTCTGATCATTGCTGTTTTAAGTCTGATCATTGTTGTTTTAAGTCTGATCATTGATGTTTGAAGTTTGATCATTGATGTTTAAGTCTGATCATTGCTGTTTAAGTCTGATCATTGCTGTTTTAAGTTTGATTATTAAGTGTGATCATTGCTAGTTAAGTCCGATCATTGCAAGTTAAATCTGATAAAAAGCAATTAAAATAAAAAGTAAATGAAAAAGGGTCGATTTCTAAGAAAAAAATCGTATAACATCTTCGTACTTTTTTTATAGAGTATAACATCTTTTTACTTGTTTGCATTTTTCATGGCAAACTAAATATGAAGCCACATTTCATATCAAAAAAAATATGAAGCCACATTTTTCCTCCATGTTTTTTTCCAACTCAAAAACTTTCCATGAATCAAACGGTGTCTAAAAGTTTTGGTTTTGAATTCATCGCTATCATCATTTGACAGAGATGTAGCTCTCTCAGGCAAGGTTGTCAAAATTACATGTTAACTTGTGAAATCGTACGATTTTACGATTCTAAATATTCATTTCGAATTAAATCGCATATAGAAACGTTTTCTGCTAAAATCGGACCAAAACGATTTTACACGTTTTAAAATCGTTATAATCGGCTATAATCGTATGAGTATACATTTGGGCTTAATTAACATATCAGGCCCATTAAACTTATTTTAATTAAATAACAAATAAAAAAATGATAACTGAAAGCGTTGTGTTGTGTGCGGCGACGCCGACGCTTGTCCAGGCGCAAGGAGTGGCGTCGCGTGAGTTCCATGAATCGAGGTTTCTGTCGGAGTCGGAGGAGACGACCTTTACGCGGAGGGTAGTGGAGGTCGTCTTGGTTCAGGGAGAGGGCGGCCAACACATTTTGGGGCTTAGGGTTTCTAATCCGATCCCCAACGAAAAGTCTTTGAAATTCATAATTGCTAGTTCGAATTAGGTGATAATAATCTGCGCGTTGTCGCCGATTTGATTCCGATTTGACTCTGTGGAATCTTCATCGACGATCGGCGGCGTCTTTGTTGAGGAGGATTTGCATAGTTTTTTGTTTAGGTGATTGATGGGGTGTATTTATACTACTCCTAAAAACAGTTAATCCCACCAAATTAACCATTTTATCTTTGACAACTTTCACTTGTTAGTCCCATGTTTTCTCTACAGTGTATTTTGAGGTTCAGCAAGAAATCAAGCTTAAATGGAGTTCTTAAAGATAAAAAGGATGGATGAACAGTTATGGCCGAGAAACCACACCTATGTACCGAGAAAATCAGGCCTGAGCCAAGAAAGCCCGGCCGAATCCTGAAAATGCCGGACGCGTCCGATGTCCGATATCCGAGCGCCGAGTGCCGAGCGCCGAGCGCCGAGCGCCGAGTGCCGAGAGCCAATACCGGGCTTTGCCCGAGACTGATGTCCGAGCCCGATAGGATGAATGACCGATGCCTGCGTCCGAGGCCGCGACCGAGAAACCGAGCCCGTTATGAAAATCTTCGGCCATGTCCTAGCTCCGGCACCGATCTGACAAATCTACTCCGGCCATTCATTATCAAATCCAAATGTCGTTCTAGAACAACACTCAAAAGACAAGGAACGACGAGTCCAAAATCCCGGCCAAATCTCCGGCCAAATTCCAGCTACTTGCTAATCAATTCCGGCACCCTTGGGAAGCTGCCAACTCTCAGAGCAGCCTGCCTCATAAGCACCTTGCTCGGTGAGCAACTAGCCTTGCAAGCATCTTGCTTAATTGCGGCTAACCCATGGGAGAAGTAATCTCTACAAGAAGGGCACATGGCACAAGTGAGCTTAATTACGGCTAGCTTAGGATCGAAGGGAGCTCTAAGAAGAAGACACGCACCAGCCTGCATCATTCCGGCTGGCCAATGAGAAGCTTCCCTTCTCCTTGAAGTAACCGCCTCTAAATGCCTATAAATACAAGGCTTGTGCCTTGTAAAAAAGTGTGACACCGGTGGAGAAAGTAGTGAGACATTGTAGAAAACACTTGTAGTTCATAGCTCACACCCATCCTTGTACCAATTGTGCTAGAAATCGAAAAGCTTTAATCTTGTTAACTTTCGTTTGGAATGATTATGATGTTCACCTCAATGAGTACTTGTAGCTAAATCTTCATTCGGTTGAGGGAGGTTTGATGTTATGAAACCGTTCTAGACCCTTGTTCTTATGTTACTATGGTGTTTTAACTAGTTCTTGTGCTCTCGGGTTGGACTTATAAGGAAGAGTAATGCTTGACATGGCAAAGCTCTTCCAAGTAGTTCTTCCCCTTTATGGTCGCTTGGTTTGTTCGGAAATGAGGGATCAAGTGACTGCACTTGGTTTAACATACCTTGAAATGGGGTGTTAACCCAACTAGAACTAGAATGGTTTTGTCTTGAAATGGATGAACCAGAGGAACGAATGCTTGAAATGGCCTTTGTTTGGAGTTATATCTTGACATGGAATAACTCACTCTTTAGAACACTTGGTATATCTTTGGTGGTCGATGATGAACGGGGACATAACAAAAGACTCCTAAAAACCGAATTCACTCTCTTAATCAAAACAACCTTTACTTTACTTGCACTTTACTTATTGTCTTTACTTTCCTCGCACAATTACTTTCAGTCAAGACTTGGACCTTCAAGCACCTTTATTTTCAAGCACTTTACTTTCCTCGCACATTTACTTTCAGTTAAGTCTTGGTCCTTCAAGCACCCTTACTTTTCAGTCATTTACTTTACGCTCTTTACTTTTCAGTACCTAAACAACCAAAAAACCCCAATTGCATTTACTTTATTTTTCCCTTTCAAAAGAACAACTGTTTAATACCGTAATTCCCTTGGGTTCGACCCCTACTTACCGCTTACTAATCACTTGTGAGCCACAAAGTAGTGGAGATATAAATGTAAATTTGCAGGTCACGACGACAGCCTGTCAAATTTTGGCGCCGTTGCCGGGGAGTTAGTTAGTGTATCGGTTAGTTGTTCTTCTTATTTTTAGTTTTTGCTCGTTAACCATGTCTCGTATAGGAAGCCATCATGAGATTGAAGAGATTGACGAAGAGGTGAGCGGGTTTGCCCAAGATGGTCAGGAACCACCCCTGTTTGTAGATGACCCGGAGCAGCTCATCCGGAATCACAACCGGGCCATTAGAGAAGCAGCCCGGCTAAATCGAAGGATGCCCGAAGGTGGAAATGGAACCGGGCCAAGGCAACAGCCGAGGCAACCCCAAAGGCAACCACCCTTTCATAGGCCAATACCGAGGCGACGACCAGCCTTCAACGAATACTATGAAGACGAAGCCCTCCGTGAGCCTACAATGGGAGAACTCTCAGCACCCGATTTCAAGACCTAGCCATGGTGCATAGACGAAGGGCCGGAACTTGAAAACATTGCTATAAACACATCGGTGGTCCATAACTTGCCAAAGTTCTCGGGAAATCAGGGAGAATCTGCTACTACTCATCTTCAACGTTTACATGGCATTTGCCAAAATTTAAAACCTTATGGAGTAGATGTAGATGATTTCAAATTAAAAGCTTTTTATTTTTCCCTTGAAGACTCGGCTAACGATTGGTTTCTCTCATTACCTTCAGGTAGCATCCGCAATTGGACTCAAATGCAAAAGAAGTTCCTTGATAAGTACTATCCAGCGGGAAGGGCGATGCAAGTGAGGAGGCAGCTACAAGACATAAGGCAATGGCCTAATGAGTCTATGTACGACTACCTTGAAAAATTTAACCGCTTGGAAAGGAGTTGCTGTACTTTAGGGCTGCCTGAAAAGCTTATCATAGAGTACTTGCTTGATGGATTAACCCCCCTTGACAAAAAGCTTCTGGACGCATCGGCTGGAGGAACCGTGATGAACCTTCCTCTAAGCAACATAAGAGAACTTATCACAAGTGTTGCTGAGAATGCCCGCTTTCGAGAAGAGACCACCAGACAAGATGAGTATACCCGGACCAGGAACGTAGCAAAGGCCGAGACATCAATGAGCTCCATGCCCGAAGAAATGAAGCAGATAAAAGAGATGATGATACAAATCCTGCGGAGGCAACCAGCTCAAGTTAAACCTTGTGAGTTTTGTGGGTCTTTGGACCATAAAACTGATGTTTGCCCGACATTAATGGAGGATGGTCCGGAGGAAATCAATACAGTGGAAGGCTACCAGAGGTATAACAACAACGACCGAGCAGGACCGAGCCGACAATATGGGCAGATGACCGGACAAAACTGGCCGAACGACTCGAGGCAGAATTGGCAAAGTGACCCGGGCCCGAGCGGGCAATACAACAACAATGCCCCAAGGAGAATGCAACAGGCTGCTCCGCAGCCAGGTCAACAACTCTATCAACCGCCTCATCGGCAATACAACCAAGGAGGGCCGAGTCCTTACCAGCCAAAGGGACCTAATCAATATCAAACCGGTCTTAATCAGCAAGGCCCGAGCAAACCACTTGAGGAGATTGTGAAGGATCTGTCCAACACAATGCATCAATACATGGTAAAAACAGATGGAGCATTAGCAGACTTGGGTAAGCAAATGTCTCAACTGGCTACCTCTGTGTCCGAACTAAAAAATGAATCAGGCCGTCTACCTTCTCAAACTATCCAGAACCCAAAAGGATTAGTTAACATGATAAAACTATCAGACATGAAAGCGGCACTAGAAGAAGCGAATCAATTGGAAAAACAACAATACAGAGGGCCTGAAGCTTACAACCCATCGACTAAGCACTATACCCGCAGGCACCGTCCTGATTGGAATCAAGAGGAAGATCGACCTAATGACGGCGGAACATGGGCCACTCATTCCGACAATGGGCATTATGCATTTACCGTTAACATGACGCCTCCACCACGCTCACCATATGATGTTCCAGCATCTGGCTGGGATGATGAGGGTCAAGAGTCATCTTACCCTACTGAGACTAGTATTTATGAACATCATGCAATCCAAAAGGAAGAAATGGATAAGGAATTGGAATCAAGAAATATCCTGCCAACAGTAAAAAACTTAGCTTGGAGTCATGAGGTACAACAAGAAATGCGCAAGGATCCAGGGGCCTTCACGGTCACTTGTAGTTTCGGAAAAACCAGAATCGATCATTGCTTAATAGATCTTGGGGCCGCAGTGAATGTCCTACCTTACCCTCTATATTGCTCATTAGGGCTCGGTCCTTTGGCCCCGTCGTTAATATCTCTAGAGTTGGGGGACAAGACGTGTGTTCAACCGGTTGGAGTGCTTGAAAACTTTATGCTACGCGTAGGAAAGGTCCTTGTTCCTACAAGTTTTTATGTGATCCCAATCAAAGAAGCCAGCGCGGACGATCCTCCAACAGTCATATTGGGACGACCGTTCCTTTACACCACAGGAGCAAAAATCAACATGGGCAAGGGCACGCTGTCGCTTGCATTCGGTGGCAAAACTTCATTCTATAATATCTATGGTAATAGCCGCACTTGGGACCCTGACATACCATCAAGGAGAGTCCGGACTGGAGTCATTCCAGGAGCCGCAGCAAAATTTGACTTAAGCCGCCCATGGGATCCCAACTGGTGAAACAAGGTATCGTCGAGCCAACGACGTTAAACAAGCGCACTTGTCGGGAGGTAACCCGGCCCAATTTTCAGTTTTAAATAGGCATTTTTAGTTTAGGTCTTAATAGTACTCATCCCCTTGCATTTGGTGGGAAATTGACTTTTTATGCAGGAACCGGAGTCGTGCTCAAGAATAGCCGGGCTCTGCCCGAGAAAAATTGAGCCGCGTCCGAGGAATTCCGGGCCAGCGCCTACGAAGTACCGGGCTGCGCCCGAGAACTCTAGTTCCATGCCGAGCTTCCTCGGTCATCAACCGAATCCGGCCAGACCAGGGCCTGTCGTTTGCTCCTACACCCTCGGCTTAGCAACGACACTATCAAGGGAGTTCAAATCTTTTGATTTTTATGTCATTTCTTTTCCATGCTCGTTATCTTTTTGTCTTTTGAACCAAGACGTGCCGCGAGGCACGACTTCGTTCAAAAGTGTGGGGTGAGTCATTGCACATAGTAGTTAGCATGTTTTCTTTAGTTTTTACCTTTTTGAACAGTTTGAATATAAGCTTCATGATGTGAAATAGATGGACCCGAACTCATACATGTCCTTGTGAGATCTAAACTGTGTTTAAACTTTAAAACTTAACTTTTTATTTGTCTTCTCGTGCCTAGATAAAAAGGGATGTGGAGTTGATAGAAAAGGTCCTAGAGAGGTCTGAAAAGCACTCAACGGACCGGGTCTCACTATATGGTTATCTGAAGTCAGTGGAGGTTAGAACTTCGGGTTTCAATTGAGTTTTGAGTGGACTCCGCCATGCAAAATCTATGCAAGAGCGGGACGGGAATCAAACCGTCCTACCTCTAGTTCAAATAGCCGGGAAAATATGCGGGCGACCCTCGTATTGACTCGCGCAAAAGAACAAAGATGAGGGAGAGCGGGGAGGTATTTCCATATGCTTTAGGGCGATGATTGGACCTCCCAAGAGACAAATAAATGGTCTAGCAAGTCACAAAGAAGAAAAGCTCGAAGAAGCAAATCAATGGCCCAAAAAGCCAGTTATGTGAAGGTTTTAACCAAGAAAACAAAAGTGAAATTCTCCAATTCCAAATCAAAAGCCAAAAGGCAAAAGTCACTTCAAAAGCCATCCGTCTCAAAAAGAAAGCAAAGAGCTCGAAGCGTTGAAACCCGAATCGAATCATGTACTAAAGAAAGCTACGGAAGATAACCATATAGCCCGAGCTTGGTCCGAAGAGTGCGTACAAGAACCTAAAAAGGACTATCTCCCACTCATCCAAATTGGTTTGTATCACGGCTCGGAGGTACAAATATTAAGTTATCTTCTAAATTTTAATCATGTTTTATTTTGACATCAAGTGATGCATGAGTAAGGAAAAATCTAGACTAGCAATCTAACCATTCATGTATAAATCAGTTTGTTTAACCTCTTTTTCTTAAGCATTGTTCGGGACGAACAAGGATAAGTGTGGGGTGATCTGATGGGGTGTATTTATACTACTCCTAAAAACAGTTAATCCCACCAAATTAACCGTTTTATCTTGACAACTTTCACTTGTTAGTCCCATGTTTTCTCTACAGTGTATTTTGAGGTTCAGCAAGAAATCAAGCTTAAATGGAGTTCTTAAAGATAAAAAGGATGGATGAACAGTTATGGCCGAGAAACCACACCTATGTACCGAGAAAATCAGGCCTGAGCCAAGAAAGCCCGGCCGAATCCTGAAAATGCCGGACGCGTCCGATGTCCGATATCCGAGCGCCGAGTGCCGAGCGCCGAGCGCCGAGTGCCGAGAGCCAATACCGGGCTTTGCCCGAGACTGATGTCCGAGCCCGATAGGACGAATGACCGATGCCTGCGTCCGACGCCTGCGTCCGAGGCCGCGACCGAGAAACCGAGCCCGTTATGAAAATCTTCGGCCATGTCCTAGCTCCGGCACCGATCTGACAAATCTACTTCGGCCATTCATTATCAAATCCAAATGTCGTTCTAGAACAACACTCAAAAGACAAGGAACGACGAGTCCAAAATCCCGGCCAAATCTCTGGCCAAATTCCAGCTACTTGCTAATCAATTCCGGCACCCTTGGGAAGCTGCCAACTCTCAGAGCAGCCTGCCTCATAAGCACCTTGCTCGGTGAGCAACTAGCCTTGCAAGCATCTTGCTTAATTGCGGCTAACCCATGGGAGAAGTAATCTCTACAAGAAGGGCACATGGCACAAGTGAGCTTAATTGCGGCTAGCTTAGGATCGAAGGGAGCTCTAAGAAGAAGACACGCACCAGCCTGCATCATTCCGGCTGGCCAATGAGAAGCTTCCCTTCTCCTTGAAGTAACCGCCTCTAAATGCCTATAAATACAAGGCTTGTGCCTTGTAAAAAAGTGTGACACCGGTGGAGAAAGTAGTGAGACATTGTAGAAAACACTTGTAGTTCATAGCTCACACCCATCCTTGTACCAATTGTGCTAGAAATCGAAAAGCTTTAATCTTGTTAACTTTCGTTTGGAATGATTATGATGTTCACCTCAATGAGTACTTGTAGCTAAATCTTCATTCGGTTGAGGGAGGTTTGATGTTATGAAACCGTTCTAGACCCTTGTTCTTATGTTACTATGGTGTTTTAACTAGTTCTTGTGCTCTCGGGTTGGACTTATAAGGAAGAGTAATGCTTGACATGGCAAAGCTCTTCCAAGTAGTTCTTCCCCTTTATGGTCGCTTGGTTTGTTCGGAAATGAGGGATCAAGTGACTGCACTTGGTTTAACATACCTTGAAATGGGGTGTTAACCCAACTAGAACTAGAATGGTTTTGTCTTGAAATGGATGAACCAGAGGAACGAATGCTTGAAATGGCCTTTGTTTGGAGTTATATCTTGACATGGAATAACTCACTCTTTAGAACACTTGGTATATCTTTGGTGGTCGATGATGAACGGGGACATAACAAAAGACTCCTAAAAACCGAATTCACTCTCTTAATCAAAACAACCTTTACTTTACTTGCACTTTACTTATTGTCTTTACTTTCCTCGCACAATTACTTTCAGTCAAGACTTGGACCTTCAAGCACCTTTATTTTCAAGCACTTTACTTTCCTCGCACATTTACTTTCAGTTAAGTCTTGGTCCTTCAAGCACCCTTACTTTTCAGTCATTTACTTTACGCTCTTTACTTTTCAGTACCTAAACAACCAAAAAACCCCAATTGCATTTACTTTATTTTTCCCTTTCAAAAGAACAACTGTTTAATACCGTAATTCCCTTGGGTTCGACCCCTACTTACCGCTTACTAATCACTTGTGAGCCACAAAGTAGTGGAGATATAAATGTAAATTTGCAGGTCACGACGACAGCCTGTCAGTGATAAAGCAGCGGGCGGTCTGAACTGATGTCGCGTTGATTGTCTGCCAAATTTCCAATTATTTTGAATTATCTGAGATTATCAGTCTTCATATCTCATTTTGTTTATTTTTTGAGTCTTTTTTATAGTAATTTACATTAAGCCATTTGGAATTTCCAATGCTTTGAGTTTTTGGGTATGGTTCATCGGTGAAAACTCACCTATTTTTGTTAATTATATATAATATTTGATATTATTTTAATATAAGATAAATTCATCGCTTTTACGAGTCGAGTTTACGTTCCGATTCCACCTAGTCAAAACGAGACAAAGTAAAAATTCGATTCTGACAACATTGCTCTCAGGATAAAGGGAGTTTTGCAGAAAGGGCTTTCATGAATATTAGCATGAGGATGATGAACTATCATGGCGAAGAGAGTCGAAAGCCACTGTCATGGAACAGTTCATTTGTCTTGGAGTGAAGCACTTGGAACAAAGAATTGAGTAGGATGGAGACTTCACTTGATCAATTTAGCAAGAATGTGTGCCAAGGAATACCACAAAAGATACTACTGAAGGAGTCTATTTCTACCAAAACCATATTAAAAGTTGCGGTATGATATGGTTTCATAATGTTGTTGTGAACACGTTTACAAAAGAAGTTGGTCGACAAACAGGAATAACCTCTCAAGAAATTCAAATAGGGTGAAAAAATGTCAGAAGAGAGAGATAGGTATTATCTTTCTGTTTTATCATTTCTATTTTTTGACAATCTGATGCAGCGTGCGTGGGTGGGTAAAGGACGATAAATCAAAAGCTCGTTGATTCCGCAGAATACCGAGATTTTGAGGTCAATAGTCATTGATCTCACAGAGATACCGAAAACTGACAGATAAGGAGGAAAGCCTAAATTTTTATTTATTATCAAAAACCATCTAACAAAAACGACTAACAAGTGTTTAAATAGCAAACCCTAATTTCCAAAATAAGGAAATAACAAATAAGAAAATAACGAATAAGGAAATAACAAAAAAGTTCCCGAAAGAAGATAAAAACGCGAATTTGACCCTTCCGATGATCGAAATTGCCCTAAAAACGCCGAGCTCATAGCTTAGTTATGAGTTTTGCTCAGAATGCCGTTTCCACCCAAAAAACACTAGGCTTTTATCAAATTCTGACATAGATAACTTCTTCGCCGATCTCCCACATCATTCCCTCCAGGGCAGAGAAGATTCGTCCTCGAATCAGTAGCCGCATCTGGAATATCCACCTTGAAGCCAATTTCCCAACGTCGATCACGTCGTTCAGGGGAAGGGTGATTCCGGTCGAAGGCAAAAGGCAAAAGGGTTTTCATCTGTGATAGTGACATCATCGCCCATCTGGGAGAGTGCGTCCAGTCGTTTGGTCAGGAGATCGACCTGCCTCCGTAGAGCAGCATTATCTCGCCGCAACTTAGCATCATCCATGGCTGCCTCAGCGTCGACTCTCCGTGGTCTTCGAGTTGGCATAACTCAGGGTCGGCTGGAAACTGATACCACTCTGATGCAGCGTGCGTGGGTGGGTAAAGGACGATAAATCAAAAGCTTGTTGATTCCGCAGAATACCGAGATTTTGAGGTCAAAAGTCGTTGATCTCACATAGATACCGAAAACTGACAGATAAGGAGGAAAGCCTCAACTTTTATTCATTATCAAAAACCGTCTAACAAAAACGACTAACAAGTGTTTAAATAGCAAACCCTAATTTCCAAAATAAGGAAATAACAAATAAGGAAATAACGAATAAGGAAATAACAAAAAAGTTCCCGAAAGAAGATAAAAACGCAAATTTGACCCTTCAGATGATCAAATTTGCTCTAAAAACGCCGAGCTCATAGCATAGCTATGAGTTTTGCTCAGAATGTCGTTTCCACCCAAAAACTACTAGGCTTTCATCAAATTCTGACATAGATAACTTCTTCGCCATTCGCCCCACATCACAATCATGCTTGAGATTTGATGTTGATTCAGCTTCCTATGATCGTGAACCTTCCTCTATGAGCAGACACATTAACTTGATTATATCTCCAGACATTCAGCATCTTCTTTATTGCCGTCTCAGAAGTCAGAACCAGAAGACCCTGTGATGCAGGAGAAATAATGGAAGGTTAATTGAAGACACTGAAAGGTGGATTTACTTGTTTGCTTACAGAAAAGGGAACAAATAAGTGTATAATAAATCATGAAATAATCAAGCAGAATATCATATCGAGAAATATGTTTGCCATACAATGGTTTACAAGGTGAAAGCAAAAGAAACAGTAAATGACTTTGCAAAACTGAGCTAATTAAAGTTCTTGATTAGTTACTGTTTCTTCATTGGCGTAAGTTTTCCTTTTCTGAGGCATAATGGAAAACTAGATGCAAAAGCTGAAACCGAATGGATTTTGAGGTGTGCACTAGATAGAGAAGGATAAGAAACACAATCATCATTACTTGACAGTTAAGTACTCCTGCGATTCATTTGTACTTAACATTCAGCAGCACAATCTCAGATGCGATATTGGGACGGAGGTTGGGAGATGCGATTTGGAATTGGTGCGGCGAAAGGACGGCAAAATCTGGTATGGAAGGAGAAACAGTTCAGTTGACGATAACAATCCAGGGTTTGTTTCTCTTGGAAAATCATATCTGTGAAGTAGGAGAGGCTTGTTTGTGTTGGACCCTTGTGTTTTGATGATAACAAACACTTAACTAACAATCCACTTGAGTGCGCAGAAATCACTGTCTGACAGGTAAACTCACTGGGCATCTCCGCGAGAGAATAGAGCTGCGAGAGAGATGCGCTCTATGTGAGAGTTACACCGACTTCGGACCAGATCAGATCCGGGAAAAGATTCTCGAAGATGCATATCAAAGATACAAGAGAATATGCGTGTGATATTTGATTAAGATCATTAATGCAAATATATACACGGAGATAGTTCGAGAATATGCCAAGAGAAGATTGACGCCAGGATTGGCAAGTATATATATGACAGAGTAAAAGATATGCAAATCATATCACATCTACGAGATCACAATCAGATCTGTGATGAAGATCTGTGAAGCCGACTTGAAGACACTATAAAAGAAGGAAGAGTATTCAAGTGAAAGTTCGGCTTTTGGAGATAGCATTCGGAGACTGCAGAGTTATCAACTTCCGTGAGCTGACAAGGTACTGCTGTGTGCAGACGAGTAGATCGTATTAGTTGACCTTTCGAATTGAGTAGTTCTGTTAGTTGTCACTGTGTGAGACAAGTGTAACGAACTACAAGTATATTCCTTTGTCAATAATACGGATCTTGAAGCCCTTCTGGAGCTGTCCAGAAGGCAAGTGGTTTTCAGCCTGCTGCAAAGGTTGCAGTAAGGTTTCCACTATAAATCGTGAGTATTTACTTTTGGTTTCATATTTCCTGTACGAGAGTTAATTTCCGCTGCCATCTGTCTGAGGGATATCACTCTGGGATCTCCCTCATATAGTTGGCTAACCTAACGATCCGTCAATTGGTATCAGAGCCGGGAAGCTCTAGATTGTGTGTTAGCCTTTGCAGGAAATCATGTCTAACGGAAGCGATTCGTTCTGGAAGCCGCCGGTGCTCAGTCCGGGAGAGTATGACTGGTGGAAGGACCAGTTCGAAGCCCATGTCTGTTCCCTGGATGGGAAGCTGTGGCGAGTGTTTGAAAATGGTAACTTTCCTATTCTGGATGTGACAGATCCTAACAAACCAAAAGAGAAGGAGAAAGACGAGTACACTGATGATGACTACAAAGCTCTCCAGCAGAATGCCAGGGCCAAAAAGGTTCTTAACATGGCCCTCTCCCCAGGAGACCAAGTAAAGATGGCTGTGTACAAGACTGCAAAGGAGCAGTGGGATGGACTTGCTCGACTGTACGAGGGAAACGAGGACATCAAAAGGAACAGAATCCTAGCTGCCACAAAGGATTACGAATCTGTCGAACAGCGCAAGGACGAATCTCTGGATGACTTCTACACCAGATTTCAAGTCATCGTCGCGCAGCTGAACTCCCTGGATGAGGTACTCCCTCAGTGGAAAGTAACTCATCAGTTCATGCAAGCTCTCTGCTCCAGATGGGACACAGTGACTACTGCTCTCCAAGCTCAGAAGGGGATCAAAGATGTCACTCTGGAAGAGCTCGTGGCGAATCTGCAAAGCCAAGCTGGAATAGCCGAGAGGAAAATGGCCCGGAGACAAGCTGGAAAATCTCAGGCTATAGCGCTTAAAGTTGAGAAGGCCTTAGACATAGCTCAAGTAAGCCTGCCATCTAAAGGAGAGGACGAGGAGATAGCTCTTCTCTCTAGGGCTTTTAAGATGGCGAACACAAGCAGAACGCAGAACAGAGGCAACTCTGGCGGAGGACGAAACAGTCAAAGGTGGAACAAGGGATCCTCCTCAGAGGAAGGCAAGACAAAGGCTGGAGCAAAGGAAGAAAGAATCTGCTATCACTGCCAGAAAAAGGGACATCTCGCTAAAGACTGCTACAGCAAGAAAAAGGGGGAACCACCTGCCCCAAAGGAAGCCCATGCCATGTTTGCAGCATGGAGTGACTCTGATGAGGAACAAAGTGATAGAAAGCTCGTCAAGGAGCCTTGTCTGATGGCGAATTCCGCAAACGATGAGGTAAATGAATCTGACTCTTTCATAGATCAAGTATTCAGTGAATCAGACTTTGCAGAAACTATCGCCGAATTGTTAAAGAAGATCACTAGCCTCAAGGAACAGATTGAGGTCATGAAAGAGGAACATGACGATGACATGGAGAACAATCGTCTCTGGTCAACCAAAGCTATGAAACTCGAGAGACAAATGGAGGAGCACATCTGCAAATGCCCCACCTGTGACAAAAGGGACACACAGATCAGTGATCTAAGTGACAGACTGAGTAGCTTAAGAAGTGACGATACCAGGAAGGTACGGTCAATTGCAGAATCCGACAGATTCCAGTTGGACAACGAGGAGCTCCGTCAAGCTGTTGCAGATCTCAGACAAAAGGAATCGGAGAGAAAGAAGGTCTGGCTTAGAGAACTAGAAGCCAAAAAGGTCGAGGAGGTAAAACAAGATTACAACAGAAGGTTTGCCAGACCCGGACTTGGGTATATGGAAGAAACCAATAAGGAGGGAGAAAACAGAAGGAGTGCCAAAGGAAAGGAACCAATGACTGAAGTCGGAGAGGGATCCCATCAGCAGAGAAAGATGGAACCCACAAGACAGTCGGGAAGAGCAGCCTCATCTCCTCAGGACAGTTATCTCCACGACAGAGACTCTGATCCTTTCCAAGCTGGGAAGGCATTTGAAATATGGAAAAGGATGAGCTCCAATCGTCAATCCTTCTCCATCGACCCTCAGGCACAGAGAAGGATACCAGCACACGTAAAGAAACATAAGAAAACTGGTACACTCTACTACCGTGTCTGCTGGCACTGCGGACACTCCGGTCATTACAGAGCCAGCTGTAAGAAATGGAAAGAAGTAAACGAAAAGAATCACAGCCATCAGAGACAGGCCGGCACCGCCCCTACTCCTAGGAAGGCTTCTCTTAAAAAGGGGGACAACAGACCGGAATGGGTTCGTTCTCACCATGACACAGCCATCCACGGACGACCCAGAAGAACCCCCAGGATGAAAATCAACCTCATGGATGACAATGATTCTCGTCCCTCGAAGCTCCCTTCTGCTGCCAAAACTGTCCCAAAGCCCAGTAAGCCCAAGCTTGTCTGGGTTCGTAAAAACTGACCTCTCTTTTTGCAGGGTGGAGTGAGGAGCAAGCCATGGTATCTGGACAGTGGATGCTCCAAACACATGACGGGGGATCCAGGATGGTTCATCTCACTCCAAGCCTACTCCGGAGACAACATTATCTTCGGAAACAAGAGCTCAGGTAAGGTAGTAGCTACTGGAGAGGTAAGAATTTCAGAAACCATTAGAATTCGACAAGTAAGTCTGGTTGAAAATTTGAGATACAACTTATTGAGCATATCACAATTGTGTCAACATGGAAGAAACCAAGTGATATTTAACTCTAACGACTGTGTTGTGAAGTGCATTGAGACAGGGAAAATAATTCTTCGAGGTGTCCGGGAGAATCAGATATATACAGTGGACCCAGAATTCGTCCCAGACGGGGAGCTGTGTCTGTCAAGCATCACTGATGATACATTGCTGTGGCACAAGAGATTTGGACATGCAAGCACGAGGCTGATTCATAAACTCCATCAAAATGAATTAGTGGTTGGTCTACCAAAAGTGGAAAGCTCGTTTGATCAGATATGCAGCGCCTGTGCCACAGGTAAGCAGGTACGTACTTCGTTCAAGACAAAACAATCGGTGAGTACCTCAGCTCCTCTGGACATGATTCACATGGATCTATGCGGTCCAGTCAACGTCGTTAGCCGTGGAGGCAACAGGTACATTTTAGTCATCGTGGATGACTATTCCAGATATACATGGACCATCTTTCTGAGCTCTAAAGATGAAACTTTCTCTGAGTTTGTGTCATGGCTGAAGCTAATTGAAAACAAGTTGAGTAAGAAATTAGTATCTATTCGAACTGACAACGGAACCGAGTTTCGAAACTCCCAGTTTATCTCCCTGTGCAGGACAGCTGGGATAGATCACAATTTCTCAGCACCACGGACTCCTCAGCAGAATGGTGTGGTAGAGAGAAAGAACATGACACTGGAAGACATGTCAAGGACAATGCTGATTGCCAGTGGTGTTCCCAAGGGATTCTGGGCCGAGGCAGTACATGCCGCCAGCTACATACTGAACCGAGCATCACTACGCTCTCTGATAGGAAAAACACCTTACGAGCTGCTGCGAGGAAGAAAGCCTAACATCGCTCATCTGAAAGTGTTTGGTTGCAGGTGCTACGTACACAACAACGGAAAGGAAAATCTGGGAAAGTTCGATCCAAGGAGCGATGAAGGCGTGTTCGTAGGATACCCAAGCCATAGCAGAGCATACAAGGTCTACAACCTGAGGTTGGAACGGGTGGAAGAAAGCATTCACGTAACCTTTGATGAGCGCGCTATGACTGGACACCTTGTGAAAGATCCCTCCTCACAGGATGATGGAGAACTTCAGCTTACTGACAGGTCTGATCCCGACTGGGTACCTGCCCAAAACGAGACTGCAGAACCAGCTCCAGAGGTCGTTCAGACTGTTGCTCAAGAACCTGCTGAACCAGCCGAAGCTCCACAAACAGAGATATTAGCTGAAGAGCAGGGTCCAGACACACAAGTAATAGAGGTTAACGCAGACCCCCCCAATGAGGAAGTGACTGCGAATAATCCTCCTCCGGCAGGGACCGCAGAAGAACCCAGAACCACAAGGAGTGGGAGAGTTACTCAGCCCCCTTCCTGGACAATGGACTACCAATGTTACTCATCGCAGAACCAGTTAAATTTAGATGAGCTATGTCATTTCTGTGGATTCGCCTCTTTTGTATCTCATGCAGAACCAAAGACGGTTGCCGATGCGCTGAAGGATCCAGAATGGGTCAATGCCATGCAAGAGGAACTGCATCAGTTCGAAAGAAACAAAGTGTGGCGACTGGTTCCCAGGCCTGAAGACAAGAATGTGATAGGAACAAAGTGGGTCTTCAGAAACAAGATGGACGACAAGGGAGTCGTCGTGAGAAACAAAGCACGCCTGGTGGTCAAGGGGTACAACCAGCAAGAGGGAATTGACTACGATGAGACATTCGCTCCAGTGGAAAGGTTAGAAGCAATCAGATTATTAATTGCTTATTCGACTTACCATGGCTTCACTCTACAGCAGATGGATGTGAAAATGGCCTTCTTGAACGGAGTTCTGAAGGAAGAAGTATATGTCAGTCAGACACCAGGGTTCGAGGATCACTCTCACCCTGATCACGTCCACATCCTTGACAAGGCACTGTATGGACTGAAGCAAGCACCCCGTGCTTGGTATGAGAGACTATCTCAGTTTTTGCTATCCCACAGATATGTCAGAGGAGAGGTGGATAAGACTCTTTTCCTTCTGAAGGAAGGGCAAGACACTCTGGTTGTTCAGGTATATGTGGATGATATCATTTTCGGTTCAACTAACCCTAAACTTGTCAAGAAGTTTACAGACTTGATGTCAAGCGAGTTTGAGATGAGCATGGTAGGAGAGCTCAAATACTTTCTTGGACTTCAATTTGGTCAAAGAGAGGATGGTACCCGCATTCATCAGCAGAAGTATGTCAAGGAGATTCTAAGGAAGTTCGGCATGGAATCTGCCAAGACATGTGCCACACCGATGTCTCCAAATGACACCCTGTCAAAGGATGAGTCCTCACCTCGGGTGGATCAAACTCTCTACCGAGGAATGATTGGTTCGCTGCTATATCTCACTGCTAGCAGACCTGATATCTTATTCAGTGTTTGTCTGTGTGCAAGGTTTCAGGCTGATCCTAGGGAAACCCACGTGAAAGCAGTGAAGAGGATATTGAGATATCTGAAAGGAACAGATGATTTATGCCTGTTCTATCCAAAGGGAGGTGAATTGCGCCTGGAAGCATACACCGATGCAGACTATGCTGGGTGCAAGACAGACAGGAAGTCCACATCAGGGATGGCTCAATATCTCGGCCCATGTCTCATCTCCTGGGCTTCAAAGAAGCAATCCTCAATTGCGCTGTCCACCGCTGAGGCGGAATACATCGCCGCTGCTGCATGCTGCGCGCAGCTGCTGTGGATCAGGCAACAGCTAAGTGACTATGGTGTTATTACAAATTGTGCTAAGATTTTGTGTGATAACACTAGTGCTATTAACATCTCTAAAAATCCAGTGCAGTTCTCTCGTACCAAACATATAGAAATTCGGTATCACTTTCTGCGTGACTGCGTAGAAAAGGGAACAATTGAGATGGAATATTGCAGAACTGAGGAACAGATTGCAGACATATTCACAAAAGCTTTGCACAGAGAACCCTACGAGAAGCTGAGGCTGGAACTAGGTATGGTTTCTCTCCCTTAATGCTATGCTAAATTGTTACTCCCTCAGTGATTGGCTAGACTAGATGCATATGAGTCATGTCTGACGGAGAGTTTAACATGGATGTTCTGTGCTAGTGATAAAGTAGGTTGTGTTCATAATGTATCCATGCATAGTTGCTATGTGATTGATGACTGCATTAGGGACCGAAAAGCATGAAATTCTGATTTCTTTCTGCCCAAAAGAGACCTCCATTGTTGATCCCTCACTATAAGCCCAGGAGGTTCTCTAGACCAACCTTAGCCTATCTTCGTGTGGAATGCTCCTATGAGCCCGTTGGTATGCTTCCTTTTCTGGAATTGTTCCACATGAGGTACGAAGAAAATATGTCTTATTTGGATGATTTTACGTTCTTCTTGATTGGGTGTGATGTTATTTGTACCATTTGGGTAACGGCAGCGCATCATACCAAAACCTTGTGTACCCATGAGACAGTAGACTGGGTTGAATGTGAACGGATCCCTTTGTCTGGATATGTTCTGTATGTCCATCACGGAGCTAAGCAGTTACTTGTCCTCTAGTAGGCTTAACGTGGCCTTGAGAAAAGGCAAAAGTGATTTGAAAGGTGAACAGTCTCTATTGCAGGAAGATTGTCCCATCCGGACATTTAATGAGGCCACACGCATGATTACAGATGACACGTGGCGCTCCCCTGCCTATTGGTGTTTATCTGATTTTGGTAAGGATTTAATATGGAATCGTTTTGGAAGGGAAGAAGAGATAGTAATTGCCAAAATTGAAGGCGGTTTACAAAATTGAAAGGAGGTGTCGCTTGGGATTTCAGTTATCTCACAATCGCTAGGGTTTGCAGAGGATATTTATAGCAAGCAGATGGAGCGTGTATCGCATCTCTTTACTCTCAAACAACAGCCTCTCTCTCAAAAGCTCAGAAGTTTTTGAAACCCTAAATCTATGGCGTCTTCAAACCCCAAATCAAATCTCTCTTCCGATGAAGCTGCCGCCATGGCCGCTCAGTTGCTCGCGAGCGGTGTTAAACCCTTCGACCTGGAGTCCATTCTTCAGTCGGTCACGCCGGACGATTCTGGTCCGACAGGCTCTACCGTAGCCAAACAGGTGGTCCGTTTTGAGGAGCGCCTCGATGCTTTGCGAGCGGACTCTTCCTCTCAGCGCCAGGTCAAAAAGGAGTCATCGGTGGCTGCCAGGTCGGCAGGCAAACGAGCAAGGAAACCTGCTCCCTCATCCGCCAGGAAAAGTCAGAGATCCGGTCGGACCTCCACTCCGCATGTTGAAGACGTGGCTGAATCAGATGATAGTGGGGAAGAATCCGAGGAAGCAGTGAAAGGGTTTGCACAGGAGTTGGTGCTGGATACAGAGTGGATGATGGCGAAGGGGTTAGGAGAAATTGTGGATTTAATGGAGGCCCAGGGATGGGGCAAGTTGTTTAAGAAACCTGTAGTGGTTGATGTGAAGTTGGTGAGGGAGTTCTATTCCAAGATGAAGCTGGTTGAAAAGGAAGAAGGAAAGGGTAACTGGGAGCTCTCGGCTGTTGTAGGAGGTGAGTCGCACTCTGTGAGCCTGAGAGAGTTGGCCTCTGTGCTAGGTGTACCCAAGGGCAAATATGCCACTTACTCCAAGGGAACATGGCCAAGCTCTGTGGCAAAGGCAGAGGTGTTTGAGCGTCTCGGGCTAGATTCTACAGCAAAGGGCCAGAGGGAAAACACTCACATGGACGTTCTTCCCAGGATTCTGCACAGAATCCTTGTGTCCAACATCTCTCCGAGGAAGCACAAACACTCTACGGTCACTTTCCAGGACATGCTGTTGGTAGACCAAATCTTGCGGAAGCAGTCAGTGAGCCTGCCCTTTCAAGTTATGAAGCACATGGAGAATAACAGGGATAACCCGTCTAATGGGCTACCCTTTCCGGGTTTTGTGAAGGAGATACTAAAGTATTGGGAGGTTTATGAACCGGAGTCGGAGAAAGTGCTTTCGTATGCGCTTTGTGATGATCACATTATCAAGCTGGGGTTAGAATACTCTGAGGGAGTCGGGTGGACAGTTCCTGCAGTCGAAGAAGCGGCTGAGGCAGAGGAGGATGATGTTCAGGAGGTGACCCCTATCAATATTGCTGCCCCTGCATGTGGCGAAGAGGCTCTCCCCTCTGAGGGGTTAAGCGAGATGCTTGCACTGCTGAAGGTGCTTAGGGCAGAGGTGAAGGAAGTAAAGAATGAGCTGAGGGAAGTAAAGTCCGAGTTGGTGGAGGCAAAGGATGAGTTGACTGTGGTCAAGGATAAGATGATAGCCATGGAGTTGGCAATCACAGTCGACTCAGGGGCAATGTCAGTGGCTGTCGCGACATTCCCTCAGCAGATGAAGGACCTGGCCGCGGAGATTGTTGAACAGATGAAGAATTCGTTCACAATTGAGACCTCGTCCTAACTGTCTCATGGGACCCCCTCCTTACTAACCCTCCCACATCAACCCCCTATTTTTCTTGCTCTTTGTTTTGAATTTCGTGCTTTAGTTCCCTTTGCTTTTTGAACTCTCTGCTGCATGTATGGTGTCGGCAAGACACGCTTATTACTTGCGAGCATGAATGAAATGTTTTTCTTTCCATTACTCTGTGTTCTTATTTGCATATCTTTTTGATGATGCCAAAAGGGGGAAGAACAATAAGTGCATACACTAAGGGGAAAATCAGACCGAAACTTAAGCGGATGCCTATCTGAGGGGGAACTGCGCTAGCTAGACTTTGAAAATATATTTAGTGAATAAATTCTGAAGCTGCTAGCTATCCTAGGGGAATCTAGATATGAGTTCGGTACTATCGCTGTGTGTGATTTCTTATCCGTGAAGAAGTGTTTGTCATCATCAAAAAGGGGGAATTTGTTGGACCCTTGTGTTTTGATGATAACAAACACTTAACTAACAATCCACTTGAGTGCGCAGAAATCACTGTCTGACAGGTAAACTCACTGGGCATCTCCGCGAGAGAATAGAGCTGCGAGAGAGATGCGCTCTATGTGAGAGTTACACCGACTTCGGACCAGATCAGATCCGGGAAAAGATTCTCGAAGATGCATATCAAAGATACAAGAGAATATGCGTGTGATATTTGATTAAGATCATTAATGCAAATATATACACGGAGATAGTTCGAGAATATGCCAAGAGAAGATTGACGCCAGGATTGGCAAGTATATATATGACAGAGTAAAAGATATGCAAATCATATCACATCTACGAGATCACAATCAGATCTGTGATGAAGATCTGTGAAGCCGACTTGAAGACACTATAAAAGAAGGAAGAGTATTCAAGTGAAAGTTCGGCTTTTGGAGATAGCATTCGGAGACTGCAGAGTTATCAACTTCCGTGAGCTGACAAGGTACTGCTGTGTGCAGACGAGTAGATCGTATTAGTTGACCTTTCGAATTGAGTAGTTCTGTTAGTTGTCACTGTGTGAGACAAGTGTAACGAACTACAAGTATATTCCTTTGTCAATAATACGGATCTTGAAGCCCTTCTGGAGCTGTCCAGAAGGCAAGTGGTTTTCAGCCTGCTGCAAAGGTTGCAGTAAGGTTTCCACTATAAATCGTGAGTATTTACTTTTGGTTTCATATTTCCTGTACGAGAGTTAATTTCCGCTGCCATCTGTCTGAGGGATATCACTCTGGGATCTCCCTCATATAGTTGGCTAACCTAACGATCCGTCAGTTTGCTATCATCAATTGGACGCTACGCTTTAAATTCTCTTATATGCCAAATTAGCCAATCATAATATCTTATTTTAAAGGAAGCTCGTGGTTATTCTGAAAAAAATAATTTTGAATTATATATTTGATAGAATATTTTTTAAAATTAAAGCTGGTCGGTGCCATATTATTTTATTAATGGAATAAAAAAGCTTGGTTCGTGGCTCATTCAATAATAGGCGAAAAAGACAGAATACCAAAGGCCCTCAAGCGCCAACCTGGTTTTATAAAACAACCAAAATTTAAAAACGCCGAACAGGCTATTACAAACCTGGTAAGCTGCGACTAGCAATGTTTTGATCATCTTGGACATGCAAACCCTCAGAAAAATCCGGCGCCTCCTAGAGCCTCTCTCTCGTTATCATGCGTTTCAGTAATCGGGACATCTACACTTTCCGTATTGCACCTATAATGGCACTACGCAAACCCAGGCGGTCATCCCTTAGACTCTGCCTACTAGGAGTATTTATATGCTAGTACATTGTCACCAACCCTCCTTGATCCGTAGTATGTGCATATGTAATGACTGCGTTGTTAGTACCCGCACATACCCGCATCAATCTAATCGAACCATGCTTCTGGAAATACTGTCTCTTGGCACCAGCTCCCTAGGAATAAACCCTTCACTATCATCTTCAAAAACCTTCAGTATCGGGTGGGAGCCTTGTATGCAGGAGATGTCACGCCAGGATGAGGCATTGATGGTGTGATCCAGGAACCAAAAGATGTCGTCAGAGAACTCAGAAGGAAAGACAGACATAAAGGTCCCAAAGAACCTCCCATGCCGATCTCTCATGAGAGCACCTCCCCTCTTTTCGTGGGTGCCCTTGGTGATCAAAGCCACATTGAGCGTCAAGCCCATATGATGAGGTCTCCATCTCGTCTAGTGCACCTGGCCAAAGCAGAGAGGCGGAGGCTGGACGTGCAATTTGATGGGAAATCCACCACAACGGTAAACAAACACAGCGGAATAAACTTCGTTTGACAAATATTTTCCAACTTGAATGAACCTTTGAGGATGCAAATAAATAGGATATTACAGCGGAAAGAAAAACCAGCAACAAAGTAGAAAAGTAATCACAGACGAGACACCGAAATTTTACATGTAAAACCTCTCAAAACGAGAGTAAAAACCACGGGACCTCTTAGGCCGCTTAAATCCACTATCACCAATATGAGAGAGCGATACAAGTCTTCTCTAGATATACTAGACGCATACAATCATCATCATATACTTGGAACAAATCACATCAAGTTATATGGCTCAACATATGAGGAATACTTTCACCCAAAAATCTGCTTCTGTTCAGACCACAAATCAAATACTTCCAGACTTCCAAAACCGATCTCCACCGTTGAAAACGAAGGCCAAGACACTGTGAAGCTACTGCCAAAATATCAGGACGATCGGACGGTTCAATCTCTGGGAATCAATTGATCTTTGTGGCTGGTTGCTGCAGATCCGAAATTCTCTATGTTTCTCCCAGTCTCATTCAATCTCATACTTCTAGCTAGGGTTTCTTTGAAAACCTAGACTGGGCCTTTGTTGGGCTCTTTCTCATGGGCCAAAAAATACCCACAAAACCCAACACAATTGACAGCTTGATGTATGCGATAGTGTGTACTAGGCCAGACATTGCACATGCGATTTCTAACTAGTTTCATTTTCTTCTTTATGTTCCTCTTGGTTTTTTGAAATCCATCAAGGCATATATTCCATAAGTATATTTTCCTATATCTGTTGTGCCTTCACATATTTCTTACCTTTCCCTTGGCTCGTTTGTTTCATTTGAAAGGGTTCTGAACTCACATATTACTTTTGTCGTAAACTTTGATTCATATGGTTCAGGTACAAGCACATATTTACTGCAACAGATCGTATTCCTCAAATCCTGTCTGCCTGCATGCATTGAACTGCAGCAATTATGTCATCTAATGGAACGATTTTAAGTCAGTCTGCTTTGTGTTATGCTACATATCTCAGTAGGAAGTATGTCAGTTTGCCAAGTGTCATAGAATGGGAAAAAACTTTAAGACGCTGTGTGATAAAAGACTTCTTTCTGAACTTGAATCTGGATGAACACTGGATGTAGAATATGAGTTTCCTCTTGGAGTTGAAGATATTGATGATTTTATTCGCCAAAAGATTAGTGGTGGTCTTTTATCTAGAGTTGGCATTAACATGAGAGACTTGGTGTGAAAACATTTAGACGAAGCTACTCACTATTTTCTTGTCAGTTAGAGGAAACTCCGAGCATCAAGGAGCATCTAAGATTCATTCTTTAAAAAAATGGGACATGGAAGTTATTTATTTTAAAATAATTGGCCAGCAGCTTTATATTTCGCTAGCATCAGCTATTAGTGATTTTATACATCATTTGTCCTTCCGTGATGCGTGCTTTAGAGACACTCGCGGTTTTTATGATCTTGTAGCTCCTGATGCATGTGATGCAAAGTTGGCTGCCATCACGGAGTTGAATGATCCTGGTTCGAAGTAGTGGTCTAGCGGTTATAGTCCTGGTCAAATGATCAGGAGGTCGACGGTTCAAACCCCTCCAGATGCATCTAATGGCATGATTTCTGGGATTGTCCATTCCTTGTCTATATTTGTGGAATTTAATTTTTTTAAAGCAACTGAAAACAGTGAATGTTTTTAAAAAAAAGGGAGGAACCGATTAGGGCCAGACCCCCTTGATCGACTGATATGATAGCCTGCAAACCAAGTTAGTCGGGTGAGACCGCCCCGTGAGGCGACAGGCTCGACCAAGTTTTGGTCATTTTACCCATTAAGCATTTAGGGGGATTCGAACAGAGGACAACAAGGTTTTTTACAAGGCTTTGCCTTGTGAACGCCCCTCGCCAACTCGGCCACACCTTTCGGTGTTATTCCTCTACGTGCCTGACTTTTTCTGAATGCGCTAATTGAGTGCAATATTCCTGTATAAGATTAGGTTGCTCTGGCCGTCTCTGGACATGTCGATTTTAAGGAAGGACTACTACGCAGAAAAACTTGGACTATATACTTTACAATGGTTGTCAGTGTAAAATTTTCTAATGGAATGATACTTCAAGTCAATCAACCACTAGGATTTCATAAAATTACGATGAAAATAAATTTTTATTCAACAATCCACATGAATCAGAAACTTATCCTCGGCACATAACCTCATAAATCTATATTCTGAAAGTTAAGCTTTATGTTTGAAAATTTACAACATACAAACAACCAAATTCAAGAGAAAATATTGATAACAAAAAAACCATGCATGTCTGCAGCCCTATAAATAAAGATAGAAGCCACGTTAATTATGTGTTTCCATGTTTAAATAAAAGGCCAAGAAGCAATTTCAGAAATAAATAATAAGTAACAAAATCCTTTCAGCATGGCAATGTAGGTGTGCGTCATGCTGCTGGTGCTGTTGAGTTTGTTTGCAGGGACTTAAGTCTATTTTATTATTTATGGGTTGAGTTATTGTTTTGTATAGTTGGGGGGTCCTCATTGTATTTTTGGGTTACTATAAAATCCTTTTGCAAATGTTTTCCAGCTGTGTGAACTTTCCCAAATTTGATTTTTTGACTCGATTCTCACTCTACCGACATTTACACTCAGGTTCGAATCTTTTCCCGCCACTAATCACTCTTCATGAATGCTCTGAAAATGCAATTTACTATTTTGAAGGTTCACATGGCTATGTGGATCAAAATTGCCGATATTTCTTTGGTTCAAGTCTCTAAAACTATGGCTGGCACTTGTTCTTTATTGAATCGGAAGATCAAGAAAGGATATTGTTACACTAAGAAAAGACCCATATACCTTCCTGTCAATAACTGCCTGCTAACTCTGATAGCTGACTATGTTCAAATTCATAATGGCATTTCTTATCAAGTGAGATAATTTTATGTGAATTAAATTCATTTCATAACTCTGTTTCTGTTTACCTTTTGCACAGAAAATTGATAATTTCTTAATGAATTCACCAATAAAATTCAACCCCATATACTAATTAGGCTAGCCATGGCGGCTCGTCGCATTGAGTTGATGCACTTGTTCGAAGTAGTCATGCGTGCAATTGCTCACGTAAGGATTGGAAAATCTCAGGACGAGATTACCGAAGTGCTTCGCTTATCGGAAATTAAACAAGGTTAGTTCATTACATTTATAATATCTATGTGTTTGTGGAAAGTTGGTTTGTATGGGTTGTTGAGAAACTCACTTACAAAAGGAAAACTTTATTGAACAAAAACTCTTACAAAAGAAAATCTGACTAAGACTCTCTAACTTGTGGTGGAGATCACTCTTTGAACTTGAGTGCTTCACCTCTAAACTCACACCCCTATTTATACTAGTTCACATAAGAAATGAATGGCTAGGATCATTTTGATCCAATGGCCAAAAATAGTGTCTCTAGAAAAGTTACACACGTGTCCTTTCTTCTACCCCATCTACACTTTTCCTTATTTCTCTAGAATTCTCCTCTTCTTAAATTGGGCTCCTCACTCTTGGATTATCTTTTTTTGGACTCATATTTGGATTAGACTAGGCATTATTATTTGGGCTTTAATCTTAATAGTACCCCTTAATGCCTAGTCTCTCTTGGTACTGTAGTCATCCCAAGCAGTTCTCTGAACTTCTGAAACTTTGATGTAGTCAGACTTTTTGTGAAGATATCAGCAGCTTGCTAATCGGTCTTGATTGCCTCCATTTGGATCTCGCCTTCAAGGACCTCCCGAATGAAGTGATAGTGTATCGTAATGATTAGTTTGGGCGTGAAACACTGGATTCTCTACAAGCCAAATAGCTGGCTGATTATCTCAATGGAGCTTTACTGGATAATCAAATGGCTGCTTCAAATCTCCCATAAGCCACATACGTTCTTGTGCTGCAAGTGCTGCGGCTCTGTACGTGCCTTCCATGGTTGATAGTGACGCCGTTGGTTGTCTCTTACTATACCAAGATATAACCGTTGAGACCTGTGAAACACATAGCCGGTCATCGATTGCCTCGTACCATGATCTCCAACATAATCAGCATCATTGTATCCAATGACTTTTCCTTCAACTCCCTTCTTATATAGGAGGCCATAGTTCGTAGTGCCTTTCACTGCTTCAAGATGAGGCTTCCTTGGACTTTGCATGAATCGACTCACCACGCCTACTGTGAAGGAAATGGTTGGCCTTGTCAGGGTAAGGTAGATTAGACTACCTACCAGTTGTCGATAAATCTTCACATCTTCAAGCTCTTTTCCTTCTTCTGCGCAGTACTTCACATTGGCCTTCAAAGGGGTTAATATGGACTTGCTCTCCGTCATTCCATACTTTGTGAGTAGGTCTTTGGCATACTATATTCCTTCCTTTGTTGTCTCCACTTCAAGCCCAAGAAAATGCTTCATCTCTCCAAGCTCCTTCATTTGGAATCTTATTGATAAATTCCCCTTTGTTAGACGAATCTCTTCCACATCATCTCCAGTGAGTATTAAGTCGTCCACGTACACCAATACTATTTCTATCTTAGTTCCTTGAATCTTCACAAAGAGACTTGAGTCTGCCGATGTTACCTTGTAAACCACTTCGAACCAAGAACTCAGCTGTCTTTCCATACCATGCTCGTGTTGCTTGCTTAAAACCGTAGAGAGCTTTCCTTAGTTTGCATGCATAGGTAGGATGCTCCTTGTCTTCAAATCCTGTCGATTGCTCCATAAAGATCTCTTTATCCAAGTCTCTATGTAGAAAGGCATTTGTCACGTCCATCTGCCACATCTTCCATGATTTGTTTGCCGCCAACGCTAGTAGGACACGTACTGTTGTAAGTTTAGCAACCGGGCTAAAAGTCTCATCGTAGTCCACCCCATACTCTTATGATAATCCTAAGGCCACTTGTTGAGCCTTATATCTTTCAATCGATCCATCTGGACGGTGTCTTCACCTTGTAGATCTATTTGCAGGATATGGGTTTTACATCGATAGGCCGAGGCACTAACTCCCAAGTTTCATTCTCCTTGAGTGCCTTAATCTCCTCTTGCATTGCCTTCCTCTAGTCATCACTCTTAGCAGCTTCGTCAAATGTTGTTGGCTCTTGAAAGCTTGTCTTTTCGACGAGTGCAACATTTGCGTACTTATGATTTGGTTTGTGAGGACGAGATGATCTTCGCAACTGTACTTCCTCCTCATCTTTCGATTCTCTGGGAGAATTATCTGAATGGATACCTGTCTTCCACGGACTCCTTGGCTTCTCCTTGGGTGGACTCTCGATAAATCTTCAAATATAACTTCATCCTCGTTTGTCTTAGTCTCGTTGCTTTGCTCCCATAGTCTCTCTTGCAGCTTCTCCTCAATCTCCCTAGTATCAGACATGACTGACTTCTCTGACGACCACCAAGCTGATGTTTCATCAAACACCACATTTCTCGAAGTGTAACAACGCCCGGTTGTGGGATTACAACATTTCCACCCTTTCCTTTGAGTGTCATATCCAACAAAGATGCATCATATTGCCTTTTATCAAACTTGGTACGCAAGTGATCCGACACGAATACATATCACACACATCCGAAAACTCGAAAGTGACTCACCGTAGGTTTTGTGTGCCATAACCTCTGATAGGGTGAGGTGAACCCTAATCTCTCCTGAGGAAGTATGTTGATGACGTGCGCTGCTGTCTTCATACATTCAACCCAAAATCATAATATCTTATTTTAAAGGAAGCTTGTAATCATACCTTAAAATTTTCACGTAGGTTGATGATACGATTCAAGGAAAAAAATGGATTACATATTTGATAGAATAGAAACACATATATGTTCAAAATGGTGGTTTCTAGTTTCATTTTCTTCTTTGTTCCTCTTGGTCATTTAAATCCATCAAGGCATATATTCATTAAGTATATTTTCCTATCTGTTGTGCCTTCACATATTTCTTACCTTTCCCTCTGCTCGTTTGTTTCATTTGAAAGGATTCTGAGCTCGTATATTACTTTTGTCGTTATCTTTGATTCATATGGTTTAGGTATGAGCACATATTTCCTGCAACAGATCGTATTTCTCAAATCATGTCTGCTTGCATGCATCGAACTGCAGCAGTTATGTCATCTAATGGAAGGATTTTAAGTCAGTCTGCTTTGTATTATGCTAGATACCTCCGTAGGAAGTATGGCAGTTGGCCAAGTGTCATAGAATGAAAAAAAAACTGTAAGACGTCTTACGTCGTGTGATAAAAGACTTCTTTCTGAACTTGAATCTGGACGAACACTGGATGGAGAATATGGGTTTCCTCTTGGAGTTGAAGATATTGATGATTTTATTCGTTAAACGATTAGTAGTGGTCTTTTATCTAGAGTTGACATTAACATGAGAGACTTGGTGCCAAAACATTTGGACAAAGCTACTCACTATTTTCTGGCCAGGGAGAGGAAACTCCTATCATCAGGTGCATCTAAGATTCCTTCTTTTGAAAAATGGGACATGGAAGTCATTTATTCTAAAAGAAATTGCCCAACAGCTTTATATTTCGCTAGCATCAGCTGTTAGTGATGCTATAAATAATTTGTCCTTCCGTGATGTAAGCTTTAGAGACACTCGCACGGTTTTTATGATCTTGCAGCTGCTGATGCATGTGATGCATAGTTGGCTGCCATCTCGGAATTGAATGAGATCCTGATTCGCAACTGAAAACTGTGAATGTTATTCCTCTACGTGGCAGACTTTTTCTGAATGCGCCAATTGAGTGCAATATTCCTGCACAAGATGAGGGTGCTCGGGCCATCTTTGGACATGTCCATCTTAAGGAAGGACTACTACGCAGAAAAACTTGGACTGCATACTTTACAATGGTTGTCAGTGTAAAATTTTCTAATGGAATGATACTTCAAGTCAATCAACCACTAGGAATCTATAAAATTACCATGAAAAGAAATATTTATTCAACAATCCACATGAATCAGAAACTTATCCTCAGCACATAACCTCGTAAATCTATATTGTGAAGTTAAGCTTTATGTTTGAAAATTTACAGCATACAAACAACCATCCATGTCTGCAAGCCCTGTAAATGAAGATAAATGTCATGTTAATTATGGGTCTCCATGTTTAAATAAAAGGCCGAGAAGCAATTTCAGAAACAAATAATAAGTAACAAAATTCTTTCAGCATGGCAATGTAGGCATGCGTCATGCTGCTGGTGCCTTGAGCTTGTTTGCAGGATTTAAGTCTATTTTATTATTTATGGGTTAAGTTGTTGTTTCGTTTAGTTGAGGGTCCTCATTGTATATATTTTTTGGTTACTATTAAAGCCTTTTGTAATTGTTTCTCACTCTGCGAGCTTTTCCCAAATTTGATTTTGCGACTCGATTCTCTCTGTACTGCGGCAACCAGCGATTCATACCGGTGGTGCTCCGATCATTAATTTCTTTAGATTCCCCTGGCGACATGTACACTCCGGTTCGAATCTTTCCCCCACCACTAATCACTCTTCATGAATGCCCTGAAAATACAGTTTATTATTTTGAAGGTTCACATGGTAGCGTGGCTCAAAAATGATGATAGTTCTTTAATTCAAGTCGAAAAAAGATGGTTGACACTTGTTCTTTCTTGTATCGGGAGTTCAAGAAAGGATACGGTGACATACATTCATGTCAATAACTCCCTGCTGAATCTTTGATCCGGTGAGATAATTTTATGTGAATTGATATTGTTAAATTGATTTCATTACTCTGTTTATGTTTACCTTTTGCGCATGAAACTGATGATATTCTTGATGAATTCACCGATGAAATTCAACCCCATATACTGATTAGGCTGGTCTTGGCGGCTCATCGCATTGAATTGATGGACTTGTTTGAACTGAAGTAGTCATGCGTGCAATGGCTCACGTAAAGATTGGAAAATCTCAGGATGAGATTATCGAAGTGCTTCAATTATCGGAACTAAACGAGGTTAGTTTATTATATTTATTATATTTATGTGTTTGTGGAAGTTGGTTTGTAAGGTTCAACAGGAAGCTGGTCATCAGGGTTAAAGCATTCCTATTTCAATGTGATAAATGGCAAGAATAGAATAACAGCATGATTATGGGGATGCAGATAGACAAAAGATGGTTTGAACACAGATGTGAACCCTTGCCGCGGTCTAAATAGAAATTAATAAAATCTAAAAAAACTTAAAAACTTAAAAAAACTAAAATAAAAAACTAAAATCTAAAATAGCACACTGTTAATGATCATGATGATCATGATGGTAAGTCTATTTTATGGCACTGCTGCACATTCGTACCCCATAAACTGTATATTTGATTGCAGATTCCAAAGGGCCACCTTCCAAAAGTAGGAATAAGAAGAAAAAAATAAAAGGGTTCAGAAGAAAGAGTTAGCTCAGACAACTGAAGGCGAGGCGAGGATAAGCAGCACACTGTTGATAATCATGATATGGTAAGTCTATTTTCTGGCACTGCCGCACAAAATATTCATTTTGAAAATATATGTTGTTTCTAGTTACCTTTTTAGTAGCATGAACTGTATATTTTTCTACAGATTCCAAAGGGGCGGAATCTATGGCTCAGAAGTTGTATAAGAAAGACACTGATAGGTTAGGTCTACGAAACTGCATTTGTGTCCAACTTCCAATTTTTCTTAAATACCATTTCAATTGCATATACTATTACTCTAGGCAACAAACAGTTCTTAACCCAAACCTTAGTGAGAATGCTACAAGTAGTCCTAGTAGTATAATATCAGGTAGAAAATAATGCAAAACTTCTTGATAAGCTTGTACATGTTTTGGACACAACTGCAGCCGGCAAAGTTTCATTGGCAATGGGTCGAGCTGAGACTCTTGCTTAATGAACAGGCATTGATTGAAAAGTATATTGCACACAACATATCCTTTGCAGATGCTTTACGCGAAGCTTCAGCTTCTGAAAACGAAAACAACTTCATCGAGTTGATACTTATTTTCTGAAGTAGTACATCTGTTTGGGAGGTGGCGTGATGATTCAATGTTATTACAGGCCAAATGGTTCCTTGGGGGACAAGATGTTCTTTTTGGTAGGAAATCTGTCCGACAACATCTCATTAATATAGCTGAAGGTAAAAGAGATATGTTTTAGTGGTGAAACTGCAGTTACCTCTCCACACTAAAATGACCTCCCCTCTGCATGTAGAGAAATTAGACCGTCTGTTAGCCCGCACTTTTGATAAAAGGGTTGAGAAAACTCTTGTCCATTAAGAACCATTTTATATATAAAAGTGTTCAACGATTTTTACCCGAATAACTCTCTAACCCTTTTAATTTATAACTATTTAAACTTACTTTATACTAATAATAAACATAAAAATGACGCACATTTGCCTTCTTTTCCAGTTTTTTTTTAAATTTCAGTCGGAATAGGCATGTTCAATTGTAACAAGTTAAGCTAATTTGAGATATGTTTATTTATTATTATTATTATTATTTATATAATTAACTTATTATATTTTTGATAAGTCATTTTCTTCGTCCCGGTGGTTGTGTTTCATTTTGATTAAACTTAACTTTATAGCAATAATATAATAAAGAAAAAGCAAACAAACAGAAAACATGACACATTGGCATTTGAAATGAAATAATTAACATATAATTAGTAATTTAAATAATGAGAGTTCAACTTACTACAACAAAAGGTGGTGCAGGCTTACATATTGTTAATCATTCTCACATATTTTAAGTTAGTAATATATTTCGTCTTGGTTTATTCTTAATATAAGTTGAGAGTAAAAAGTAGAACAAAATTAAATGAAATTCAACTTTTCAACACTAAAACAAGTACATAAAAGTTTTTTATTTAATATTCACGAACAAACAAAAGATATAAATAAAAAAACTAATTTTTTCTATTTGATGGGTGAGAAGTAGGGGTGGGCGTTTCGGACCGAAAACTCGAAGACCGACCCGAATCGAACCGAAAAAAGCCCGAACGGGTCGGTTCTTATCGGACCGAAAACCGGACCGAAAAAAACCCAAACCGAATGGTGAGATTCGGTTCGGTCTCGGTTTTGATTTTTTTTTTCGGCCCGAAAGCCCGAACCGAACCGAAATATGTGTTTTTTGTCATTTTTCAGAAAAAGCCCGAAAATAGCCCGAAAAAAGACCCAAAACCCGAAAAAAGCCCGAAAGCCCGAAAAAGCCCGAAAAAAATCCGAACCAAACCCTTAAAAAAAGCCCGAAAAAAGCCCAAAAATGGACCGACCCGAAACCCAAAAATCGGGCTTTTTTCGGTTTTCATTTTCTAAAAGACCGAAACCGACCCGAACCGAAATTTCGGGTTTCGGATCGGTTTTTACAAAAAATAGGCCCGAACCGACCCGTGCCCAGCCCTAGTTAGAAGAGTTAAAATGATTAAATGAATGGATTAAAATGGTTAGAAGGGTTAAAGGGGTTAAGAGGATTAGAAGGGTTTAACCCTTTAACCCTCTTCTCATTAAGAATCCGTCCATTAAACACTTTAACCTAAAAAGGTTTTAAAGGGTTCAACCATTTCAACCCTCTACCCATTACGAATCCGTCCATTAACCCCCCCCCCCCCCCCCCCCCCCCCCGCCCGCCGTATTTGTCACCTCTAGGCTCAAATTGAACTACGATTTTGGAAACTAAAACTTAATTGATTTTACTGAATTTAAAGACATGAAATTTATACTCTACAAAACAGACTTTTAGTATAAATCCTTGTTTGTAAAAGTGGCCAACATGTAAAGCACTTTTCGTGACAACGCTTTTAGAAGTGAATATTTTGAAAAATAAACTGTCAAATTGTGTAGGTTGCAATTTACTCAATTCGATCGAATTGGAAAAAATTCCTTATAACATAACTTTTAAGGATGAAAAACCGTGTCCTTTTTAGACACAAGATCGATAAGCGTCTGAAATGCTTTTGAATTAAATTTTCCTTTTTAGTTATCAATTACACAGTTGATTTTGACGAACTTTATATTTTGTATCAAAAAATCAACATTATACCTAATCTTTTTTCAGTAATTAATATTAGTAAACCTTTATTTTTGGTGCACACCAATGTTATTAAAAATGGTTTTAGTGCAAACACCGTTTTCTTTGTAATTGTTTAGGAGTGCTGCGCTCAATTGGAGTTTTGTTTTTGAGGTGAGGTTTTGAGGTTTATTTTTATATATACATTATTTGAATGAATAAATGAAATTAAGAGACCTGTGATTAAGGGTGTGCAGGACGCCATGACTCGATTCATCCTAAATGATGCGTCCCAACTCGATCGATTTGGGATAAAGTTAAATCCGATTAATTATTATATTACTAATATACAGTGGCGGATCCAGAGCTTCGTGGGAGGGAGTCCCAAATTTTTTTCGAAGAATAACGATATAGGTTGGTGGCAAAAAAATTATGTATATATATATATCTTATATTTGATTATATTTATAGTAAACTATTAAAGTTTAAATCCATATAAAGTTTTTTGACGATCTAAATTTGAGAGGACATAGAAGACACGACAATTGGCATATAAGGTCGAGATATATACCATTGGAGAGATAATTTGACGGGCTACGACTCTTCAATTGATACCAATATATCAATAAGATGTTTAAGTAGCAAAAAAACACACGTAAAGTAAGATATCATAACAAGTGTACAATCACATGTAACGTTAACAACTTTGTTAACCTATAACGGGTGGACAGAGCACAACTTGAGAAATCAATCACCTAGCGCATGAAGCTAATGAAATTCGGAGGTTAAGGTAATAAAAACAGCGACCAAAGAGAAATGAGTGATTGAAATTTACTGAAATTGAGGGAGGATCCGAGCCAATCTTCTGAAGCTCATAGAGGTGTCATCCGGTATCCATTGAAGATGATTAACATATGGATAGAAAGCTAAATGAATGTTCTATAACTTTCACGTTTACCCAAATATGAAATTCGGAGGTTACGCTGATAAAACAATCGACAACATATAGATGATTGATCTAAATTTGTCGAAATCGAGGGGGTCCGAGCCAACTTTCTGAAGTTCATAGAGACGTCATCTGGTGCCCGTTTAAGATGATTTATATATGGATAGAAATTTAGTTGAGTGTTCTACAACTTTCATATTTACTCCAAGATGAAATTCAGAGATTAAGCTCACAAAAATTTAACGTGAGAATATAAATTAACTGCGGAATCTCATGAAAAAACAAAAACCTTATTTGCACGCTCCGTAATGCTTTATGCATTACTATTATGCATTATTGGAACTTCCGGTGGTATGGGAGCTGAGATCAAATCTAATCCATTACATTGAATTGCTAGAGTTAGGATCATATGAGAAGTGGTATATTTCATAAGAGATGATAATTAATCTAAAGCGTACAATTTTAATATTAATGGCTCAGATAATTTCTATTTATTTAAATGTAAAAATTTATTTTACAAACTATTAAGGGTATATTAGTCATCTTCCACAACATAACCCACCCAATCATCTCCAGCTGTCCAGCATAACTGCAAACCTCCGCAATCTCTCAATCCCCAAATCTCAAC
This sequence comes from Rhodiola kirilowii, assembly GCA_033675215.1. Taxonomy (NCBI): domain Eukaryota; kingdom Viridiplantae; phylum Streptophyta; class Magnoliopsida; order Saxifragales; family Crassulaceae; genus Rhodiola; species Rhodiola kirilowii. Next base: position 10,018,986 of record CM066200.1, read on the forward strand.
CTAACCCATCTCACCACTCATCATTGGATTCTCAGTTTCAGCAGACCTCGTTGCTGCCACTGGTCTGTCGTTTTACATTGCAAAGAGGATAAAGAATGCCGATACGATTGAGGATTGGGAGCTTGACGTCGGTCCTCATCGCTACTCCTACGCGCAGCTAAAGGCCACTACTAAAGGTTTCTTAGAAAAGGAAGCCTTAGGATTTGGTGGATTTGAGAAGGTGTACAGAGGAGTGTTGCCCAAGTCTGATATGGTGGTTGCGGTGAAGAGAATCGCCCATAAGTCGCGGCAGGGGTTGCGGGAGTTTGCGTCGGAGATAACTTGAATGGGAAAGTTACGGCATAAGAACTTGGTGCAGCTTTTAGGGTGGTGCAGAAGGAAAGAGGATCTGCTGCTAGTGTATGACTTCATGGAGAATGGGAGCTTGGACAAGTATATATACGGCCAGCCGAGAGTCATCCTCGACTGGTCGCAAAGGTTTAAGATTATTAAGGATATTGCGCGAGGGCTGTTGTATCTGCACGAGGAGTACAAGCAGACTGTGATTTACCGCGACATCAAAGCAGCCAACGTGGTATTAGACTCGCAGACGATTAAGCACATGATTGAAGACGATTGCGCTGACAATGACATACCTCTGCCTAACGTCACCAGCACTGCACTGAGTGGGATGAGCTCAAGGATGCTGCAGCTCAAATCTGGCAGTGCTAAAGGTTATTTTTGAGAGCTACGGGACTGGAAGCTGTAACGAATATTTCGTTGAAAAGCCATCTTCTATTTTTCAATTGATGAAATACAATGTACCTTCATCTGCAACTTGGGTATAAACCTCATCCTTGGACATGATTTCAAGTCCATGTACATCATTCTGTTATGTATTGGTAGCTCTTAAGTTATAATTTGTATCTTTCTAGTTAAAGTGCGTAGCTTTATAGTTAAAATATGTAACTTTTTAATTAAAATACGTAGCTTTCTAGTTTAGCTACGTAGCTTTCTAGTTTAGATACATAACTTTCTATTTAATGTGCGTAACTTTCTAGTTAAAATACAAGCTTTCCATGTACATCATTCTGCTGCAGTGCTCCCATTTCTTAATCTCATTATATCGCCATGAGGCCCAGTAAACTATGACTACTTCGCTAAGGGGAACTATAGAGGAAGAACTGTTTAGGCTAGTGTTGAGTATGTATTCTAGTTTAGTGCAACCCTAGTAGGTCATAGGATAGGTTAGGGTCGATTCTTAGGCTAGGCTTGGCGCTGGCATCCTGGAGGACCTGCTGAAGATGAAGGAATGCAGCTGTTGGAGCTGCCATTATCAAACAGATGAAGAAGGTTTTAAACCAGGCGAAACGGCTTCGTTTACAAGAAGGCGCGAGAATTGGATTCAAAGGATAAGTGGAACGGTGGCGTTTTACACACGCGGGAGTCAGTTAAATCAGTTGGTTTAATAGAGCTACGTCGTTTTGACTGGAGAGGGAAAATTTGAACCGAAGCAATACTGCGTCGTTTTGAAGCAACTCGCCAGGCTGATATATATCGAATTGGGGATTAGGGTTCTTCATTCGGAAAAAATCCCCAAATCGATTCTTGGAGCATTCTTCTGCATTTGTCCGAATTGAGAGTTCCGAAGGTTCTCTGGTGAAGTCGTCCACTGCTGCGAGGTTTATCGTGGCACAAGAGCGGTTCGTCGAGAACGTTCGCTGGGTTGGCTGGTCGGATGTGGCCGTGGATTTGACTTGAAGCTGCTGCTGGGATTTAGTTGCTTCGCATCGTCCAGGGGCTTCCGAAGGGGGCTTAATCCCTTCTTCTTTGTCGTTTCTATTTCTGCCTGTCTTCTACTTCTGTTTGTTTTGGTTTGGGGTTGCAAGGGTTGTAGTTTAAGTCTATATGCCCTAGGTTGTAATTGTGCCATAACAGTGATCAATAAAAGTGAAATCAAGGGGCTGAGCAATTCCCAGTTGAGGCTCCGAGGATTGACAAGTATTCTAATTTGAGTACTCGGAACCTCGTTAAAATCCTTGTGTAGTTTTTCTTTATTGAACTTAAGCAATTAAGGATTTGAGTATTGACTGGAAATTGGCTACGTACTGAGTTTAGGTTCATCAGCTAGGTTCCCTAAGGCCTGCTTCGATGTGAAGCTGTTCTTCTCATTGGAGGCATTATGCTTCGCAAATGAACCTTGAAAGTGCCTTGACAAATGATTTACAAAGACTCATTATTATGAGTGGCTAGTCATATAGCGAATAACTTACATTGTTGTTGATGCTTGCTTCTGAGGAATTTAGTTTATCTGCATCTGGTCTCTGAATCAAATGAGACTTCTTTGCCCTGGAACACGGCAGAGACAACACCCTTGTATTCTTGTTCCTCTTTCTCTGTCAAATGAATGACCTGGATAAATGTAGGGAGTAGACGCTGGAATTGGTCCAATATGCCATACAAATCTTGAGTTATTTTTTTTCTTCTCTGCAAGGATATTGCGCGAGGGCTGTTGTATCTGCACGAGGAGTACAAGCAGACTGTGATTTACCGCGACATCAAAGCAACCAACGTGGTAGTAGACTCGCAGACGATTAAGCACATGATTGAAGACGATTGCGCTGACAACGACATACCTCTGCCTAACGTCACCAGCACTGCACTGAGTGGGATGAGCTCAAGGATGCTGTAGCTCAAATCTGGCAGTGCTAAAGGTTATTTTTGAGAGCTACGGAACTGGAAGCTGCAACGAATATTTCGTTGAAAAGCCATCTTCTATTTTTCTGTTATGTATTGGTAGCTCATAAGTTATAATTCGTATCTTTCTAGTTAAAGTGCGTAGCTTTATAGTTAAAATATGTAACTTTTTAGTTAAAATACGTAGCTTTCTAGTTTAACTACGTAGCTTTCTAGTTTAGATACATAACTTTCTATTTAATATGCGTAGCTTTCTAGTTAAAATACAAGCTTTCCATGTAGTGCTCCCATTTCTTAATCTCATTATATCGCCATGAGGCCCAGCAAACTTTGACTACTTCGCTAAGGGAAGTGCCTTGACAAATGATTTACAAAGACTCATTATTATGAGTGGCTAGTCATATAGCGAAAACTGACATTGTTGTTGATGCTTGCTTCTGAGGAATTTAGTTTATCTGCATCTGGTCTCTGAATCAAATGAGACTTCTTTGCCCTCGAACACGGCAGAGACAACACCCTTGTATTCTTGTTCCTCTTTCTATGTCAAATGAATGACCTGGATAAATGTACGGAGTAGACGCTGGAATTGGTCCAATATGCCATACAAATCTTGAGTTATTTTTTTTCTTCTCTACAAGCGCATTCCATAATGTTTTTGCCACTGCTTCGTTTGAGTTGAAACATGACGTCGCTCGGATTGGTCTACGTTTTGTTCAATAGCGTTGGATTTTTTTCGCTCGTCTCAATCTGCATCACGGGTGTTTCCAGATCTGAAATTGTCGCTCACTCCGGTAATGAATTCAGATCCCGATTGAACTTGAATGCGTTTCGGAGTCCTTAAAGATCCTTTTTTTTGTCGCTCACTCCGGTAATGAATTCAGATCCCGATTGAACTTGAATGCGTTTCGGAGTCCTTAAAGATCCTTTTTTTTGTCGCTCACTCCGGTAATGAATTCAGATCCCGATTGAACTTGAATGCGTTTCGGAGTCCTTAAAGATCCGATTTTTTCCACTCCGCTGTGTTTTGGTCGCCGGAATAGATGGAGAAGATGAAGGTTGAAAATCATACATCGAGTGAGGGTTCTGAGAGTCGCCGTCGTCGATATGAATTTGATTCTGCAATTTGGAATCGCATTGCTACGATTTCTGTTCCGCAATCAATGCTTTAGAGAGTCGAGTGATTTTTGTGAGAGAAATTGTTTTTACGTAGATTAGCCGAAGGATTAGGTTGATTTTGATAATTATGTGATATAATTTTGAAAAAGATGAATGTCCCATATTAATTTTTATTTCTCACCATATTTACAATTCTCATGTAATCTCAACTCGGAATTACTAATTGTGTTTTGACATAAAGTACGGGTATTATCGTAATTAATTATTAATTCATTTTACAATATTACAACAACTTTAGTTCTAAAATAATAAATAATTAAATAAATTTACAAGCCAAACTGCATCATCGTCGTCATCAGCAAAGCGAAGAGAGTCAAAAGCCACCCTTGCGCTCACGAGCCCTCCTCTCTTTCTCTCTCTAGATTACTCTCTCTCTCTCTTTCTTGTCGTACTCTTAATTGGGTTTGCTTCCCCAAACCCTAATTCCTCTGAGAAGGTACGATACGCATTTGATTTGGTTCCAATCGCAATTTCATTCAATTGTAGATTTCACGTGTTGCCATCGCTCTTTGAATTTTCAAAATTCCGATTTGAAGCAGCAGAATTTTAGCCCTAGTTTGTTTTCTGCTTTAAGTTATGATCTTTCTGCCCGGGGATACGCGAATGTGATTTCGTTCAACTGCCCTTATTGAATTCAGTAAAAGCCCTTAATTTAAATGATAATTTGGGGGTTTAGGGTAGTTTTATAGTTTTTAGATTATGGTCGCTGAGCGTTTGTTGCGTTAGTTTAATTCTGATAGTTGATAATTAGTTTATGCAATCGGTGCACAAGTGTGCTGCTGAAGTGGGAATGAACTTAGGAACTCTATTATTTTTAGAGAAGTTACTTATTCTACTTTCGAGTTTGAGGAGATGTGTCGGCTTGTTCCTACTGATTTTAGGGTTTCACGCATTGAATGCAGATCAGAGATCCGTGCTGCACGCACGGCATTTGGATCTGTTTCCATTTCCATTGCTGAATTGAATCAGCGGTTTGTTAAAAGTAGGTACTCTGAGTTTATCCAGTTTTTTATTCGGGTATTTAACACTAGTGTGATGTCTATACATCCCTTGTTTACGCCACTGCTTCCAATGGTTAGATTCTGTTTTGAAACATTACATGATTTCTACTCAAGCCCGAACGTTTTTAATTAAGCTAAGGATCTGTCTTCTTCGAAGTCGTAGTATAGACGAGTTAGTTTCAGCAGATCATTCGTATATTTTGTGTTCTCATTTTTGGTAACCGGGCTGCATGTGTTTAAATATATGTAGTTGTCTATTAGTCGTCCGCATAATTTTGATTGTATAAAACTGAACAATGATTTATTACTTTACTCGTATTGATTTTTATTTCCTAAAATGTCGCTACATGTGCACTTATAGATCTTGTCAAATCACCGGACTCAAATTCACATTCCATGTGATTTCCTCATCTCTGAATCTGAGCGGTGAATGCCCAACTCTTCCCTGGAGAAGTGGCAGAGTATCATTTCTTCCTTGCTGGTCACTTGATGGTGTGTGCATTATGCTGATTATAGTTTGGAAAGATGCAAAGGTATCATGGTCCTAGTGTCACTAGTGCAGTGAACAACAATAGTATTGGTGGTACGCCCATAAGCTCTAGGTGAGTATATTTTACTGTCTTGTGTATCAGAGGATATATGGCATCGAATCAGTTTTGTTGAAACCATGTCCATTCCTTTTGCTATCAAATTTCACTTGTTAGCTGTATCTTCTTGAGTTGCTAAGATGCAAACAAAAGTTCAGTACGCTTGAAGTTGATAAAGACATTGTTTTTTCATGTGGACCTCTTCACTTTGTTACTTATGTTGTTCCTTTATTCAGGTCCTTCAAATCTAAACCTGTGCAAATGTAATTATAAAATTTGTTAATCTAAAGTTTTTTACACTGCAGGAGGTCATCCCAGATAACCCCATACAAGTTGAAGTGTGATAAGGACCCTCTAAACTCTAGGTGATGTATTGGTTCCCTACTTATTTGATTTCAGAGCACTTTATTGTAAAGAAATTATAAAATCATCTGCTTGACTACGATTGAACCTTTGTCTCTGTGTTTGAGTTCATTCATCCAGAAATGAATTTAATTTACATTGTTATTTTTCTCCTTATTCCAGGCTTGGGCCACCTGACTACCACCCACAAAATCCAAATTGCCCTGAGGAAACTCTTACCCGAGAATATGCACAATCTGGATACAGAGATATGGTGGAGGGGCTGGAGGTAAACATCATGACAGTTTGCAGTTGTAATTCTGAAACCTATACCTTTATGAAAATAATATTCTTGCATGTTCTACTGGTCTGGTGATCCAGGAGGCACGAGAGATTTCACTATCTCAAGTTCAGACCTTTACAAAGCCCGTTATTATAAAGTGTAAAGAGGTGATTGAATTATACATACTCAGTAAAGTTATCTGTTGTAGCATCATTATAATATTTTCCCCAATGCTCCTCGAGTTTTTCTCGATGGTTGGATTAACAGTTAAAATTGTCTCCTCGTAGGCCATTAAAAAGCGCTTCAGGGCTATAAATGAATCTCGAGCCCAAAAGCGTAAGGTGATGGATTGTTCTATTACATCAAATTCTTTTGCTACTCTGTGGTTTTAAAATGACTAACACAGTATGAAACGTCATTATTATTAATGCATTGGAAGTCAGTTAGCATGAAATTTTTATCTTGAGCCAACACAGACGGCTTGATTTAATTTTTCTTTTTTGCTTTAATAGGCAGGCCAAGTGTATGGAGTCCCCCTCACTGGTTCTCTGTTGTCTAAGCCTGCTGTCTTTCCAGATCAAAAACCCTGCTCAGAGGACTACCGGAAGAGATGGATTGAGGTTTATTTTGTATCTAAATTTAAGGGTTTAATATGCAAGCTATCTTAGTTAACTCTTACTGGTGAGCATGCCACATTGACACATTGGTTGGGTTTGCGGTGGCTCAGTTCTAGTTTTCTCTCTCTCTCTATAGCTAATCGATTATAGAATGGACAGCAGATATACATCCTGATATGCATACTTAAATGTATAGATCGTTTGCCCCATTCTACGTCATATATCTTTTAAGGGTTGATCATTCGGTTTCTGGCTTGATATAATGTTTTGCTTGAAGCAATTTTTACAACGCAAATAATCAATAACTGTGTTTTCAATTTCAATACAGGGTTTATCTCAACCTCATAAGAGATTACGAACATTGGCTTCACAAATCCCTCATGGTTACAGAAAAAAGGCTCTTTTTGAAGTTCTTATCAAGAATAATGTTCCAATTTTAAGGGCAACATGGTTTATCAAAGTGAATTATCTTAATCAGGTATGCATTCTTCAACATATCAATTTCGATTTTTCTACATATTAATATATTAATCAAACCATAAGCATAAGCAGCCATGCTTGACTACTAATGTAAATAATTTGCAATTTGGCAGGTTCGTCCTGGTGCATTCTCTACATCTGGAACCCCTGACAAAACTCAGCTATCACGCTCAGAATTGTGGACAAAAGACATTATTGATTACCTGCAGTACATTTTAGATGAACTATTCTCTAGAGTCAGTTCTCGTTCTGCTTCACATGGCAGGGAAAGATCTGCATTAATGTATGCTGCATCAACTCATCACAAGGGCGATCAAGCAGCAGTTGAAGGGGATTGTCCTTCCTTTCACTTCAAGTGGTCATATGTTGTGCGCTTGTTGCAATGGCATCACTCAGAGGGGCTGCTTCTGCATTCTCTTATTATTGATTGGGTTCTCAGCCAGCTACAGGTCGCATGTTGTGCATAAACTTTCAATTCAGTTTCTATTGACTGGGGTATCATTATTCAGTTTATTTGTGGGAGTTTAGTATCAATTTGGTCTCATTATTTTTTTTATGTATCTCAGGGGAAAGAATGGGTGGAGACTTTTCAGTTGATGTTGCCTATAATTTATACCCTTATAGAATTGATTATCATGTCTCAAACTCATGTGCGGAATCTTGTTGGAGCTGCCATTCGTTTTATGAAAGAGCCTTCGCCTACTGGTTCTGACCTCGTTGATAATTCTCGAAGAGCATATGCAACTTCTGCCCTGACTGAGCTGCTCCGATATTTGATAATGGCTGTTCCTGAGACATTTGTAGCCTTCGACTGTTTTCCCTTGCCACAGTTTGTATTGTCAAGTGATGCTGCCTTCTTACCAAGACATCCTGATGGCGCCCAGAAGAAAAAGATGTTCTCGGAAGCTACCTCATTCAAAGACAGAAGGCATGATACTCATTACTGGTCGTCGTTGAATCACATTGTTGCATCCATACAGGCACAAGCAGATAGTTTGGCCAAGGCTGCCAGCCCAGGGTATCCTGGATATGGAGCTGCCAAAGCTGTGCAGGCGTTGGATAAAGCCCTCATACAGGGTGATATAAGAGGGGCGTATAGGTTCCTCTTTGAAGATCATTACGATGGAGTTGCTGATAAAATCTGGATGATGGAGGTCAGCCCAGGGTTGCAGTCGGCACTGAAGTGGATTGGTACTACCAGCTTGTCATTTATTTGCTCTGTTTTCTTCCTTTGCGAATGGGCTACTTGCGAATTCAGAGATTTCCGGAATGAGCGGCTTCCTAACCTCAAGTTTAGTGGTCGCAAAGATTTCTGTCATGTGTACATTGCTGTCAGACTGTTAACGATGAAGCTGAAGGACTTGCAAGATCTAGCTCAAAGCAACAGAGAGAGTATAGCTGAATTGAGTTGTAATGCTAGGGGCTTTGGGAGACAGCTCAATATTTCTGGTAAGACTGTATCAGACATTGGGTCCGACAAGAGTAATGTTGGTAAGATACCAGAAAAAGGAAGCACTGGAATTTTAGATGTGTTTGAAAGCCCTGGTCCGTTGCATGATATCATTGTTTGCTGGATTGATCAGCATGAAGCTCAGGGAGGAGGTACCAAACGTGTGCAGTTTCTCCTTTTGGAACTTGCAAGGTCTGGAATATTTTATCCTCCTGCATATGTAAGGCAGCTGATAGTGAGTGGTTATACCGATGCAGATGGGCCTTTGTTGGACAAGAGGAAGAGACATCATCGAGTTTTGAAGCAACTGCCTGCTACTTTCATGCGTGATATTCTTGAGGAATCACAAACTGCCCATGAATTGCAGATACAGGATATGTTGAACGTGTACTTAAATGAACGGCGTCTTGTGCTTCATGGGCTTCTTCGTGATCAGTCACGTAAGAGTAGTAACATGTCCCCGGAACAGAAGTTTCATACAGGGACCAAAAAGGTGAAACCTCATTTATCAGCGGATATTTCAATTCGTGGCAGCAAATCTGGGGTTATTGATTTGAAGGCTGCTATATCTTTATTGTTTCAGTTCCCACAATCCACTTCTGTAGATGCAGTAACTAATGAATCACGTACGACTCTTCAAAAACTAGTGGGACTGAATGGCACCAGTGTTTACAAGGTGGATCAGGACGAAGAGACACTTGGTTGTGATGAATGTCGAAGGACTAAGAGACAGAAGTTGAGTGATGAGAGAGGAACTTCTATGCAAGTGGAGTCCCCAAGTTTTTCTGATGATGAGGATAGTTGGTGGGTTAGGAAGGGGACTAAAATTGTGGACACATTTAATGTAGAACCACCTTCCAAGCAAATGAAGCAGACCTCGAGAAGTAGGCAAAAAGGTGTGCGTAAGATGCAAAGCCTTGCTCAGCTAGCATCTGCTCGAATTGAGGGTAGCCAAGGAGCTTCAACAAGCCACATGTGTGATAGTAGAGTTGGCTGTCCTCATCACAAATCTGGTTTAGAGGGAGAAACAGTCAAGACGGCAGAGTTGACGAAGACAATCCAGGGTGGAGATATTGTTTCTCTTGGAAATTTTTTGAAGGGGCTTAGCTTCATCGAACAGAGGACAATAACGGCTTGGTTGATCAATACAGTGAGACAGTTCGTTGAGGAGATGGAAAAGAAAATAAAGGGTAGTCAATTCAATAGACCCTATCCCGGGGAAGAAAAGAATTCTACGCGGTGGAAGCTCGGTGAAGATGAGCTATCATGCATACTTTATCTTTTAGACGTGTCCAATGATTTTGTTTCAGCTACCCATTTTCTGATTTGGCTGCTGCCCAAAGTTCCTTGCAGTGTGAACCCTGCAACACATACAGGGAGGAATGTCCTTTTGATGCAAAGAAACATGGAAAATCATATCTGTGAAGTAGGAGAGGCTTGTCTGCTATCATCAATTAGACGGTATGCTTTAAATTCTCTTATATGCCAAATTGGACATGATAATATCTTATTATAAAGGAAGCTCGTAATCATACCTTAAAATTTGCACGTAGGTTGGTAATACAATTCCAAGGTTCTGGAAAAAATTTGGATTACATATTTGATAGAAAAGAAACACATATGTTCAAACCAATGGTTTCTAGTTTCATATTCTTTTTCGTTCCTCTTGGTCTTATAAATCCATCAAGGCATATATTCGTATTCGATATGTCTCACCTTTCCCTCTGCTCGTTTGTTTCATTTGAAAAGATTCTGAGCTCAGATATTACTTTTGTCTTTAACGTTGATTATATGATTCAGGTACGAACACATATTTACTGCAACAGATCGTATTCCTCAAATTCTGTCTGCCTGCATGCATCGAACTGCAGCAGTTATGTCTTCTAATGGAAGGATTTCAAGTCAGTCTGCTTTGTGTTATGCTCGATATCTCCGTAGGAAGTATGGCAGTTTGCCAAGTGTCATAGAATGGGAAAAAAACTTTCAGACGTCGTGTGATAAAAGACTTCTTTCTGAACTTGAATCTGGACGAACACTGGATGGCGAATATGGGTTTCCTCTTGGAGTTCCGAATGGAGTTGAAGATATTGATGATTTTATTCGCCAAAAGATTAGTGGTGGTCTTTTATCTAGAGTTGGCATTAGCATGAGGGACTTAGTGCGAAAACATTTGGACGAAGCTACTCACTATTTTCTGGCCAAGGAGAGGAAACTCCTAGCATCAGGTGCATCTAAGATTCCTTCTTTAGAGAAATGGGATGATGGATACCAAATTTCTCAGCAAATAATTGTAGGATTAATGGAGTGTATCAAGCAGACTGGTGGTGCTGCTCAAGAAGGGGACCCTTCTTTGGTGTCTTCTGCAGTTTCTGCTATTGTATCCAATGTAGGTCCTGCCATAACAAAGCTTTCTGATTTTACTGGCTCTTTCAACATCGTTCGTCGAATAATACGGGTTCTTGTGACTTGCTTGTCGTCGCTGAAGGATGCTCTTGGAGAGCGTCAGAGCCGTGTATTTGAGATTGCTCTTGCAACAGAAGCATCTTCTGCACTTTCTGCAGTGCTTGTTTCTGGGAAGATAGCTGCCTTCGATGCTAGCTCAAGTACATCAAGTGAGATTTTGAATAGTTTTGCTAAGACTGGTCCTGGAAAGTGTACGAAAATTGCAGCTGGTGTTTCAGCTCTAGTTGTTGGGGCAACTATTCAAGGAATCATTAGCTTGGAGAGAATGGTAAGTATTTTAAGAGTTAAAGAAGGCTTGGATGTAATTCAGTTTATTAGGAGCTCGATATCCGGTGCTAATGGAAACTCACGCACAGCAGGAGCAGTCAAAATGGAGAACTCAGTTGAAACATGTGTGCATTGGTTTAGGCTTCTAATTGGGAACTGCAGATCCTTGTTTGATGGTCTCATCTCAGAACTTCTGGGTGAACCAGTTGTGGTGGCACTGAGTAGGATGCAAAGGAATCTTCCCGTCAGTTTAATATTTCCTCCAGCCTACTCTATATTTGCATTTATGACATGGAAGTCATTCATTCTTAAAAAGTTGACCAGCCGTGAAGACATCCATCAGCTTTATGTTTCGCTAACATCAGCTGTTAGTGATGCTATTCATCATTTGCCCTTCCGTGATGCGTGCTTTAGAGACACTCGCAGTTTTTACGATCTTGCAGCTGCTGATGCATGTGATGCAGAGTTGGCTGCCATCACGGAGTTGAATGATCCTGATTCGCAACTGAAAACCGTGAATGTTATTCCTTTACGTGCCAGACTTTTTCTGAATGCGCTAATTGAGTGCAAAATTCCTGCACGAGATGAGGGTGTTCGCGCCGTCGCTGGACATGTCGATCTTAAGGACTATTACACAGAAAATAATGCAAAACTTCTTGACAAGCTTGTACATGTCTTGGACACACTGCAGCCGGCAAAGTTCCATTGGCAGTGGGTCGAGCTGAGACTCTTGCTTAATGAACAGGCATTGATTGAAAAATATATTGCACACGACATATCCTTTGCAGATGCTTTACGCGCTCTCGCATCTAATACTGATAAAGCTACAGCTTCTGAAAACGAAAACAACTTCATCGAGTTGATACTTACTAGATTATTGGTCAGACCTGATGCTGCACCATTATTTTCGGAAGTAGTACATCTTTTTGGGAGGTCACTTGATGATTCAATGTTGTTACAGGCCAAATGGTTCCTTGGCGGACAAGATGTTCTTTTTGGTAGGAAATCTATTCGACAACGGCTCATTAATATAGCTGAGGGTAAAGGTCTTTCAACAAAGCCCCAATTTCATAAGCCTTGGGGGTGGGCTGGATGTAATGTAGATAACACATCGAGCGAAGGAAATAAGAGGAAGCAGGAAGCCAGCTCATTAGAAGAAGGTGAAGTCGCAGAAGGAGTGGAACAAAACAGGCCTGGTAAAGGATCCCAAAAGGTCAACTTTGAAGGCTTTAATAGTAGCCAACAACTGGTTACTGAGAGAGCCTTCACTGGATTGGTTCTCCCTTGCGTTGATCAGAGTTCTGATGACTCGCGAAATACCTTTGCCACTGATTTGATCAAGCAGTTGAATAACATTGAGCAACAAATAGCAGCAATTACTCGTGGAACAGGCAAACAATCAAGCCATTTACCTTCTGGACTTGAGAGTGTAACCAACAAAGGAAATAACCGCAAAGGTATTAGAGGTGGCAGTCCTGGGTTAACTAGACGTCCAACAGCGCAGTCTGAGTCAATACCTACATCTCCATCTGCTTTGCGAGCTTCTATGTCTTTACGACTTCAGTTCGTTCTCAGATTGCTGCCCATTATTTGGTCTGAGGGGTAAGTTTGTTTTTTATTTACTGTTTAGATGCTTGTTATGCTATTGCTATATATCTCTTATATCCTAATTTTATTAGTCATAGTACGTTTGATTCAACTCTTTCCAGAGATTCGACTGCTGTAGAGTTTCAGGTTCAGTTTAGATTTGAGTTTTCTGTTGATAGTTTTGTTTATGTTGTTCTTTTAAAATCATGAAAATCACATCAAATCTTAGCCTGATAGATATATAGATCTGTTCGTATATGCGATGTCTGCTACGATAATACAGACTTTACGAACAATTGACTGATGCAACTGCCCGTGTCATTTCAAATTTATGTGGATTTTGAATGCAGGTCTGTGATTTATTTTCTTTATGATTTGTTCATTAGTTTTCTTTTCACTGAACCTCGTAAAGTTATTTTCCATATAGACTTAATATGAGAAATTGAGTTAAGTGTAATTTATCAGTTTCGTCTCTTCCCAGTGACAGGGATAGTCGGAACATGAGACACTTGCTTGCATCAGTTGTACTTCGTCTTCTTGGTAGTCCTGTCGTCTATGAAGACGCAGACCTTCTGTATCCTCCCACACAAAGTTCCATGGGTACGAAGGAAACAGAATCTCGATTAGAATTTTCTACTACAGCAGTATCTGCTGAAAATGTCTTCGATCGTTTGTTGCTTGTGCTCCATGGACTATTAAGCAGTTACAGACCTAGCTGGCTGAAACCGAAGGCTACCCCAAAGTCATCCAACGAGCATGCAAAAGATGTATCTGTATTTGATCGTGATGTGGTGGAAAATTTGCAGGTCTGGTTATTAGAGACATCTTCTCTTCATGCTGTTACTGACAAGTTCAAATCTGTAGTCGTTTATAACTTGCAGAGATATGCTGGCTGTAACACTGAATCTCTAATAGCATTAGTTTCTAATATTAGTCTAGTCATAATATATGTTTCCATCAACATTTACGCATTTTCTAGCAAACAATTACGTTGTGATGATACTGACATCCATTCTTGACGCAGAATGATTTGGAACGAATGCAACTACCTGACTCCATAAAACGGCGCATCCAGTCAGCAATGCCAGTGTTGATGCCTAATGCTCGGTGCTCCATCTCTTGTCAACCACCCACCGTTCCAGCAACTGTAGTTGCTCAGCTCCAATTGAGCACATCAAATTCAAGTGTTTCACAAGGAAACTTTAATCATCCCCTTAAAAATTCAACGAACAAAGCTTCATCCAACGCATCGGGAAAAGCCAAGGCCTCCTCACATTTGCAGCCAGAACAAAATGATATTGAAATTGATCCCTGGCAACTATTGGAAGATGGTGCTGGATCCGGATCCTCCTCCAGTGTCGAGGCTGCTGTCGGAACGAGCGATGCCTGTACAAAGGCTTCAAGCTGGCTTAAAGGGGCCATAAGAGTGAGACGTACTGATCTCACATACATTGGTGCTGTGGACGAAGACAACTAAGAGACATTTGAGTTCTCTTCCCCATTTTTTGCCCCAGATGATCACCTATTATTGTTTCCAACTGCTACAACGTACAAGGGTGAAAATCTTCATTCCAGGCTTCCAGCATAGCAGCTAAGTGGTGTTAAACACATGATGCAGGAAGTCGCGAGGAGGTTGTAAAGGGATGAATCCATGTGAAGTACGCATACTGTTCTATACTCATTCCTTCGCCAGCAACACTGTTGTTCTGTAAGAGCTGACTGCGCAGGAGGCCTATTGTACATATATTAATCAGGACTATTTTTTTCCGCTAATTATCCGGGAGAAAAGATGTGGAAGTAACTAATCTGTCTTCTCCAGTCTCCTGTGTTGTTCTTCTCCCGGTTACATGCATTTTATGCATACATGTTTTTTACTTGTATGTGTACTAGTATGTATAGTGAGCGACCAGTTCCAATCTCAAATGGAATGAGTTTTTTGTCTTCTTCTTCTTGTCACTACTCCATCTTTCCTCTTAACTAATATGGATGCCTAACAGTGAAAATTAATTAATTATGCTCTTGGAGCATTCTATAAAGATATATTGCACATAAATGAATAACCGCTAAATTATCAGGGCATGGCAAGAGAGATTTGGAAGCAGACTTTTCTTTTATAATTTTTGTTTCTTTTCTGTTCTAATCCTAACATCAGAGGAACCTTACTCTCAGGATTAGATTCGAACGAAGGACAGACCTCAGGCAGCTAATGTCTCCTTGTTTCTAGTAGTGTCATCTACATACAAAACATCTTCAATCCAAGATGCAACGTTAAATGCCAGTCCTTCTAGAACTCTGGAGTAGCTCTCCAGAACAGCCTTCCCCACATCCTGCATTCATCAGTTTCAATCTTTAGTTACCTCACTATCACATCACATTCCTTTTTATGCATCAAATGATAACAACAATAATGCTTACTTTGTTATCTTGTATTTTGCTAGTGTCTAAGCTGGTCTGTGACAGTTGGGGATATCTTTGCTTCAACCGAAACAGGAGGTTCTCAGCCCTGTCCGCTAACGTCTCCTTCTTGTCCATGTCTGACCACGACCACTTTCCATTGTTTGCACTCGCTTTTCGCCTCCATGTATGCATTGACGCTTCAACTTGGTCCGCAAGCTCCAGCGCCTCGTGTTCCGAGCTTATGCTGAGACACTCAAGTACGTCGTCAGGTGAGAAATCATCCCCTGCCCCGCTAATACATTTGTAAATCGAGTCTCCGACGCTCGCTTTTCCGCTCTGACAATTATTATAAAAATATAAAAATTTCACTTCAACCATGAAACAAACAAAATTAATGTTGGGAAAAATTGAGGATGCTATGAGGGACTAGTGACCTTAGGAAGGGCTTCCATGTATGAGTTTGGAATTTCCATCTCTGCTAAAATACTGGCATTTATGGCCATGGCTGCTTTGTGTACCTGACTAGCGCAATCGCGCTTGTTTCTCAAGTGCTTCCTTGACTCGTCGGAGAGTCCACCGGATGGTACACAAGGCACTGGAACCCACCATTTATCCTCATTCCTATGAACCACTTTCCTAAACGAGCCGGAACGGGTCGAGCTCATCGATACACTCCCATCTTCCACATAACAGAATTCGTTGTCTGCAAAACTGTCTAGTATCTCCTGTCCCATACCAAAAGAAGAAGAAAAAACATAATACGCAAAAATATTAAGGAAGAGAAAATCAGGCAGAAATGGTTTCCAAACTTTTGTTACCAGTAAGATTGAGTCCAACTTTTGTAATGCTGGTAGATTGATGCAAATGTCAGACCTTGGTCTACTCACCATCACCTGCAAATCATTGAATGGCCCTAAATAAACTAAACTCACGTCGACCAAAATCATGTCACTATAAGGTGGTGTTCTGTAGAGCCGGAAAAAAAATTTAACCTGAAATTTATTTAATTTTATTTAATTTAATTTAACTGTAATGTATTTAATTTTACTTTATTTAACTTTACTGAACTTAAAAAAAATTAAAGTTTTATATTAATATATTCAATTTTAAGTTTTGATCAAGTTGAATTACAAAATTGAAAACTGGAAAAAAATTATTTAACTGTATTGAACTTAATTTAACTTTACTGAACTTAAAAACATGGAATATAAGCTATACAGAACAGACTCGTGCGTGTTATTTTGAACCGAATATAAACTTAACTTAACTTAAATAGGAGAATTTGACTAAAGCACCAGGCTTAGTGATTTAGTATAAGTATTTAGTTATGATACTTACTTTTAAGCTAAAAAATTATATAGTTAAACATTTGATTAAAAGTACTAAATGAAATTCTCAATTGAACTGCTGAAATAAAGTTCAAAATAGTATGCCCAAGTCATTTAGCTGCCGATGAAAAAATGTTGATTCAGCACTTTACGTTGCACTTGCTCTTACCTTATCGTTTAGGGGTTTTCCCGAATCACGAGGGATGAAATCGACCATGTGATCACAGACAGCCAGTAAGCACTCCATCTCTCTTATCCACATTGCTTTCTTGTCCTTGTCCAAGGGCTCAAGTCTCAGGTTGTGACCGAATACAGTGGCTGTAAAAACCGGTTCATCCATGTCATTTGAGATAGATAGATAGATAGCCACAACAAGTGATCACTAACAAATCAAGAAGTCATAGCTGAATCTCACCATACAGATTGGTTATGGCATTTGCGATAGCGACAGCCGTGGACACACCCTTGCCGCTCCCCGACATGTCCTCTCCCAGCAATAGCTTCGCAAACCTCTCCTTCATCATCTCCGCCTCTGTCCGAATATACAAAATCGTGAGTCACAAACTTGAATTTTTGAGTCAAAATACGATTATGCTTGCAAAATTCAATAAACTGCAGAAAGGGCTGTAGTTTATTTTATCGGTCACAGTGAACTTTATTTATATAAAAAAAAGAATAATGAAAAAACTCGAAAAATGGACAGACCTGAGTGATCCACAGTCTCCTTGTACTGCTTCGTCCCTTGCTTGCACATCAATCCAAACTCATCCACGATGTCTGATATGACAGAAGTCCCCGAAAGGCTTCGGATATAAGTGAATGAATCTATGCTCAATTTAGTCAGGGAGCGGTCGTCCGTCAAAGACGAAGACGAAGAAGGCCAAGGCTGGTACAAGTCAGAGCCTTCATCAGGCTCCTCATTGTTAAACAAATCCTCCATGATCATTTCTCTTCTTGGTATTATAGTGTAGTAAATGTTGTAACAGAAACCAAAGTCGAGTGATGTTCTTGTGTGGAGTTTTGTTGTGTTTATTTATAATGAGGACCTTGAGGTTTGTTTAAGATTCAAATCAGCCCGGGAAGACATGGTTTGAACAAAAAGTGTGCAAAGTAAAACCAAAGCAGAGATTCTGCAAAGGCGTGTTTTTGTGAGAGAGTAAACAGATGAATTTGAAATCCAAGTTTAAAGGGGAAATGCGGACGAAAAAGCGGCGCGACCAAACACGGTTTTAAGTGTTTTTATTTATGTATCTTGTATTATGTTGTGTTTTGAAATTTAAAACAGCTTCATTTTTTTTGTTGATAGAATTTAAAACAGCTTTTAGCTTTTAGGGAACCGGGAAGACAGTTTTGAAACAGTTCCCTCCTCGTATGTAAATTTACATGTTTTAGCTAGGGCTGGGTTCGGTTAAAAAACCAAACCGAACCGATAAAACCAAAACCGAACCGATTCGTCGATTTTGTAAAAAATGAAACCAAAAACCGAACCGACTTTTCGGTAAACCGATAGAATCGGTTCGGTTCGGTTTTGTCGGTTTTGGTTCGATTTTGTCGGTAAACCTGACTTCCGTTGCCTTTTTGGAAGTCTAAACCTTCGAATCTGCTCTTGGTGTCAACGATAAAGTTGTAGCCCTTTGAATTAGCTTTCCAACAAGCTAAATTTCGACTCATTTGGACACCGTATGGACTCTGGGCATACAAAATACTTCGCAAAGGTCCATGGAAATCAATATTCGGTTCGGTTCGGTTTTACCAAAATTCTCAAGATGCAAACCAATACCGAACCGATATAAATCGGTTCGGTATGATAAACCGACATTCGGTTCGGTTAAGTTTCAGTTCGGTTTAAATCGGTTCGGTTTCGATTCGGTTCGGTTTTTCGGTAAAAAAACCCAGCCCTATGTTTTACTGTCAATATCCACCGTGTTTTTTTTTTCCGTAAATGCGTCAAGATCAGGTACAAAGTTGAGTTTTGGTACAAAATATAAAGTTCGTCAAAATCAACTTATAATTCGTCATTATTCGAGCCGAAAAATGAAAAAGACGACATACTTCGTCAGTTTCATTTTATAATTCGTCACCAAGAAAATGCACCAAAAATTAGGATTTTATCTCACCCATTCAACTCACAAAATCAATGACTATGATTAGTTTGCATTTTGTAACAAAAAATCAACTTTGTACCAGATTCTTTTCCTTCTCCTAATTTAGGAATTGAATTGGAGATGTTAAATCATCTCTTCAACCGGTCAAATAATCAACTGGTCAAACAAGTTAAGTTAAATTAAAATTAATCATCATTATTTAAATATATGTACCAAATCAATTTTTCTTTTTTTTGAGTTCATCACAAGAATATAAGTCAATATAGAATCACTAGATACATATAGTGAGTAGTGTATATTGTATAGTATATTTTCTATTAATTGAAGAGCATATCTCTCATGTCAATTCTAAAATATCAGAGTTCAGACTTTAACAATGTATCAACGTTCGCATCACGCAACTGCAAAATTTTACTATGACCAACAAAGTTTTGAGATGTCACACCAGCACGCACATGGTAGCAATAAAAGAAACAGATACTAACAAAAAAAAACTGGTACAATCACCCGAAATCGAACCATTGCAAGCAATACCTTAGTCCTCAACCAACCACCTAAAGAAAACTTGAAATTACATTTGTTTGCTAAAACTGCAAACCACTGCAACTTGCACTAAAAATATTGGTGAAAACGGACTATACGAAATATTATTTTCAAGAAATGAGACAAATTGACTTCGGAAACTTGAAAAGCAAAATAGGAAAATAAAAACAAACTAATTTGCATGTCGTCGTTTCGCGGGCAACAATAAAAAATTTGGTGTTTGGTCCAAATAAAAAAATACTGAATGTTGTATTATTTTTACCTGATAGAAAATAATAAATAAAAGATCTCATAAAAAAAATAATAATAAAGATAAGAAAAATGTGAGAAATCCATGTCCAATTTCTCAACACGTGTCAGTCACGTGACATGTCCAATTTCTGCGTGGTTCGGGCGAAAACCCGAACGAAGGAAGTCGTTCCGCTCACACGCCTCATTCGTATCTCGTCCACACGCGTGAAACCCTAACACGCATTTCAGCCATTGCCGGTCGGAAACACCATCGTCGGTGGCTCACCGGCCGTCTCTCGCTCCTTCACTTCGTCGAATCGCACTCGTAACTGAAGGACAACAAGTTGACTGACTGTCCAACACTCGCGTCTTCCCGTCGCCGGGAAATGCGGAGCCTGATCCTGTGATCTAGATGCTCGGCGGCTGATTTTTCGAAATTGAGCTGGTTAGGTGGTGCTTTCGTTCATGAATTTTTGATGAGTGGGAGGAATTGGATTTGCGTGGTGTTGTGGACTGCCTGCTGTGCTGTATGAGTTGTCAGCTCGGAAACGAGGTAACTGTGATGCTGTTGTTTTGAATTTCATGCCTTTTTATGGCCTGGTGGCTGTGAAGAAGTGGAATTGAGCTTCAACTGCTGCCACGTTTTTGTTGTTGTACTTCTGGAGGAGCATGCTGTTCATTGTTGTGCATTGCAAAAGGCCAGAAAATTTCTGTAATGATAACAAGGGAGAGGGGTTGTATATGTTTTGAGGTACTGAAGTGAGCAAGTGATTGTTCAGAGTTTTCATCTTTGAGGTTTTCAAGGATAAGAGAAGTATATATGGCCACCAAGATGCAAAATATGATAGGATTAAGCGAGGATGACGATGAAGAAGATGACATGGGTGTCAAGGAAGAAGGCAGTGATGAAGCCAGGAACAATGCTATGATGATGGCCGGACTTGGGGAAGGCATGACCAACAACCACTTTCAGCATCATCTTCAGGAGCAGTCCAGTAGTCAAGGGGGATTAAGGCGGAGTAGACCCGTAGAGGAGAAAGAGAGGACAAAGCTACGCGAGAGACATAGGAGAGCAATAACTGCTAGGATACTTGCCGGGTTACGAAGACATGGGAATTACAATCTCAGGGTCAGAGCAGATATAAATGATGTTATTGCTGCTTTAGCAAGGGAAGCTGGATGGACAGTTCTTCCAGATGGAACCACATTTCCCTCACGGTCTCAGGTAAACAAAGAATGTTTTTGAAGACTTCTTTCTCAGTTTAAAACGAGTCAGCTATTTTTAGTAACACGTTGTAGTATCACCATTGAACTATCTGATGCCTAAGTGTTGCACGCTCTTACAAAACTCATTGAGTGTATCATATTGACTCTTGCAGGCCCCTGCACCCATGAATGGTGCTTCTAATACGATAACGACGCCTTCACCATCACAAATGACAGTGCAACCAATAATTGCATCTTCTCTTAGAGGAGAATCCCCTAGTTATCCTAATTCAGCTGATTATACTCCCTGTCGATTGAAAACTGTTTACATGTCCAGTGATATGCCATATGATCTATCATCGAGCGAAATGTCTCATACTTCTTTGGCGGGAGATGGATGTGCCCAAACCGGAGTTCTTCCTTTAATTGATGGTTCCCTGAGGAGTATTGACAATCAGGTATTTTGTAATTATTTGTTAATAGAGGTGTAATTCCTCTAAACGTTCATTTAATTGATATTCAATTGAATGTTGTAGACAGTAAATTTGCTTTCCACTAGAACTAACAAATATGGGGGATTTTCTATTAATAGATATGTAGTTGAATCAAGGCCACCTTGGTGCATTGGGTTATGTTTTTTTTCCCAATGTGACTGCCCATTCTTATGGTTGAAAGTTTAAAATTTTATATCATGTAAAAACCAAACTAAAAAGCCAACGAATGAGTGATTGTGCCCTGCCATGCAATGAATGAAGATCACTTTTCATTTAAGAACAAACAATATCTCAATTTATGCAAAAAGATAATATTAAGGCAGTCTGCCATGGTTGATTTTTCTCGTAATTGACTCTGTCTATGCTGTCCTATTAGTATTGTAGGTATTATAATAGACTGTTTGCTGTCCTATGTTTTTGATTTCATGTATGTTTTTTCTTGCACGTAATCACCACTACCTGCTGCTCATTGCCTGTTGATGACTTTCTGTTGATTTTACGCTCACATAAGCTTTCCTTTCTTATTGTAGATTGTTGAAATGCCCACAAGATCACAAGAGCGTGTTTTTGCGGACACTTCCTACATACCTGTATATGTTATGCTACCAGTGAGTCTGATATACTCTTTATTCTGTCTTTGTACATCCTTCAATAGATTTATCCATTACTTCTCTACAGAAATGAATTTCACCGTTCAATGCGCTCCTTCAAACCATTTCAAAATTACTTTATTGCAGACATGCAATGTTCTTGCCTTTCTCTCTCTGCGTCGAGTAATTTCTGTTTGGCTATTCAAAGCTAAATTGATGTTTCTCATTTTATTGAATTCATAAGTAAATGGTGGCAGTTAGATGTCATCAATTTCATTATTCTCATTAGAGCTTTTTACGTATTGCCACTACTTAGTCTCCGACATCATGTTTTGGCATGGTGGCAGCTAGGTGTCATCAATTTGAAGTGCGAGATGATAGATCCAGATGGTCTTATCAAGCAATTGAGTTTGCTGAAGTCGGCGAATATTGATGGTGTAATGGTTGATTGTTGGTGGGGTATAGTAGAAGCACATGCCCCACTTGAGTACAACTGGAATGGTTACAAGAGACTTTTTCAGATCGTACATGAACTTAAATTTAAGTTACAGGTAAGTAACACGTACATGCTATGCCAGAAAAGCCTTCCACAACTTTCGGAATCTCTTTTTGCTTATACATATAAACGCCTATTTTATTGTATCGTTGGTTTAAGCTAAATACTTGAGCACTTAGGTCATTGGAATCATTTGCTTTCTTTTATTAATATTTCATTCATTGATTACCATTTACCACTAACACTAAATTGCATCACATCGTCCACTCAGGTGGTGATGTCATTTCATGAATGTGGAGGCAATGTTGGGGATGATGTTTGTATACCACTACCTCATTGGGTAGTTGAAGTTGGTCGAAACAATCCTGATATTTTCTTCACTGATAGAGAGGGAAGACGTAACCCTGAATGTCTTACTTGGGGGATTGACAAGCAGCGTGTCTTGAAGGGCCGAACTGCAATCGAGGTATTGTATTAAGCCTCCTATAAGGTGCCACTGTTATCGGATTGTGGCATTTAGTTACAAAGACAATTCCTGTGCTACGTAATGCTGGACGGCAGCCTCACCTGTTCATCCTTTAAGTTTTTACTTTTGTTCTACAATTTTTTCTCATTGTTTATTCACTTGTCTAGGTTTACTTTGACTTCATGAAAAGCTTTCGAGTAGAATTTCATGAGTTCTTCGAGAATGGTTGCATATCCTTGATTCAAATTGGATTGGGTCCATGTGGGGATCTGCGATATCCATCATATCCAGTGAAGCATGGCTGGAGATATCCCGGTGTTGGACAATTCCAGGTATTTTGCAAGTTGCAACTATATGTAACAGTAACTTCGGAAACCTGTGGAGACATTTTCTAGTTTTTCTCGCTAGTTGAAACTTAAAGTGACCCAACATATATAGTATGGCTTAATGCCTTAATGGGTTCACAGCATATGCCATTCAGGCTGACTAGTGGTCCTCACCAAATAATAAAGTTGATTGTTAGGCATCTTTAGGGAAAAATCTTTTGCTACATGAGATTTGTAATGGTCTAAACTCTAAACTAACTTGTATTATGACCATGTCAACTGTATCCTTACTGAACTGTTTAGTGAATTTTAAGTTAACGGTTCATCTGTATCAGTTAAATGAACTAGTGCCATGTGTTCTTTAGAATTAGGGCATTGCTACTGAGATGGGTATTTCCTAACTTACACGGCTAATCCGTCCTCATTTTTCTTTGTAGTGTTACGATCAATACTTATTGAAAAGCCTCGCTGCGGCAGCCGAAGCAAGGGGACATTCTTTTTGGGGCAGAGCACCAGATAACACTGGTTCATACAATTCTCGACCGTTTGAAACTGGATTTTTCTGTGATGGTGGAGATTATGATGACTATCACGGCAGGTTCTTTCTGAGGTGGTACTCACAGGTTCTGATAGATCATGGTGATCTGGTGCTTTCTCTTGCAAAACTAGCTTTTGAAGGGACTCCAATTGCAGCCAAGGTAGGCAGCTTTTAGCCCCACTTTTTCGTAATGAGTAAGTAAATATTTCATAACCAGAGTCTGAGAATGAGATACAGTAGTGTGATTTTTCAACCTGCATGATTCTTTTGTTACTACTCTCTTGATTGTGTTAATGCAACACAAATATATTGGAGTTGACAATTTATTCTCATCTCAAGAAATTGGAGTTGACATTTACTTCTCAATTCTCATCCCCTGGCTTGTTCGAAGGAAGACATCAAGTGGCTGAGGCTTATGAGAATCATGGAAGATTGATGTGTTCCAGTTTTGGTCCTGTTTCAGGCCTCCTGTTTTGTTCTGTTTCGTTTTGCTTTGTTTAGTTTCAGTTTCCTTTTGTTCTGAGGCGTTGTGGATTGTTGCAGGGTCTCGGTCGTTTTGTTTTGGTGTTGGTTAGTCTGTTTTTTGCTTCAGTTGTAGGCTGTACAGGTTTTTTGATTTAATGAATTGCATCATTCTTTCAAAAAAAAATTCTCATCCCCTGGCATGTTTATAAATATCACTGTACCTTGAAACAAATGACAACCTATATGGATCTTATCTTGCATAACGTGAATGATTTTCGTGAACTGACAACTCCTATAATTTTTCTGTTTGAGCAGCTACCAGGTGTTCACTGGTGGTACAAGACAGTCAGCCATGCTGCTGAACTTACTGCAGGCTTTTACAATCCGTCCAATCGTGATGGTTATGCTCCTGTTGTTTCCATGCTAAAGAAGCATGGAGCGATTGTAAATTTTACATGTGTCGAGGTGCCAGTATTTAGCGAGCATGAAGAAATTTCGGAAGCATTTGCGGATCCTGATGGTCTTGTTTGGCAGGTGAGCTCTGGAGATTGTAGATCCGTCAAATAAATATTTTAAAAAAAATTGTTTAAGTCGCTAATCTGCTCCTTTTCAGGTGACAAATGCCGCCTGGGACGCTGGCATACATGTTGCTAGTGAAAATTCTCTTCCATGCTATGACCGAGGAGCTTACAACAAGATTTTGGACATTGCCAAACCCTTCAACAATCCAGACGGACAGCATTTGTGCACTTTCAACTACATTAGGCTCAGTCTACAACTCATGGAGCAAAAGAACTTAATGGAATTCGACCAATTTGTCAAGAGAATGCATGGTGAGAACTTGAAAACATTCCATTTTTACCAGACAGTTTAGATTTTCAGTCAATGACCGGGACTCCCTAAGTCCCTATTACTTCTATGCAAGAAAACCTTCTATCATTTCAAATTTCTCTTGCGCGTCCTTATTTGCAGGGGAAGCAATAATTGATCACCAAATACAGCAATGATTCCCACTCAGTAGATCTTCAACGCAAGGGACATTTCAAGCGACCAAATAGAGGTGGTTATGTAAAATATGTGGCCACATCTTGTCATCCATGGCAAATATAGCAACTTTTGGATTTTACAAGACTTGGCAAAAAAACATACTTGCCACATTGACTGTAATATATAGATACACTTATCTTGTGACACAGCTATAAAGAGTAGATAGGGCTGTAATCTATTAAAAAATTTATTAGGTAAATGTCATGTAATCGCACACTTCGATGTAATGTAATCGCACACTTCGATGTAATGTAATAGAGTCCAAGTTCCATCATATATTGAAATGATTTCTTATGCAATGAGGCTTAAACTGATGTAACAAAACAGGATTGATGCTTCACATTTACAGTTCATTTTCTTGTACATCATCTGATCAAAGATCACTGATTGGCCAGGTTCCTCGCGGGATTCGTCCGAATGTTATGCATCTGCTGCTGGAATTCTCTCCATAATTTTAGCATTATGGGTAGTGGTCTAGCGGTCACAGTCTTGGTCGAATGATCAGGAGGTCGACGGTTCGAACTCTCTTGGATGTATCAGCATGAATTTGGGGCTCGTCCATTCCTTGTTTATCCTAGTAGAATTTATTTATTTATTTTTTAAAAGGTAGATGAGGGTTTGAAGAGGAGCTTTAAATTCCCGATGAGTTAAAATTTAAAGAGGTACTTGTAGCTTTATTGACTTGATATTGTCTCCATATCGAACAGCCATGTTGAGTGAAAAGACGTCTGGCACGAGCCATGGCAATGGCATAAGATCGATGTTGCCTAACTTGCCTTGGCTAGAACTGCAAAGAGTGTAATCGCAGCAGCACCAAGTGAATGTCCTGCAAAGATAGTTTTCATTCATCTCAACTAGTTCCTTACTTTAATGTGGCCACCAAGTGGATTCTCATTTGTGTGCAGGAATAGAATTTTCTGGGGCTCAGATATTTGGTTTTTTTTAAATATTAAGCAGAAAGTGTGTAACTCCAAATAAGAGGGGTCTATAGCTCAGTGGTAGAGCAATTGACTGCAGATCAATAGGTCACCGGTTCGAATCCGGTTGGGCCCTTAAATCAATAAATATATAATTTATTTTTTATATATTTTATACGAAATGTTAGGGTCTATTTGTAATTTGAAAAAATGTTTTGGTAGGACAAGAAATAGCTGCAGCTAATTGATTTGTGGTGTCCAGCAGAACAGAAACATCATCTTTTTTTACGATTCAACACGCAGCTGGCATGCCTGCTTCTTCCATCTCCATTGAACTTAGTGTTCTTTTTTCCTTAAAAAAATAGGAGTAATATGTTTTGTTGTCCCCCCCCTGAAAATTCAGATAAATAAAAGAGTAGGAGGAGTAAAATAAGTGACAACCAATTGACTCATTTTCTTCTATCTCACCATTATTGCTTCTCTCTCATCCATCCCTTTCCATTTTTTTTCTTCCAACATTTTCAAAACCCTCATCCTCCAGCGGGCACAGCACAGCACAGCACAGCACAACAACAAAGTGAGTCACTTTCTCTCTTTTGTGCATTTCATCACCTCTGAGCTGATATTCAATGTGTAATGGTTTTGAGCTAGGATTCCAGTCACACAATGTGTCTCTACATACCTTTTGCTACCTTTGATTTTGCTTATTTAATCTTCTTCCATTTTTTTTTACAAGTTATTGGTAAAATATTATAATAGTTGCAGATCTATCATGTGAACATTCCAATTTCCACCCAACCTTCATCTGTTTCTTACATATAATATTTTGTGTTGTGTCTTTTGATACTTTCTTCAGGTGTCAACCTTCTTCAAAATCTAACAGCCTAGGTAGGTCATTGGAATATTTATATGCTTAATTTACTTCTCTTTTTTTTTAAATATTTTTTAAGAATACCATAATATCACAATAAAAAAAAAGAATACCATAACACTATGTTTAATGTTCAGAAATCAATATAAATATTTAAAACTCAAAGAAATATTAGGTAATAAGTGAGTAAAGATCACATGAGAAGTGTATGTTACGGTGAGAAATGAGAATTAATCTCATCCATTCATATTTTGTAATCAATGACTAGGATTAAATAGAATTAAATATATTATTCGTATCTTTTCAAAAGATTATGCATTAAATACATTATTCGTAGTAAATGAAAAGCTACGAATAATGTATTTAATTCTTATTAATCGTAGTCATTGATTACAAATATGAATGGATGAGATTAGTTCTCATTTCTCACCGTAACATACACTTCTCACCGGAACCGAACTCGGTAATAAGTACTATATAAGATTGTGGAATTTTTAGGCCCACTTGACAATGGAGATGGAAAAAATGAGGGATAGAAATATTCTAAAATATGCTGTTTTAAAGAGAGAGTTGGAAAATTTTTAGTGGCCAATGCCCTTAGCTTCATATTTTTGTACTCTATAATACACAAAAGAGATATGTGAGTGTGGACTGATTTCTTAGCATGTTTTTTTTTTCCGGACTACCATTGACCCAAGTACCAAAGTAAAATTATTTAATTTGAAAGGGGCTGATTTCAGCTTTGAGAAATTTCATATGTTGGTATCAGACTATCAGGTTAGCTTTTTCAGAATCAGATGCATGGAACGCTTCGATGCAATGTCGCTATCCGGATCAGGATCCTACTACATCCAAAGAGGAATGACATCAGGACCTGGGCAGCAGTCTGGGTTACAGGGATCCCAAGGTCTTCAACAGATGTCTAATCAAAATATGCAGTTCCAGTCTAACGTGGGAGGCGGCAGTTCTATGGATTCGCTGCAAATAGAGTCAATATCCACTTGTTCAACTCATGATGTCAATGTGAGTCCGCCCTCCACAACTCCTAGGAAGAAAAGAGGAAGGCCGAGAAAATATGGACCAGACAGAGGAGTGTCATTAGGACTAACGAAATCACTATCTCTTACCAAACTTACAACAACATCAGCATCGGAGCAGAAACGTGGCAGAGGACGGCCACCTGGTTCTGGAAAGAAACATCAAATTGCTACATTTGGTATGCCTTCTTTGTGAATGTTACCGGATTTATTTATAGTTGGATTGTTTGTAAATGCTATGTACTTGTCTTCATTAATACATTCACCGGCTAGATTAAGTGTTTAAAATAGCTTTTTCTTCTTCTTACTGTTCAGATCTTATTTCTCATTGTTTTCTTGTATTAGCGAACTTTGTCGATGTTTGATATTGATACTTTAAAGAAATGATGTTGCCAGGTGGCTCTATAACTTCTTCAACGGGAACAGGATTCACTCCACATGTCGTCACCATTGCAATAGGAGAGGTAAGACTTGAGGAGTATTCTCATTCTCTGCATTGTTTAGACTTTAGAGGGCATGTGTGATGTATGTTAACTGGAGTCGTAAGTCAGATATAATAAAGTATTGTTTATCTGTCAAGAATTGTCATTGCGACCAAAGTCCTATTCTTCAGTTATTTAAATAACTTATACACTTTTACTGCACTGAGATTTGTCTATATCTATCAGTTATCACTTCTCAGTGACTCACGGTATTAAAATGGTTATACACAAGTGTGCTTGATTGTATATCCCATATCCTTTTTCTAAATGACATGGTTGTTATACTTTTGGCAGGATATCACTTCGAAGATTATGTTATTTTCACAACAAAGCCCAAGAGCTGTATGCATTTTGTCAGCCAATGGATCTGTTTCGACTGTGACTCTTGCACAACCTGCAAGCTCAGGTGGCACTCTCACATATGAGGTTGGGGGAATAACATTAATTTAATAATGCAATTATTTTTGCAATTTAGGCTCTGCTTTTGCCAATAATTGCAGTTTTTTGTTAATAAATCAGATGACATTCTCTGACTTATTTATTTCTTATTTTTGTATGTATTCTTTTCCATCCTGTGCATCCTAAAGTTCCATCTGTTGCCTTTTTTTTTAGTGTTGCTGTTTGACTTCATGTTGATTTCTGCAGGGACGATTTGAGATAATTTGTTTATCAGGTTGTTACTTATTGACTGATGATGACGCCTCACGAAACAGGGGTGGTGGTTTAAGCATATCTCTTGCAAGCCCAGATGGACGAGTTTTCGGTGGTGGAGTCGGGGGTATGCTCATTGCTGCATCTCCTGTCCAGGTACTCTTCTCACTTCCTGAAAGAGCTGTTCACTTTTGCCAAAATTCTGCTCAAAGACTAGTTACTCGGCTATTCATTATTAAGTGCTCAAAGTTAAGCAAAGGGTTTGATTTGATAGAACTCTTTAGCCAAAAGAAGACCAATGAGCAACGTTAATGGATTAGGGCTCACAATTAGGTGGTAAAGTCATAACTCCAATCCTTAGTTAAGCTCGATCCACATGCTGTAGCTCACAAAGCTATCGCATTTAGGTCTTGGAAGGACGTCTTAGTTAAGCTCTCACAGATTGGCTTGTTTAGACCTCGAATCCACTTAGAGCATACTTTTTTTTTATGCAACTCATAGCCGTCAATTTATGGTCTTATTCCAGGTGATTGTTGGGTGCTTTGAATGGGGAAATTCAAAGACAAAAAAGAATAGTTCACCAGAAGCTCAAGAAGATACCATGGATTCAGAGGGTCATGGTATCGACAATACTGTTACTCCTGGCAACATCCACTCTACTCAAAGCCTCATGCCCAACTCCTCTATGGGTGGTTGGCCACACATAAGGCCAATCAACATGCGAGATGGCCATGCTGATATTGATCTGATGCGCGAATGAACTACTAAATCTACCACCAGTTCGTAGCTTTATTCCTATCAGCCATGACTAAAGATTGTTGTGTTGCTCCCTTGACAGCAGCTTGTAGGCGCATGAGAGATCAACTATGCAGAATATGTGCAGTTGTAGATTTTAGTTTTGAACTTTATATGATTGACACCATTAGCCTTTGACGGCGTTCTTCACTGACTTGACTTTCGATGCTGCCTGGCTTTAACGTGTGATATCTTTATTTAGAAAAGTGTCATCATAACAGTGTTCACCAAATTAAGCACTGAACCATATAAAAAAACTGTGCCGTTTAATCAGCTACTACATAAATAAAAGATGAGTAAATAAAGACTGAGTTCCATTCAGGTAAAAACCCCGAATTATGAATTCACCAGCACCTGTCCTGATTTCAGTGTCGAAATTATCAGCAACAATGCAAATAAAAAATGTTGCCTATCTGCCAGTAAGCTTAGGAATGATCCTGTATTTGAATGAAGGACTTTGTCTTATCGAGATAATTGCGGCGGTGCTGTGTGCAACTACTATGTGATGGAGAATCCGTTCAACTCCACAGATTTGGTAGGCCAGTTTCTGAAGGGCGCATTTCCTTTAAATAACTTAGAAACAAAAGTGTAATCTCTAGATCCAGCCTGAAAAATGCAATAACTTCTTAGTGTGGAGACTAAACACATATGACATACAACTGCATTCATGGAGCGACCCAGAAGAGTCGAGCAGTTAATGATTTAGAAAAATGCTGTGTTGCAAATCTGCAATGGGCGTTAATGAGGGAGTAAAGACTGTTAAAGAGTACGAGTTTCAAAATAGAGTACAGGAACTGTATTTTTATGTGTCAATTTCATAGCCTTGTTGTACTCATCTCAATTAATAAAATTTTACAAAGTCAAAAAAGCTCTAAATTACAGGGACCAACCTATATGGATCTTTCTCATGGGAAAAAAGGTAAGAGGGTGACAACATAAAAGATTAGGTGTCAACTAAGAATGTGGCACTCTTACAGTAACAGTCGAGACTACTGATCATATGCTGAAGTCATTACGCACACTAGGTAAAAAAAATTACAATAGGAATAGCAGGCTGTGATGGCCTGATGGGTGGCTCAGGTGTGAGTTCATATTAATTTATTCGTATTTGTTGTTATGCTGCAATGTATATTCTTATTATATGATAATCACAGACAATGCCATATGATGAAAGCACTCTGTGGCAGCAATAAACATGTGGCAAGGACATAGATTCAATAATATCCCATGAAACTCACAACGCTGCAACAATATCGAAAACTAACACTAAACTTTCCCATTCATAAAGAATAACATCACCAGAAATGTATTACCTTGAGTTCCTGGTAAGAAAGCTCATTTTCTGAGCAATCCAATTGCAGTCTGTGGAAGAAATGAACGTTGAAAACTTCTAACAATCGTTTCCTGGTGAGATGTTATAGCAAAAATAATATTTCAAGGTCTTGTTGCTCCACACTAAAATTTCTTACAACGTATCGAGAGTGACCTACTTGCATAAAGAAGACTCGGTAGACGGATATAATGGCCCTTTCGCTGATGCACCTTGCTTTCTTCCAGTAGTTCCAAGAATTACTTCGTGCAAGTTTGCCTTGTTCCAGCATATTGAATAACTGGCAACACACATTTTGAGCAATGATGGAAACTTTTGGGCTTAAGCATCTCCATTAACATTTCAATGTCGTTTATACGTAGAAAAGCCAAAAAAAGGACAAAAACAACAGGACATACCCGCATGTCAAAGTTGTGGCGGCAGACTCAGATTGCTGAAATTCTTCTGGTGGACTTGGAGCCTTGAAGAAAGTAGGCTTTGAAAGGCAAAATAAGGTATTTCAGAAGGTTTATCATGGTGTTTTGATTTCTATCAACATTATATCAACATTATACTATACAGATATAACACAAGGGACCTTGTTAACAGCATAAGGTCTCTTTAGCTTGGATGATAAAGGTAGGATTCTAGCATACAAAGTTCTCCTCAGGTATTCCTCCAAATGCTGAAGTTCAGCGCACTTTCGAGGTTTGCCAATGGTAATAGATGAGATATATACAGGCTGGAGAAAGTATGAAAGCAAAGCTCCTGTAACCAGGAATTTGCAATACACAACAATTACATATGTGCTCTCAGTTTCAAATTCAAGGATATTTACATATAAAATTTGTAAAAAACATTGTTTGCTATCATCAATTATAAGTGAACTGAATATTCATAAAACAGCTCTTCTACCACCTTGGATGCCAACATGAAAGAACAAAAAAGACTTTTGGATGAACAGTCTTGAAAAATGGAGTTATGCGAGCTCACGGATAGAAAATTCTAGCTTACATAGAACAGTAAATAAATTAGAGAAACTGACATTTGAAACCAAGAGACTGACCTTGAACACCAACAACATTCCAACGAGATATCTTGTCAGCACAACTCACAGACAAGGTAGTATCACCTCGACCGGGTTTCCGTTGAACCGTGCCAAATGCTTGCGCATCATTACCTGAAATTAATATAAAAGAACTCTCTTTTTATGAAATTCACATTCTAGAGAGAATTTATCTTACATATGATGCGGAAATAAGGGGCATGCAGAAGTGAAGCACCTCATGCAAACAAAATCGACGTACTGAAGGGAGTTTAGAAGACAAAGACAAACGTTATGAAAGACGACTAATTATAATGTTCAAGGTGATTGACTCTATCAATGAGTAATGAATAACAATCAGCAGTAAGAATATTGACTCGAACATAAAAGTACGCATATGCCCGCTTTGTCACTAAACTGCTGGCTAACCTCACACTCTGAAGTCACTGAAACTAGAATAATTAGCTTTGTAAATTTAAACAAGACATCTGACCAGAAGCCTTAAGATTCAATTAGGAGGTGCACGGTGGTGGCACTAGTATTGATAATTCTAACTCAATGTTCCAAATATGAAGAAAATTAAAGTAACATACTGTGTACATGAAAAATTCAACGAAAGGGAAGTTGGGCATCCCCTACATAGTTACCGCTGCCGTCATTCATTAAATCCTGTGATTGATCTATGGGATAATTAGATTCACCAACTAAGGTCATTTTATGTTCGGAATCAGGAATCAGCCCGCCTGTGGAAACAGAAAACGACCAATAAGATTATTCCAATATGTTCAGCTAACAAAGTGGACACAGTAAATCCAACATACAAGGCATTTGTGATATGTACAGATGTAACTGCCATCCAGCTCTCAGTTTAAATCTCTTTTGCCCTCCATCCAAGTACATGTCAAGAAGTGGTTCCCTAGTTCCATTAGAAAGGCATTGAAGCTCTGTGTAGAAAAACCTGATAAGAGACATCTCTTTTATGGAAACACAAAACAAACCAGCAGAATACACTCACAATTTCAAGTTTAAAACTGAAAAACAACAGGATTGACCAACCTAATGAGAGCTCTCCTGGCAATAACTTCGGCGTGGGAATCATTGACGATGTCGCCTCTAGGGCTAAGCTGAGAGCGACCAAGACACTTGGTCCCGGTTCCGAGCGACACAACTTGCAAATCTACACCAGCACACGGAAAACTATCAAGTAACTAAAATCAATCAATTCAAAGAGATGAAAATGTATGCGACTGATTTAGAGTGAGTTGAAGGAAGGAGGATGACTGGATGAGGATGACTGGATGAGGATGACCTTGGGAAGGAGAGGAAAGAAGAAAAGCGGCGAGGACGGTGACCTCGCGGCCTTGGGGCTTCCCTTTCTTTGGAAGCGATCGGTAAAGAGAAAGCACGGCGTTGCTCACCTTTACTCCCCATTCGTCGTCGTCGGAAAGAAGCCGGTAGTCCACCTCCACCTCCATGTCCTTGTACCCACTCGTCATTCTCGGAAAATTTACCAATCTAACCCAAATGCAAACTCAAATCACTCATATACACCAAACCAAACTCAAATCACCAATCTACCCCACTTTTTAATAATTCCGGTTTATCGGGAACCGACACTTGTAATTTCGGTTTTTCTCAGACCGGAATTGTACAAAAATGTAGACGTGGCTCAATTTTAAGCATACGTGGACTAAAACAAAATTAAATTATATACACGTAGGATTCCGGTTTACAAGGAACCGGAACTTTCAAATTTAAAAAGCATTCCTTTTTCCTGTTTGAGACTATGCACAGGCTGCTACATCACTGTCATAAAGAATTTCAACTTTCCAGTTCCACGCATGGTTCAAATAAAAAAAAGACTATACACAGCTTGTGGTTCAACTTTCAACGCATGGTTCAACTTTCAACACATGTTTCAAATCAAATTAAAATGACATTCATTTTTCCTGTTTGAGACTATGCAGTATGCACAGCTGGATCTTTACTGATTGCTGTCAACCTTATAATAGTTTTGTGTATAAAAAAGACCCAGCTTATTCGACCAAGCCCCAACTTTAAATCAGCAACCTGTAGTAGCAGACTAGCAAGTACGGAGTAACAGTTTTACTTTGACTTTTAATTTAAAGGTTCCGGTTCTTTACAAACCGGTATCACTAAAACAGTATAAAACATTAAAAGTATTAAAATGAGGAGATAAAGTAATAATTTTTAATTTGAAGGATTCCGGTTCCTCCAAAACCGGAATCCTACGTGTATCGTTGAGATCCACGTATGCTTAAAATCGAGTCACATCTTCATTTTTGTACAATTCCGGTAGGAGAAAAACCGGAATTCTTAGATCCGGTTTGTGGCATACCGAAATTATTAAAAAGTGGGGTAGATTGGTGATTTGAGTTTGGTTTGGTGTATATGGGTGATTTGAGTTTGCATTTGGGTTAGATTGGTAAATTTTCCTCATTCTCCACCCAATATTTATTTACATTTTAGTATCTAATTCTCTGTCTTTTTTTAAAAGCTATCTATGTTTTCTTAAATTCATAATGGACAAACTAAAGAAAATCTAGTCAGGTGTCGGTCTCATTCTCTGATCACATTTAAAGAGGTAAAATTATCCGTTATTCAATATTCGTTCATTATTCATTCGTGAAAATTCATTTATTTAGTTAATGAATTGAACTAATCCAAATACATTCCATTAGTAAACGGATTAAACGGATTTGATCCATGAATCTGTTTAATCCATTAATAAACTGTTAAGGATGTTTTTTTTAAGGGACCGTTAAGGATGTTATAATGACAAAATAGAAGAATATTATAATGACAAAATCCGTTTAACTTATACTAGGTTTGACTCTGTGTTTTGTGATTAGTGCATGTTTAGACACCTCTAGCTTAGATTTGAATTTTAGCGGGCTAATTCTGATGAATATGCATACTAACTTATATCTTAAGCTGGGTTTTATGTCTAAAAAATATGATAATGCATCAGAAAATTCAACGAAAATATGGAATGTCTTAAACTTAAAATAGAGTGTAATATTTTAATCAACGAAAGAGGCAAGTATAATTGGTTCGACGACTTATAGTCTTAATTAATCAAAAAAATAATGTTTTTTTTCAAATTTAATTTTTACAGAGCAACCTAGTCTATAACGTAAAGGGTCTACTTTGCCACACTACCGAAAACATACTAAAATCTCATTCTCTGATCACATTACCGAAAACACACTACAATGTTTCATATTTTTCTTATATTAAAATGCCACACAGTCGATCCCAATTTGGGAGTTAATTTTCCACATTATCGGTTATAGTAATAGAAAGAAGATGGTAGTAGCAAGTGAAAAACATTTATTGGACAGGAAAAAGACTAACGCAAATAACAATAGAGGATGGAGGTGGTGGTTTCAGACTTTTGACTCAAGTAAAGACAAACTGGCTGCAGAAAGCTACAGGCAAAGATACCAACTAGGTGTGTTCTTAGCCAGCTCAAAATACATTGGCTTGATGCTAAACGGATGAATTCTGAAGTATCAATAACAATATCTTTTCTTCCATCAATCTTTTTGGCGTGTTACAAACATCTTATTTGGAAGTAGATAAACTAAAGAGATCACCAATGGTCAAAGCCCGCAAGTAATGGCCTCTTTCATCAGGTGAAATTGAGTGAACTGTTTGGAATGCTTGAACACACATACCTCATACGGGGACAAGACAAACCTTACCTGAGAAGCGGAAATGGTATCAAAGTTTAAAATCTTATGTAAACAAAATGTAAGAGGGCAGAAAGCACAAGTGTCACTTAAGAAACTTGTATAATAAGACACAAGGAAAATACTTATCACCTTTGCCTCCTCTAACTACAGGCTGAATGATCAATGATGTTTACAAAATTACACTGATAACTACAGAGAACACGAATTACCATATCAGCTGCAGTATATGGTCTGATCTATCTGAGGTGGGATCTGTTTTATCTCAGTACCAAGTTCTTGTTCAATTCTATACCTGGTGGGACAAAACACAACACGAATTACCAAGTCGCTTCTAACAAGAACGAAAAAGAAAGTTGCACACGGAACACCAATCATACATACAAGTTAAAGCGGTCTTCATAAGTGATCAAATTCACAGCTAACCCAAGGTGCCCAAACCTTCCAGATCGACCAACCTGCAAGATGAGTAGACATATATTCAAATAAATTTGCCGCAAAAGGCTGAAGAATTAGTCTATAATTTTTATAAGGAAAATTAAACACACCCTGTGAAGATACGTTTCAGAGTTTTTAGGGAAATCAAAATTGATCACGACGTTGACAGCTTGGATATCAATTCCCCTAGTAAATAGATCTGCAAGTTCATCAGCACTTCAATCTGTTAGACTCGTAATTTTCCTCTTACAACGAAGTGCATTTACTAAGGCTCTACAAAGTTATTATACAGCCAAAGGAAGGCAGAAGCATCATACCAGTGCAAACAAGATTTCTACAAGCACCATTACGGAAGTCATGAAATACTCTATTGCGGTGATCTTGCAGCATTTTCGCATGAATATAAAAGCAAGAGTAGCCAAGCTCAGTGATTTTCTTGGCCAGCAACTCAACACGATTGACGGAGTTGCAGAAAATAATTGACTGGTTAATTTGAAGCTGGAGGCATATAAAAAGAAAGAGTTGTAAATAATAAAGGAGTACAGAAACTGAAGCCAGCAGCATGTTGATGCAATGAGAAAATACCTTGGAGAACAAGGTGTTAAGGCAATGGACTTTTTGTCGTTCTTCCACAAAAGCATAAAATTGTGTAATACCCTTTAAAGTAAGTTCATCCATGAGATTAATAACATAAGGTCTTTGAAGATATCTATCTTTGAACTCTTTGACAGTAACAGGAAATGTAGCTGAAAACATCAAAATCTGGCGAGTTGGGGGCATAAAGTGTATTAGGTGTTGTATTGAAGGCTGAAACTCCGGAGATAAAAGTTTATCTGCCTGCAAAAAGTTACTTAAGTCAGATACCATATTAAAAAGAAAATAATATCACTAAACTCTAATTGGATCGAGAATCTTTAAAAATGGGTATTTAACCCTTCTAATTTAAGTTCACGGTCTAGTTTATACCAATTGAGGATTGTTAGTTAGTGCTCGAGAAACAAATTTGGTGACCACGGATGGAATTGTCCGCATACATAAACTACTGACTGGGTTCATATTGGCCCCAATGGCCAACAGAACGCTGGAAAGACGAAATACAATGGCTTCATCTAAATTTGAAATTTGGATATCAACTCTGATGGAAATGAAATGAGTTGTAATATTATCAGCATCACACAATTAGTAAGAAATTAGACGATTTAAGTTGCGATCTTTTTTATATATAACTGAAAATTCAGATCCTTGATGTCAATTTAATCCTGAACTACACTGGATAACCAATTATGACATCCAAACAACACAAAAAGGGATTCGTGCAACAATATTTGGTGATCTAACCAGTCTCGGATCAGATTTAGAAATATGATCACTGAATCCGAGAGAACAAAAGGTTTGCGTAAATAGTAAGAGCCAAATATACCTCATCCATTACTAACATCGAACAATCTTTCAAAACACAAATTCCCTTTTTTGCAAGATCTAGGATTCTCCCAGGAGTACCAACAAGCAGATGGACTGGTTGATACAACCGCATAATATCATCCTTCAGACTTGTTCCCCCAGTAGTAACCATAACCTGGATATTCAAATGCTTTCCAAGCTCTTTACACACTTGTGAAGTCTGAAGAGCTAACTCCCTGGTTGGAACGAGTATAACAACTGTACAGTGCCAGAATATTGTCAGTGGAAACTATGCTCCTATACTATGTACTCATTTGCTTGTATCCATTCTTGTGCAAATTGATAATGCATGACATTTAATTCTACCGAGGGCTACCAAATCTAGTTATTCATGATGGAAAAAATATGTTTATGTACTTTAAACGATATAGAGGACATTTGGCATCATTAACAAAATAACAACAAGAATATCTAACATTCAACTCTTATAGCAGATATTGACTGTCCTGATATGATAATTATGTCAGCAAACACAAGCAAAAGGACCTTCCGACGATGTTTCAACACAGTAACGTTTTCATTCAACAGATATTAACTTAAGCGCATAAATCGCATTGGATCATCATAAATACCTTGAATAACATTTTTATCTTGATCAATTTTCTCTAACGCCGGAATACAAAAGGCTGCAGTTTTTCCAGTTCCATTTTTGGCTCTGGCAAGAATATCACTACCAGTTAATGCAATCGGTATACTTTCTTCTTGAATTGGTGATGGCCTTTCAAAGCCCTTCTCATATATACCCATCAGCAGCTCACGCTTCAGAAAATAATCTTCAAATTCATTTCCCTTGGTAGCCGTGACATCCTAAAACCATTTGAGAGAACAATTCAGGGTAATGTATTAAAAAGAGAGCCCCTCGTCACACAATAAATTGCAATAAATTCATATGTTGTCTATGCATTTGGTAACATCAAAAAATGTTTTCAACAGTACTTATAACTTATTGATGAGTATGCTATACTAAGGAAAAGCAAATCTTTCTGGTGACAAGAGCAAACACAGCAGAGTAAAGTGAACAGTATACATGCAATGCAGACTAGTAATGTAAAAAGTAGAAATCTTGTACCATTGAATTTATACCTATCTACATGCAAATAACCTAAAATGCTAATGAGCCAAGTTTAATACAAATGTCTAACTACTCAATGTAGCCCCCAGTTTTCTTGTTATACTACCGTCACAAAAGCAGCACCATACAGTAACTTAACTGGATTCAAGCACATGCTCAACTCTGTGCGTGATAATAGGTCCAACTAATAGATAATGATGCTAGCTAAATTAGCAATACGCTGCTTATGGTTTGTAATAAAGTTATCAGTTCTAGTGTACCTCTGTCCTGTAGCGGGTATCAGGTGGTGGTAACTTCAAATGTGACTTCCAATCTTGGGAGCTGAAAGGAAAAAGTGCATGTCATGATATAGTGGAGTTTATTAAGTGAATGAAAATGAACGAAAAACAATTGAGCAAGTTATACTGAACAATTCAAGCCTGTGATAACTATTAGGATATAATTGATGATAGAAAACAAACATATTTCTAGGTTGTGTGCACGGATATCTGCTTACAAGGAGGAGACAGAGAAGCTATTCCAAAGCATTGACTCTACTATACTTGTAGAGGATATTATTTAACCAACACAAAGGAGACTCGCTAGAGTATAAAATTTATTGGGATCAATGCTTTATCTTTAACAATTTCTAATAGAATTATTAGGGCAGATATGAAAGTTTATAATTTATTTAATCTACAGCAAACATCTTTAACCTACCAATTAAAATAACCGTGTGCTTGCATTTGCTACAATCAAGGGTTCCCAAGCAAAAACAGCATTC
Source organism: Rhodiola kirilowii (assembly GCA_033675215.1). Taxonomy (NCBI): domain Eukaryota; kingdom Viridiplantae; phylum Streptophyta; class Magnoliopsida; order Saxifragales; family Crassulaceae; genus Rhodiola; species Rhodiola kirilowii. Next base: position 10,058,704 of record CM066200.1, read on the forward strand.
ACTAATGCACTATCACAAGGAGTTTCAACAAGGGCACATGCTAGTACCATAACAACTTCATAAATAAAGTTGGAATACCTCGAATCAGTTTGGACGGTCTTCTCAACTTCATCAGCAGTTGCCTCCTTCCCTAACTGGTTCCTGGTCAACAACTGTTGCTGTTGTTGCTCATAGTGCTGTTGTTGCTGAAACTGCTGATGGTTGGGTACAACATTCCTCGGCACATACTGCTGCTGAGGAAACCTCTGCTCAAAATTAGGGTTACCACCCATTCCTCCACCACGTCCCGGACCACCCAATCCTCTACCATTTGCCCCACCACGTCCCGGACCACCTATCCCAGGGGGGAACCTTCCTCTAGCATTATACATATCTAACTGATCAACCAAACAGTAAAACCTGAACCACGATTCCCAACGCGCAACACCGATTCACTCTCTTTAAAATCGAGGTCACTCGGATCGCGACACAAGTCTCTAGAAAACTCTATAAATCAACAAAAAAATCGTAACCCTAATTCAACTCCTCAACCTAAATTACACAAACCCGATCAGCACCTACAGCCTAACAACAATATCAAAAGAGAATCAGGTTGAAAATGAATCAAACGCGCTAGACGATTCTACGGTTACTGTTTATACAAACTCTGCGTTAGACTACAACAGTCTAAATGGAAATGAAGAACAGAGGGGATCAACCGGCGTTAAGAGATCGGAGGAATTCGAGAGAACGACCAAGTGTATTTTTCTTCTAGATAATGTGATTCTCGTTTCCTTCCGCTGCGTTGTGGTCGAGGCCCGAGGGTTAGGGCGTCTGCTGTTTTTCCATAAATTACACTTTGGCCCTAATCATTGATTACACATTATCATAAATTGTTATGTTAATTGATTGCATTATAATTGAATTAAAATTGTAATTAATTTTGGCGATGCATTATTTAAAAAAATTATTGAATTAAAAGTGTAATTGATTTGCGAAAAGGGTGACAGTTGAGCTGCTTAACTCTTGATTACAAATTAAGAGGTCAAGGGTTCAATTCTCCCGAGTAGCATAATGGCTTGTGCTTCAATTGTTTGTGATAAATATGTTCGATGATTTGTCCTAAAATTATAAATTTTAATAATCTTGTATGAATAAAAAAAGTATTAGATGAAAGGTGCAAAAAGGGTAACTCATCAATAAAAAAAAGTATACTTTATTTTTAATATAAAAAAGTGTAATTGAGTTACGCAATGCATTAATCAATAAATTTTATTTAGAAAAATACTTTTATTAGATGAAAGGTGCAAAAAGGGTCTCTTCGATGAGGTGCTCAATGAATGTACATGCTTTGTGGTTTGGAAAAAGATCAAGTCAGAACTAGTAGATTTCACCGGAACTTAAATTTTTCTTATTTGTTCTTATCTATGATCCTTAAATTTAGCAAATAAAGTAATATTTTAATTACAACTTATCTCATTTGAGGGTATATTAGTCAATTTATCTTTAAAACAACGACTTTAAGTTCATATTCTTCTCACGCAGCAATCTCCATCCCTTACATGCAAATCCCAAACCATAATCCTCGATATCACCTCCATCTTCGCTCATCGGCGAATCACCCTCAGAATATCCTTCCGATGACCATTAATCTGTCTCCATCATTCTCGATTTCATCTTTGGATTTCTAATAATGGAAATCATAATATTCGATCGATCCCAGAGAAGCAGCGCTGATTTTCGAAGATGGTGGAATCTCCAGCATTCTCAATTTCATCTTTGGATTCCAAATAATGGAAACCATAATATTCGATCGATCCCAGAGAAGCAACGCTGATTTTCGAAGATAGTGGAAAGTCGTGATCGACCCGGATTGCGAAATGAGAATCAGAAGTAAAGAGATGAAATTTTGCTTTGTGGAAGAAAAAAGTACAAGGTCGTGTTTGCCATTGTTGAATGGTTGGCCCACCAACTCTCTTGAGGTTTATTGTTTGTGATTTAGAACTTGATGTTCGTAATTTTGATTGTAACGGTATTGATCAAAATCACGAGCAACGGAGGCATATTCACGAATATTACACAAATTCAAAAATATATATATATATGACTATATTCTAAACCATTAACAATCTTATTATATGCACGGATTTTCATATTATCGCATAACTGAGTTTCAGCATCTTATACAAAACCGTGAACAACATAGGCATAATAACGAACAAATTTAACCATGAACACGGAAATATATGTGGATAATTGAAGATGGTAGTCAACTGTGAAAGGAAATCGTTGAGAGGAAAGACGCTTGTTGAAGAGTTCGTAATTTTGTCTTTTAAAAATCTAGGGTTCAGAATAACGAAACATCTATTTGACTGTATTCATGGGATTATAAGATTAAAATATAAATTATCATTCCTAATATACGCTTACGAGCCACTAAAACGATTAAAAGATTATTTATTTCAAAATAATCTTGATTAATATGATCTGTTTAGATTATCAGATCAACAAATATTAAAGTTCTAAGTGCCGACCAGAATTCAACCCCTATAATTTTGATGATGTTTGATAAATATTGAAAAACTTATAGCACTTTGAAAATTTTATGAAATGAAAGAAATGACATACAAAACGAATAAAGTGTCTTTTTTTATATATTTTGTTAATTTATCCTTAAATTTATTTTTTTTAAATAAATTCTCTGATTGAATACAATGCATATGACGGGTTGAGATTCCATGAGAATACTAAATTATATGAGAAATTAGAAATAATCTCAATCCTCCATCTCATAACATATAGGGCTGAAATTGATTAAAATTAAATTCATAATTCATAATTAATATTAGATTAACAAGTAATTAGGAGCAAATTAGGCATAAAAATCAAACATAAACCAATATCCGGCAAACATCTCCCTTCATCCCACGATGGCGAGCTCTGCAATCCCTCCGCCAACTTATCTCGCTCCACAATGTCGATCGCCTCCGCGCCAGATCCTTTACGTATATGCATGCCTCGATCTGGCGACGTCGCTCCCATAGCCGTAACCCTATTCCATGAGAAGGGACCAGCCCGCTCGTCACCGACACGAACAAGTCATGGAAGCGATGTGGGCGTTCATGGAGATATGAAGAGCTTTCCTTCTGAGGTGATGGAACCGATTAAGAAGACGAGCGTCGACGATCTATCATCTCCAAATCATAGATTTAAGATTTCTGATTGGGGTGCTTTCCAAATAAAAGGCGTAGCAATTACAAACAAAATTTGTTCACTATGACTAAAATGCGTAGTTCCTAAATCAGAATTTGTAGTTGTAATTGGAGGTGCTTTCCGACTAAAGTGCGTAACAATTACAAACAAAATTTGTAACAGTCATTATGACTAAAATGCGTAGTTCCTAAATCAGAATTCGTAGTTGTAATTGAGGGGTGCTTTCCGACTAAAATGCGTAGCAATTACAAACAAAATTTGTAACAGTCACTATGATAGCTACAAATTTTAAACAGAAAGCTACACATTATAAATGTATGCCTATCAGAAATTGCATATTTACGCATTTTAACTAGAAAGCTACGCATTATAAAAAAAGTTATATTAATTTGCAGAGTGTATCATTTCGTACGTTTAGAAGCGTAATATTCGTAGTAACATCGGACCGATCGAATAGGAGGAAAAAATATATGCAAAAACCGATCGAACTTGCGCAAAAAAGCAAGATCGTGATGTTTCGAAGAATATTTCGAATTGCATAAATGACTAATTTATCTTTAAATACGAATTTAATGCATAAAAACAATTGGAAAATCACGAAAAATCAGGACCGTTCGATCTAAAATCCAACGCAATTGTTATTTTCATTTCTTGTTATTTTATCATATTATGCATAGAATAAAGATCACATGAGAAGTGACATGTTTCATGAGAAATGAGAAGTCTTAATGACCATTAGATTATTAATCTAATGGCTGTTAATCAACGCTAACTTATTCGCACAATCACGTTTTAATTACGATAAAAGAGTAAATTAGTAATTGGTTAAACCTAATGATAATCAATCCCCGACGTTCAGCGTTCGGCTGAGTCGCCGTTCAGAGGTGAAAGTGGACGATGAAGTGATGGCCACGACCGGAGGTGCCACAATCGTCATCGCCGGTTTTCACCTTCACAGTCGATAGTAGTCGACGTTTGCGTTTAGTCGACAGATGAATAGTAATTGTACATGCCGCGCGCTCAGCCTTCACTTTAACGCCGTGCCCAACCTTTACATTAACTTGTTAACGTCTTCTTTGGGCGCGGCTCACTCAATGCGAGTGTGGAGCGCGCGGATCACTGTGTAAATGCTACACATTATCCTTTGAAAAGCTACGAATTATGTATATTTGAACGCGCGGATCACTGTGTAAATGCTACGCATTATCCTTTGAAAAGCTACGAATTATGTAAATGCTACGCATTATACTTTGAAAAGCTACGAATTATGTATATTTGAACGCACGGATAACTGTGTAAATGCTACGCATTATCCTTTGAAAAGCTACGAATTATGTAAATGCTACGCATTATCCTTTGAAAAGCTACGAATTACATAAATGCTACGCATTATCCTTTGAAAGCTAAGAATTATGTATTCCGTAGTAATTATATACAAAATTCGTACATTTTTAAAGCATAATTCGTAGTAATTATATACAAAATTCGTACCTTTCAAAGGATAATTCGTAGCTTTTACACATTGATCCGCGCACTCCACGCTGACATTAAGTGAGACGTGCCCAAAGAAGACATTAACACGTAATGTCTTCTTTGGGCGCGGCTCACTTAATGTCAGTGTGGAGCGCGCGGCACCGTCATCTTCCCTGGAAATCGAATCGGACTGGTTTCAGACGGCAGGGTTACGTCGGACAGGGTTGGCTGATCGATTGGCTGCGAGGATGACGACATCGACATCGATTGACATCGCAACGTCGGACAGGGTTGTCGGAGGTCGACTGATCGGAGAAATCAAATCAACATCTTTGGACTAAACTACTCCTAATTCGTATATTAATCTTCTAATTAGTCGTGATTTGAAATTAATTCTATCTAATTTTAGTAATTGATTAACGAAGATGAATGAATAAGATTAGTTGTTATTTCTTACGAAAATGACACTTCTCAACCGGACTCATTATGCATATGACATTATTTTATCCGATAAGTCTTTAGATGAGACGTGAGAAATTATATACGCTTGACCTTGAGCAAGTGTTCATACATAATGCAATCAACATTTTAGCAATCATCATAAAGTTCTATTTCACCTAATTTACTCGTATACGCAGCGAGATCATCGGGGCTAGTTGATGGAGCGATCGGAGCATTACGACGGCGATGTTCACAACTGTGTGATCAAGCCAGTGAGTTTATCTTCGGATTGTAATCTTTCAGTTGTTTTTATCGCTTTAATGTTTATGTTTGCGAAATGCGAAGTTATGGAGTCCTGATTATGCAGAGAGTTGATCCGAAGAGGCGGAAGGAGAAGGTGTATGTAGGTTGTGGAGCTGGATTCGGAGGCGACAGACCGATGGCGGCGCTTAAGTTGTTGCAGAGAGTGAAAGAGCTTGATTATCTTGTGCTAGAGTGTTTGGCGGAGCGGACGCTTGCTGATCGTTATCAGGCTATGGTGGCTGGCGGTGATGGATTTGATCCTAGAAGTGTGTGTGCTTGTGATTTTAACTATTTTAAGTCTACTTAACAATATCTCATAAAAAAAAAGTCTACTTAACAACATTTTATTCAAGTGATGCTGTGATATGTTGTCTGTGCATATGAGGAATGAGTGTTTCATTTTTAAATTGGCTTGCAGTTTCGGAATGGATTTCACTGCTTCTGCCTTTGGCTGTGGAAAGGGGAGTTTGCATAATTACCAATATGGGAGCTAGTAAGAAATTTAGATTTCGTTTGTCATGGACATTGAATTTCTTAATTCTAAGGCTCTTGATTTTTTATTTCTGTGTAGTGGATCCGGTTGGGGCTCAGGATAAAGTTATAGAAATAGCTCGAACCCTGGGTATTGACGTATCAGTTGCTATTGCTCAGGAGATTTCTAATGCCGATTCAGGTACCTTTGTATACTACATAATCAAAGCGCCATTTGTCTGGTTTTATGATGTGTAAACTGTTACGCGGACTTTTATTCACGTTTCCTGAGGTATCCATTGCAATTATTTCATTACATACCTAAGATGCGACTGTAAGTAACCATCATCTATTTACTGATTTAGCACAGGGCACTAGCACTTACATGGGAGCAGCTCCTATCGTTGAATGTCTGGAGAAGCACAATCCTAACATCATTATTACTTCTCGGGTAGCAGATGCTGCCTTGTTCTTAGCTCCCATGGTACGAGACAATATCAGCTTGTATATTCACGTAGCACTTATGATTCTGACTGCATTCATCCTTTAATTGCCAATACGGCCTATGTATAAGGCTGTATTTTGGCTTCTACATTGCAAAGTAGCAACTGAAAATGTTGTTTAATGATCACGGAATGTAATTAGGTTTATGAACTTGGATGGAATTGGGACGAGATGCATCTTCTTGCGCAAGGTTCGCTGGCTGGCCACCTTCTAGAGTGTGGATGTCAACTCACCGGGGGATACTTCATGCATCCGGGTAACTTTCTTTTCAACTTCTGTTTGCTGGTTGGGAATTTTGTAGAAGTTTGTTCGATATGTCATGTCATTAAAATCGTCAAGCAATGCAGTGATTCTGTAGTTAAATTGTGTACTACTCTCGTTTGATTGTCTTTGAGACAGGAGACAAATATAGGAATCTGTCTTTCAACAAGCTTCTGGATTTATCACTTCCTTTCGTGGAAGTAAGTGCTGATGGAGATGTGTGGGTCGCAAAGGCAGGCAATAGTGGTGGGGTTCTTAACCACAATACATGTGCTGAGCAACTTCTTTATGAGGTTGGAAATCCAGGAGCTTATGTTACCCCAGATATCGTAAGTTAGCGCTAAACCCTTCAACAACATAGATCCTATAACTTTGATTGCATCAAATAATGTCAAAGGCTCCCTATTGGACCAGATAATTGATCTTCAAGAAGTTTCTTTTGTGGAATTATCACCTGATCGAGTTTTATGCACTGGAGCAACGCCATCTTCTCAACCTGTGCCTGATAATCTGCTACGACTAGTTCCCGAGGTATGTTCTGGACTTCTGGTCAAATAACTAAGCATGACTTCTGAACTGAGACAATAGTGTTATCATCCTCACGGCTCACTATGTTTCTTTTAGATGCAACTGTTGATGTCCAACAATTAGCAGCATATGGGTCTAACTTTCTGTGTTTATCAGTTACTCATACATACCTGATACCCACACCTTGCAATGTGCAAATGATGTTAAAACTGCTCTACCTTTCACTATTCAGGCTTGTGGATGGAAAGGTTGGGGTGAAATTTCTTATGGAGGATTTCAGTCTGTGAAGCGTGCAGAGGCTGCAGAGTTTTTGGTATATAAACTTTTCTTTTACATGATTTGTTGATTACATGACTGTGGTGCACCTTCACCCTGTAAAACGGAGGCCATGTTACAAGTCATAAGACTATTTCCCCGTAACAACAATTATCTGATTGAATGTTTTAAAATCCTCAGGTAAGGTCTTGGATGGAGGAAGTCATTCCTGGTGTTGGAAGTTGCATAATATCATACATTATTGGTGTGGATAGTTTAGGGGCAATAAGTGACACCACTGCGATTGGGGACAGAAATGAAGATATTAGGCTCCGAATGGATGGCTTATTTGTACAACAAAATCATGCAGTTCAGTTTACTAGGGAGTTTATAGCCTTGTACACAAATGGACCCGCTGGAGGAGGAGGAATCAGGCTAGTCTTATGAGCCTTCTACTTTATACTCGGTCTTCGGTCATAAATTTGAGTCCTGGAGCAGATCCTGCTTTTTGACTCTCTCTCTCTCTCTCTCAGGAACCTTCTCATTTTCTGCTTTTCATTTGTTTATGGAAGTTGAAGATTCTTCCAAGCACTGTGCATTTCTTTTGATTTGACAGTTTGTAATGCTTTTTTCACTCATTGCAGCACCGGACACAAGAAAGAAATATCATTGAGGAAAGAACTGGTATGAACCACTTCTATCTATTTCCATTCCACAATACTAATACTTTGATATTGGTTCTTAGATATTACTATAAGAGCTGTGATGTATCAGATGGTATTTGATGATTCTACTCATCACTCTTTTTCTGACCTTTGTATCAGCAACTGAACATAACTTAAACAGTCTTAATATTACAAGACAGTAAAAATAACTGGAAAACTAAACGATGATTTTGTTATTATGTCATACAGGTTGATCGCGAGCATGTTTATTGGCAGACTAGTGTTAAAAAATCAAATAATCCAACATATAAGTGCAACGTATATATTGAGGATTCCCGCACTTATTGTCCACCAGTGGCCAACTTAACATTGCAAGAAAATCCAACTGCATCATCCGAAGTTGAAACACTTGCTATACAGTCTGCACCTTCTGGCCGGGAGATCAGACTGTATGAAGTTGCTCACTGCAGAGCAGGTGACAAAGGGAATGACATAAACTTCTCCATTATTCCGCACTTCCCTCAAGATATACTGAGGCTAAAGATGGTGATAACACCAGAATGGATAAAGGGAGCAGTCTGGCCACTTCTCCGTGCTACTTCATTTCCAAACTCGAGTGCCAACGTCAGGCTCGAAAGGGAAGTCATTGAGCATCTAAAGATTGAAATTTATGATGCCAGAGGAGTGCATGCGCTGAATGTTGTGGTGCGAAACATCCTAGATGGTGGTGTCAATTGCTCAAGAAGAATTGACCGGCATGGGAAGACGATATCTGATCTTATTTTGAACCAGAAAATCGTCTTGCCTTGATCAACAGAGACATCCTACTTAAGGCTATCATATTTCTCATACAGATACTACATCAAATATTATGTGGTTCTATAAATCCCAAAGATCAACACAACAAGTTACATATATAAGGAGTATCATTTCTAGACAACCCTATCGACTTTGGTGAATTCCTTGTCACTAGAGACCACTCATTATGCGCTTTTGCCAACATTGATGACCAGAAACCATGGTTGTGGACAGTCAACAATTAGCAAAAGCTCACCTCAATTTTCTCCCATTCAGTCACAGAGGTACTAAATTTAGAAGCACTCATGGTGGCTGTCTGTCTGTCTATCTATCTTTTACCTGAAGACATGCATATCCAATGACTTTGTCCTTCCGTATTTTATGGGAATGAGGTTCACCGTCCACTGTCATGTAATAATATAACAAGCATCCCTTGGACAAGGCAAAGACTTTGTTCGATCTCCTAGTTATTTGAAGTCCCCAGAGGAAAGCTCTTTTCATTTCGACTTCTTTTTCCTTCCCACTCAGGTGATTAAGACCTGATTGATCGTCTTTTGAGGGAGGAAAAGGAAGAGGAAATGGAATTCACCGGGACTTTGGATAAATGCAATGCCTGCGAAAAGACTGTTTACATTGTTGATTTGTTGACCGCTGATGGGATTACTTATCACAAGTCATGCTTCAAATGCACCCATTGCAAAGGAACCCTCGTCGTAAGTTGTTGCTTGAGGAACACGCTAATACTCGTTTCATGTATTATATTGAATTGATGTATGAAGTGGGCCGGTTTCCTTGTGCAGATGAGCAACTACTCATCAATGGATGGAGTCCTGTACTGCAAGACACATTTCGAGCAACTTTTCAAGGAATGTGGAAATTTCAGCAAGAATTTCCAAACAGGCAAACCTGAACGACCAAGTGAGCTTGTAAGTATCTCATTGTATTTCAACAAGTTGCTTATAAACAAACTACTTCCAAAGATTGTAACATAGCCGCCTCTGTACAGTCTAGGACTCCGAGCAAACTCTCTTCCTTCTTTTCTGGAACCATAGACAAATGCACTGCCTGCCAAAAGACAGTGTATCCGTTGGAAAAGGTTAGTGCATTATCTAACAGGATGGAAAAAACATATCAATGATTCTAACAGAAAATATATACAGGTGACTATGGAGGAAGAATGCTTCCACAAGCAATGCTTCAAATGCGCACATGCTGGTTGCCCGCTCACACACTCATCCTATGCTAAACTTGATGGAACATTATACTGCAAGGTTCATTTTGCTCAGCTATTCATGGTGAAGGGAACCTACAGCCATGTTCTTGACGTTGTGAAGCAAAAAACGGCAGCACAAGAAGCAGCAGCAGCAGCGGAAGTTGCCCATGAGGAGGCGGCAGACGAAGCAGAGGACAAAGAAGATGATGAACAAAACCAGCAAGAGAGTTAAAAATTTATATCAACTCCACTCGTTGTTTCTGTAGACAGATATTTATACTTGTGTGTGTGTAACTTCAGTCAAGTTGAAACCTTTGTTGTTTTCCTTCTTGTAATGAAAATCGCTTCTTTGACCCTGGGGGTTTGGACTGCCTGTTTGTCCTTGTTTTTACTCAAATTTCAGAACCATGGTAGTTACTGTTTCTTCCAATGTGATATGTGAAACCAAAACCTGGTGATTTGGACTGCCTTTTCTTTACAAATGAAATAGTAGAAAGTAGGAGGAGATTACAAAACCAATAGAAGCTATATACACCTTTTCACTTTTACATTTCATTGCTCTATTGATTTCGGGTAAAACGGAAAATCCAAAAGAATAATATACATTGAAGAAAACTGCATGCTCCAGCCTCCATGAATACTTTCTTTGGATTCTTTGACGCGATTTCAGATGCAATGATAAGCAAGAGCACTGGGAAATTTGGAGGCGGATTGATATTATATAGCCATAGAGGATCCAAAACTTTGTGAAATTTACAAAAAAGGTAGTTTATTCTTTTCTCATTCCACGATTAGTTTCACTTTCACTGCTCACACCTTTTGTCCGTCTTCGAGCAGTTCAGGGGGACGCATGCGCAAGTTCTGTTTGTTCAAAAGTGTAGTTAAAAAGGGTGAGAAGGCATGACCAGGATGAATGAATACAAAACACGATACGAAAATACAGCTCCTTGTATACCTTGGGGTGTAAAATTAAATAGGGGAGGAAGAGGTTGGCCATTGGGCAAGCATGCGTCAGGAGACCTCAAATCATCGAAGAACGGATGGGCACATGCCTCTAGCTGTTTTTACAGCCAAATGATAACAAGAGCTTTAGTTTATATTTAGAAACCACATTGTCATGTTCATAGTTGAATCCAAGTGAATAAGGGGAGGGGAATCTTACAGGTGAGAAGCGCAGTTTTGGTGAGTACTGTAACATTCTCGATACAAGATCAAACGCTTCAGGAGGATATTTTTTGTTGAAAACTTTGTGCCAGGGACGCACTTTTATGAGGGGGAACTTGAATTCTTTGTACTCAGGATTCATGCACTTTACTTCTTCTCTTGTCGGTGTCCCTAAAATCTGATACGGCGAAATAGATGTTAGTAATTAGGGTACCAAGTGGTAAACACACAAAACCCCCAATGTTTCGTAAAACATGTGGTTAGTATACGAGTCCTAATGCTGTACAAAATTCAAGCGAAGAAAAATGACAAGAAGCACGTGGATTAACGTCATACCTTGATTATTTCAACTAGCTGGTCTACGCCACTTTCACCAGGAAATATAGGCTGGAAGGAACATAGTCGATATCAGAATCGTGTTCCACAAAAGCAGCACGAAAAAAGCAGCAATAAGTATAAACATGTCACTCACGTGTCCAAGTAAGAGTTCAGCCATGACACAGCCAGCAGACCACATATCAATTGCCGAGGTGTATTTAGTAGACCCAAATATAAGTTCTGGAGCTCTGTAATACCGTGAACATATGTACGATATGTTGGGTTCACCGGGAACCTACAATCACAACTAAATACGTCAATATGTCTTCACAGACCGACTTTGAAAAGAAGTCCTGAAAAGTGAAGACAAAAATTGTATACCAATATCTTTGCACTTCCGAAATCGCATAGCTTCACTTCATGTGTTTGAGGGTTCACCTACAATGCGAAGATTCACACTTCAGTACAGAGAAAAAATAAAGCAGTTACACAACCTGCTTGATATTCAAATATGAAGCCCTAAAGTTGTTGTGACGTGGAGTTGTGGACAAGTAAAGACAACTTACTAATATGTTTTGTGGCTTAATATCACGGTGGCAGACTTCAACAACATTGTGTATGTAATTAAGTGCCCGACAAAGCTGCAAGAACATATTTCGTGACCATAGTAAGATAACACGAGATGGTGTTTGAAAGCAATTTACTTTCAATATATAGTGATATGAAAAGAAAGTGAACACACTTTTTAAGCGTACCTGGAAGATATAAAGTTGGATGTGCAAAAGCGGCATGGATTGGTTCCTCTTGCTGTAATGCCGCGAAACACTACAAATGGTTTCAGGGACATATTCGAGCACGAGGTTGAGGTAACGATCATCTTTCTCAACAGAAAAGAAACAATTACGAAGCTGACAAACATTAGGATGACCCAGTAAGCGCATAAGTGATAGCTCTCGGCTCTTAAATCTCTTATCCTGTAGAACTTTCTTTATTGCAACTATTTCGTTCGTTTCCACTGATCTAGCCTGCATTGTTGTAAAATAAACCACCATTAGCAGGCTGGAACAGATGGACATTACCATGACAAAAAAAACAACAGTAATCTGGAATAACGACCAACCTGATAAACAACACCAAATGAACCACTGCCAACAATACGTTCTGCGATATATGATACTGTCTGCAAATTTTACATCAAAATGAATTTAAGAAAATCAGCTAACACACGACCAAACTTCACCAAGGACGGAGATCAAAAAAACAAAAGGCATTGCGATGTTAATAGGAGGCTTAATTGGTTGGCAGACTCACCTGTTCTGATTGACCATCATTACCGCCAACTGTACACGAAATTATCTGGCCTATTTCAGTCCCTTTACCAATTATGATAGTGTGATTTTCTCCCTGCATAAATCACGTCAAAGTTGCTCAAAATTAAAATGTGAAAATGCAATGAATAAAACGAGGACCGTACTACAAAAAGAAAAAGAAAGAAAATGGCCTTACATTTGCTTCAATACTACTATCAACCACATTCTCTACTTTTGTTTCTCGAATATCCTTTTCAAGTTGCTCATTGGACTTTTGTTCCTCTTTCACATCATCTGTTGATTCAACAACTAGCGCTGGATCGAATGTAACAAGCTGTTCCGAAATGCTTTCATCAACCAACTGCGTATCACTAATACCAACGCCGTCCCCTTCTTGCTGAACAGCCACAGACTTTTCACTAGACCCTTTCTGCCTCTTGCCGGAAGATCCCCACTTTCTCCAAGAACTTTCTTGCTGCATCAATCTCTTAAATGTCAGTCTAGCTATTGCAATCCCACTATGCAAACACAACACGAATCAAACTAAACAAAATGAATAAATACAAAAATTTTAATATTAAATATTAAAAGGAAAAAAACTTACAGGCTCCAGCACAAATCTATATGAACTCATGCTGCTCATCTTCTTGAAAAGATTCATCGTCCCAATCCAAAACTTAAATAAAAAGAACAGTTTTCGGCAATAACACAACAAAAAGATTACAACTTTACCAAAACCCAAACTCCAGAAAACCCTAAATCGAATATTCCCGCCAAACCCAGTACAAATCCGTTCGTGATAAACCAAAATCCGCCGGATTGTGAGATTGTGTGGCGGTTGTGGGGCATTTTTATACACGATAGGGTTGGTTGGAAGCTGGAGAAAGGTGTGTGTAGATTCATCGCAAGTCGGATCAGGCGGAAATACTGTTTACAGTTGTTACAGCTTAATTTGACCGATAGATTTGTTTCAGTTTCAGTTTGTTCATATCACCGTCGTTCTCGCGTGTACAACGGTCGTCTTTCCAACGCATACTCTTTCTTATTCCAGTCCACATTTCGTCACCTTTCTGAAACATCTCAAACTTAAGGAAACCAATCATCATTTCATTAACTTTAGGGACCTTAATGTAAATATCAATATAATTAAAACGCGTAATCCTCTGTCGTTTCGATGGGAACAATGTTTTTTATTTTTATTTATTTTTAAATAAGTTAGTATAATCGACTGATGCAGCCTTCAAGAAAATCTTTGGATCCGCATTTCTGAGAATTGAAGCGAGCTAGCTAGCTAGCAATTTTAGGGTTTGTCGAGCTTCAAGGATTTACTTATATATTTTCAGTATCTGCATCTCTGGTTTTGCCCTTTCTTTTTCCTATTTTTTCCTTTCCTTGTGTTGGATTTTGAGGTGAAGTCTGGCAGATTTTGTAGATAGAGTTAATTTATTTTTTTCATATTTTTTTAGAAACATTTGAATTGGTGTTGTTGAATATGGTATCTGTGTTTAGTAATTATGTTACAGTGTATTTATTTTTGTGATTGGAATTAGGGTCGAAGATGGACTCACCAAAGCCAGACGTGAATTCAGTTCGTAATTGCATCCATTATCAGGCTAGGTATGAAAAATTGCGTCAACGACAGGCCTTGAGGGTTTAGCGGTTACGAGTTTTGGCACTTGGGCAAAGCAACAAGTGACGAGGGGGGTGGAGGTGGACGAGGCTGTTATAGCATTCAATTTGAGAAATGCTCCATGTAAGAGCAGTGGCATCTGCTTCTGTCAGTATCAAGAATGCAGCAAAACTAGGAGATATTCTTGTGGTTGCCCACTTCTCGAAGATCCTATCTGACTCTGGAACACTCAACCTTAATCATGATCAGGTGTCCGATCATCTTGTGCTTGAAATCCTCCGTAGACCATCCCTCCATGTTGCCAAGAAGTTTGATTTTTTCAACTGGTGTTCTTCAAAACCTAAATACAAACACTCGTCTACCGCGTATTCTCTCATGCTCCGGACTTTATGTCGGGCAGGTTATGTTGATCAAGTATCTCAAATACTCAACTCAATGAAGGAAGATGGAGTTGTCATTAACTCGGTGGATTTTAAGCTTCTACTCGATGCTTTTATCCGGAATGCCCGGTTCGATTTAGCCTTACAACTTACTGATCGTATGGAAGAATTAGGAACGGGCTTGGAGTTGCATCAGAATGTGTACAGCACTGTCTTGGTTGCTCTGATAAGGAAAAACCAGCTAAGTTTGGCACTTTCTATCCTTTTCAAGCTTTTAGAGACATCTGATTCCAGTGACTCGATAGGTGTAGATGCATATGCCTGCAACCAGCTATTTGTTGCTCTCCGAAAAGCAAGCAGAAAAGAAGACTTCAAAAAAGTGTTCGATAAATTAAGGGAGACTAAGAGCTTTTCCTGGAGCACAAAGGTTTACAATGTATGCATCCATGCTTTTGGGTGCTGGGGGGAATTGAATACGTCTCTGACCCTCTTTAAAGAAATGAAAGAAAAATGTTCAAGCCATGGAGCTTGTGATCCAGACTTATGCACCTATAATAGCCTTATCCAGTCCTTATGTTTGGACGGCAAGCTCAAAGATGCTATATCTGTTTATGAAGAACTCAAAGTGTCTGGCCATGAGCCTGATGGCTGCACTTATCGCATCATTATCCAAGGCTGCTGTAAATCATACAGAAGTGATGATGCTATAAGGATTTTTGGTGAGATGCAGTATAACGGACTTCAGCCTACCACGGTAATTTACAATTCCCTATTAGATTGTTTATTTAAGGTGAGACAAGTTTCAGAAGCATGCCAACTGTATGAAAAGATGATACAAGAAGGAATAAGAGCCTCGTGTTGGACTCACAATATAATGATTGATGGTCTTTTCAAAAATGGAAAACCTGTTGCAGCGTACATGATATTCTGCGTTTTGAAGAAAAAAGGGCAATTTGTTGACGGAGTCACGTACAGCATTGTTGTGAGTCAGCTTTGCAAAGAGGCGGATGTTGATGAAGCGTTAAATGTGCTAGAAGAGATGGAAGCAAGGGGTTTTGATGTGGATCTTGTTACACTATCATCTGTCATAATCGGGCTCCAAAAGCAAGGTAAGTGGGACTGGGCCGATACGCTTTTGAAGCGAGTGAGAGAGCGGTATCTAGTGCCTCATGCTCTTCAATGGACAGCTAATATGGAAGCCTCTCTCAGGAGTCATCAAAGCAGGAAGAAAGATGGCATGCCCATTTTCCCTTCTGACGGTAGTCTGATAGAGATCTTGAGCTTCATAAATTCTTCTAGTTCCTCCCCCAGTGCTGACTCTACTTCAGAAGCGAGTACAGATAAATACACGAAGATAACTTCTGATGAAAATGATCCCTGGTCATCATCCCCATATATGGACCGGTTGGCCAATCAAGCAGAGCCTCATAACATTCCTGTTAAAAATTTCATTCTTGGTAGAGGCAGACGAGTTCAGGCCAAAGGAGCAATTACTTTCGATATGGATATGAGTAATACTTACCTGTCTATATTTCTGTCCAAGGGGAAGCTGAGCTTAGCATGCAAGTTATTTGAGATATTCACCGATGCTGGGTTTGATCCAACGACATATACATATAATTCTATGATGACTGCATTTGTCAAAAAGGGATATTTTGATGTGGCATTCGGTGTTCTTCGCCAAATGGGTGAAAAAATCTGCCCCACAGACATCGCAACATACAATGTGGTCATCCAAGGTTTGGGGAAGATGCAAAGAGCGGATCTAGCCAGTTTAGTTTTGAATAAACTTGTCGAAGAGGGTGGCTATATAGACATTGTGATGTACAATACCCTTATCAATATTCTGGGGAAAGATGGTCGTATTGAGGATGCTAACAGAATGTTTGAACAGATGAAGGCTAGTGGAGTGAACCCCGATATTGTCACATATAATACCCTCATTGAAGTGCATAGCAAAGCTGGTTTATTAAAGGATGCTTACAAGTATTTGAAAATGATGCTAGACGCAGGCTGCTCGCCTAACCACATCACAGACACAACGCTGGACTTTTTGGGGAAGGAGATTGATAAGGTCAGGTACCAGAAGGCATCAATCATGCCTAATAAAAGGGATGACTCCTTATAGGTGTTTTGGTTACTCAACTCATCGTATTGTCTGGACAAAATTCAACTGCCAAATTTTCAGAACTCAGAAGATGTGAAATTTAATGAATCGGGACTAGTTAAGGATTGGTTTTCAAAAAAAAAATAGGGTTGAAGATTATCAGAATGAGTTCAAGGGTAGTAAAACCAATCTTCTGTGGTAACCTGGATTATGATTCGCGGCAGTCTGATATAGAGAAACTGTTTGGCAAGTATGGGAATGTGGAGAGGGTGGATTTGAAATTTGGTGAGCAGTTTTGGACCTAAATTTACACGGTCGTATGTTCTATTACTTCACGTGTATTTCTGTCGGTGATTCTTTTGTGTGTCACTTAACTGGGCAGCTCTGAAGCACGTCTGCAGTTAGGTTGTTTTTTTAGGCTTCAATATCTTGTCTGGTTGATCTTGTTTTAAATGGAACTGGTGTTGCAAAACTAGAATTGATTTTCGATTGATATCCTGTGTTGTTGTGTTTGTGTCAGATAAGGATGAATGTCGTAGGTAGCACAGTGGGGATGGAATTACTTAAAGCATAAGGATTCTTTATCCAAATAAACTTTACATAGTATCTTTTGCGCCACTTCGATAGAACTTATGAAAAAATAAATTTACCATATAAAAAAAACTTGGAACTTGTGTTTATAAAAACTCGTGGAGCTATATAGAGGACACTTTATCTTTCGTTTTTTAGTGCATTCGTGTTCCACAATTCATGAGGCTCTTGGTTTATATTGGAATGAGATACATTATAGTCTCTTTAGCAGACTCTGGGCTGTGTGTGAAAAGCCCTTCTCTGAACGGAGGCTCCATATGTTGATCAAGAATTAATATAAAGCAGATAGTCTGCCCAGTTGAAAGAGGTGGAAAATTCAAACAAGTCTGCCCAGTTGTCTGATACAGATAATCCTCTAGAAGTGGAAAGAGGTGGTTTGGATGGAGAATCGATGAAGTTATGTCAGATGATGGAAGTGGAGGAGTCGGGCAAGCTTGCCACGACTGATCAATTGAGGGAAGATGGGACGGTTCCTGTTCAGAAGCTTTGTGAGAAGGTTGTAGATGCTGAGGAACTTGAAAGAAGAGTTAATCAAAGAAAGGAGGCCGAAAAGATGTTCCACTTTAATTGGAGAGTGGGGATTAGGGGCAGCTTATCGGAGGAAGGAATGATTCATCTTTTCGATAACATGTTAGAAGATAAATATGTGGAACGGATGAATGGCAAGTGAAGTTGCGTTAGTTGGAGGTTCCGCATGGCTTAGCTCGCTGAGTAGTTTCTGGTGGCTCGGGTGTTTCTTGTTGAGCTGGTCGGCTTTGGTTGCTGTCGGTGTAGTTGGTTGGAGCTTCAGTTTTATCCGGTTTTAGAGTGTGTAGTTGTCAGTGGGTGCTCTCCTGAGCCCTTTAGAGCAGTGCTAGTGGTTCGTCTCTAGAGTTTAGTGGGAGTGGGTGTGTTCGTTGCCGGGCTCTCAGCGTGTCCTTAGTGTTCCGGTCTCTTGGGCCTCAGTGCTTAGTTCTCCCTTAGGAGTGGCTTTCTAGTGTTTGTTTCCTCTTAGTGTTTTGGCCCTATGTGCCTCAGTGTTATTTTTGGTGGTGAAAATCTACTCATGAATCAAAAAAAGAAATAATATAAAACAATTCATTTGAAATGATGAATACCTGAGATCATTTTATAAAATCGATTTTTGTACTTACCAGTCTCTTTATGGCAGGGTTATGTACCATTCAGTTACATGGACTATTTGGAAAGTTCATCCCCTAATTGAGCTCCACTGCATTTTATTTCTGTCTAGACGCCAAGCTTCATCCTCTTTTGAAGAACTAACTTCGTCTGCCTTGGCACTGTCATCCTTCATCACTTCAGACAACATCCTTTTTTTTATTCCTAGTGACATGCTCGGTTGTCCACTTAAAACATGTCACTTCGTAGAGGTGAACCCAGGTGTTGTTTCACTTTTTGCATTGGTAAAAATTGGCATTGAAGCACACTTCTTCTAGTTTATGAATTGTTGCCATGACGGGATCAGTGGCTTATTCTTGATAGACTTTCGTCTTGTTAATTCACTTAACTTACTGTAATTTATTTGATTACTTATTATTTTCCTCTTCAGGATTTGCTTTCATTTATATGGAAGATGAGCTGTTGATGTGGTGAGAAGACCAGATAGGAGAGAGTTTGGTCCAAAGGGACGCCCACTTCGTGTTGAGTGGACCAAGGCAAGTTGATTGACCGTGCGATGTGTATTGCTTTTTGTGCTTTAGCTGTTAGCATAACCTATAACATGTTCTGCAACGTTTATCGTGAAGTTTGAAAATCAGTAATATTGCCTCGGCCCTCAAGCGGCTTCCTCGATTTATAGTCTTTACTTGAACATTACAGCAAGATAGGGGTGGTAGAAGGTCTGATGATCCAAGAAAAGCTTCAATTAACAGCAGACCCTCGAGAACATTGGTTGTCATCAACTTCGACCCAATAAATGCCAGGCCGATAGATTAGGAGAGGCACTTTGACTCTTATGGGAAAATTGTTAATACCATGTCAGAAAGAATTTTGCATTTATACAGTTCGACACGCAGGAAGAAGCTTCCAAAGCACTAGAAGCAACAAACGAACTCAAGGTTTAATTTAACTTCCATTCATTGTTCTATCAAAAAAAAAAATTTTACATACAGATACTGTATTAGTAGTTATCTTGTATAGTACATAAGAAGATGACTTATTGGGTCTTTGCATATACAGCAAGTTCATGGACAGGATTATATCCGTTGAGTATGCAACTCGAAAGCCGAGATGATGATGATAACCAGAGGAATGACAATAGAAGGAATGGACGAGGCCCTGATAGAGGAGAGGCCGATATAGGTCTGTAGAGAGAGGTTACAATGGCAGGCGTTCTCCTAATCCACGCCGTAGAGACAAGGATAGCCCGGATTATGACCATGGGGTCCAAGCCAGTTGCACGTTTGAACCCAGGAGAAGCCCTGGGTATGAAAGAACTGACCAGAGCCCGATTAATAATGTTGAAAACAAGCGAAGCTATGGACGCAAACAAAGTCCAAGCAATGAACGTAAGAGAAGTCTGAGTTATGATGGCCAACCAAGTCTCAGCCATGAACGCAAAAGAAGTCAAAGTTATGATGGCCCTTCTAGGAGCCTAGCCAATGCTCCTGCTGCTTAGCTAAGCTATGAAGTCTGAGTTATAAAGTGTTTAATGATTGATAAGTTTGTGTCTTCAAAAATTAATGTATGTGCCAATAAAAATGAAAAGATCGGAGGAAGATGAATACATTAATTTGGTTAGATCACATTAATAAGTAAGGGTTGAGATGTGAGAAGCGAGTGTTTAGTGAAAAATAAGAATTAATTTACACTCTACATCTAATCTAATCAATGATTGTTAATTGTTATTCACTCGTATTTTATTAATAATTCGTAATGAATAGCCTATTAATTGAGATCTAAGGGTATATTTGGAAAAGTAAATAGTAATCTACATCCTAATCCCGCTAATTTTGTCAAAACACTTGAATGCCCTAAACGGCACGACGCATTCGAAACAATCTCAATCTCGGCGATTCTCGTTGAATACGATGACGGACGACGACTCATCACACTTTCAAGCATCGATGGCGGACAAATCGAACAACGATGATCAAAACAACACACGGGCAAAACAAGTTCACGGTACGTAACATTACGATGTTTAGGGCTAAAGGCTAATGGGTGAAAAGTGATCTGGTGTCGTGATAAAATATGTAGCATCGTATATGAAGTGGGTTGTTTAGAATTGGGTGGAGTGATAAATGCTTTATTAACATTACAAATTTTAGGTTTACAGGATAATCGGCTATATAAATTTGGTTAATGTGATAAAATACTTAGCATCATGTATCAAGATTCGTAGCATCATGTGTAGAGCTACGTAGTTTCGTCTGGGTGGACTGACAAAGTACGTAGCATCATATATACGTAGTGTAAAAGATACACGCATTATCGGTAGTAGTCATATTGATTTAATATTGTTAGTAAATGATCATAATTCGTAGCCCGAATGATTTGTATAAATTGTATATAATGATCATAATTTGTAGCTTATGATTCGTAATTGGTACCAACAGAAAGTGCATATGATGAGATTTTTATATTTCATTGGCTGAATTTTCTATACCATTCAAATCTTATAATCATAATTAGTAGCTTTATGTTGTGATAAAATACGTAACATCATGTATCAAGATTCGTAGCATCATGTATAGAGCTGCGTAGTTTAGTCTGTGTGGTCTGATACAGTATGTAGCATCATATATACGTACTACGTAGTCTAAAGGATACACACATTATCAGTAGTAGTCATATTGGTTTAATACTGGTAGTAAATGATCATAATACATACAATTCTCATCATTATTTGTAGCTTGGAGGATAATAAAATTTGTACTATATTGATTATAATTGGTAGCTCATAAATTGGTACCTTGCATCATAAACTACGTAAGACGAGACTTTGGCTCATAATTGGTACCTTGTATCATAAACTACCTTGTACCTTGTATCCTTTTCTTTTATTATCAATTTCTCTGCTTGTTGGCTCAGCTGTTCCAACCAATGTACTCTACTGCGGTGAGTGTTTTTCTTACTGATTTTATATTTATTATATGCAAGGTTGTCAAGTCGACAAGTCGAGTCGAGTCAGTAGGGTTATCACTAGTCGACTAGTCGACATATATAATTCATATATATATATAAGAGGTGAAGGAAAAAATGTAAAATTTAGGCTTATGGATCATAATCTTGTTCCGCCATCTACAAAAAAAAGAATAACATTTAGCTTTTAAAAGCAATAGATAAACATACAGCTCTGGCATATTTAGAAACATTTAAATCTGTTGCAGCAGATGTTTTTTTCATATTGGGCCTAGTCGAGCCCAAAATTATTACTTTTACTAACTAGTCGCTGCATAAGTCGAGCAAGTCGGCCGACTAGTCGACTAGTCGATGCGTAAGTCGAGCAAGTCGACCGACTTTCTCACAAAAACCAAGTCGAGCTTCCTAATCGACCAGCGAAAAATGACTTGCTCGACTAGTCGAGACTAGTCGCGACTAGTCGAGACTAGTCGCGACTAGTCGAGCGACTTAACAACAGTGATTATATGTAGGTTTTGTGTTTGATTATTGTCACGACCCGAAAATATAGGCCGAGACCAGCGCTTGACACTTATATCAAATGTCAAGCAAGCCTCTATACCTTTCTTAACAAATATTAATAAATAATTCACAAAGGATAACATATAACTGAATAATAAAGTAGTTTGCGGAACAAAACAACAATATCTAAGTCTTGCTCAAATACCACGGAACAATACTCTAAATTGGAAGAAAGAAATAACTGCAAGGACTCCAATGAGGGAACTAGTTGGATGGCACCATACGTGATCGTGTAGACTCTTGCGCGAAGAAGAATAACAGCTCTCGAACTAGCAGTTCACTTATCTGAAAATTTGGGAAGATAAGGGGGTGAGTCGGGGAAGACTCAGTAAGTGAATAACATACTTTATTACCGAGAGTTTTATTTTCCATACGTCTTTTTCTTTTAACATATATTAATACATAGTGTCATTTAGTGCACACATAAACATATGAATCCATAAACATCTCATGCAACTTTTCATATGTGCTCAAATACTTGTATCACATCAATGACTCCATATATCACATGCGTATATAAATGCGTGGATGCGTGAATGCGAGAATGCACAGAGGGCAGTCGTCACTGCCGGTCCGGACCATATCAGAGTGCAGGCTGAGCCTCGCCAGAATATATCAGCTACAGTACTGGGCCACACATCCTCCCCTCTGGGCCGTATGCACCACAGCACCGGATCATGTCACCACCAGAATCATCTCATGTCATGTATGTCGTGAATGCAATGATGCATGTGCAACGACAGCTCATCTCATGCCAATATGATGCATGTCATGTATGCAATGATGCACGTACACATATCAAGGTCCTCCACATAAATCATGTAATCATATCAATCAAACACATGTCAATACACACCACTTATATTTAACGTCTTCGCAAGACGAGGGGTTTCGTTTTCATCACCTTCGTAATCACACAAACAATTTAATATCACATGTCATATAAATAACGTATCATAATTAAGCATATTAACCACTCACATCGTATAGTTTAACGTCTTTGTCAAGACGAAAGGGGTTTTGATCTCTTATCGTTTTTGCCATTAATCGGGTATAACCTTTTAATATATAATCAATCGATACAATAATAAAATATATTATAAACTTACTTGTGCGCAATCCATGACTATCTCTACCAGTTTCACTTGCATTGTTCACCAATGATTTTGCTCTCTTTGATTAATGACATCAGCTAAACCATCCTCATCTTCTCTGCTACAAGTATGACAATCTTGATCATATATGTGTTCATTCCGATAAAATATGTGACAATACCCTGCTAACACTTTACATATCCCTGAGTTGGCGGCCTAAATATTTTCATAGAAGAATAAATAGAAAGGAAAGTATCTGAGTAACCTATCTCTTATGGTTTTGAAACAAGGCAGCATGACAACAACTCTTAACACTTAGTCCACCACAGTGCTTAGCCGCTAGCCAAGTTGATACACATTCTGATGTAATAGTACTATTGCATGATCTTCGTCATATGAATTTCCACATGTTGACTATACATCCTCCAGCAAAGTCATTGCAAGGGAAAACAGCAACTTGACCCATTTAAGTTCACTTCAAATACACAAGATTTCATCTCTCGCTGTCCATCTAGCCAACAATCTTTTAATTAACTGAACCCTACATTATAAGATAGTCCGCAGTGATAATTACCTTGCAATAATTCGCCGCTTCCCTACTGCCTTCTCAATCCATTTGAATTATTTCAGTCGCTGATGTACTGCAATTCCAATCAAATTCCTCCAAAGACTAAGTCTGCGACACAATCGTCAAACGAAACCCACAAATACAGTATTGATCTCCAACTCACCTTGACGCTTTCGTCGTACGTTTGTAACCCTAACAGGTTCTTCCTCCTTGAAAGCTTGTTTGCAGAGACGCTGGTTCCTGGACCAGCACGACGATGTATGAAGAAGTGAGATCAAATTGTGAAATTAAAGTCCAAAACCGAGGTCCCGTTGAGATCTGATGTTCGGGGTTTGGCTGCTTCCCATCCTATTTATTTACGCTTCTTTTTCTGAAAGTTCGACAAGGCACAAACTGTTTTGGAGGATATTTAGGGATGATGTGCCTATGGGCCCGTTCTATAGGGATTGGATTTGGGGTGTTGGGAGATTAGATTAGATTAGATTGTGTTGGGTGAGATTGGAGTGTGTTGGAAGAGATTGGGGTGTGTTGGGTGAGATTGGAGTGTATTGAGTGAGATTGGATTAGATTGTATTAGATTAGGTGAGTGGAGAGTAGATTAAGTGAGTGGGTCCTACATTATAAATAATATTATAAAAATGTTAGATATTTAGATTATGTGAGTGGAGGGTAGTTTAGGTGAGTGAGTCCTAGTTTATAAATAATATTATAAAAATATTATATATATGTGAGTGGAGAGTAGATTAGGTGAGTGGAGATTAGATTAGATTAGATTGTGTTGAGTGAGATTTGGTGAGATTGGGTGAGATTGGGGTGTGTTGAGTGAGATTGGGTGAGATTGGATTGTGTTGGGTGAGATTGGGTCGGATTGACCCAATCCCTATAGAACAGGCCCTATCTCGTGTAACCAATTTGACCCATTATCATTTGTATTTTTTTTGAACAAACTACTAAATGAGAATAATAAAAAACCGGATTATAACAATTATGCTGGTTGTGAAATCCATTTTTTCCTCTCAATTTCCATGTTCTCATTTTTTGTGAGAAGTTTTTGTCGGTTACGATTTTGTTGTGTAGTTTCTTTATGTGGTTTGTATCATCTTTTTCCAATGTTAGGGACAAGGGGCTTATTCGTTTCGACCGTGGGTGGATGTCCCAGTATCTACCACAGAGAGCTTGGAAATAAAAATGACTAGCGAATTGAATGCTCCTCAGATGTTGGGCAAACCACGACCTTTTCGACAAAGATGATTATCGTAGGAAGTGCTTGAAAATTACTGAACCGGAGGAGTCACCGATCAAAAACAATGATTGGTTCTCTTCAAATTCATCGGCCTCAATGGTGTGTTCCAATACAAAAGAAGGATCGGTGAAGTAGCATGTATGGAGCTCGAAGATCTATCTCCTAACTTATTTTTTTTTGACGAACTAACTTATATATTTTTAACTACATATTTTAAATGTTGTTAAATGCATGACTCCGGTATGAATTATACGTTAAAAACTACATATTATATTCAAAGCGATGCAGTCTTAGTTCGATACGAATTATACGTTAAAACTACATATTATATTTTAAGTGATGCAGTCTTAACTCGAAATCTACGTATTTTAACTCGTAATCTACGTATTTCACACCCATCTTGACTACAAACTACGTATTCTAACTATACAGCTATGTATCTTATCATTTCACTTAAAACGAAACTAGGCCACTTCATAGATGAGGTTACCTAACATGATACATAATGCTATGTATTTTAGCACTTCACTTAAAACGAATTTAGGCAGCTTCATAGATGATGTTACGTAACATGATACATAATGCTATGTATTTTAGCCTTTCACTTATAACAAAAATAGGCAACTTCATATGTGACTGCGTCGTTGTGCAAGTCAAATTTAAATTTAAAATTTTCCTTACTCTTGGCTAGTAAAGCGGCAAGCAAGGGTCGAACCCTAGAGAGCTGGTGAGGTTACTTGTTGTTCTGTAAATAAGACAATTGGGGTTTGTGAGTGATTTGGAAACAAGTGCAAAAGTAATACTAAGGGTAATTCAATCTGAGAGAATATTCGGTCTAGGGTTTATTATTGTGACTTGTTTTATCATTGACTTCTAATTATCTAGTTTCGAGTTCCTAAGTGTGGTTACTCCATTCCATGTTATAACCTAAGGTAGGGCCTTTCCGAGCGCCTACACCACAATCTACTTCCGTTCCAGGTTATAGACTTCTAGTTCTAGCAAACATAATACTCCGTTCCAGGTTATATTAGATTAAGTGCAACTACTCGGTCTAGTATCAAATAAGCCGTGAATAAGAAAATTGAATTGCTCGGCTAAGCTTTACCATTCCAAGTATCCACTTAGCTTTACAATTAAATCCGAGATAATTAAGCACAAGAACTAGTAGAACAACAAAAATAGTATTAAGCACAGAGTCTCAAAAACATCGTCACAATGTATTAAACCCTAAACCAAATAATAGGTTTAGCTACTCATGTCCATGGAAACAAAATACAATAATAATGAAAGGTAGAAAATTCTTCTCTATGCTGAGTGGTCGAAGTAGAGGAAGAAGCTCTGGCCGATTGTTGATGCTCGCCTTGATATGAGATGAGATATGAAACCCTAGACCAAGAGGTCTTATTTATAAGAGAATTCTAGGGTTCCGAAGTTTCCAATTCGAACCGACCTAAATCCATTTTTGGTCAAGTCCAAAAATTGATTAGGAAACATGTCCAAAAACCGACTTTGCTTGGTGAGCAAGTAAACTTGGCCAAGAAGTCTTCCTTAAACCGCCACGCCCATGTGTATTGACGAGCTGAGATTTGCATGGCAAGGACTCGGCTTGGCCCGGCCTTAGCTTGGCTGACTCAGCCTGGCTCGGCCTTGGACTCGGCTTGGCTTGCCTTGGTGATGTGTATTGAGGACGAGCCGAGATTTGGTGTTTGACCGTCTTTGGCCTGGAAGGGCCCGAAACGCTCGGACGCTGGCCTCAGATGGTCTTGGACGGGGATCGGAATTTCAAACTTCAGTTCTTGGCCTCCAAGCTGGCGTTCTGGAATGCTGAGGTGATTCCAAACCGGGATTTTGAGTATCGCTTTGCTGGGGCCTGGTCGGGGCCTGGAACGGCCGATTCTACTCATCGAGACCGGGCCTGAGCTGCAATCGGGCCGGCTCTGGTCTCAAACGCTGGCCTTCGATTCTCGAACTTGTTGATGCGGTTCTCGAACTTGGGACTTGTCCTGACCTCGAAATGAGCTGGCCGGTGCTGGAACGCTTCGGGCACGGTCCGGCCAAAACTGCGGGCTGGCTTGGAACTGCTCGGGCCAAAGTGGCCAAACTGTGGTTCTGCCTGGAACTTCTCGGGTACTCCTCGAGCCAAAGTGTGGAACGGTCATCCAAAATAGCCTTGTGATGTTTTTGGCACAGAATGCCATCTTTAATGCATGATTCCTTCTAGAGCTTCCAAAACACCTAAAATGGAAAACAACACTAAGAAGTAACTGTTTGCATAATAAAGTGTCGGAATTGGTGGGATTTGTTGACTCGATGAGTCGTATAAATACGGCTCATCAAACCACCCCACACTTAAACTTGTTCGTCCCGAACAAGGACTAGGTCATAAGAGGAACAAAATTGAAAACACCACAAGTTCTTCGGCATCCTAGACATTGCTACATGAATATGAGTCGTTAATCTAGATTTCACCTTTCTATGCATATCTTGTTACTAAAAGTATCATGCTCAACATGGAAGTAATTGATACGTGTTACCTTTGAGCCGAGATGCAAACCAATTCGGATGCATGGGAGATAGTCCTCTTTAGACCCATGAACTGCACTCTCTGTTCCGAACTCTCGCTATATGGTTATACTTCATTGCTTTTTCTTGCACGTGATTTGTTCGAGCTTCAAGGTGCTTGCGTTCTTCTAATTTGCTTTTTTTGGACAGCTTTTGCAGTGAGTTTGGCCTTCGGCCTTTGATGAAGCAGTGGTGTACTTCACTTTGTTGCGTGTGGAATTTCTCAACCGGGCTGAGTTCACTTGATCTTTGCTCCTTTGTTATGAATTCCTTGTCCATGATTCCTTCACTTTTGAGAGGTCCAATCATCATTCGCGAGCATATGGAAATACCTCCCTGCTCTTTCTCATCCTTGTCCTTTTTGATGAGAGTCAAGTTGAGGGTTGCTCACCTCTTTTCTCGGTTACTTCGGACTAGAGATAGTACGGTCTGTTTTCCATTCCCACCTTCCTACATAAACACTGCAGCGGCAGAGTCAACTCTGAACCAATAAGCCTTGAAGTACTAGCCTCCACGAAATCCATATAACCATATAACTTGAAATCCGGTCCTTTGAATATTCTGTCAAGTCTTTCTAGGACGTTTATATCAACTCCACATCCCTGTTTATCTCAACTTACAAAGGCATGTAAAGGATTAAGTTCACATGTATTTGAACAATTCAAATTTCACAAGAGACATGCATGTAATCGGCTCTATCTATTTCACATAATCAATATTCAATACCGCAAGTCTAGGAAATAGAGAGAAATTTGTACAAAAAAATTAAATTTTAAGGGAAACGTGCTGACTCTATGTAGGTGCAAGAAGTAAACGTGCTGACACAACGACTGACTCTCCCACCCCACACTTTTGAATAAAGCCGTGTCCTCACGGCAGGACTTAAATTCTAGACACACAATGCATGCAAACAATAGTAGGGAAACAAATGAAGAGAAAGGTTCGAACAGTACTCCCCTCGTGTTGTCGTTTCATCCTCAGGGAAAGTTCTGGCCGATGCTCGAGAGAGTTCGGTCGGGGCCTGGTGAAATTCAGACGGCGTCCGGAAAACTTTGGACGCGGCCTGGTCCTGCTCCGGCGCGGCCCGGTCCTTCTCGGGCGTAGCCTGGTCTTTATCGGGCATAGCCCGGTAATCTCAAGCGCGGCCCGATCCTAGTTCACTGAGGGCCGGCTTGCTATAATTCGTACCGGGCTCGGGAAAATTCGTACCAGGCCCGGTACCGTTTCCTGCATGAAAAATGTTTTCCCTTCTAAAATACAATGTGGTGAATATGACTAAGACTCAAATAACCAGAAAACAAAATAAGTAAATAAAACTAAAAAACTAAAAAACTAAAAAACTGAAAAAACAATAAAAATGTCGGGCTGCCTCCCTGCGAGCGCCTTTGTTTTACGTCGTTGGCTCGACGGTACCTCTTTAGGGATCACAAGTTAGGATCCCATGGGCGTGTGAGGTCAAACTTCGCCTCAGCGTCTCCTTCGATCTGCCCAAAGCCCTCGTGGAATGGTGTGCTCGAATCTGCTCTGCATTGATCAGGCGGGTTCGCCTTCACATACTCCCAAGTTGGCAAGGACATCTTGACCATAGCTACTGGCCCTTTCGCATGCACGGTTTCTTCTGGTAGGCTTGGAGGTAGGGCACCGAGGTATGGCGTGTGCACTATGTTCGGTGGTTTCCTCGCGCATGGACGGTCATCATCCCCATAAATGTAGAAATCTGATGTCTTGCCACCGAATGCAAGCGACAACAAGCCTGTGCCCATGTCAATCTTGGTCTTGGTGGTGAAGAGGATTGGCCGTCCCAAGATAAGTGCTGGCGGTTCATCGTTTCTAGCGTCACCCATCTGCAAGACATAGAAATCTGCAGGAATAGCAAGGTCTCCTACTCGGAGGGTTAGGTTTTCAAGCAAGCCAACCGGACGAATACATGATTTGTCCCCTAGTTGTATCAGCAACCCAGGCGGTTTCAATGGGCCAGGTTTCAATGGGCCAAGTTTCAATGAGCAATATAATGAATAAGGCATAGCATTCGCAACTTCACCTAGATCAATCAAAGAGTGATATATTTGAGTCTCACCGGTACCACAGGTGACCATGAAGGCACCTGGGTCCTTACTCTTTCCTGGTGGTGTCTTATGGCTCGTAGTGAGCGAGAGCTCCATTGTTGGGGTTTTTCTTTCGGTTTCGTTGGCGGCGGCGGTGTCGGCTCGGATGCTTCTCCTTGTCTCTATTGCTGTGTTGTCTTGGCTGCTGGCAGGTGGTGGGTGACACGGATATGGTGGCCGTAGGAGCTGGTGGTGTCTGGCGCGTGCTGTCTGGCGGTCGTTGTTCTGGTTTGAAGGCGATGGCGCGTTTGGAGTTTGGAGTGGTCACTAGTGGCGGTTCCGCACGTTGATGGTGGGTGGTGGGTTTTTGACGAATTGATGGGGGTGGCTGGTGGTGGATGTTTTGGCTGTCGGCGTTTGTGCGGCTCAAACGTCTCATTTTTTGAGCTTGTATTTGTCACCGTGACGATGACCTTCAAGTCGCTTTGTATAGTTGTTTGTATTTTCGTTAGGTTCCAGCCTTTCAGGTGTAGTCACCTGCTGTTTCGATTTGGCCTGAGCTTCAGTGGTTTTTAGGAGTTGGTTGTTGCGCCTCTCCTTCTGTGTGGACCACTTTGTCATGTACTAGGCTTGATGCCTGGTCTTTGTATGTCTCTTTGTTACAATAAAAAAATG
Organism: Rhodiola kirilowii; assembly: GCA_033675215.1. NCBI lineage: Eukaryota > Viridiplantae > Streptophyta > Magnoliopsida > Saxifragales > Crassulaceae > Rhodiola > Rhodiola kirilowii. The sequence continues at coordinate 10,089,139 of CM066200.1, forward strand.
GACGGTACAAGAAATTTTAGGCTGTTGTAGTAGTCAAAGAGTTAAAAAAAAATTTCGATTACGTCAAAGAGTAAAATTTGAATATGTTTAATTATAAACAAGTGTGTTTTAGATTTCCGAGTTCACTAAAAACAACCTGAACCACTAGCTATTCATCCTTATCTTCACATTCGGTTTTAAAAAATGGTTATTTAGAGACTTATTCTAAACCATTCATATTATATACAATGTCTTTGTTTTTGTATTATTATGGTTATACTTGCATACATTTGACAGAAGAGAAAGCCTAGTAAATATATTTTTAACAAAAATTAGTTATAATCAGCATGAAAAATTGGCATTGCTGGATTAGTTTTACAGGATTCAAACATATTCATTTTGAACAAAGGTGTCCGGTTGTGTGCGTTGAATCTTTTCCCAAAAATAGAAAAGAAATTTATATATACATACGACATCTGTATTCCTGGTTTTCTCAAGTACACAAATTCTTTCCATAGGAAACTAGCTAGTTTTTCTTTGGTACGAATTTTTGGTACTTCAGGCAATTTGGTTCTTTGTCAAGTTTGTTGCATTGCATCATGAAAATGTTGCTGCCAATTATTTTGTTGGTTCATTTGTTGGGCTGCTCCGCTCGAGTGATTTCCGAGGATCAGGTTCCACCACCAAAGCCAACATTAACTATGAACAAGGACCAACAGCATGTTCCACCATCAGGATCATCAGGCGCCATTATTTTAAATAAAGATGACGCTTCACCGTCAAGTAGTCCATCGCTGCGTCAGGACACTTACAATCCTTTAAGGAAAATTTCAAGTGATATTAGCACTAAAGGTGATGTATCACCGTCAAGTCCATTATTGTCTCGCCAGAACACCTACAATACTATATGGAAATCTTCAAGCGATATTAGCATTAAAGGTGGCGTCCCACCGTCAAGTCTATCGCCGCGCCTGGACACTTACAACACTCTAATGAAATCTTCAAGTGATATTAGCATTAAAGATGACGTTCCACTGTCAAGTCCATCGCCGCGCCAGGACAGCTACAACCCTCTAAGAAAATCGTCAATCAACATCAACACTAAAGGTGACGTCCCACCGTCAAGTCCATCGCGACGCCAGCACAGCTACAACCCTTTAAGAAAATCTTCAATCAACATCAACACTAAAGGTGACGTCCCACCGTCAAGTCCATCGCGACGCCAGCACAGCTACAACCCTATAAGAAAATCTTCAATCAACATCAACACTAAAGGTGACGTCCCACCGTCAAGTCCATCGCGACGCCAGCACAGCTACAACCCTCTAAGAAAATCTTCAATCAACATCAACACTAAAGGTGACGTCCCACCGTCAAGTCCATCGCGACGCCAGCACAACTACAACCCTATAAGAAAATCTTCAATCAACATCAACACTAAAGGTGACGTCCCACCGTCAAGTCCATCGCGACGCCAGCACAGCTACAACCCTCTAAGAAAATCTTCAATCAACATCAACACTAAAGGTGACGTCCCACCGTCAAGTCCATCGCGACGCCAGCACAGCTACAACCCTATAAGAAAATCTTCAATCAACATCAACACTAAAGGTGACGTCCCACCATCAAGTCCATCGCGACGCCAGCACATCTACAACCCTCTTAGAAAATTTTCAAGCAATATTGACACTAAAAGCGACGTCCCACCGTCAAGTTCATCGCCACGCCAAGACACCTACAATCCTCTAAGAAAATCTTCAAGCAATATTAACAGTAAAGGTGACGTCCCACCGTCACGTCCATCGCCACGCCAGAACACCTACAACCCTTAAAGACAATTTTCATGCGACATTAACACTAAAGGTGGTGTCGCACCATAACTCTCACAACCATGTAAAGAAATCTGCAAGCCACATGTTCAGAACTAAAACTGATCGATGTTCCACCGTCAATTCGATCGACATGTCAAATGCCCAACAACCCATGAAACATTCTAGGATGATATTCAGGGTCAAGTATAGAAACTCCTACAACTATCTAAGACAATCTTCAAATGATATCTTCACACCTATAAAAACTAAAAAGGAGCATAGATGTGACCTCACTTAGCAATTTGTTTTCCATTGTTTTCAATCTCTCAATTTCATTTTCTAAAATACTCATTTTCCCTGAGGCGGTCTTGGCTTAGTCTACATGAAATTTAAATACTATAAGTAATGTTTGAGTTAACAAAAATAATGCAACATAAACATTAGATGTTGTTAGGACCAACACCTTAGATTGGTATTCATTTTTTAAAACTGCCTTATTGCTTATGTTGTCGACGACATTTAGCAGTGTGGCTACTTTCAAAAGTGAGCAATTTGGAAGTTGCGGCAAGACAACAAAGTTGTTGACGACATTGAATCAATAAAATTGCAGCTACACATCTATTTTCAACATAAGCAAGACAACAAAACTGTCGACTCCATTGAATCAACAACGCATACAGACACTTTTCGAGCACCAATTAGTGATACATCGATGAAATTAATTCATCTATTTGAAGAAATCTTTATTTAATTTCGATCAAAAGATGAAGAGAGCACCAATTGAGATCGCACGCAACGGTCTGATATTTAGATTAGGGCTTTTTTCTGCTCACAGACAAGCGAGTGGTAATTTCCAGATTGGGGTTTTTTTCTTTTCCGTTCACAAACAACAAAATTGACTTTTGAACGTAGATCTCTTCTTCCCATCAAGCGAGAGTCGAATTACTTATAGCATATACACTGGTGCAGCACTTCCTCGAAGGGAGGGGGTGCTTGACAAGCATTTTCTGGAGATCGGGAGGTGCTCGATAAGTAATTCATGCAGCGTTCACAATTCGAGTAACTCCTTACAGTATTCATTAAATAAAAATAAATTATATTATAATTTTTTAAACTTCAATTACTGTATAAGAAGTAAGAACATTGTATTTCATGTTATATAAAAAAATTGGAGTGAAATTTAAATTACTTTGTTTAAATTGGGCATTTAAGCCAGTTAAATTAAACTAAATTTTAATTAAAATTGAACCTAACCCCAAATGAAGCCTGATTGAAAGCCCGAAATTACACAAATCCAGCACTTTTGTGCTTTCACGTGCAGTACACGTGACTAAAACCATAGCGTTTAATCGACCAGCAGCTGCTCTTTGGCCTCCTCGCTGAGAACGCCTGCCATCACGTTCCCCCATCCCAGCACCTCCTCCCATCCGCTGCATCCGAAATGACACCAGCAGGTTCTCCACGCCGAGCAACAGCTCCTCCAAAAGCCAATCGTTGTACATGCCATTCGAGTTATTAAGTGTCTGCCTACAAAATGTCTCCATGACTAGACATAATGCATTCTCCATCAACTCAAATATATTTTCGTATTTACTATCAAAAAAAAAATTTCGTATTTTCAATCAAAAAATATATATTTACAAATTTAAATTTCAAGAACAAGATTATTATTCTACTTGATTTGATATGCCATGGGAAAATCTGCTAATTAATCAGGCATTGAAAACGATGATTTGAATGGAGTGCATAAATACAAAATCACATGTTACTAAAAATATCTTTTATTCCCAAATATTCTATAAAGATAATACTAATCCGGAATGAAATCAAACACTTTTACTCCCAAATATTCTTTTTTTTGTTGATAATTTTTCTCTCAAATATTCGGATTCATATCCCGTGACTTACAGTCATTCTAAAACAACGCAGTTTTACGAAAACAACATTAAAATACACTAAACTATGCCATATTTTTAAATTGATGCCCCCAAATATCCTCTCATGTTTATTTTTTTTATAGGTATGTTGTTTTTTAATAGCAAATATGTTTATTTTTTACTTAGGCGTTGTTGCTACCGCACCTAATGCTTATGAGTTATGTCCATAGCTATACATGTCATTCGAGTTATCGAGCCTACAAAATGTCTCCATGACTAGACATAATGCATTCTCCTTCAACTCAAATATATATATTTACAAATTTAAATTTCAAGAACAAGATTATTGTTCTACTTGATTTGATAATATGCCATGGGAAAATCTGCTAATTAATCAGGCATTGAAAATGATGATTTTAATGGAGTGCATAAATACAAAATCACGTGTTACTAAAAATATTCTCTCATGTTTATTTTTTTTGACAGGTATGTTGTTTTTTTAATAGCAAATATGTACATTAATTACGATTAAAAGCATGCTTATTGGTAAAGATTATAAATTCATAGACTAGCAGAATCCATCAAGAGTCACAATTCCAAATCGAAGTAAAACTTTCTTGCCATGGCTATTTTTTTCAGAGCCTTCATGGGGATTTCTCTGCTATCTATTATGTTTCTATTGGTTCATGTTTGTAATGGAAGGGTCGTTCTAGAGATTTCGAGGTTGCCAAAGGGTCCAGTTCCTCCTGGTGGACCTTCTGGTCCTATACATAAGGAAAGGGTCATACTAGAATCTTCCAGGTTGCCGAAGGGTCCGGTTCCTCCTAGTGGACCTTCTGGTCCTATACATAAGGAAAGGGTCATACTAGAATCTTCCAGGTTGCCGAAGGGTCCGGTTCCTCCTAGTGAACCTTCTGGTCCTATACATAAGGAAAGGGTCATACTAGAATCTTCCAAGTTGCCGAAGGGTCCGATTCCTCCTAGTGGACCTTCTGGTCCTATACATAAGGAAAGGATCATACTAGAATCTTCCAGCTGGCTGCCAAAAGGTAGTCCAGTTCCTCCTTCTGGACCTTCAAGACCTACACCTCCTACGTCACAAGATTGAGAGGACCTGTCGAATTTAATAAAGAATAAGAGAACAGAGGGCGGTGTTTGATCCATTCGAATTTATTGTTTCAGTTTAATATCTGATATGTTGCTCATTCTATTTGAATTTAATCATCAAATATTAAAAGAAACTGCCTCATATGTTTTTATCATTCATTTTAATTTGATGCTTCATAATCTACTTTCATCACAAATTCATGCTGCTTCCACCTCGAACTTGACCAAACGTAACCAACCCCTCCATAACATGGAAATACATCCTGGACAAAAGAGAGCTAACGTTACATTCAATCGCGACATCCTTTGTGGACAAATGAGACTCGACTGTTGAAATGCATCCGCGGATCCGTTTATAGAAATCTCACTCTACATAATGTCTGTCTTTAGCATCAATTTGCTTCAACTTAATAAAAATACCATGTTTTCGGGTCTGGTGAGATGGATTTTCAAGAATTGTCAACGTAGCAATTTGTTCTGGCGTTGTGGAAGCTGAATAAGATCTCGTGACGAACATCTTTTTATTTTGTATTTTCTTTAAGGTAAAGGCTCTACCAAACAAATTATGAGAATTTTTCCGCTTATTAAGAGTTCTAAGTTTTATATTGATGGGTACAACTGATTCAGTACAAGATTCAAAGCTTTCAAGTTTTAACTATTATCTTTTCTAGCAACTGAACGATCTTTTAGAACACCTCAATTCCCATCCAAGTAGTTGACAATAAACCACATGTCTCATCAGACACCTTTGTCAACTCAAATCTTTCAACACAATATATCAAATATTGAAGCATAATTAACTCTATTCATTTCCATTCCATCATTCCAGATCAAAATTCACAACGAAAACGACGAAGTGAGGTTGACATCACTACCTGAAAAAATCCATTGATAAAAAAAATTCACAACGTAAACAAACACTTAACTGATCCACACTTTAAGCAAAATTAATCACAAGTACAGACCAACTAATCCACACTAAAACGCTGTGCCGTGAGTTTTGGGCTTAATATTAAGTAAGCCTGTAGTTTGTGATAGGCCCAAGGTTACAGAAATCGCTACTCGCTAATCGGGCGGACAAGGTCCTCGAGGATTAATCGGGGATTAATCGGTTTTTTATTTTTATCCTATTTTTATGTTTATAATTGAAAAATAGTTATATAAATGCTTTCTATAATGCATTTGTTTACCTGTAATCAAAATAAAAGAGGATGCATGTCAAAACTAAACAATCCATACCACTTCAAAAAATCAAACAATCAATAGCAAAAAAGTTACAAAGCTGAAATCACAATCAGGATCTTTACAATTACATAATTTGTGAGTAAATGTCACAATCACAGTCAATATTCAATAGTCAATAGCAAAATACAAACAAACAAGCTTTAGTTCGCAATTCACAAGTTTTCGGAGGACCGATCGCAATTCGCAAGCCCTAATCGGACAAGCTTTAGTTTTAATTTTCAATTTCAATTTAAAAAAATCTTAATTATTATAAAGTCCTCCAAGTTTATTTCTTAACACTTAGCTACCTAGACCGATTAATCCCCGATTCGACCGATTAATCCCCGATTCAACCGATTAATCGCCGATTCAGCCGATTAATCGGACACCGAATCGCTTCCCCAATTTTTCTATCCGATTAGGTAAAATCGGATCGACTTCGAGAAATTAACCGATTTTTGGAACACTGGATATGCCCAGTATGATGCACAGAAGATTGATGTGGCGAAACGCTTCGAAGCAAGTGACAGGCTTATCATGTACGCTCCTAATTTGGGGGCTCATTTCGAGCCCAAAAAGACACCAAAACGCACCGTTTCTCACTCTGCCGTTCGGAACTCGAACTTGTCTTCCTCAACGCAGATGACGACATCGATTCTTTCTGGAAGCTTTGCCGGCGCAATGTAAAACCTCGTCCGCCGAAGCTTCGATCGGAATAAACGGAGTTTCGGTATTTTAAATGTCAGAGCGATCATGTTGACGTTGCAGGTAAATCAAACGCCTGACCTTCTCATTAATAAGTTTTGGATCGTCAATACTGTTAAGAAGCATGCTTATGCTTATGCGTATCTGAACTTTTTGGATCTTTCATTAGGTTTTGACTTGCTGTTGTGGATTTTAGGTATTAGGTTGTTTTACATTTAGTTATGTTGATTATTAAAGTTGGTTAGTTGGTTGCTAAGTTTGTTGCTTGGTTGATTACAAGTAGACACATTTTGGGAGTCCAAAGTCCAGCAATCAATTTGTCATTCTTTTGTCCCTCCTCATTATCACAATCTGCATTTTAGGTTTCTTCTTCTTCCTCCCATGTTTACTTTGCACTGTGATTTAGATCCATCCAGTGAAAAGTTACTCATCTGAAAATGCTGGCAATTTTCGACAAATCTGTGGCTGGGCTCCCAGATACTTTCAGAAAACCACATCACGAATCTGTCTCTGCCCTTTCTTGTTAATCACTTTGCCTCGGTTTACCCTACTCCTCCAGTCACTCAAACTGAAGCTTCTTCTGTATTTGCTATCTCTCTCCAGCAACTCCATCGTCGCCCATGGTGAGTCTCTTTTTTCGCTCTCATTTTTCGGTGATAGGTCCCTAAGTTCTCAACTTCTCATTGTCCATGCTTGTTGCGCTCGGCTATTGTGATAATTCCAGAATGATTTGTATGTATTAGAATTTTTTTGGTTGGGTTGCTTTCTGTCTCTTGAATTTTCTGCTGTACTGTAGTTACTGATTATGGTTCATGTAGGAGTGATCCCCGAAAATGGTAGATTGATATCGATAAACTCAGTGTCAAGAGACTTATTTTTGCACTAATATAGTTAATGCATGTTTCTATGTACCTTCTTGTTCATTAGGTTTCATGTTAATGGCAAGGGAGATATAATCTGCATTTATCAAGGTCACATGGACAATGTTGATTTGTTTAAGAATAAGTTCTTGCTGGATCCTGAAGATGACGATGTCAAAGTTGTTATTCAAGTCTTTAAGCTTCTGCGAGAACTTGGTCATCAAACACCTCCGATATGCTTCCAGAGCATGGTTGGAGATTTTTCATTCATTGTGTATGATGTGTCTTCAAATTTACCGTTTGTGACATCGATCTGTAAGCAAATGGCAACTCTTCTTACTGTGCGTTTTTTAATAACCCATCTGTGCAGGGTTATTTCAGCTGTACTGTTTTTCATTTTCAGGTTACGTCTGGAGACTTCCCACTGTTTTGGGGCATTGACTCTGAAAGCTCACTCATCCTATCTGACGATCAAGATATTGTGAAAAAAGCTTGTGCCTCAGCCACCCGTTGCTTCCCTAAAGGTATGTGGGAAGCAGCTTCTGAACTCTTTTTTGAACTGCTTAAAATTATTAAAGATCGATCAAGGAAAGAGGGCCATTCACCTAGTTTCCTAATCAGAAAAATGACAATTTTTGTTTGTTTGTAGATTTCCATATTTCCTTTTTTTTTCTGACAGAATGAAATTAGTTATCAGTATCACATTAAAATCAAATATGAGAAAAGTATCTTATATGTGCAGATATATATTCACATACGATAATCGATAACCGAAAACATCACAATGGAATGCAGACTGTTTATTTATTTTGGAACTATCATGATTTTGTTTCATATGACTTCAATTCTTTACATTCCTCTTATATGCTCATACTATACATTTTCTTGCTCAACCTGAGGCCAAGTTTATATAAGTTGTAGAGGTCATGTAGGACTTGAAACCATCTTCCAGGATTATACGGCTGAGGAGGTGGAACATCAGGTACAGAAAAAGTTATTGAGTGTCTGCCTACAAAATGTCTCCATGACTAGACATAATGCATTCTCCATCAACTCAAATATATTTTTGTATTTACTATCAGAAATTTTTTTTTCGTATTTTCAATCAAAAAATATATATTTACAAATTTAAATTTCAAGAACAAGATTATTATTCTACTTGATTTGATATGCCATGGGAAAATCTGCTAATTAATCAGGCATTGAAAACGATGATTTGAATGGAGTGCATAAATACAAAATCACATGTTACTAAAAATATCTTTTATTCCCAAATATTCTATAAAGATAATACTAATCCGGAATGAAATCAAACACTTTTACTCCCAAATATTCTTTTTTTTGTTGATAATTTTTCTCTCAAATATTCGGATTCATATCCCGTGACTTACAGTCATTCTAAAACAACGCAGTTTTACGAAAACAACATTAAAATACACTAAACTATGCCATATTTTTAAATTGATGCCCCCAAATATCCTCTCATGTTTATTTTTTTTATAGGTATGTTGTTTTTTAATAGCAAATATGTTTATTTTTTACTTAGGCGTTGTTGCCGCACCTAATGCTTATGAGTTATGTCCATAACTATACATGTCATTCGAGTTATCGTGCCTACAAAATGTCTCCATGACTAGACATAATGCATTCTCCTTCAACTCAAATATATTTTTGTATATTCAATCAAAAATATATATATTTACAATTTAAATTTCAAGAACAAGATTATTGTTCTACTTGATTTGATAATATGCACAGTTGTTAAGTCGCTCGACTAGTCGCGACTAGTCTCGACTAGTCGAGCAAGTCATTTTTCGCTGGTCGAATAGGAAGCTCGACTTGGTTTTTGTGAGAAAGTCGGTCGACTTGCTCGACTTACGCATCGATTAGTCGACTAGTGCCGACTTGCTCGACTTATGCAGCGACTAGTTAGTAAAAGTAATAATTTTGGGCTCGACTAGGCCCAATATGAAAAAAACATCTGCTGCAACAGATTTAAATGTTTCTAAATATGCCAGAGCTGTATGTTTATCTATTGCTTTTAAAAGCTAAATGTTATTCTTTTTTTTGTAGATGGCGGAACAAGATTATGATCCATAAGCCTAAATTTTACATTTTTCCCTTCACCTCTTATATATATATATATGAATTATATATGTCGACTAGTCGACGACTAGTCAACGACTAGTCGACTAGTGATAACCCTACTGACTCGACTTGTCGACTTAACAACCTTGATAATATGCCATGGGAAAATCTGCTAATTAATCAGGCATTGAAAATGATGATTTTAATGGAGTGCATAAATACAAAATCACGTGTTACTAAAAATATCTTTTATTCCCAATTATTCTATAAAGATAATAATAATCCGGCCGGATGAAATCAAACACTTTACTCCTGGGATGTCTCGTGTAGTCAAACTACTTACAGTCATTTTAAAACTAGAATAATTTTGCTAAAATAATATTAAACCTACGTCGTTTCATTAATATCATCATAAATTAATAAGTGAACCCTTAAAAAAAACGACGCAGTTTTTAGCTCAAAATACACTAAACTATAACGTTTTCTTAAATTGCTGCCCCAAATATTCTTTCATGTTTATATTTTTGACATGTATGTTGTTTTTTTAATAGCAAATATGTACATTAATTACGATTAAAAGCATGATTATTGGTAAAGATTATAAATTCATAGACTAGCAGAATCCATGAAGTGTCACAATTCCAAATCGAAGTAAAACTTTCTTGCCATGGCTATTTTTTTCAGAGCCTTCATGGGGATTTCTCTGCTATCTATTATGTTTCTATTGGTTCATGTTTGTAATGGAAGGGTCGTTCTAGAGTTTTCGAGGTTGCCAAAGGGTCCGGTTCCTCCTGGTGGACCTTCTGGTCCTATACATAAGGAAAGGGTCATACTAGAATCTTCCAGGTTGCCGAAGGGTCCGGTTCCTCCTAGTGGACCTTCTGGTCCTATACATAAGGAAAGGGTCGTCATACTAGAATCTTCCAGCTGGCTTCCAAAAGGTAGTCCAGTTCCTCCTTCTGGACCTTCAAGACCTACACCTCCTACGGCACAAGATTGAGAGGACCTGTCGAATTTAATAAAGAATAAGAGAACAGAGGGCGGTGTTTGATCCATTCGAATTTATTGTTTCAGTTTAATATCTGATATGTTGCTCATTCTATTTGAATTTAATCATCAAATATTAAAAGAAACTGCCTCATATGTTTTTATCATTCATTTTAATTTGATACTTCATAATTTACTTTCATCACAAATGCATGCTGCTTGCACCTCGAACTTGACCAAACGTAACCAACCCCTCCATAACATGGAAATACATCCTATGTGGACAAAAGAGAGACTTGAATGTTGAAATGCATCAGCGGATCCGTTTATAGAAATCCCACTCTACGTACTGTCTGTCTTTAGCTTCATTTAGCTTCAATTTAATAAAAATACCATGTTTTCGGGTCTTGTGAGATGGATTTTCAAGAATTGTCGACGAAGCAATTTCTTCTGGCGTTGTGCAAGCTGAATAAGATCTCGTGACGAACAGCTTTTTATTTTTTTAAGGCAAAGGCTATGCCAAACAAATTATGAGAATTTTTCCGCTTATTAAGAGTTCTTCGTTTTATATCGATGTGTATAACTGATTCAGTACAAGATTCATAGTTTTCAACTATTATATTTTCTAGCAACTGGACGGTCTTTTAGGACACCTCAATGCTCATCCAATTATATTCGTCAACTTATGTTCATCAATAAAGCACATGTCTCATCAGACACCTCTATCAATTCAAGTCTTTCAACACAATATATCCAATATTGAAGCATAATTAACTCTATCCATTCCGTCATTAGTTCCAGATCAAAATCCACAACCGAAACAAACAATTAAGTGATCCATACTTATAAAAAAAAATTAATCTCAAGTCCACACCAACTAATCCACAACTGATAAACACGCGCGAAGACAAATTGCGATTTTAGGGTTTTCGTCATCCGTTTCGAATGGGGACGACTACGGCCCCTCCGCCCAAGCCTGGGGAAGATCTTGAGGGAGCAAGGGCGGTCCGGATAGCGAATGTAGGGGTTCTGTTCCATGAGCCGCTCGAGGAAGGGGAGTTTGTTCCGCGCTCCGGTTTGGGCAAGGCTGAGAATCAGGCGAAGGGGACTCAGGCGAATGGATTTAAGGAACAGGCTAGGGCCTTCTGGAAAGTCAAAACGGATGAGAATCATGCTGCAAGTGCCGGAATGCAGCTGAGATTTCAGCAGGGCTTGGTGGTTGCAAATGAAATTTGTGTTTCGGAAGAGGTTTGGTCGAGAGCATCAGCGGATTGGATGTACACCTTAGTAGGCTGGATTTTCGGAACTTTGCCTCCTTTGGGAGAGTTGAAGGGTTGTATTAGAGCTAAATGGGGTGATGAAAGTATGATCTCTGTCTCAGTTCTTAAACCATGGATATTTGTCTTCAAGTTTGCCAAGGAAGAGGACTGCAATAGGGTGCTGGAGCAGGGCCCTTGGTCTTTTGATAGCAGACCTTTGGTTCTTAAACCTTGGTCTCCAGATGAAAGCTTTTGGCATGGTAGCTAGCACTGTTAGGAAGCTGCTCAGGACTGATGCATTTACTGCTAGCTCTGAGAAGTTGTCATATGCTCAAGTTTTGATTGAAATACATGCAACGAATGAGCTCAGGACAAAGATTGGATCAAGGGTCCGCGAGGTACTAGATTGTACCAAAAAATAGAGTATGAATGGGTGCCTCCCAGATGTAAACATTGTCACCAATTTGGTCACTTGGAAATCAAGTGCCCTCTTCCGTGATTGAGTATGGATGAAAAAGATGAGGGGATGACAGAGTTATCTTTGAGAGCGAGATAGTGGGAAAGCTAGATGTCCTGGAGGAAATTGGTAATCAAATAAGTGAAGGGAAGCAGAATTTAAAGGTTTTAGGTGATGACGGCTCTGGGGAGGCAGAGTCCTCTCAGTATTCAATTTTCCCTGAAACTGTTCGTGACAAAGAAAATGGTGGTGAAGCTGAGGTGCAAGGGCCTACTTCAATTTGTGAAGGGAAATTAAGCTTTAGTGATGGGGTGCAAGTTAGTGATGAGATATCAAAGGACTCTATTGATTCAGAGGGAAATTTTACTGAAGTGAAAAAGAATCGGAAGAAGAAGAAATTGATAAGTAAGGGTGCGGAAAGAGAATTGCCTATTGGGCGGAATAAGTGGACCCAACACTCCAAGGGGAAAGGAGCACAACCTCAATAATCTAGATGACTAGTTTCGCTAGTTGGAATGTAAGAGGGATCAATCGTCCCTCTAAACAAGTAGAAGTTAGACAGTTGATTGATAAGTTCGATATTGGTTTGTTGGCTATTTTTGAGGCTAAGATCTGTCCAATAAAGGCTATAAAAATTGCAAGTAATTGCTGCCCTAGTAGGAGTTGGAAGTTTTTTTTAGCTTTGGGAATGATCCAAAAAGGAAGAATAGAATTCCTTCTTCTTTAAAATCCTGATGTGTACAATGTTAATGTTTGGTTTGCTAGTGATCAAGTAGTTATTTGTGAAGTGGAGTGGAATGGGAAGAATTTTATGGTTCGTTTTGTATATGCCTTTAATTCGCAGAGGGAGAGATTACCGATGCGTGAGACCATGGTAGATGCTATGGGGAAAGTGAAAGGTCCATGGATTTGGTTAGGAGATTTTAATTGCATAAGGAGTCAAGCTAAGAAGTTAAATGGAGCCAGAGTGTGTGGTGCAGATGTTCGGGAGCTTACAGATTTTTGTGAAAAGTGTGATTTATTTGACATTGTTGCCAATGGTAACTTTTTTACTTGATCTGACCGGCACACGACAGGGAGACAAGTTTGGAGCAAACTTGACAGAATTTTGTGTAACGAAGACATGGTGGATATATTCACTGGTATTCATGGCCTTTTTCATAACCCTGGAATCTCAGATCACAGCCCAACAATCTCGTTTCTAGGTACCAGGCCTCTGGTGAAAAAGTGGTTTCGTTTTCAAGCCTCCTGGACTTGTACAGATGAATTTAAAAGCTGTTTGATTCAAAAGTGGCAGAAGGGGAGTTGGAACTTGTTCTTGTTTCAGAGTTGCCTAAAAGCCTTCAAAGCTGAGCTCAAAGTTGCTATGAGATATTTCAGAGGGGACATGAATATAAGGGTAGAACGAAGCAAACAGAGATTGATCGAGGCCCAGAATATGCTTACCAAGAACCACAACAATACTGACCTCCGGAGATTCAAAACTATGGAGTTGCTAAATTTTAGAAAGCTTCTTAAGTATCAACACATCTTCAATTGTCAAAGGGCGAGACTGAACTGGGCTAAAGAGGGCGATTTGAATACCAAATATTTTCACTCAGTAGTTAATGGCCGCAAATCAAAAGCAGCGATCAGATGTATTGAGTTACAAAATGGAGAATTATCTTTTAACCCAGAAACTATAAAGTCTCATTTTGTTAAGTATTTTCAAGAGCTGTTTAATGGGGATTTCAGGAGAGTTCCAGTTGACCAGACCTTATTTTCTTTAGGGCCTAAAGTGAAGGAGAGTGACTGCTTCTGTCTCGTGAAGGATATTACTATGAATGAGGTGGCGGAAGTTATCAAGAGTATGCCTTCTAGTAAAGCCGCAGACCTAGATGACTTTAATGCAAATTTTTTAAAGCATCGTGGGAAGTCATTAAAGCTGATTTGGTGAAATTTATTAGGAATTTCTTAAGGTTGGGAATTATGCCGGCATGTATTAACTCCACATTCCTAGCTTTAATTCCTAAAGTTAAGAATGCTAATAGCCCTAAAGACTTTCGTCCTATTAGTTGTTGTAATGTGGTTTACAAAATTATCTCTGGAGTTCTTGTTAACAGACCCAAGCCTGTCTTGAGTTATTTGATTGATCCTGGGCAGTCAGCCTTTGTTGAAGGGAGGAATATAGCGTACAATGTTAGCTTGGTGCAGGAGCTATTATGTAACTATAAGCGCAAAAATGTTAGCAAAAGGTGCATGGTTAAATTGTATATCAGCAAGGCTTATGATATGGTGAATTAGGAATTCTTATGTCAAGTTATGGAGTTATTTGGCTTTCCCTTGAAATTTCTTCAGTGGATAAAGGCTTGCATCTCTTCTGTTAAGTTCTCTGTTCTTATCAATGGTGGCATGGAAGGCTATTTTGGTAGCAGTAGGAGCCTCCGCCAGGGAGATCCTATCTCTCCTTATTTATTTACATTGGTGATGGAAGTTCTGAGTCAGATTCTTGGGCGGCTCAAGGTCTCTAAGGGCTTTCATTTGCATCCTAAGTGCTATAGGATTAATCTTACGCATCTGATGTTTACTGATGATGTCATCATCTTTTCTAAAGCTAATGTAGAGTCGTTGGCTAAAATTAAAGCTGCTATCTCCTTGTTCTATGATTGGTCGGGCCTGAAGGTGAGTGATGAAAAGTCTGCCATCTACTTTGGAGGGTGTGGTGATACTGAGAGAAGCAGTTTTGCTAGAGCAGTGGGGTTCCAACAGGGTAGGCTCTCGTTTATTTATCTGGGGGTTCCTCTGGATGGTACGAATATTAAATGGATTGCCTACAACCCTATTATCGAAAAGATGACTAGTAAGATCAAGTCTTGGGCTGCAAAATGCTTGTCTTATGCGGGTAGATTGGTGTTGGTTAAGCATGTCTTGAGTGCTATTTGTTCTTATTGGATGAGGGTCCTCATTTTCTCCAAGACTGTCCTCAAGAAGATCACTGCTATTTGTATGAGTTTTTTGTGGTCAGCGACGAGTGAAGGGAAGAGAAGTCTAGTTGCGTGGAGAGTGATTTGTCAACCTAAGGAGTGTGGTGGCCTAGGGATAAAGAATTTATGGCAAAATAATAAAGCTTATTTGTTGGGGCAAGTGTGGGATACATGTTTAAAGAAAGATTCAATGTGGATTAAATGGATGAACATTTATTTCTTCAAAAATCAATCCTTTTGGGAGGTGGAATATAAGAGTCACCAAACCTAGGTGCTTAAGAGATTACTGAGATTGCGAGATGATGCTAAGAAATGTGTTTCTCTGTTGACTGACCACGCTTTGGCTTGGAATGACAGCGAGTGCCCTTTCTCTGTTAATGGTTCGTGCAAATTGATTTACCCTCCCCTTGATCGCAAGGATTGGGCCAACCTTATTTGGAGCAATCTGTCCCACCCTAAGCATAGCTTCTGCGCTTGGCTAGCTATTATGAAAGGCTTCCAACTAAAGATAGACTTAAAGGGACAGTTAATGGAGGGATTTATTGCCGTTGGTGCAACATTGAGGCAGAGACTGTAGAACATCTCTTTCTGAAGTGTTCTGTTCTTAAGCCTATCTTTTCCTTTTTGGAGATTCTAGAGATCTTTGTTTGCTGGAATTCCTTCACTGACATGGTGGATTGGCTGAATACTCATGCTTGGAGATCTAATGCAGATACGAAAGTGGCTTATTTTATCTTAAATGCAGTTATGTATGAAACTTAGAGACAGTGGCAGATCTAGGGTTTAAAAACTAGGTGAGCGGAAAAAAAATCAGTTAATTTAAGATTCATCAAACATGCTAGAAGCTAGCAAGTGAGCAAACACAACTTCAGTTAATTTACGATTGGTGGCCAACAGCATTATTAGTTGAATGGTTGGGGAAACAACTGTCAAGGCAAGTAAAAATCTTAAGCAGACAATCCAAGCATTCAACAACAAACAGACATAACATAACTACATAAGTACATCAACTATGGAGTACTAACCTACTTTAGGTATTAGAGTTTATCAATATTGACTCCCAACGAAACAAATAGTGAATCTATTCAAACAAATCCTTCTTCACTTTGACCAGGCCCAAAAATTCCCCATAACAAATTGGCACTGACTTGGGGTCATGGAATTAAATGCTTACTATCCCCTCGATTATTTGTTCTGGCTAGTGATGGACCATAATTATACGAATCATAAACACAGTTAAACCCACCAAATTAGACTATTTGTCTATTTAACTTTTGCTTGTTAGTTCCGATATTTATCTGCAGGGTATTTTGGAGTCTAGAGAGAATACACGCTAATGAGAGGATTTTACGCTGAAAAGATGTTACGAGTCATTCCGAGATCAAGATCAGACGCCGACTGAAGAAATCTCAAGATCCTGACATGAAATCACTCAAAACAAATCAAACCGAAGAGCAATCAAAGTCTTTCCGGGGCCAAAATACACCGATAGTTTTGTGAAAACATCACAAAACTTCACAAAACTCCTCTTGGGAGGAGGTGACCAAAGGAGGAAGACCTCCCCCTTTTACCACCCATAACCGGCGGCTTTTACCTCGTCCCCTCCTCCCTTGGATGAAACCATGTGGTTTCATCCTCACCACCCATCTCCTCCCCTTTTGGCTATAAATACATGCCTCCCCTTCACTTGTAAATCATCCAAAATCATAAACACTTCTCTCTCTAGAAAGTTTGACATTTGTAAGTTTGGTTTTTAATATATAATACTCCTGTTGGTTCTTGAGTATTATAGTTCGGTCTTGAGTACTCTTGTCGGTTCTTGAGTACTCTTGTCGGTTCTTGAGTACTCAAGCTTGTCTTTACTATTCTTGAGTACTCTTGTCGGTTCTTGAAGTACTCACCCCTTTCCCTTACATACTGTTTTGCAAAAACCGTAAGTACTTAGCTATGGTATCCACGTCTATGGATATTCGTAGCTAAACCCTTCATTCGGTTGAAGGGGTGTACTTGTATTATAAAATGTTTTAGACTATACTTTAGTGCTTTTTCTTTGTATTCAAAACTTGTTCTATGTGCCATATATTAGGCCAGAACTTCCAAGGTTGAGTGGATGCTTGGAATGGCAAAACTCTTCCGTGGAAGTTCGTAAACATACTCGGGTAAGTGGATGCTTGGAATGGTAAAGCTTATCTGAGGAGTTTGACCTCTCTCAAACACCATTTGGTTGCTCGGGAATGACTGACCAAATGGATGCACATAGGCTAATATACCTTGGAATGAGGTATTAGTCTAAGTAGAACAAGTGCTCTACGACCTTGAAATGGGCTAGACAGTGTGTGCAAATCGAGTGCTTGGAATGGCCTTGATACACTTTTGAATACTTAGTATGATCACTAAAAGTCAATGATAAACAGGCTATGATAACCCTAAACCCTAAATTTAAACAACACCTGCATTTACTTTCTTAGTATAAACTGCTCTATTAACTGCTCACCATCCAGAGGACTTGCCAATCACGCATCACCCGCTATAAGTCTTCTCTTTTATTTTCAGTATTTACATTTTCTGTCATTTACTTTTCCGCACTAAAAACCAAAACCAACCAATCAATCACTTACTTCTCCGCGCTAAAACCTCAATCAACCTAAAACACGCTCCCTCGCTGTACGATCCCCTCAAAGAACGACTATCCCCCTAATTCCCTTGGGTTCGACCCCTACTTACCACTTGCTACCCAGTAGTAAGGTCACGAGTAGCGGAATATAAATTTGCTTTTGCACAGAGAACACCGCACCTTAACGACAGTGCGGTGGGCTCCGTCAAAACTGGCGCCGTTGCCGGGGAATTAGCAATCGAATTAGTTGTTCTTTTCTTTCCCTCCCCTTCTCATTTCCTCATGACGCTACCCACTACGTATGCATGGACAACAAGACATCTTCCCCTGTTCGGAGGTACGGATGGAGAAGACCCAGTACTACACTGCCGAAACTTTCACCACGTTTGCTGCCACATAAAACCTGAAAATGAAATGTTAGAGGAATTTAAGCTTAAATGTTTCAAATTTTCTTTAACTGATTTTGCAACGATTTGGTATTACACATCAACCGCTAGTAGTGTAGTATATTTTGTGGATCTTTGCGTTCCATTCCCGAAGGAATTCTCCCCCCATCCTTACGTCAAAAAACCCGTGAGAAGATCATGTGCCTTCCACAATCCCGGGATGAGACTTTGGATGAATACTACACGAACTATGACACCATCGTCTCAAGCTGCCCGCACCATGGATTCACGAAGAAAGTTCTTCTTCAAAAATTTCTTCGTGGGATGAGGGCCGATGAGCTGACAAGGATTAACGAAGCAATGAGAAGATCAGCCGGGAACTTATCGATAGCAGACATGTGGAACCTCATAAATGACCTGGCTGCAACCACAAAACGAATACCCCAAGCTGATAGAGGAATGCAGATAGAAGAAGCTGGTCCAGAGACAGACGAAGAAGAAACTCCCGAGCCATCAGAAGAGACTTCCAAGCCATCAGAAGATTGGGATATAGAAAGTATCGGGAGCAACGAGGAAAAACCTTCATGGGAACTGAATGCCATGTCAGCAATGGAAGAAGTCCAGAATACCACCAGCATGCTGCCCGAGCCATACCCAGCTATCATCACCCAAGCTTCCGAGACCATCTACGACCAGATCCCCACAAACGAACATAACGAGGCAGAACCAAGCCTTAAGATGCAAGCTTCCCAACTTTTCCCCTCAATCAATAGGCAAATCACTGAAAACTATGTGATCAATGAAGAGGCTAGAAGGAGGATGAGAAAAGGTCCTGAGCAGAACGACTCCTCGATGGAGCATGTTTTCACCATGACTGGACAAGGCAGCCCTAAACACCAGAAAACCCGATTCAAGAAACTAGTAGTAAAAGGTCCCTCACCTTCTCAGAGACGTTTGACAGAACCGCTTGTCGTCAAAGCGATTGTGCAAATAAATTTATAATAGTCCGCTACTCGCAACTATACTACTGGGTAGTACTTGGTAAGTAGGGGTCGAACCCAAGGGAACTAGGGGAATAATTGTTCTTCGGGGGGATTACGCAGCGGGGGAGCGTGTTTAAGGTCGGTTGGTTGGTTTTAAAGCTACCAGCTATTTTGATTGATTGATTGATTGGTTGGTTGATTTTAATACTGGAAAGTAAATTACAGATTATAATTTAAGAGAAATGTTCGGTTTCAGGGGACTTGTATTATATCCTGTTTATCATTGACCTTTAGTGACTCTCCTAAGTATTCAAACGATGTATCAAGGCCATTCCAAGCACTCGATTTGCGTACACTGTCTAGCCTATTCCAAGGACGTAGAACACTTATTCTATTTAGACTAATACTCCATTCCCGGTTATATTAGCATATGTGCATCCATTTGATCAATCATTCCCGATCAACCAAATGGTGTTTAAGATGAGTCAAACTTCTCAGATAAGCTTTGCCATTCCAAGCATCCACTTATCCGTACAAGTTTACGAACCCCGCTGTAGAGTTTTGCCATTCCAAGCATCCACTCTACCTTGGACGTTCTGACTTAATATATGGCACATAGAATAAGTTTTGAATACTTAGACTAGACACTAAGTTAATAGTCTTAAAACATTTTATAATATAAGTGCGCCCCTTAGACCGAACTACTAGTTTAGCTACTATTCATCGTGCTAAACATTATACTAAGGAATTAAAGATAACAGTTAAATAAATACTGAAAGTAATACTTACAACCGTTGAAGCGCCAAGGGAGCTTTCCTTTATTTCCAAAGCAAAATTACAACTTTACAAATATTACAACTTCTAGAGAGAGAAGTGAAGTTGAGAATTGGTGTGTGAAATGAGGAGGAGGAGCTCTCCTTTTATAGCCATGGGAGGAGGAGGAGATGGAGGCAAGTGTTGCATTTTGATTGGAGGAGAAAATGGAGGGAGGAGATGGCCACATGTGGAGGGAGGAGAGGAGGAGGAAGGTGGTGGTGACATGTGGAGGAGCTCCAAAAGCCGCCGGTCACCACCACCAAAAGCCGCCGGTAGGCGGTGGCCCAAGGGGGAGGAGCTCCTCCCTTGGCCACCACTTCTTCAAGTGGCCAGTCATCCTTGCCCAATGTGTGAGTTTGTACAGTTTTGTGCAGTCTTTTCACAAAACTGTCAATGTGTTTCTTCTCCGGGCTGTCTTGACTCCATTCCTGATTCTTCTGATTAATTTATTCTGGTCAATTCAACGTCAGGATCCTTGATATTTCTTCAGTCGGCATATGATCTTAACCTTGGATTGACTCTTTTTATCTTTTCAGCTTAAAATCCTCTCCTTAGCGTGTTTTCACTTCAGTCTCTAAAATGCCCTGTGGAAATATATCGGGACTAACACGTAGAAGTTAGATAGACAAACAGTCTAATTAAGGGGGTTTTACTGTGTTTCTGACTCGTATAACTTTTGTCCATCAGATTACCCCCCACTTTTAGTTGTTCGTCCCGAACAATGCTATTAAAGGGCGTAAGTTATAAGTTTGGCTTTGGAATATGAAAATTAGACTGTGGTACTCGATCTATCCTAATTCATGCATTGCTTACTTATTACCAAATTAAACTGCGTAAATAAATAGAAGAAACTTAATACTTGTACCTCCGTGCTGAGATGCAAATTATATTGGATGTCTCGGGAGATAGCCCTTTTTAGGCTCCTGGACTGCAACCTCGGGATCGTCTCTTACTATATGGTTTTCTGGTAGCTTTCTCTAGCACATGATTCGATTCGGGTTTCAGTGAGTTGAGCCTTTTTGATTTTCTTTTTTGGCGAGGGACTGCTTTTTTTGTTGTAGTGAATCAGCCTTTGGCCTTTGATTTGACTTTTTTGAGTGCTTCACTTTTGCTCGGTTAAAACCTTCACAATTTTGGGCCTTTGGCCTCTTTTGATTTGCTTCATTGAACTTTTCGCCTTTTTGTGATTGCTAGTCCATTTTCTCGAGCCTTTTTGGGAGGTCCAATCATCGCCCGCAAGCCTATGGAAATACCTCCCCGCTCCTCTCGTCTTTGTCGTTTTGCGCGGGTCAAGATGAGGGTCGCCCATCTATTTTCTCGGCTATTTTGACTAGAGAGAGGACGGTCTGATTCCCGTCCTCGCCTTTGCATAAATGCTTCTTGGTGGAGTTGACTTCAATTATTCACTGAAAACCCGAAGTGCAGCCTCCACTGACTTCGAAAACCATATAGTTTGATCTGATCCTTTGATTGCTTTCCAAGCCTCTCTAGGGCATTTCTATCAACTCCACATCCCTAGTTATCTCAGCACAAAGGACAAATGGAAAGTTACATTCTAAGTTTTTAAACAGTTGAATTTTCACAAGGTTAATGCATGAATTATGATTTATCTTTTTCACATTCTTAAGTTCATATTTTCAAAAAGGTACTATTACTAAAAAAAAAGAAAAAACAGCTGCATGTTATTTATGTACATAGGTGGTTCTCACCCCCCACTTTTGAACGAAGGCGTGCCTTTGTTCAAAAGTCATGCAAGCTTAAAACTAAATACTGAATTTAAATGACAGAAATTAAAGTGCGGAAAAGTAAGATAGTGTCGGGTTACCTCCCGACCAGTGCACTTGTTTAACGTCGTTGGCTCGACGATACCTCGTTTGTGGTTCATTGGTTTGGGTCCCATGGGTGGCTGAGGTCAAACTTTGCCACCGTTCCAGTGTTGCTTCTTCCTGACTTCTTGCCGGATGTTGTGTTCGGGTCAGGACTCCTTTGTTTCGGGATCTTTTCCTTCCAATACCCCGGAGGGGGTGATGGACCCTTCACTATAGTCGCTGGTTTCTTGAGTCGGGCTCTCTTATTTTTCCATCCGGGCTTCCATTCCACCGGGCCATTTCTTGGTCGCTTCTTTGTGTATGAACGGTTGGCATCCGGTTTGTGCTCTTCGCTAGCCCTCTTCTTTGCGGAAGAGGTGAATGGCCGTTTCAGCATGAGTGAGTTTCCAGGGCTGTTTGGTTGGCTCATGGCGAGAGAGTGCTCCATCTTTGGCTCTTCTGGCTCATGTTTTGTCTCCAACTTGCCTAGCACCGTATCATCATGGACCACATCATCTTTGGAGGCCGTAATATGCTTAGAGAACAAGCGGTCAAGTTGGGGGATTTCCACCACAAGGGCCAGGTCTGTCTCGGGTATTTTGGTAATGAGGCCCAGGCCTGCCTCAGGTGCTTCGATAGTGAGGATCGGGCATGTTTCGGCTGATTTGGCAGTGAAGTCCGGGACTTCTCTTGGCTCGTCAAGTAGAGTCGGGACTTCTTCGGGAAGATTGGTGATGAGGACCGGTTCAAGTGGCTCGACTGGTTTGGTAATGAGGACTGGGCCTGATTTGGCCGGTTCTTCTTCGGTTATTTGTGAGTTTTCATCCTCAGTTGGCCCCGTGGACTCTAATATTGGTTCCTTTAGAGCCTCTTCCACGTCCATTACTACCCTTGTATCGATGTCTTTTATCTGCTTTGTTGCGGGTAAGCTCGTAATAGGTGTGGTGTCGGGCTTGTTTTGCACTGAGTCCTGCCTTATTTTTAGTTTGGTGCCACTGACCCTGTTTTGTGTTCTTTGCCAAATCATTTATGAGGCGCCAGGCTTCACCTATGGTTAACTTCCTGAGTGAACACCCCGTTACATCATTAAATCTTTTCCGCTCAAGTGGCATCATTCCACCGAGAAATATTTGAAGAAGATTGAGTCTGGTGAATCCATGGTGCGGGTAGCTCTCTATCATGGAGTCAAAGCACGCTAAGTACTCGTCCAAAGTTTGGTCCCGCGATTGCTTAGTGTTGATGATCTCTTCGCGGAGTAGCGAAACATATGCCTCATTGTTCCAAGGCTCGTGATCGTAGTAGGAAGGCATGGCGAAATTTTAAAAGAACAACTATCCATTAACTAGTTCCCCGGTAACGGCGCCAATTTGACAGAACCGCTTGTCGTCAAAGCGATTGTGCAAATAAATTTATAATAGTCCGCTACTCGCAACTATACTACTGGGTAGTACTTGGTAAGTAGGGGTCGAACCCAAGGGAACTAGGGGAATAATTGTTCTTCGGGGGGATTACGCAGCGGGGGAGCGTGTTTAAGGTCGGTTGGTTGGTTTTAAAGCTACCAGCTATTTTGATTGATTGATTGATTGGTTGGTTGATTTTAATACTGGAAAGTAAATTACAGATTATAATTTAAGAGAAATGTTCGGTTTCAGGGGACTTGTATTATATCCTGTTTATCATTGACCTTTAGTGACTCTCCTAAGTATTCAAACGGTGTATCAAGGCCATTCCAAGCACTCGATTTGAGTACACTGTCTAGCCTATTCCAAGGACGTAGAACACTTATTCTATTTAGACTAATACTCCATTCCCGGTTATATTAGCATATGTGCATCCATTTGATCAATCATTCCCGATCAACCAAATGGTGTTTAAGATGAGTCAAACTTCTCAGATAAGCTTTGCCATTCCAAGCATCCACTTATCCGTACAAGTTTACGAACCCCGCTGTAGAGTTTTGCCATTCCAAGCATCCACTCTACCTTGGACGTTCTGACTTAATATATGGCACATAGAATAAGTTTTGAATACTTAGACTAGACACTAAGTTAATAGTCTTAAAACATTTTATAATATAAGTGCGCCCCTTAGACCGAACTACTAGTTTAGCTACTATTCATCGCGCTAAACATTATACTAAGGAATTAAAGATAACAGTTAAATAAATACTGAAAGTAATACTTACAACCGTTGAAGCGCCAAGGGAGCTTTCCTTTATTTCCAAAGCAAAATTACAACTTTACAAATATTACAACTTCTAGAGAGAGAAGTGAAGTTGAGAATTGGTGTGTGAAATGAGGAGGAGGAGCTCTCCTTTTATAGCCATGGGAGGAGGAGGAGATGGAGGCAAGTGTTGCATTTTGATTGGAGGAGAAAATGGAGGGAGGAGATGGCCACATGTGGAGGGAGGAGAGGAGGAGGAAGGTGGTGGTGACATGTGGAGGAGCTCCAAAAGCCGCCGGTCACCACCACCAAGAGCCGCCGGTAGGCGGTGGCCCAAGGGGGAGGAGCTCCTCCCTTGGCCACCACTTCTTCAAGTGGCCAGTCATCCTTGCCCAATGTGTGAGTTTGTACAGTTTTGTGCAGTCTTTTCACAAAACTGTCAATGTGTTTCTTCTCCGGGCTGTCTTGACTCCATTCCTGATTCTTCTGATTAATTTATTCTGGTCAATTCAACGTCAGGATCCTTGATATTTCTTCAGTCGGCATATGATCTTGACCTTGGATTGACTCTTGTTATCTTTTCAGCTTAAAATCCTCTCCTTAGCGTGTTTTCACTTCAGTCTCTAAAATGCCCTGTGGAAATATATCGGGACTAACACGTAGAAGTTAGATAGACAAACAGTCTAATTAAGGGGGGTTTACTGTGTTTCTGACTCGTATAACTTTGGTCCATCAACGTTGGAAGGAGAAATCACCAGAACAATGGGAACAGGACCCAAGCACATCATCTCACAAGAAATCAGGGAAAGGCAAGGCAAAAATCAACACAGGAACAGTGGCGAAATATGACCTAAGCCACCCATGGGATCCAAACCAGTGATCCAGGAATGAGGTACTGTCGAGCCAACAACGTTAAACAAAGGCACTGGTCGGGAGGTAACTCGACACCTATCTTACTTTCTGTCTTTTATTTTTTAGTTTTTCCGTAAGTCGATCTCACCCACTTGGTGCATAGAAGAAATGACTATTCAGGAATCGGACTTGGGTGCAACATTAAGCCAGCCAGGCCTACGCCAAGAGTTCAAGACCCCAGCCGAACTCCCTCGATTATCCAGCCTCATGCCATGTCGTTCACTCGACACCTTAAAGGGAGTTCTGTTCTTCCCTTTTCCTTGATGTCATTTCCTTCTCGTACAATATCTGCTTGCATGGCTTTTGAACTAAGTTGTGCTGAAAGGCACGCCTTCGTTCAAAAGTGTGGGGTGAGATCCACCTTTGTAAATAAATAACATGTTTTTCCTTTTCCCTTAATAATTATCTTTTTGAAAATATGAACTTAAGAATGTGAAAAAGATAGATCATAATTCATGCATTAACCTTGTGAAAAGTCAACTGTTTAAAAACTTAGAATGTAACTTCTCATTTGTCCCTTTATGCTGAGATAAACTAGGGATGTGAAGTTGACATAAACTGCCCTAGAGAGGCTTGGCAAGCAATCGAAGGACTGAATTTCGCTATATGGTTTTCGAAGTCAGTGGAGGCTGCACTTCGGGTTTCAGTGAAGATTGAAGTCATCTCCGCCATGCAGTGTTTATGCAAAAAGAAAAGAAAAGGCGAGGACAGGAATCAGACTGTCCTATCTCTAGTCAAAGTAGCCGAGAAAATAGATGAGCGACCCTCATCTTGACCCGCGTGAAATGGCAAGGATGAGAGGAGCGGGGAGGTATTTCCATATGCTCGCGGGCGACGATTGGACCTCCCAAAAAGGCTTGAGAAAATGGACTAGCAAGTCACAAAGAAGCAAAAAGCTCAAAGAAGCAAATCAAGAGGCCAAAGGCCCAAAATTGTGAAGGTTTTAACCGAACAAAAAGTGAAGTACTCAAAGAGTCAAATCAAAGGCCAAAGGCCGATTCACTACAAAAGCTGTCCCTCGCCAAAAGAAAATCAAAGACAAAACCATTGAAACCCGAACGAATCACGTGCTAGAGAAAGCTACAAGGAAACCATATAGTGCGAGACGGTCCCGAGGTTGCAGTACAGGAGCCTGAAAAGGGCTATCTCCCGAAACATCCAAAATAATTTGCATCTCAGCACGGATGTACAAGTATCAAGTTTCTTCTATTTATTTACACAGTTCAATTTGGTAATAAGTAAGTAATGCATGAATTAGGATAAATCTAGTCCCACAATTCGGTACGAACAACTAAAAGTGTGGGGTGATCTGATGGACCATAATTATACGAATCATAAACACAGTTAAACCCACCAAATTAGACTATTTGTCTATTTAACTTTTGCTTGTTAGTTCCGATATTTATCTGCAGGGTATTTTGGAGTCTAGAGAGAATACACGCTAAAGAGAGGATTTTACGCTGAAAAGATGTTACGAGTCATTCCGAGATCAAGATCAGACGCCGACTAAAGAAATCTCAAGATCCTGACATGGAATCACTCAAAACAAATCAAACCGAAGAGCAATCAAAGTCAGTCCGGGGCCGAAATACACCGATAGTTTTGTGAAAACATCACAAAACTTCACAAAACTCCTCTTCTCCCCTTGGTGACCGGTGGCTATTGGGAGGAGGTGACAAAAGGAGGAAGACCTCCCCCTTTTACCACCCAAAACCGGCGGCTTTTACCTCTTCCCCTCCTCCCTTGGATGAAACCATGTGGTTTCATCCTCACCACCCATCTCCTCCCCTTTTGGCTATAAATACATGCCTCCCCTTCACTTGTAAATCATCCAAAATCATAAACACTTCTCTCTCTAGAAAGTTTGACATTTGTAAGTTTGGTTTTTAATATATAATACTCCTGTTGGTTCTTGAGTATTATACTTCGGTCTTGAGTACTCTTGTCGGTTCTTGAGTACTCAAGCTTGTCTTTACTATTCTTGAGTACTCTTGTCGGTTCTTGAAGTACTCACCCCTTTCCCTTACTTACTGTCTTGCAAAAACCGTAAGTACT
Source organism: Rhodiola kirilowii (assembly GCA_033675215.1). Lineage (NCBI taxonomy): Eukaryota > Viridiplantae > Streptophyta > Magnoliopsida > Saxifragales > Crassulaceae > Rhodiola > Rhodiola kirilowii. The sequence continues at coordinate 10,116,193 of CM066200.1, forward strand.
TAGCTATGGTATCCACCTCTATGGATATTCGTAGCTAAACCCTTCATTCGGTTGAAGGGGTGTACTTGTATTATAAAATGTTTTAGACTATACTTTAGTGCTTTTTCTTTGTATTCAAAACTTATTCTATGTGCCATATATTAGGCCAGAACTTTCAAGGTTGAGTGGATGCTTGGAATGGCAAAGCTCTTCCGTGGAAGTTCGTAAACATACTCGGGTAAGTGGATGCTTGGAATGACAAAGCTTATCTGAGGAGTTTGACCTCTCTCAAACACCATTTGGTTGCTCGGGAATGACTGACCAAATGGATGCACATAGGCTAATATACCTTGGAATGGGGTATTAGTCTAAGTAGAACAAGTGCTCTACGACCTTGAAATGGGCTAGACAGTGTGTGGAAATCGAGTGCTTGGAATGACCTTGATACACTTTTGAATACTTAGTAGGATCACTAAAAGTCAATGATAAACAGGCTATGATACAAGGCCCCCGAAACCGAATGCTTTCCTTAAATTTAAACAACACCTGCATTTACTTTCTTAGTATAAACTGCTCTATCAACTGCTCACCATCCGGAGGACTTGCCAATCACGCATCACCCGCTGTAAGTCTTCTCTTTTATTTTCAGTATTTACATTTTCTGTCATTTACTTTTCCGCACTAAAAACCAAAACCAACCAATCAATCACTTACTTCTCTGCGCTAAAACCTCAATCAATCTAAAACACGCTCCCTCGCTGTACGATCCCCTCAAAGAACGACTATCCCCCTAATTCCCTTGGGTTCGACCCCTACTTACCACTTGCTACCCAGTAGTAAGGTCACGAGTAACGAAATATAAATTTGCTTTTGCACAGAGAACACCGCACCTTAACGACAGTGCGGTGGGCTCCGTCAGCTAGCTGAAAAGTCAAGTAACCAGCGTCTCCCAGCCTCTTCTGGTACAAACGAACAAGTTCTTCATTTCCCATCCAGAATTCCTATTTCCAGAAATAACACCATGATGAATTCACAGCCAATGAAACCACTAAGACACCAGAATAATTTCAATTCATAATTTAATGTAAAAGAGACAGAAGGCAAAGATTCCAACCTGAAGACATATAATGGACGACCTTTCCTCCAACAACCAGTCCAATATTTTTCAGTTCCTTGTCAGCCAAAATCCTCTGTAATCACTCTCGCGGCAGCAATCATCCTGAACATTGACCAGCACCAAAAATCAATTATCAAAAACCTCTCACCCCCACAATCAAAAATGGAAAAGAAAAAGAAAACACCATTCAGGAATCCAGCAAATACCTTATTGACCCGCTTGTAAATCGGCGCCAGCATATTGAAAGTTGTACACGAAATAAAAGGACTCAGCTCTTAAACCGAAGACGCAATCGCATAACTCCCAGTCCTCAAAACCCTTCCCTTCGTCGTCATTCACAATCTTCCACCACAAATCTCCAAACAATCAGATTCAAAAAAATCCTCACTCCAATCCTACTGCGCCTGCTAGTTGTTGAGGTTGAGGTGAGAGATATACTTACTTGCAGTCGGATGAAATGCGAGCGACGAAGCAAAGCGATCGAAGTTCTTGATAGCAAACTGATTTTGGAGGTTACGATACGCGAATGAACCTTGTCTCTAAATTTTTACCAGGCTATTTTCTTTTTACTAATATGTGCTTTCAAATTTTTACCAGGCTATTACTGTGCTCTTGTCCATTGTTTGTCTTCAATATGGGTTCATGTTGTGTTGTGGCTATTTTGCGGGTGTGACTTCAATAAAATCACCTTTTATTGAAAAAAAAACTAATCTACACTTAATCGCTGTGACGTGAGTTTTGGGTTTAATATTAAGTAAGTCGTGGTAGGCACAGTTTGATTCACAGAAGATTGATGTGGCAACACGCTTCGAAGCCAGTGACAGGCTTATCATATACACATTATATACGCTCCTGATTTGGGTACACGAAATGAAGGGTACAAGAAATTTTATGCTGTTGTAATAGTCAAGAGTGAAAATTGAATATGTTTAATTATAAACAAGTGTGTTTTAGACTAACGAGTACACCAAAAACAACCTGAACCACTAGCTATTCATCCTTATATTCACATTCGGTTTTAAAAAGTTGTTATTTAGAGACTTATTATAAACCATTCATTATGTAGAATGTCTTTATTTTTTTATTATTATGGTTACACTTACATACATTTGATAGAAGATAAAACCTAGTAAATATATTTTTAACAAAAATTAGTTATAATCAGCATGAAAAATTGGCATTGCTAGATGAGTTTTACTGGATTTTCAAACACACGTATTCATTTTGGACAAAAGTTTCCGGTTGTATGCGTTGAATCTTTTTCCAAAAATATTGGTGGGAATGGTGCATTTGTGGGGTTGGTTATGAAGCCAAGTGGTGAACCAACTCGACTACAACCCCACATGCCTAAATGGCCGAGCATAACTCACTGGGATCGGGTATCGCGGTTCTCAATGCTAATCCTACTCTAAATTTATATCGAGTGATTGAGACTTTAAACTAAGTGAAACGCATCTGATCTCTACCGTCCAAGGCTAGGTTTGGTAACACCCGAGGCTGAGTTATGTTCAGTGGAGAGCCGGGCTTGGAGGATTTTCATCGATCTTAGGGTCATCGTAAGCCCTATTTATAAGAGGGTTAGGTAGGGCCGGGTCTTGCCCGCCCTGTTCGAGTGAGGTGCTTGTATTCATGGGAAAAAGAAACAATAAAATTAAATATCAATTATTGTCTCATATAAAAAAAGTCTGAGGAGTTCTAATCCAATCGGGAACCAAAGACTCGTAAAGTGTTTAATGATTGAAAAGTTTGTGTCTTCAAACTAGATGAATACATTAATTTCATTAGATCACATTAATAAGTAAATTCCAACTGTAATTAAAATAAGTAAAATCTGATTTCTTATTAATACATGCTAGGATTTTGTTTTTTTGGGGTCAAGGCGGGTCGAACTAGGGGCAGCTCTGATCTGTAGACCGTACCATACTCCAATAATAAATGCCTAGTTGGGCCTTAACCCTATACGTCGATTTACTGACGAACCCACGTAATAATAGATTGACCACAAATTTTTAGGCCCACAGAATCATTTGGCAAGCCTACATTACATTCTATGGAAGAGAGACTTTATGGACTCTAGGACAAATATGAACTTCAAAATTGCTAAATGAAGGGTACACGATCTGTCAAAAAAAAAATGAAGGGTACAAGAAATTTTAGGCTGTTGTAATAGTCAAGAGTAAAAATTGAATATGTTTAATTATAAACAAGTGTGTTTTAGACTAACGAGTACACTAAAAACAACCTGAACCACTAGCTATTCATCCTTATATTCACATGCGGTTTTAAAAAGTTGTTATTTAGAGACTAATTCTAAACCATTCGTATTATGTACAATGTCTTTGTATTATTATGGTTACACTTACATACATTTGACAGAAGAGAAAACCTAGTAAATATATTTTTAACAAAAATTAGTTATAATCAGCATGAAAAATTGGCATTGCTGGATTAGTTTTACTGGATTCAAACATACGTATTCATTTTGGACAAAAGTTTCCGGTTGTATGCGTTGAATCTTTTCCCAAAAATAGAAAAGAAATTTATACATACATACAACATCGGTTTTCTCAAGTACACAAATTCTTTCCAAAGAAAACTAGCTAGTTTTTCTTTGGTACAAATTTTTGTTACTTTGGGCAATTTGGTTCTTTGTCAAGTTTGTTGCATTGCATCATGAAAATGTTGCTGCCAATTACTTTGTTGGTTCATTTGTTGGGCTGCTCTGCCCGAGTGATTTATGAGGATCAAGTTCCACCACCAAAGCCAACATTAACTATGAACAAGGACCAACAACATGTTCCACCATCAGGATCATCAGGCGCCATTATGTTTAATAAAGGTGACGCGCCGCGTCAGGACACTTACAATCCTCCTTTAAGGAAATTTTCAAGTGATATTAGGACTAAAGGTGATGTCTCACCGTCAAGTCCATTGTCACGCCGGGACACCTACAATACTATATGGAAATCTTCAAGCGAGATTAGCATTAAAGGTGGCGTCCCACCGTCAAGTCCATCACCGCGCCAGGACACTTACAATCCTCTGAGGAAATCTTCAAGCGATATTAGCACTAAAGATGATGTCCCACCGTCAAGTCCATCGCAGCGCCAAGACAACTACAACCCTCAAAGAAAATCTCCAAGCAATATTAACACTAAAAGCGACGTCCCACCGTCAAGTCCATCGCCACGCCAGAACACCTACAACACTCTAAGAAAATCTTTAATCGACATTAGCACTAAAGGCGACGTCCCACCGTCAAGTTCATCGCCATGGCAGAACACCTACAACACTCCAAGAAAATCTTCAATCGCCATTAGCACTAAAGGCGACATCCCACCGTCAAGTCCATCGCCACGCCAGAACACCTACAACACTCTAAGAAAATCTTCAATCGACATTAGCACTAAAGGCGACATCCCACCGTCAAGTCCATCGCCACGCCAGAACACCTACAACACTCAAAGAAAATCTTCAATCGACATTAGCACTAAAGGCAACGTCCCACCGTCAAGTCCATTGCCACGCCAGAACACCTACAACACTCTAAGAAAATCTTCAATCGACATTAGCACTAAAGGCGACGTCCCACCGTCAAATCCATCGCCACGCCAGAACACCTACAACACTCTAAGAAAATCTTCAATCGACATTAGCACTAAAGGCGACGTCCCACTGTCAAGTCCATCGCCACGCCAGAACACCTACAACACTCTAAGAAAATCTTCAATCGACATTAGCACTAAAGGCGACATCCCACCGTCAAGTCCATCGCCGCGCCAACACACCTACAACCCTCTAAGAAAATTTGCAAGCAATATTAGCACTAAAAGCGACGTCCCACTGTCAAGTCCATCGCCATGCCTGGACACCTACAACCCTCAAAGAAAATCTTCAATCGACATTAGCACTAAAGGCGACGTCCCACCGTCAAGTCCATCACCGCGCCAGGACACATACAACACTCTAAGACGATCTTCAAGCGAACTTAGCACTAAAGGTAACGTCCCACTATCAAATCAATCACCACGCCAAGACACCTACAACCCTCTAAGAAAATCTCTAATCGACATTAGCACTAAAGGTGACGACGTCCCATCGTCAAGTCCATCACCGCGCCAAGACACTTACAACCATCTAAGAAAGTCTTCAAGCAATATTAACAGTAGTAAAGGTGACGTCCCACCGTCAAGTCCATCGCCACGCCAGGACACCTATGTACAACCCATAAAGACAATTTTCAAGCGATATTAACACTAAAGGTGGTGTCCCACCTTCAAGTCCATTGTCGCACCGTAACTCTAACAACTCTGTAAAGAAATCTTCAAGCCATGTTCAGAACTAAAACTGATGTTCCACTGTCAAGTCGATCGATATGTCAAATGCCCTACAACCCATGAGACAATCTAGGATGATATTCAGGGTCAAGTATAGAAACACCTACAACTATGTAAGACAATCTTCAAACGATATCTTCACACCTATAAAAACTAAAAAGGAGCACAGACATGACCTCACTTTGAGCAATTTGTTTTACATTGTTTTCAATCTCCCAATTTCGTTTTCCAAAATACTCATTTTCCGTAAGGCGCTCTTGACACGGCGTTTTATACTTAAACCACTCTTACCAACATCACCTTAGTCTACGTGAAATTTAAATACTATAAGTAATGTTTGAGTTAACAAAAATAATGTAACATAAACATAAGATGTTGTTAGAAACAACACCTTCTATTGATAGTCATTTTTAAAAACGGCCTTGCATATGTTGTCGACAACATTTAGCAGTGTGGGTACTTTCAAAAGTGAGCAATTTGGAAGTCGCAGCGAGACAACAGATCAGTTGTTGACGACATTGAATCAATAAAATCGCAGCTACACATCTATTTTGAACATAAGCAAGACAACAAAACTGTCGGCTCCATTGAATCCACAATGCATACAAACACTTTTCGAGCACCAATTAGTGATACGTCGACGAAATTAATTCATCTATTTGAAGAAATATTTATTTAATTTCGATCAAAAGATGAATAGCACCAATTGAGATCGCACGCAACGGTCTGATTTTTAGATTAATGCTTCTTTTTCCGCTCATAGACAAGCGAGTGGTGACGCTGATTTCCAGATTGGGGCTTTTTTCATTTTTCATTCACGAACAACAAAATTGACTTTTGAACGTAGATCTCTCTTCTTCCCATCAAGCGAGAGTCGAATTACGTAGGCGTGGTTGCTACCGCACCTAATGCTTATGAGTTATGTCCATAACTAGACATGTCATTCGAGTTATGGAGTGTTGACAGGTGCCAGTCGTCGTGGCCTGCAAAAAATACAATTTATAAGTCCGCTACTCGCGACTTTACTACTGGGTAGCAAGCGGTAAGGAGGGGTCGAACCCAAGGGAATTAGGGGATAGCAATTCTTTAGTGGAAATGTCACAAAAGTAAATACAGTTGGGGTTGATTTTGGTTTTTTTGGTTTTTAATACTGAAAGTAAATTACTGAAAAGTAAAGAAAGTAAATACAAGACTGAAAGTAAGTACTGAAAATAAATTGCTGTAAGTAAGTGCTTGAAGGACAAGACTTGCGAAAAGTAAGTGCTTGAAGGACAAGACTTGCGAAAAGTAAGTGCTTGAAGGACAAGACTTGCAAAAAGTAATTGCTTGAAGGACAAGACTTGCGGAAAGTAAATGCTTGATGGACAAGACTTGCTGAAAGTAGCAGTTGATATGAGACTGAAAGTAGCAGTTGATATGAGACTGAAAGTAACAGTTGATATGAGACTGAAAGTAACAGTTGATGTTTAATCAAAGGAAAGCATTCGGTTTAGGGGGCTTGTATCACAACTTGTTTATCATTGACCTCTAATGATCATACTAAGTGTTCAAAGATGTATCAAGGCTATTTCTAGCACCTGACTTGCTACACCGTCTTAGTCCTATTCAAGACATAGAACTCTTGTTCTAGTTGGGCTAATTCCTCCTTTCGAAGTATCTTAGCTTATGTGCATCCACTTGATCAATCATTTCCGATCAACCAAGCGGTTTTAAAGTAGGATTAGACTACTCTACCAAGCTTTGCCCTTTCGATGCATCCACGTGGGTTTGTTATCTAATCTGGACTGAACTACCTGGCTAAGCTTTGACCTTTCGATGCATCCACTTAGCCTTGTCGTTCAACCATGTAATGGCACATAGAACAAGTTTTAAACACAAAGAAGCACTAAGAAAAGGGTCTAAAACATTTGTATGATACTAGTACTCCCCTTCAACCGAATGAAGAGCTTAGCTACGGCTATTCATGGAAGAGAATACCATAGCTAGTGTACGAAATCAAAGGTTTTGAAAGACAATAAACGTAAAGGATTTTGAAAGACAACAAAAGTAAGAACAAAGCTTTTCGAAAGTAAATATGAGAAAGAGTAGAAAGACGTTGAAAGTAACAAGATCAAACCCGAACTCAAGAACAACTTGGAATCTTCAATAGCAAAGTGTTTACAAGGTTTGTGTATGGATTTCTAGAGAGATTCGAGATGATGGTGATGATAATGCAAAACAAGAGAAAACTAAGCTAACTTGTGGTGTGGATTTCGAACAAAGGACTAAGGACCATGGACTTCGAACAAGGGACATGAAGACATTGATTTCTAAGGCATGAGCCTTGTATTTATAGAGGAGGGAACTTAGGGGCTAAGGCATTGGACTTGAAAATATACCAAGGAAACCCTTTGGATCGGTTTTTGCCACCTCAAGCTCTCCTCTTCTCTTCCACCGCCTCTAGTTGAGCCTTGGTTGAGCCAAAAGATACTTAGTTGAAGTTGCACTTGTTGGTTTGAGCCAAAGGACACTTAGTTGAGGTTGAACTAGATTGTCCCAAAGGGCAACTAGTCTTCTCCTACTTGGTTTGACTTGGCCGAAGCTTGGTGGTCGGAGCAAGGTGGTGACTGGCCGGAGCATGGTGGTCGGAGCAAGGTGGTGGCCTGAGTTGAAGTTGGGGTCCATCGCTGGTCTCGGGCGTGCTTAGGCGATAATGCGTACCTCGTCCGGTAAAATGCGTACCTCGTCCGGTACTGGTTCTTGGTGGTTTTCTTGGGCCATGGTCGAATTTCCTCGGGCGTTTTGTCTGGAATTTGATATTGTCCGAGTCCTTTGATATTTGGAACAAGTTGGTCGAGCCAGAATTTGAAGATGTGAAGGTTGGCTCGAGCAACTCGGTCTTGGTCCATCAGCACGCGGGGCTTTTGCTTGGAACTGAGCCAATTGCCAAATGGATCGTGCGTCGCTCTTGGTATCTCGACATCTTCCACCTTATTTTCCATTTGGAACATTTTGGTCGAGGCGGAATTGTCAGATTTGATGTTTGGCCCGGACAACTTGAAATTGGACCTTGGAGGCCCGGCTGGGGCCTGGTCCTTCTCGGCTGGGGCCATGCGCTCGCACAAACCACTTGTAATCCATTTTTAGCATAAATCTCCCTTTTAAGCTTGTTTCTTCCCTAGACCTCAAAATAGCCTGTAGAACAAAAATGGAACTAACAAGTAAACGTTGTTAAGACAAAGTGTCCAATTTGGTGGGTTTAACTGCTTCGATGAGTCGTATAAATACGCTCCATCAAGTGTCTGCCTACAAAATGTCTCCATGACTAGACATAATGCATTCTCCTTCAACTCAAATATATTTTTGTATATTCAATCAAAAATATATATTTACAAATTTAAATTTCAAGAAAGAGATTATTGTTCTACTTGATTTGATAATATGCCATGGGAAAATCTGCTAATTAATCAGGCATTGAAATTCATGATTTTAATGGAGTGCATAAATACAAAATCACGTGTTACTAAAAATATTCTCTCATGTTTATTTTTTTGACAGGTATGTTGTTTTTTTAATAGCAAATATGTACATTAATTACGATTTAAAGCATGATTATTGGTAAACATTATAAATTCATAGACTAGTAGAATCCATCAAGAGTCACAATTCCAAATAGAAGTAAAACTTTCTTGCAATGGCTATTTTTTTCAGAGGCTTCATGGGGATTTCTCTGCTATCGATTATGTTGGTATTGGTTCATGTTTGCAATGGAAGGGTCGTTCTAGAGTTTTCGAGGTTGCCTAAGGGTCCAATTCCTCATTTTGAACCTTCAAGACCTACTACACCCCCTCCTCATGAAGGAAGAAGTGTATGTGAGCCAGACTCCAGGATTCGAGGACAGAGATCATCCCAATCATGTGTATGTCCTGGACAAGGCGTTGTATGGGTTGAAGCAAGCTCCCCGCGCCTGGTATGAGAGACTATCCCTGTTCCTTCTGTCACATGGACACGTCAGAGGAGAAGAGGACAAAACTCTCTTCCTCCTGAAGGAAGGGACCGACACTCTAGTGGTTCAGGTATATGTTGATGATATTATCTTTGGTTCAACTAACCCTAAACTTGTTAAAAAGTTCACAGATCTGATGTCAAGCGAATTCGAGATGAGTATGGTTGGAGAATTGAAGTATTTTCTAGGACTTCAAGTAGCACAAGATGAAGATGGAACTCGGATCCATCAGCAGAAATACGTGAGAGAAATCTTAAAGAAGTTTGGGATGGAATCAGCAAAAACGTGTGCTACACCAATGTCACCAAATCACTCTTTAGCTAAGGATGAGTCCTCCCTTCAAGTAGATCCGACCCTATACTGGGGAATGATGGGTTCACTACTATATCTTACTGCCAGTAGACCTGACATCTTATTTAGTGTCTGTCTATGTGCCAGATTTCAGGCAGATCCTAGAGAGACACATGTTAAAGCTGTGAAAAGGATCTTGAGGTACCTGAAGGGGACGGACGACATGTGCCTATTCTATCCAAAGGGAGGAGACTTACTTCTGATGGCCTACACAGATGCTGGTTATGCCGGCTGCAAGATAGACAGGAAGTCCACGTCAGGAATGACACAATTCCTTGGACCATGTCTGATATCATAGGGATCCAAGAAGCAGTCCTCCATCGCCTTATCCACCGCTGAGGCTGAGTATATCGTAGCCGCTGCTTGTTGTGCAGAAATGCTATGGATAAAAGAATAGCTAAGTGATTATGGTGTTCATCTTGAATGTGTTTCAATTCTATGTGATAATACCAGTGCCATCAATATTTCTAAAAATCCGGTACATTTTTCACGTACTACGCACATAGAAATTAGGTATCACTTTCTGCGTGACTGTGTAGAAAAAGGCACTATAGCCATGGATTACTACAGAACTGAGGAGCAGATTACAGACATCTTCACGAAAGCACTGCACAGGGAGCCCTATGAGAAGCTAAGAATTGAACTGGGTATGACATCCCTTACCTAGTCTGCATTTCATGTTAGATTTCACCAATGACTGGCTAGACTAGGTTGCGTGCTAAGATACCATGATATGGACTTGCTGCGTATGAAATTGATCATTGTGTGAAAGTTGCTCTATGAGGTCACCCTGCATGCATGTTAAATAAGATTACTAGCTAGCAGAACCTTGAGCATGACACATAATTCTTTGTATCCCAAAAGAGGCTTTCTATTTTGAACCCTCAATATATGCCAAGGAAGTACTCTAAGACTAACTCTATCCTATCATGTGTGGAGAATAAATGCTTAGCCCTTTGATTTTAAAAGATGATTTTTTGTTATCTACACACTGCATGAATTTACCTTGACGTGACTTGGTGGATTTCTCTTTGCTTCTTGAATAAGTGGTGTTCTTATTGTACCCCTTGGGTAAACCTAAAGCACCACAACCCTTGTGAAAACCATGAGACAAACCGGGGTTATTCTTAAACTGATTCAGACGGGTTCAATCATGGATGTGGTTGGTTCAATCTGTGGTTAGTGATGAGTAGCGTTTGAAGAGCAAATGGGTGACAGCTGTACAACAGATAAATGTGAGTGGACTGCACAGTAAGAAAAGAAACTACAGAGCAGACCGTCTTAATGACTGTTACTGCCGTTAGTGCAATCACATGGGAAGATGAACAAGCTAAAGGCGTGTAGTTAAAGCGATTAAAGTCATTTTTCTTCCATTGGACACGTGGAAGCAATCCACACAAATTAGGGAGTTACGAGGCTGTTGATGATTACTTTTTGAAATTGGAGAGGAAGTTATCTACAAATTGGTTCAGTGAATCTAAAATCAAATCTTCAAAAATTGATGTGCCGGTTGAGTTTCCTAAAAAATTGAAAGGGCAACTAGGGTTTCTTCAGTGTAAAAGGAAGGCGGATGGGCGAGACCCGACATCAATCCGCTATCTTCACTCCGTAAAATCTGAGCTTTCTAAACCCTAGCTTTCATCTGATTACATGGCCGCCTCAAGCGAAATCTCCAACGCCAAAGTCGCTACCATATTGCCAAATTGAAGGCAAGAGGTGTGAATGTCGAAGACGTCTTGGCTGAAAAATCAAAATCTCCAACAGCCTCCACCGATTCTGTCTGATTCCTGCCAGACGGCGTATCGGACGTTGAGACTGAAGCGACCTCTCAACGGAAATGGAAGATTAGTGCTGCTGAAGGCTCTAGCAATAAGCGTAGGAAGTTTGCGCCTTCTAAGGCCCCTGTCCGGAAGAGAGGGCGGACCAAAAGGGCTCAAACTCCTGTTGTCAAGAAGGAGCAACCTGCTCCAGAGGAGGAAGGGGAGAAGCTCTTGAAAGGGAGATCTGTAATCTCAGAGGTGGTAGTCGATCGGGCATTCATGGCTGTACACCAGCTGGTGGAGGTGAATGACCTCCTTATCGCTCAATGCTGGGATCACCTCTTTCGAGAGGAGGTTCTGGTCGATGAGGGTATTGTGAGGGAGTTCTACTCCCAATTTAAACTGGAGGAGACATCTGGTGTGCTCCTAGCCACTTTTGTCGTCAAGGGAGAACAGCAGGCCCTCACTCACCGTGAGCTGGCCAACCTTCTGGAAGTTCCAGCAAGCGGATATGATGCGTACATAAAGGTAGTCTGGCCAGAGTCTGTAGCAAAAGGAGATGTGATCTCAAGGGTGGGGGAGGATCCCTCCAATGTGTCCCACCAAGGGAAAGCCACGAAGCTGGGCTTGATAAACAGGATTCTCCACCGGCTCGTGTGCACATTAGTGACTCCATGCTTGCAAAAGTATGAGGTGGTAAACTTTTAGGACTTTCTCCTGCTGGATAAGCTCAGAGCAAAAACACCAATCAACCTTCCAAAGCTGATTCTCAAACACATGGATCGTGGTGCCAGTAGTAAAACTCATAGGTTGCCATACCGTGAGTGGTAAAGAATATTATGTTTCACCTTGGTATCCATGTGCCAGATGTAGAGAGTAAGTTGTACTGTGTTCTGAGTGAGGAGACCATTGCCAGCTTTCACTGGGAGTTTGAGGAAGGGACTGGGTGGAAGAATGATCAGTTTGTCCCTGCTCCCCCTCTGCCAGCTGCACCTCAAGAGGTGGATCCTCTGGAACAGCATCCGTTGCATCCAGATGAAGGATCACCGGCCGTGATTGAGGCTTTGCAGAGGTTGTCTGGGAAGGTGGACTTGTTGACATAGAGAGTGGCTCAACTGGAGTTGTTGATTGAGAAGGAGGCGAAGGAGGCTGATAATGGATGGGTAAGTGAACTGCGCTCTAAGCTGGAGGCTCTTGAGTCGTTGCCGGTTCTGGTAAAGGAGATTGAGGAGTCTGCCAAAATCAATATGATTCATGGGACTCAGATCAGAGAGGAGATAGGGGAAATGAATCGTCAGCTGAGATATGTGGGCACTGAACTGGTTGAACAGTTGAAGTTATTGGTGAAAGATTAGCCCAGGGTCTGTCTCATGGTTGCCCCTTCCTTCTGCAATCCCCATCTCATATGCCTTATGTTTTTGTTGTGACTTTTCTTTCGTGGTCATGCTCTATTTCTGCTTGATAGTATTTGAATTCTCTGCTTGCTATGTGTGTTTCCTCCGGGGCCCCTTTTACCTTTTGTTAATGAAGAATGCAATTTTCTTCCATTACCTGGGTATATTAACTTGCAATCTTTTTAATGATGCCAAAAGGGGGAAGATAACATGAGTGCACTACATGAGGGGGAAGTCCACAACTGAAATTCAAATCTAATGCCTATTTAAGGGGGAACTGTTGTGAGTTCGTAGATGTGTCTGTCTAACAGAAACTGACTGAAAAATTTATCTGCTGAACTAGTGATCTATCTACTAGATTAGTGATGATTTGAATTACCTGTTATGAATTACCTCTTCAATAGAATAGAAATCCATAACAGGTAATTCAAATCATCACTAATCCAGCAGATAAATCACTAGTCTAGTAGATAGATGTTTCAATCAGTTTCTGTTAGACAGACACATCTACGAACTCATAACAGTTCCCCCTTAAATAGGCATTAGATTTGAATTTCAGTAGTAGACTTCCCCCTCAAGTGGTGCACTCATGTTATCTTCCCCCTTTTGGCATCATTAAAAAGATCGCAAGTTAATATACCCAGGTAATGGAAGAAAACTCATTCTTCATTAACAAAAGGTAAAAGGGGCCCCGGAGGGAACACACATAGCAAGCAGAGAATTCAAATACTATCAAGCAGAAATAGAGCATGACCACGAAAGAAAAGTCACAACAAAACATAAGGCAGATGAGGTGGGGATAGCAGAAGGAAAGGGCAACCGTGAGACAGACCCTGGGCTAATCTTTCACCAATAACTTTAACTGTTTAACCAGTTCAGTGCCCACATATCTCAGCTGACGATTCAGTTCCCCTATCTCCTCTTTGATCTGAGTCCCATGAATCATATTGATTTTGGCAGACTCCTCAATCTCCTTTACCAGAGCCGGCAACGACTCAAGAGCCTCCAGCTTAGAGCGCACTTCACTTACCCATCCATTATCAGCCTCCTTCACCTCCTTCCCAATCAACAACTCCAGTTGAGCCACTCTCTCTGTCAACAAGTCCACCTTCCCAGACAACCAATGCAAAGCCTCAATCACGGTCGGTGATCCCTCATCTGGATGCAACGTATCCTGTTCCAGAGGATCCACCTCTTGAGGTGGAGCTGGCAGAGGGGGAGCATGGACAAACTGATCATTCTTCCACCCAGTCCCTTCCTCAAACTCCTAGTGAAAGCTGGCAATGGTCTCCTCACTCAGAACAGAGTACATCTTACTCTCTACATCTGGCACATAGATACCAAGGTGACACAGAATCTTCTTTACCACTCCAGGTTATGGCAACCCATGAGTTTTACTGCTGGCAGCACGATCCACTTGTTTGAGAATCAGCTTTGGAAGGTTGATTGTTGTTTTTGCCCTGAGCTTATCCAGCAGGAGAAAGTTCTGAAAGTGTACCACCTCATACTTTTGCGAGTGTGGAGTCACTGATGTGCACACGAGCCGGTGGAGAATCCTGTTTATCAAGCCCAGCTTCGTGGCTTTCCCTTGGTGGGACACATTGGAGGGATCCTCCCCCATCCTTGAGATCACATCTCCTTTTGCTACAGACTCTGGCCAGACTACCTTTATGTACGCATCATATCCGCTTGCTAGAACTTCTAGAAGGTTGGCCAGCTCACGGTGAGTGAGGGCCTGCTGTTCTCCCTTGACGACAAAAGTGGCCAGGAGCACACCAGATGTCTCCTCCAGTTTGAACTGGGAGTAGAACTCCCTCACAATACCCTCATCGACCAGAACCTCCTCTCGAAGGAGGTGATCCCAGCGTTGAGCGATAAGGAGGTCATTCACCTCCACCAGCTGGTGCGTGGCCATGAATGCCCGATCGACTACCACCTCTGAGATTACAGATCTCCCTTTCAAGAGCTTCTCCCCTTCCTCCTCCGGAGCAGGTTGCTCCTTCTTGACAACAGGAGTTTGAGCCGTTTTGGTCCGCCCGCTCTTCCGGACAGGGGCCTTAGAAGGCGCAGACTTCCTGTGATTATTGCCAGAGCCTTCAGCAGTACTAATCTTCCGTTTCCGTTGCGAGGTCGCTTCAGTATCAACCTCCAGCACGCCGTCTGGCAGGAATCGGATAGAATCAGTGGTGGCGGTTGGAGATTTTGATTTTTCAGCCAAGACGTCTTCGACATTCACGCCTCCTTCCTTCAATTTGGCAATCATGGTAGCGACTTCGGCGTTGGAGATTTCGCTTGTGGCGGCCATGTAATCAGATGAAAGCTAGGGTTTAGAAAGCTCGGAATTTACGGAGTGAAGAGAGCGGATTGATGTAGGGTCTCGCCCATACACCTTCCTTTTATACTGAAGAAACCCTAGTTGCCCTTTCAATTTTTTTGGAAACTCAACCGGCACATCAATCTTTGAAGATTTGATTTTAGATTCACTGAACCAATTTGCAGATAACTTCCTCTCCAATTTCAAAAAGTAATAATCAACTACCTCGTAACTCCCTAATTTGTATGGATTACTGACACGTGTCCAACTGGGAGAAAAACTACTGTAATCGCTTTAACTACACGCCTTTAGCTTGTTCATCTTCCCATGTGATTGCACCAACGGCAGTAACAGTCACTAAGATAGTCTGCTCTACAGTTTCTTTTCTTACTATGCAGTTGACGGAGCCCACCGCACTGTCGTTAAGGTGCGGTGTTCTCTGTGCAAAAGCAAATTTGTATTCCGCTACTCGTGACCTTACTACTGGGTAGCAAGTGGTAAGTAGGGGTCGAACCCAAGGGAATTAGGAGGATAGTCGTTCTTTGAGGGATTTGTACAGCGAGGGAGCGTGTTTTAGGTTGATTGAGGTTTTAGTGCAGAAAAGTAAGTGATTGGTTGGTTGGTTTTGGTTTTTAGTGCGGAAAAGTAAATGACAGTAAAGTAAAATACTGAAAATAAAAGTAGAAGACTTACAGCGGGTGATGCGTGATTGGCAAGTCCTCCGGAAGGTGAGCAGTTGATAGAGCAATTTATACTAAGAAAGTAAATGCGAGGGGTTTTTTAAATCTAAGGAGAGCATTCGGTTTCGGGGGCCTTGTATCATAGCCTGTTTATCATTGACCTTTAGTGATCCTTCTAAGTATTCAAAAGTGTATCAAGGCCATTTCAAGCGCTCGATTTGCACACACTGTCTAGCCCATTTCAAGGTCGTAGAGCACTAGTTCTATTTAGACTAGCACCCCATTTCAAGGTATACTAGCCTATGTGCATCCATTGATCCGTCATTTCCGATCAAAACCAATGGTGTTTGAAAGAGATCGAACTCCTCAGATAAGCTTTGCCATTTCAAGCATCCACTTATCCGAGTATGTTCACGAACCCCCACGGAAGAGCTTTGCCATTTCAAGCATCCACTCAACCTTGGAAATTCTGACCTAATATATGGCACATAGAACAAGTTTTGAATAAAAAGAAGAGGCACTAAGAGTATAGTCTAAAACATTTTATAATACAAGTACACCCCTTCAACCGAATGAAGAGTTTAGCTACGAATATCTATAGAGGTGGATACCATAGCTAAGTACTTACGGTTTTTGAAAGACAGTAAGTAAGGGAAAGGGGTGAGTACTTCAAGAACCGACAAGAGTACTCGAGAATAAAGAAAAGCTTGAGTACTCAAGAACCGACAGGAGTACTCAAGACCAAACTATAATACTCAAGAACCAACAGGAGTATTATATATTGAAAACCAAACTTACAAAGTGCCAATTTTTTAGAGAGATAAGTGAAATATGGATTTGAGGATATGTTACAAATGAGATGGAGGCATGTATTTATAGCCAAAGGAGAGGGGAATGGAGGGCTAAGATGAAACCACATGGCAAGCCATCCATGGCTTGCCAAAAGCCGCCGGTTGGAGGTCACCATGGAGGAGAGCTTGGTGGCTTTGGTCACTTCCTCCCCAAAGCCGCCGGCCATGGTGGATAAGGATGAGTTTTGTGTGAGTTTTGTGATGTTTTCACAAAACTATCAGTCTATTTTGGCCCCGGACTGACTTTGGTTGTTCCTCGGTTGGATTTGTATTGAGTGATTCCACGTCAGGATCTTGAGATTTCTTCATTCAGCGTCAGATCGTGACCTTGGACTGACTCGTAATATATTTTCAGCGTAAAATCCTCTCCTTAGCGTGTTTTCTCTCTAAGATCCAAAATACCCTGTAGATAAATATCGGAACTAACAAGCAAAAGTTAAATAGACAAATAGTCTAATTTTGTGGGTTTAACTGTGTTTTTGATTCGTATAATTATGGTCCATCAGATCACCCCACACTTTTAGTTGTTCGTCCCGAACAATGCTATTAAAGGGCGGCACACTAAGTAAGCTTTTAAAATATGAAAGTAAGACTGTGGGACTAGATTTATCCTAATTCATGCATTACTACTTATTACCGAATTAAACCGTGTAAATAAATAGAAGAAACTTGATACTTATACCTTCGTGCTGAGATGCAAATTATTTTGGATGTTTCGGGAGATAGCCCTTTTTAGGCTCCTGGACTGCATTCTTGGGACCGTCTCGCACTATATGGTTTCCTTGTAGCTTTCTCTAGCACGTGATTCGGTTCGGATTTCAATGGTTTAGTCTTTGATTTTCTTTTGGCGAGGGACAGCTTTTTGTAGTGAATCGGCCTTTGGCATTTGATTTGACTCTTTGAGTACTTCTCTTTTTGTTCGGTTAAAACCTTCACAATTTTGGGCCTTTGGCCTCTTGATTTGCTTCTTTGAGCTTTTGCCTTTTTGTGGCTTGCTAGTCCATTTTCTCAAGCCTTTTTGGGAGGTCCAATCGTCGCCCGCGAGCATATGGAAATACCTCCCCGCTCCTCTCATCCTTGCCGTTTCGCGCCGGTCAAGATGAGGGTCGCTTATCTATTTTATCGGCTACTTTGACTAGAGATAGGACGGTCTGATTCCCGTCCTCGCCTTTTTTCTTTTTGCATAAACACTGCATGGCGGAGATGACTTCAATCTTCACTGAAACCCGAAGTGCAGCCTCCACTGACTTCGAAAACCATATAGTTAGATTCGATCCTTCGATTGCTTGCCAAGCCTCTCTAGGGCATTTCTATCAACTCCACATCTTTAGTTTATCTCAGCACAAAGGGACAAATGAGAAGTTACGTTCTAAGTTTTTAAACAGTTGAATTATCACAAGGTTAATGCATGAATTATGATCTATCTTTTTCACATTCTTAAGTTCATATTTTCAAAAAGATAATATTAAGGAAAAAGGAAAAACATGTTATTTATTTACAAAGGTGGTTCTCACCCCACACTTTCGAACGAAGGCGTGCCTTTCAGCACAACTTAGTTCAAAAGCCATGCAAGCAGATATTGTACGAGAAGGAAATGACATCAAGGAAAAAGAGAAGAACAGAACTCCCTTTAAAGTGTCGAGTGAATGACATGTCATGAGGCTGGATAATCGAGGGAGTTCGGCTGGGGCCTTGAACTCTTGGTGTAGGCCTGGCTGGCTTAATGTTGCACCCAAGTCCGATTCCTGAATAGTCATTTCTTCTATGCACCAAGTGGGTGAGAGCGACTTACGGAAAAAACTAAATGACAGAAAAATAAAAGATAGAAAGTAAGATAGGTGTCGGGTTACCTCCCGACCAGTGCCTTTGTTTAACGTTGTTGGCTCGACAGTACCTCATTCCTGAATCACTGGTTTGGTTCCCATGGGTGGCTCAGGTCGTATTTCGCCACTGTTCCTGTGTTGAATTTGGCCTTGACTCTTCCTAATTTCTTGCTTGGGTTAGAACCTCATGGTTTTGGTGTTTTTTCTTTCCATTGCTTTTGAGAAGGCGGGGGACCTTTGACCATAGCTGCTGGTCTTGTTACTCTTTCGGTCTCCTTCGGCAGGTCAGAAATCTGTGTACCGTGATCTGAGATAGGTATAATGTCTGGCGGTTTCTTTGTATCCGTGCGGCTATTGTCAATGGAGAAATTTGCAATTTTGCCGCCGAACTTAAGCGATAATGAGCCCTTGCCCACATCGATCCTTGCTTTAGTAGCGTAGAGGAATGGTCGTCCCAATATTATTGTTGGAGAGTCGTCTTCGCTGGTCTCTCCCGTTTGTATTACATAAAAGTCTGCAGCAACGACGAGCTCTCCCACATGGAGTATTACATCTTCCAACACTCCAACCGGACGGATGCACGATTTATCTCCTAGCTCGATATTTGACCTGGGTGGTTTTAATGGACCAAGTCCTAATAAGTAATATAAGGAGGAGGGCATGGCGTTGACAGCAGCTCCAAGATCGACTAAGCACTTATGAATCTGTACTTCACCAATATCGCAGGTGACTGTGAAGGCCCCTGGGTCTTTATCTCTTTCCGGTTGTGGCTCATGATCTGAAGTGAGGGCTCTTTATATTGTCGGGCCATTCTGCCCGTTCCTTGGCTTAGGATTTGTATAATCGGACCCCTTAATATTTTGCTTTGGAGCATAAATATTAGTTGGAGAGTCCCACTTTAATTCGTTATTGTCATCCCATCCAGGTGCTGGTATGTCGGAGTGTATGATCGGTGGTGGTGTTATGCAAACGGTGAATGCATACCGTCCATTGTCAGCATGTGATGGACCATAATTATACGAATCAAAAACACAGTAAAACCCACCAAATTAGACTGTTTGTCTATCTAACTTCTACTTGTTAGTCCCGATATATTTCTACAGGGTATTTTGGCGCTTAGAGAGAAAACACGCTAAGGAGAGGATTTTACGCTGAAAAGATATTACGAGTCATTCCAAGGTCAAGATCAGATGCCGAACGAAGAAATCTCAAGATCCGGACATTGAATTACTCAATTCAAATTCAACCGAGGAACAACCAAAGTCAGACCGGAGCGAAATTGGACTGATTGTTTTGTGAAAAGACTGCACAAAACTGTCAAAACTCATCCATGGACCAAGTGACCGGTGGCTTTTGGCTTTGTGGTGACTCATGGGTGGCCAAAACCACCCCTTCCTCCTCCATGACCGGCGGCCCAAGGCAAAGGGCGGCAAAGCCACCAAAAGTCCCCTCCATTTGGACTTGAAACCGGCGGCTTTTGAGCCACCACAAGGTGGTGCCATGTGTGGCCTTCTCCTCCACATGCTCCTCCCCTCCTCCTCCCTTGGATCAAAACCACATGCCACCCATCTCCACCCTCCATCCTCCTCCCTGTTGGCTATAAAAGGAGAGCTCCTCCTCCTCATTTCATCATCCCACAATCAACAATTCACTTCTCTCTCTAAGTTTTGGTTACTTTGTAAGTTTGGTTTTTGAAATAATACTCTTGTTGGTTCTTGAGTATTATAACAGTTTGAAATAATACTCCTGTTGGTTCTTGAGTATTATACTTTAGAGAATACTCCTGTTGGTTCTTGAGTATTCAGTAGGAATTGGGAATACTCCTGTTGGTTCTTGAGTATTCCACCCCTTCTCCTCTTACTGTTTTCAAAAACCCCCGATTATTTAGCTATGGTATCCACCTCTATGGATATTCGTAGCTAAACTCTTTATTCGGTTAAAGGGGCGTACTTGTATTATAAAATGTTTTAATTCTTTTAGTTTCTTTTCTCTGTATTCAAAACTTGTTCTATGTGCCATATATTAGGTTAGAACTTCCAAGGTTGAGTGGATGCTTGGAATGGCAAAGCTCTTCCGTGGGGTTCGTAAACATACTCGGATAAGTGGATGCTTGGAATGGCAAAGCTTATCTGAGGAGTTTGACCTTTCTAAAACACCATTTGGTTGCTCGGGAATGAAAGACCAAATGGATGCACACAGGCTAATATACCTTGGGATGGGGTATTAGTCTAAGTAGAACAAGTGCTCAACGACTTTTGCAAAAGACTAGACGGTGTTGCAAGTTGAGTGCTTGGAATGGCCTCAATTCACTTTCGAACACTTTTGCAAAAGGCTAGACAGTGTTGCAAGTCGAGTGCTTGGAATGGCCTTGATTCACGTTTGAATACTTAGAAGGGTTACTAAAATAATAAACAGGCTATGATACAAGGCCCCTGAAACCGAATGTTTTCCTTGAATTACAAAACCCTCCTGTATTTACTTTTATAAATTGCTCGATCATCTGCAATCACCAACCGCTCATCTACCGGAGGACTCGCAAATCACGCATCACCCACTGTAAGTCTTTCTTTTTACTTTTCAGTATTTATTTTCTGTAATTTACTTTTCCGCACTCAAAACCAAAAACAACCAAAAAAGTCACTTAGTCATAACCGCTAAAACTCAATCAACCTTAAAACACGCTCCCTCGCTGTACAAATCCCTTAAAGAACAACGTATCCCCTAATTCCCTTGGGTTCGACCCCTACTTACCACTTACTACCCAGTAGTGAAGTCGCGAGTAGCGGAAAATATAAATTTATTTGTACAGAGAACATTGCACCTTAACGATAGTGCACTGGGCTCCGTCAAAATTGGCACCGTTGCCGGGGAGTTAGCCATCGGATAAGTTCTTTAAATCAATACGCGCTTCAACCATGTCTCGCGAAGGAAGCCACCATAACTATCAGGATGATGATGAGTTAAACCTGTACGAACGAAATGATGAGGTGCCACTTCCATTTGTGGACGATCCGGAACAACTCATCAGAAACAGAAGAGCTCGTGATAGGGAGGCAATCAGAAGAAATCAAGAACCACCCGAGGACCGAAATGCAGCTGGTCCAGTGCAACCCCCTAGATATCCACCACCCCCTCAACCTCGACAAGTGCCGAGACGAGAACCCGCTTATGATGACAGCTACGGAGATAACAACAACTACCGTGAACCTACATTGGGAGAGCTCTCGGCACCAGATTTCAGAATTCAGCCGTGGTGCATTCACGAAGGCCCTGAACTGGAAAATATCGCCATCAACACTTCAGTGGCCCACAACTTACCGAAATTCTCAGGAACGCGTGGAGAATCAGCAATGACTCATCTCCAATGCTTACATGGTATTTGCAAAAACTTAAAACCGAATGGCGTGAACGTAGACGACTTCAAGTTAAAGGCGTTCTACTTTTCCCTCATTGACGCGGCAAACGACTGGTTCCTTTCATTGCCTTCCGGAAGCATCAGAACATGGGCTCAGATGCAGAAGAAGTTCTTAGACAAATATTACCCAGCAGGAAGAGCGATGCAAGTAAGGAGGCAACTGCAGGACATCAAGCAAGGACCCAATGAAACCATGTACGATTACCTGGAAAAATTCAACCGCCTGGAGAGAAGCTGATATACCCTTGGACTGCCCGAGAAACTCACCGTCGAGTATCTCATTAACGGATTAAGACCCCTAGACAAAATGCTCCTGGATGCCTCAGCTGGAGGGTCCATGATGAATCATCATTAAGTGGCATAAGGGATCTTATCACCAACGTTGCTGAGAATGCCCGATTCAGAGAAGAGACAACTCAGCAGGAAGAATTCTCCCGGACAAAAAATGTGGCAAAAGCTGAAGCATCGATGAGCTCTATGCCTGAAGAGATGAAGCAGCTAAAGGAGATGATGATTCAAATCCTACGAAGGCAGCCAGTTCCGGTAAAACCTTGCGAGTTCTGTGGTTCTACAAATCACAAAACTGACGCATGTCCGACATTAATAGAAGAGGAACCGGCAGAAGTGAATGCAGTGGGAGGATACCAAGGATACAACAACAACAGTAATGACAGAGCCGGACAAAACAGACAATATGCTCAAGCAACCAACCCAAGCTGGCGTAACAACAACTATTCTCAGAAGGAAGCACAACCAGCTGTTACTCAACCAGCTCAGTCATTCTACCAACCCCCCCACCGACAGTATAATCAGAACGCTCCATCGGCAGGACAATATCAGCAAAGAGGACCAAATCAGTACCAAACCGGCCCGAACAATCAGCAAGAACCAAGCAAGTCGCTCGATGACACGATGAAGGAGCTCGCAGGAAACATTAATCAATTGGGTACTTCGCTACACCAATACCAGGCGAAAACTGACGGGGCAATTTCAGAACTAACCAAACAAATGTCCCAGCTCGCCACGGCAATGTCAACACTCACTAATGAACCTGGCAGACTCCCTTCACAAACCATCCAAAACTCAAAGGCGAATCTTAGCATGATAAAAAGGTCAAATGAAAAGGCAACGCTAGGAGAAGTTGCACGATCCCCAACTTACAAACTCACGAACAAGCACTTCGCCCGGGGGCGTTGACTTGATTGGAATCAAGAGGAAGACCGACCCAATGATGGCAAAACATGGGCTACGCATGCTGACAATGGACGGTACGCATTCACCATTTGTATAACACCACCACCGATCATACACTCTAACATACCAGCATCTGGATGGGATGACAGTAACAATTTAAGGTGGGACTCCCCAACTAATATTTATGCTTCGAAGCAAAATATTAAGGGATCCGATTATACAAATCCTAAGCCAAGGAACAGGCAGAATGGCCCGACAATAGAAAGAGCCCCCACTTCAAATCACGAGCCACAACCGGAAAGAGATAAAGACCCAGGGCCTTCACAGTCACCTGTAGTATTGGTGAAGCACAGATTCATAAGTGCTTAGTCGATCTTGGAGCTGCTGTCAACGCCATGCCCTCCTCCTTATATTACTTATTAGGACTTGGTCCGTTAAAACCACCCAGGTCAAATATCGAGCTAGGAGATAAATCGTGCATCCGTCCGATTGGAGTGCTAGAAGATGTAATACTCCATGTGGGAGAGCTCGTCGTTGCTGCAGACTTCTATGTGATACAAACGGAAGAGACCAGCGAAGACGACCCTCCAACAATAATCTTGGGACGACCATTCCTCTACACTACTAAAGCAAGGATCGATGTGGGCAAGGGCTCATTATCGCTTAAGTTCGGTGGTAAAATCGCACATTTCTACATTGATAATAGCCGCACGGATACAAAGAAACCGCCAGACATTATACCTATCTCAGATCACGGTACACAGATTTCTGACCTGCCAAAGGAGACCGAAAGAGTAACAAGACCAGCAACTATGGTCAAAGGTCCCCCGCCTTCTCAGAAACAATGGAAAGAAAAAACACCAAAACCATGGAGCTCTAACCCAAGCACATCTGCTCACAAGAAATCAGGTAAAGGCAAGGCAAAAACCAACACAGGAACAGTGGCGAAATACGACCTAAGCCACCCATGGGACCCCAACCAGTGATCCAGGAATAAGGTACTGTCGAGCCAATGACGTTAAACAAGTGCACTGGTCGGGAGGTAACCCGACACTATCTTACTTTCTGTCTTTTTATTTTCTGTCTTTTAGTTTTTATCAATAAGTCGCTCTCACCCACTTGGTGCATAGAATGATTTGACTATTTAGGAATTGGTTTTTGGAGCACGATCGGATCAGCCAGGCAGCTTCCGTGAATTTACCGGGCCTGCGCTGAGAGTTCAAGGCCCCAGCCGAACTCCCTCGATTATCCAACCTCATGCCATGTCATTCGACACAAAAAGGGAGTTCTGATCTTACCTTTCCTTAATATCATTTCCTTCTCGTAATTGTCTGCTTGCATGAATTTTGAACTAAGTAGTGCTGAAAGGCACGCCTTCGTTCAAAAGTGTGGGGTGAGATCCGCATGTGTACATAAATAAATAACATATTTTTTCTTTTTCTTTTTTAGTGTTATCTTTTTGAAAATATGAACTTAAGAATGTGAAAAAGATAGATATAAAATTCATGCATTTACCTTGTGAAAATTCAACTGTCTAAAAACTTAGAACGTAACTTCTCATTTGTCCCTTTGTGCTGAGATAAACTAAAGATGTGGAGTTGATAGAAATGCCCTAGAGAGGCTTGGCAAGCAATCGAAGGATCGAATCAAACGATATGGTTTTCGAAGTCAGTGAGGCTGCACTTCGGGTTTCAGTGAAGATTGAAGTCATCTCCGCCATGCAGTGTTTATGCAAAAAGAAAAAAAAAAGTCGAGGACGGGAATCAGACTGTCCTCTCTCTAGTCAAAGTAGCCGAGAAAATAGATGAGCGACCCTCATCTTGACCCGCGCGAAACGACAAGGATGAGAGGAGCGGGGAGGTATTTCCATAGGCTTGCGGGCGATGATTGGACCTCCCAAAAAGGCTTGAGAAAATGGACTAGCAAGCCACAAAAAGGCAAAAAGCTCGAAGAAGCAAATCAAGAGGCCAAAGGCCCAAAATTGTGAATGTTTTAAACGAACAAAAAGTGAAGTACTCAAAGAGTCAAATCAAAGGCCAAAGGCCGATTCACTACAAAAGCAGTCCCTCGCCAAAAGAAAAATCAAAGTACTCAAACCAGTGAAACCCGAACCGAATCACGTGCTAGTGAAAGCTACAAGGAAACCATATAGTGCGAGATGGTCCCGAGGTTGCAGTCCAGGAGCCTAAAAAGGGCTATCTCCCGAAACATCCAGAATAATTTGCATCTCAGCACGGAGGTACAAGTATCAAGTTTCTTCTATTTATTTATACAGTTCAATTTGGTAATAAGTAAGCAATGCATGAATTAGGATAAATCGAGTCCCACAGTCTAATTTTCATATTTCAACAAACTTACTTAGTGTGCCGCCCTTTAATAGCATTGTACGGGACGAACAACTAAAAGTGTGGGGTGATCTGATGGACCATAATTATACGAATCAAAAACACAGTAAAACCCACCAAATTAGATTGTTTGTCTATCTAACTTCTACTTGTTAGTCCCGATATATTTCTACAGGGTATTTTGGCGCTTAGAGAGAAAACACGCTAAGGAGAGGATTTTACGCTGTAAAGATATTACGAGTCATTCCAAGGTCAAGATCAGACGCCGAACGAAGAAATCTCAAGATCCGGACATTGAATTACTCAATTAAAATTCAACCGAGGAACAACCAAAGTCAGACCGGAGCGAAATTGGACTGATTGTTTTGTGAAAAGACTGCACAAAACTGTCAAAACTCATCCATGGACCAAGTGACCGGCGGCTTTTGGCTTTGTGGTGACTCATGGGTGGCCAAAACCACCCCTTCCTCCTCCATTACCGGCGGCCCAAGGCAAAGGGCGGCAAAGCCACCAAAAGTCCCCTCCATTTGGACTTGAAACCGGCGGCTTTTGAGCCACCACAAGGTGGTGCCATGTGTGGCCTTCTCCTCCACATGCTCCTCCCCTCCTCCTCCCTTGGATCAAAACCACATGCCACCCATCTCCACCCTCCATCCTCCTCCCCTTTGGCTATAAAAGGAGAGCTCCTCCTCCTCATTTCATCATCCCACAATCAACAATTCACTTCTCTCTCTAAGTTTTGGTTACTTTGTAAGTTTGGTTTTTGAAATAATACTCTTGTTGGTTCTTGAGTATTATAACAGTTTGAAATAATACTCCTGTTGGTTCTTGAGTATTATACTTTAGAGAATACTCCTGTTGGTTCTTGAGTATTCAGTAGGAATTGGGAATACTCCTGTTGGTTCTTGAGTATTCCACCCCTTCTCCTCTTACTGTTTTCAAAAACCCCCGAGTATTTAGCTATGGTATCCACCTCTATGGATATTCGTAGCTAAACTCTTTATTCGGTTAAAGGGGCGTACTTGTATTATAAAATGTTTTAATTCTTTTAGTTTCTTTTCTCTGTATTCAAAACTTGTTCTATGTGCCATATATTAGGTTAGAACTTCCAAGGTTGAGTGGATGCTTGGAATGGCAAAGCTCTTCCGTGGGGTTCGTAAACATACTCGGATAAGTGGATGCTTGGAATGGCAAAGCTTATCTGAGGAGTTTGACCTTTCTAAAACACCATTTGGTTGCTCGGGAATGAAAGACCAAATGGATGCACACAGGCTAATATACCTTGGGATGGGGTATTAGTCTAAGTAGAACAAGTGCTCTACGACTTTTGCAAAAGACTAGACGGTGTTGCAAGTTGAGTGCTTGGAATGGCCTCAATTCACTTTCGAACACTTTTGCAAAAGGCTAGACAGTGTTGCAAGTCGAGTGCTTGGAATGGCCTTGATTCACGTTTGAATACTTAGAAGGGTTACTAAAATAATAAACAGGCTATGATACAAGGCCCCTGAAACCGAATGTTTTCCTTGAATTACAAAACCCTTCTGTATTTACTTTTATAAATTGCTCGATCATCTGCAATCACCAACCGCTCATCTACCGGAGGACTCGCAAATCACGCATCACCCACTGTAAGTCTTTCTTTTTACTTTTCAGTATTTATTTTCTGTAATTTACTTTTCCGCACTCAAAACCAAAAACAACCAAAAAAGTCACTTAGTCATAACCGCTAAAACTCAATCAACCTTAAAACACGCTCCCTCGCTGTACAAATCCCTTAAAGAACAACGTATCCCCTAATTCCCTTGGGTTCGACCCCTACTTACCACTTACTACCCAGTAGTGAAGTCGCGAGTAGCGGAAAATATAAATTTATTTGTACAGAGAACATTGCACCTTAACGACAGTGCACTGGGCTCCGTCAAAATTGGCACCGTTGCCGGGGAGTTAGCCATCGGATAAGTTCTTTAAATCAATACGCGCTTCAACCATGTCTCGCGAAGGAAGCCACCATAACTATCAGGATGATGACGAGATAAACCTGTACGAACGAAATGATGAGGTGCCACTTCCATTTGTGGACGATCCGGAACAACTCATCAGAAACAGAAGAGCTCGTGATAGGGAGGCAATCAGAAGAAATCAAGAACCACCCGAGGACCGAAATGCAGCTGGTCCAGTGCAACCCCCTAGATATCCACCACCCCCTCAACCTCGACAAGTGCCGAGACGAGAACCCGCTTATGATGACAACTACGGAGATAACAACAACTACCGTGAACCTACATTGGGAGAGCTCTCGGCACCAGATTTCAGAATTCAGCCGTGGTGCATTCACGAAGGCCCTGAACTAGAAAATATCGCCATCAACACTTCAGTGGCCCACAACTTACCGAAATTCTCAGGAACGCGTGGAGAATCAGCAATGACTCATCTCCAATGCTTACATGGTATTTGCAAAAACTTAAAACCGAATGGCGTGAACGTAGACGACTTCAAGTTAAAGGCGTTCTACTTTTCCCTCATTGACGCGGCAAACGACTGGTTCCTTTCATTGCCTTCCGGAAGCATCAGAACATGGGCTCAGATGCAGAAGAAGTTCTTAGACAAATATTACCCAGCAGGAAGAGCGATGCAAGTAAGGAGGCAACTGCAGGACATCAAGCAAGGACCCAATGAAACCATGTACGATTACCTGGAAAAATTCAACCACCTGGAGAGAAGCTGATATACCCTTGGACTGCCCGAGAAACTCACCGTCGAGTATCTCATTAACGGATTAAGACCCCTAGACAAAATGCTCCTGGATGCCTCAGCTGGAGGGTCCATGATGAATCTATCATTAAGTGGCATAAGGGATCTTATCACCAACGTTGCTGAGAATGCCCGATTCAGAGAAGAGACAACTCAGCAGGAAGAATTCTCCCGGACAAAAAATGTGGCAAAAGCTGAAGCATCGATGAGCTCTATGCCTGAAGAGATGAAGCAGCTAAAGGAGATGATGATTCAAATCCTACGAAGGCAGCCAGTTCCGGTAAAACCTTGCGAGTTCTGTGGTTCTACAAATCACAAAACTGACGCATGTCCGACATTAATAGAAGAGGAACCGGCAGAAGTGAATGCAGTGGGAGGATACCAAGGATACAACAACAACAGTAATGACAGAGCCGGACAAAACAGACAATATGCTCAAGCAACCAACCCAAGCTGGCGTAACAACAACTATTCTCAGAAGGAAGCACAACCAGCTGTTACTCAACCAGCTCAGTCATTCTACCAACCCCCCCACCGACAGTATAATCAGAACGCTCCATCGGCAGGACAATATCAGCAAAGAGGACCAAATTAGTACCAAACCGGCCCGAACAATCAGCAAGAACCAAGCAAGTCGCTCGATGACACGATGAAGGAGCTCGCAGGAAACATTAATCAATTGGGTACTTCACTACACCAATACCAGGCGAAAACTGACGGGGCAATTTCAGAACTAACCAAACAAATGTCCCAGCTCGCCATGGCAATGTCAACACTCACTAATGAACCTGGCAGACTCCCTTCACAAACCATCCAAAACTCAAAGGCGAATCTTAGCATGATAAAAAGGTCAAATGAAAAGGCAACGCTAGGAGAAGTTGCACGATCCCCAACTTACAAACTCACGAACAAGCACTTCGCCCGGGGGCGTTGACCTGATTGGAATCAAGAGGAAGACCGACCCAATGATGGCAAAACATGGGCTACGCATGCTGA
This sequence comes from Rhodiola kirilowii, assembly GCA_033675215.1. NCBI lineage: Eukaryota > Viridiplantae > Streptophyta > Magnoliopsida > Saxifragales > Crassulaceae > Rhodiola > Rhodiola kirilowii. Next base: position 10,145,485 of record CM066200.1, read on the forward strand.
CAATGGACGGTACGCATTCACCATTTGTATAACACCACCACCGATCATACACTCTGACATACCAGCATCTGGATGGGATGACAGTAACAATTTAAGGTGGGACTCCCCAACTAATATTTATGCTTCGAAGCAAAATATTAAGGGATCCGATTATACAAATCCTAAGCCAAGGAACAGGCAGAATGGCCCGACAATAGAAAGAGCCCCCACTTCAAATCACGAGCCACAACCGGAAAGAGATAAAGACCCAGGGGCCTTCACAGTCACCTGTAGTATTGGTGAAGCACAGATTCATAAGTGCTTAGTCGATCTTGGAGCTGCTGTCAACGCCATGCCCTCCTCCTTATATTACTTATTAGGACTTGGTCCGTTAAAACCACCCAGGTCAAATATCGAGCTAGGAGATAAATCGTGCATCCATCCGGTTGGAGTGCTAGAAGATGTAATACTCCATGTGGGAGAGCTCGTCGTTGCTGCAGACTTCTATGTGATACAAACGGAAGAGACCAGCGAAGACGACCCTCCAACAATAATCTTGGGACGACCATTCCTCTACACTACTAAAGCAAGGATCGATGTGGGCAGGGGCTCATTATCGCTTAAGTTCGGTGGCAAAATCGCACATTTCTACATTGATAATAGCCGCACGGATACAAAGAAACCGCCAGACATTATACCTATCTCAGATCACGGTACACAGATTTCTGACCTGCCAAAGGAGACCGAAAGAGTAACAAGACCAGCAACTATGGTCAAAGGTCCCCCGCCTTCTCAGAAACAATGGAAAGAAAAAACATCAAAACCATGGAGCTCTAACCCAAGCACATCTGCTCACAAGAAATCAGGTAAAGGCAAGGCAAAAACCAACACAGGAACAATGGCGAAATACGACCTAAGCCACCCATGGGACCCCAACCAGTGATCCAGGAATAAGGTACTGTCGAGCCAATGACGTTAAACAAGTGCACTGGTCGGGAGGTAACCCGACACTATCTTACTTTCTGTCTTTTTATTTTCTGTCTTTTAGTTTTTATCAATAAGTCGCTCTCACCCACTTGGTGCATAGAATGATTTGATTATTTAGGAATTGGTTTTTGGAGCACGATCGGATCAGCCAGGCAGCTTCCGTGAATTTACCGGGCCTGCGCTGAGAGTTCAAGGCCCCAGCCGAACTCCCTCGATTATCCAGCCTCATGCCATGTCATTCGACACAAAAAGGGAGTTCTGATCTTACCTTTCCTTAATATCATTTCCTTCTCGTAATTGTCTGCTTGCATGAATTTTGAACTAAGTAGTGCTGAAAGGCACGCCTTCGTTCAAAAGTGTGGGGTGAGATCCGCATGTGTACATAAATAAATAACATATTTTTTCTTTTTCTTTTTTAGTGTTATCTTTTTGAAAATATGAACTTAAGAATGTGAAAAAGATAGATATAAAATTCATGCATTTACCTTGTGAAAATTCAACTGTCTAAAAACTTAGAACGTAACTTCTCATTTGTCCCTTTGTGCTGAGATAAACTAAAGATGTGGAGTTGATAGAAATGCCCTAGAGAGGCTTGGCAAGCAATCGAAGGATCGAATCAAACGATATGGTTTTCGAAGTCAGTGAGGCTGCACTTCGGGTTTCAGTGAAGATTGAAGTCATCTCCGCCATGCAGTGTTTATGCAAAAAGAAAAAAAAAAGGCGAGGACGGGAATCAGACTGTCCTCTCTCTAGTCAAAGTAGCCGAGAAAATAGATGAGCGACCCTCATCTTGACCCGCGCGAAACGACAAGGATGAGAGGAGCGGGGAGGTATTTCCATAGGCTTGCGGGCGATGATTGGACCTCCCAAAAAGGCTTGAGAAAATGGACTAGCAAGCCACAAAAAGGCAAAAAGCTCGAAGAAGCAAATCAAGAGGCCAAAGGCCCAAAATTGTGAATGTTTTAAACGAACAAAAAGTGAAGTACTCAAAGAGTCAAATCAAAGGCCAAAGGCCGATTCACTACAAAAGCAGTCCCTCGCCAAAAGAAAAATCAAAGTACTCAAACCAGTGAAACCCGAACCGAATCACGTGCTAGTGAAAGCTACAAGGAAACCATATAGTGCGAGATGGTCCCGAGGTTGCAGTCCAGGAGCCTAAAAAGGGCTATCTCCCGAAACATCCAGAATAATTTGCATCTCAGCACGGAGGTACAAGTATCAAGTTTCTTCTATTTATTTATACAGTTCAATTTGGTAATAAGTAAGCAATGCATGAATTAGGATAAATCGAGTCCCACAGTCTAATTTTCATATTTCAACAAACTTACTTAGTGTGCCGCCCTTTAATAGCATTGTACGGGACGAACAACTAAAAGTGTGGGGTGATCTGATGGACCATAATTATACGAATCAAAAACACAGTAAAACCCACCAAATTAGATTGTTTGTCTATCTAACTTCTACTTGTTAGTCCCGATATATTTCTACAGGGTATTTTGGCGCTTAGAGAGAAAACACGCTAAGGAGAGGATTTTACGCTGAAAAGATATTACGAGTCATTCCAAGGTCAAGATCAGACGCCGAACGAAGAAATCTCAAGATCCGGACATTGAATTACTCAATTCAAATTCAACCGAGGAACAACCAAAGTCAGACCGGAGCGAAATTGGACTGATTGTTTTGTGAAAAGACTGCACAAAACTGTCAAAACTCATCCATGGACCAAGTGACCGGCGGCTTTTGGCTTTGTGGTGACTCATGGGTGGCCAAAACCACCCCTTCCTCCTCCATTACCGGCGGCCCAAGGCAAAGGGCGGCAAAGCCACCAAAAGTCCCCTCCATTTGGACTTGAAACCGGCGGCTTTTGAGCCACCACAAGGTGGTGCCATGTGTGGCCTTCTCCTCCACATGCTCCTCCCCTCCTCCTCCCTTGGATCAAAACCACATGCCACCCATCTCCACCCTCCATCCTCCTCCCCTTTGGCTATAAAAGGAGAGCTCCTCCTCCTCATTTCATCATCCCACAATCAACAATTCACTTCTCTCTCTAAGTTTTGGTTACTTTGTAAGTTTGGTTTTTGAAATAATACTCTTGTTGGTTCTTGAGTATTATAACAGTTTGAAATAATACTCCTGTTGGTTCTTGAGTATTATACTTTAGAGAATACTCCTGTTGGTTCTTGAGTATTCAGTAGGAATTGGGAATACTCCTGTTGGTTCTTGAGTATTCCACCCCTTCTCCTCTTACTGTTTTCAAAAACCCCCGAGTATTTAGCTATGGTATCCACCTCTATGGATATTCGTAGCTAAACTCTTTATTCGGTTAAAGGGGCGTACTTGTATTATAAAATGTTTTAATTCTTTTAGTTTCTTTTCTCTGTATTCAAAACTTGTTCTATGTGCCATATATTAGGTTAGAACTTCCAAGGTTGAGTGGATGCTTGGAATGGCAAAGCTCTTCCGTGGGGTTCGTAAACATACTCGGATAAGTGGATGATTGGAATGGCAAAGCTTATCTGAGGAGTTTGACCTTTCTAAAACACCATTTGGTTGCTCGGGAATGAAAGACCAAATGGATGCACACAGGCTAATATACCTTGGAATGGGGTATTAGTCTAAGTAGAACAAGTGCTCTACGACTTTTGCAAAAGACTAGACGGTGTTGCAAGTTGAGTGCTTGGAATGGCCTCGATTCACTTTCGAACACTTTTGCAAAAGGCTAGACAGTGTTGCAAGTCGAGTGCTTGGAATGGCCTTGATTCACGTTTGAATACTTAGAAGGGTTACTAAAATAATAAACAGGCTATGATACAAGGCCCCTGAAACCGAATGTTTTCCTTGAATTACAAAACCCTCCTGTATTTACTTTTATAAATTGCTCGATCATCTGCAATCACCAACCGCTCATCTACCGGAGGACTCGCAAATCACGCATCACCCACTGTAAGTCTTTCTTTTTACTTTTCAGTATTTATTTTCTGTAATTTACTTTTCCGCACTCAAAACCAAAAACAACCAAAAAAGTCACTTAGTGATAACCGCTAAAACTCAATCAACCTTAAAACACGCTCCCTCGCTATACAAATCCCTTAAAGAACAACGTATCCCTGATGGACCATAATTGTATGCATCATAAATACAGTTAAACCCACCAAATTAGACTGTTTGTCTATCTAACTTCTACGTGTTAGTCCCGAAATATTTCCACAGGGCAATTGAGAGATAAATGTGAAAACACGCTAAGGAGAGGATTTTATGCTGAAAAGATATCAAGAGTCAATTGAAGGTCAAGATCAAGCACTGAACGAAGAAATCTCAAGATCCTGACGATGAATTACTCAAATTAAATCCAAATGAGGAATTATCAAAGACAGCCTGGAGTGAAATTGGACTGATAGTTTTGTAAAGACAGTACAAAACCGTCAAGATTCATCCATATGCAAGGATGACCGGTGGCTTAAGTGAAAAGGATGAGTCATTGGGTGGCATTCCCCCTCCTCCTCCATGGGATGACCGGTGGCTTTGGCAAAGGGTGGCCAAGCCACCTCCTCTTCCTCCCCTTTGGACCGGCAACCGGCGGCTTTTGGGAGGCTCCTCCCCTTGTGCCACTTGTCTCCTCCACAAGCTCCTCCATCTCCACCCTTGGATGCTCCTCCACATGCCACCATCTCCACCACCCATCTCCACCCCTCTTGGCTATAAATAGCAGTGCCCTCCTCCTCATTTGTATAATCAATCCATACACAAAACACTTATCTCTCTAAAGGTTACTTTGTAAGTTTGTTCGGTTTATGAAATAATACTCCTGTTTGTTCTTGAGTATTATACTATAGAGAATACTCCTGTTGGTTCTTGAGTATTCAGTAGGAAATTGGGAATACTTCTGTTGGTTTTTGAGTATTCCACCCCTTTCCCTCTTACTGTTTTCAAAAACCCCCGAGTATTTAGCTATGGTATCCACCTCTATGGATATTCGTAGCTAAACTCTTCATTCGTTGGAAGGTATTTTCTTGTATTATATAATGTTGTAATATCTTTTAGTTTCATTTCTTTGTATTCAAAACTTGTTCTATGTGCCATTTATAGTCAGAATTTCCAAGGTTGAGTGGATGCTACGAAAGGGCAAAACTCTTCCGTGGGGTTCGTGAACATACTCGGGTAAGTGGATGCTACGAAAGGGCAAAGCTTATCTGAGGAGTTCGACTTATCTAAAACACCACTTGGTCAATCGTAACTGTGAGATCAGGTGGATGCATAGAAGGCTAAGATACTTGGAAAGGAGGAATTAGTCTGAAGTAGAACAAGGGTTGCTTTAAACGATGTTGCAAGTCTTGCGCTACGAAAGGGCCTCGATTCATCTTTGAATACTTAGAAAAGTTACTAACGGTTTATTATATACATGTTATAATACAAGAGTACCAGAAACCGAATACTTCTTTCAATCACAAAAACCCCCGGTATTTACTTTCCTAGTATAACTGTCCCGATCAACCACAACCATCAACCGCTCAACAACCAGAGGAATCGCAATCACGCATCACCCAATGTAAGTCTTCTAACCCTTATCTCTTTACTTTCAGTATTTAATTTCAGTATTTACTTTTCCGCACAAAAAACCCAAAAAATCAAAAATAGTAGTTTAATTACTCGCGCTAAAATCTCAATCATCCTAAAACACGTCCCTGTTAGTAAAAGAACAACGTATCCCCCTAATTCCCTTGGGTTCGACCCCTACTTACCACTTCTACCCAGTAGTCGCGAGTAGCGGACTTTATAAATTTATTTGTACAATTTGCTCTGACGACAAGCGAACTGTCAATCCCCCTAATTCCCTTGGGTTCGACCCCTACTTACCACTTACTACCTAGTAGTGAAGTCGTGAGTAGCGGAAAATATAAATTTATTTGTACAGAGAACATTGCACCTTAACGACAGTGCAGTGGGCTCCGTCAGCATGCGTAACCCATGTTTTGCCATCATTGGGTCGGTCTTCCTCTTGGTTCCAATCAGGACGACGCCTCCGGGTGAAGTGCTTGTTTGTAAGTTTGTAAGTTGGGGATCGTGCTACTTCTCCCAGTGTCGCCTTTACGTTTGACCTCTTTATCATGCTAAGATTCGCCTTTGGGTTTTGGATGGTTTGTGAAGGAAGTCTGCCAGGCTCATTAGTGAGTGTTGACATTGCAGTGGCGAGCTGGGACATTTGTTTGGTCAATTCTTAAATTGCCCCGTCTGTTTTCGCCTCGTATTGGTGTAACGAAGTACCCAATTGATTTATGCTTCCCGCGAGCTCCTTCATCGTGTCATCGAGCGACTTGGTTGGTTCTTGCTGATTATGCGGGCCGGTTTGGTACTGAAATTGTCCTCTTTGCTGATATTGGCCTACTGATGGAGCGTTCTGGTTATACTGTCGGTGGGGGGTTGGTTGGTAGGATGACTGAGCTAGTTGAGGGACAGCTGGTTGTGCTTCCTTCTGAGGATAGTTGTTGTTACGCCAGTTCGGGTTGGTTGCTTGACCATATTGTCGGTTTTGTCTGGCTCTGTCATTGCTGTTGTTGTTGTATCCTTGGTATCCTCCCACTGCATTCACTTCTTCCGGTTCCTCTTCTATTAATGTCGGGCATGCGTCGGTTTTGTGGTCCGTAGAACCACAAAATTCACAAGGCTTAACTGGAACTGGTTGTCTTCGTAGGAACTGAATCATCATCTCCTTTAATTGTTTCATCTCTTCTGGCATGGAGTTCATCGGTGTTTCATCTTTTGCCACATTCCTTGTTCGGGAAAATTCTTCCTGACGAGTCGTCTCTTCTCTAAATCGGGCATTTTCAGCAATGTTGGTGATGAGATCCCTTATGCCACTTAATGATAGATTCATCATAGATCCTCCAGCTGAGGCATCCAGGAGCATTTTATCTAAGGGTCTTAATCCATCAATGAGATACTCGACGGTGAGTTTCTCGGGCAGTCCAAGGGTACAGCAGCTTCTCTCCAGGCGGTTGAACTTTTCCAGGTAATCGTACATGGTTTCATTGGGTCCTTGCTTGATGTCTTGTAGTTGCCTCCTTACTTGCATCGCTCTTGTCGCTGGGTAGTATTTGTCCAGGAATTTCTTTTGCATTTGAGACCATGATCTGATGCTATCGGAAGGCAATGAAAGGAACCAATCGTTTGCCGCGTCAATGAGGGAAAAGTAGAACGCCTTTAACTTGAAGTCGTCTACGTTCACGCCATTTGGTTTTAAGTTTTGGCAAATACCATGTAAGCGCTGGAGATGAGTCATTGCTGATTCTCCACGTGTTCCTGAGAATTTCGGTAAGTTGTGGGCCACTGAGGTGTTGATGATGACATTTTCCAGTTCAGGGCCTTTGTGAATGCACCATGGCTGGTTTCTGAAATATGGTGCTGAGAGTTCTCCCATAGTAGGTTCGCGAAAATTGTTATTATCCCCGTAGTAGTTATCGAAAGCGGGTTCTCGTCTCGGCACTTGTCGAGGTTGGGGGGTGGTGGATATCTAGGGGGTTGTACTGGACCAGCTGCATTTCGGTCCTCGGGTGGTTCTTGATTTCTTCTGATGGCCTCCCTATCACGAGCTCTTCTGTTTCTGATGAGTTGTTCCGGATCATCCACAAATGGAAGTGGCACCTCATCATTTTGATCGTACAGGTTTATCTCGTCGTCATCTTGGTAGTCATGGTGGCTTCCTTCGCGAGACATGGTTGTTTTGCAGCGAGTATTGATTCAAAGAACTTTATCCGATTAATTAACTAATTCCCCGGCAACGGCGCCAGTTTTGACGGAGCCCACCGCACTGTCGTTAAGGTGCGGTGTTCTCTGTGCAAAAGCAAATGACAGAAGTAAGTGAAATAAGTGATTGGTTGGTTGGTTTTGGTTTTTAGTGCGGAAAAGTAAGTGATTGGTTGGTTGGTTTTAGTTTTTAGTGCGGAAAAGTAAATGACAGAAAAGTAAAATACTGAAAATAAAAGTAGAAGACTTACAGCGAGTGATGCGTGATTGGCAAGTCCTCCGGAAGTTGAGCAGTTGATAGAGCAATTTATACTAAGAAAGTAAATGCGAGGGGTTTTTTAAATCTAAGGAGAGCATTCAGTTTCGGGGGCCTTGTATCATAGCCTGTTTATCATTGACCTTTAGTGATCCTTCTAAGTATTCAAAAGTGTATCAAGGCCATTTCAAGCGCTCGATTTGCACACACTGTCTAGCCCATTTCAAGGTCGTAGAGCACTTGTTCTATTTAGACTAGCACCCCATTTCAAAGTATACTAGCCTATGTGCATCCATTGATCCGTCATTTCCGATCAAAACCAATGGTGTTTGAAAGAGATCGAACTCCTCAGATAAGCTTTGCCATTTCAAGCATCCACTTACCCGAGTATGTTCACGAACCCCCACGGAAGAGCTTTGCCATTTCAAGCATCCACTCCACCTTGGAAATTCTGACCTAATATATGGCACATAGAACAAGTTTTGAACAAAAAGAAGAGGCACTAAGAGTATAGTCTAAAACATTTTATAATACAAGTACACCCCTTCAACCGAATGAAGAGTTTAGCTATGAATATCCATAGAGGTGGATACCATAGCTAAGTACTTACGGTTTTTGAAAGACGGTAAGTAAGGGAAAGGGGTGAGTACTTTAAGAACCGACAAGAGTACTCGAGAATAAAGAAAAGCTTGAGTACTCAAGAACCGACAGGAGTACTCAAGACCGAACTATAATACTCAAGAACCAACAGGAGTATTATATATTGAAAACCAAACTTACAAAGTGCCAATTTTCTAGAGAGATAAGTGAAATATGGATTTGAGGATATGTTACAAATGAGATGGAGGCATGTATTTATAGCCAAAGGAGAGGGGAATGGAGGGCTAAGATGAAACCACATGGCAAGCCATCCATGGCTTGCCAAAAGCCGCCGGTTGGAGGTCACCATGGAGGAGAGCTTGGTGGCTTTGGTCACTTCCTCCCCAAAGCCACCGGTCATGGTGGATAAGGATGAGTTTTGTGTGAGTTTTGTGATGTTTTCACAAAACTATCAGTCTATTTCGGCCCCGGACTGACTTTGGTTGTTCCTCAGTTGGATTTGTGTTGAGTGATTCCACGCCAGGATCTTGAGATTTCTTCATTCAGCGTCTGATCGTGACCTTGGACTGAGTCGTAATATATTTTCAGCGTAAAATCCTCTCCTTAGCGTGTTTTCTCTCTAAGCTCCAAAATACCCTGTAGATAAATATCGGAACTAACAAGCAAAAGTTAAATAGACAAACAGTCTAATTTTGTGGGTTTAATTGTGTTTTTGATTCGTATAATTATGGTCCATCAGCAGTCCACTCACATTTACTACATTTATCTGCTGTACAGCTGTCACCCATTTGCTCTTGAAACGCTACTCATCACTAACCATAGATTGAACCAGCCACATCCATGATTGAACCAGTCTGAATCGGTTTAAGAATAACCCCGATTTGTCTCATGGTTTTCACAAGGGTTGTGGTGCTTTAGGTTTACCCAAGGGGTACAATAAGAACACCACTTATTCACGAAGCAAAGAAAAATCCACCAAGTCACATCAAGGTAAAATTATGCAGTGTGGATGAAATTCGGTAACCTGTTCAAGCTTCTGTTCAAGGTGTAGATGAGACAGACCTTGAACACCTTCCTTAACAGTTTAGCACAGAATAATATGGGAGCACGCACAGAATGATACCCTGTTCGGCTTCACCTACTCTGGGGGGTTTCCCACACCCTAAAAGGGACACAAATCTTTATTACGAGTTTAGAGCTTACACGTGGCATTACGCTTACACTTTGTAATCGCCTAGCCTCTAACACTCCGTCTCTCAGATTTGCAACCGTGGTTCACCGCAGTTCCCCTCGATCCCCTTTGTTCGAACCTTCTGTCCGAACGTTCTCGACCTTCTCTTGAAGCTCGGTCGCTTTCTCTCGAAAGCCGGTTGGTCTTTGTTGTGTGCGGCAGTTGGATCACTTCAGATAGTCTGAGTTGCTCACTGGTCAGACTGTACTTGCACCGATGAATTTCCAGTGGGGAAAAACAAACGGCCGTCGCTTTCTTCTTCTTCAATCGGTAGTGTATACTCGTGTGTATTTGATTGTGAAAGCGATGTAGATTATGGACGCCCTAGACATGAATTTATATGCTTGGCCGCTATCCACATCTGCTCTAGATATCTCATCAAATATTTAGGAAATATTCCTAAATATTTCGATGTGTATCTTTATCAAATCGGTTGGGAAGAATATTCGAAGACTTCCTTGCCAAGTCAGCCACGCCGCGTTTAATCTGATGTGTAGATATTCATTCAAATATCTCCTGCTTGAATTCTTCGCTGGCTGACTTCAGTTCGAAAAGATCTTCGGTCTTTAGAACCTTCCGGAAGACATCCTCGCGTCTGCTCCACGCTGTACATGAGTACCATGATGTGTTCGAACTCCCCCTGAACTCCTGCTCGAACTGTCTAAAGCCGTTTTTCCAAATACATGCCACTCAAGTGAACATCAATCTCCCCCTTGGCATTTTGGCAAAACCAAATCTATACTAGACGATTAGAGCTATCTAACTATCTAGACTTTAGACATACTTGAGGGAACAAAAATTGGTCACCTCAAAATACTCCTCCTTTTTGCCACAAACTGGCAAGGGGTCCAATCTAGTTCGAACAGCAAATCAAACTGTTCCAGAACAAGCACAAATAGAATGAAAGTTTAATTGAAACAGAGTTCAGAGAGTTTGAAATCAAGGACCTTCATGCAGACGACTCATCATCCGAATCAACTTCAGACTCCACATCATCAGTGTCATCTTCACTTGGGTAGCTGAGGGCACGAGCAAGCTTGTTGATTCACCTGCGCTGTTCCTTGTCAGCTTCAATGATGGCATTCAGGTCCTTGAGCAGCTTACTCCTCTCGTCACGGCCCATCCTAGCTCCTCCTTGCTTTGAAGACTCTGGGACATCTTTCCCTTTCTGATTTGGCCTCTTTAGATCGTTCACATGTCATCCTTTGAAGAGTTTGTGATAAACCGAGAACTTTTGAGGGGCCTTGGTGAGGTGATCACTTGAGGACTTCAAATCTGGAGCTTGATAGATGATCAGCTCATATATCAAGGAAGGGAAGCAGATATGGTGGAGAGTTCTCTTTGAGGTAGCATGGTCGGCAATCTGTTTAAACATGACTCTTCCCAAGTTGAACTTCAACTGGTTCCCTATCTGATATATCAATTTGGCCATATCTTGGTTGATCGTGGATCGGTGAGTAGAGGGTCTCCAGTTGAACACAGTGATGAAGTACAACATTGAGTAGAACGTTGAGAGATCAGTTGTATGCACCACGGTGTCAGGACACCAACGAACTGAACCAGCAGTGATGGTGTCCACAATCTTTCCAAAGTCTGATTCCTTTTCATCAACGAGCGGGTCATCCATGGAGAAATACACATTGATGAGCTCGGGGTCAAATTGGATCTTCCTCCCACGAACAAAGAAGACACCACATTTGGGGTTTCCAAGAACACCAAACTGAGGAGGCAGGTTTGCAATGGCCTCTCGAACAAGTTGTTCGTCGAAAGGTTTACTTCTGTTCAGTGTCCAGAACAAGTCAGATTACTTCAACACATCAATGACTTCCTTCCCATCGTAGCGAGACTCCTCCAGGACCCTATCTAGAATGATCTTCCTTTTCAGAACGCACGCCCATTTTCTAGCAACATCTCGATTACAGAACCATATCCCCTTCTTGACCAGCCCGGTTGGAGCATTGTCGGGAACAAGAGATGGGTCCTCACACCTTCTGGCAACTTCTGACACAGGAATCGGGATGTCACGCTTCCTCTTTTTGGAGGATTCATCTCCCTGCAAAGATGCACTCCTCTACAGCCTCCTGTTCTGCGTCCGTAGCAGTATTTTCAAACACAACCCTCTTCTTTCCTTCGTCCTTCTTTGTATTCTTGAGGTTAGCAAGAGGGACGAAGTCCTGATCATCATCAGTCAGAGTTCCTCCCTTAGACTGAGCATCATTCTTCATCATTGTATCACGGACGTTTGAGAGATCTGCCTTCACCTTTTCTCCATGAAAAGCATCTTGTACAATAAGCGGGACGTCAGCTGTCTCCTCTAATTAGACTGCCACTGAGGCAACAACTGTCTCAACTCTCTGTTGATCACCTGGTTCATCTGCTTGAACACCTGGGACAACTGCTGGAACACCTACATCCTTCACACCATCGGGATTGAGGGCAGGTGCAGAGTCTTCAACCCCAACAACCTGGGCTTGAGAAGACTATTCAGAACTTGTCACAGTAGATATACGAACCATCTCCTCTTGCAAATCCTTCACTACTTCATCAATATCCTTGTAGATACTGTCAAAATCTTCATCCTTGTCAACACGACCAGTTCCTTCTTCCATTGCAACATTCAACTTGACATCCTTCTCAGAAGGAATAGTCTCCTTGGTCACAGTCTCAACTTATTCCTCGTGAAGCTCATCAACTGAACCTCCAAGTTTCTCACCAGACCCATCATCAGAAGCTTCATTCAGCACCAAATTCCTCTTCCTCGAGGACTCAAGAAACTTCTTTGTCTCCTCATCAGACATTGCGAGAAGACGACCTCTAACAGCACAAGTTTGGGCAACGTATTTCCTTGGTGAATCTCATGCACGTCTGCCAAACTTCCTGTGAGCAATGGATGGACGCACATAGCCAGTGGCATGGATCTTCTCCCTCCATGCCGTCAAACCACCAGTAACCTTGGACACAGGCTTGCTGGGTTTCCCTTCTTTCACAATTGTGACAGTTTCATCACCCATTAGAGCCCTACTGGCTTCACCACCCTTCTCAGACAACACATTCACATCTTCTCCCACGACCATATTTTCAACATAATCAACTTTTGTAGAACTAGAAGAAACAGTCTGAAAATTAGGGTTTACCTCAGGCTGGGAAACAACCGGTGGAGGAATTAAACTTGGTGATGTCGAACTAGCATCGGTTGGATTAGACGAAACCTCCGCGATAGGCGAGGGCACCGTCTTCTGCTTTGCAGCAGGTTCAGGTCCATTCTTCTCCACCGCTTCGGAAGGAGGGTTTTCAGACGCTGCTCTGTCAACAACGATATTGGCTTCAGGCAAGATTGCAGAGTCGGCAAGTAAAGGTGATGCCTTTTTCACTTTCACAACCTTCGATTTTGGAATTCTGGGCTTTGCCGCCAGTGCCTTGGAAGTCTGCATGTTCTCCTTCTTCTTCTCAGCAGATTTGGCGCCGGATTTTGAGGACTTTCTGGTGTTCACCATTGTCGCCGAAGGATGAAGCTTTGGATGAAATTTCGAGGGACGGTTGCGTTAGGGTTTTGGAAGAGAGAGCAAGAGTGATAGACGAAGTGATTTTTATTTTTAAAAACACGTTCAGCCTTTTCAACTTCCCAAAACGAGCCTTCGAGAGAATCTCCTCTTTCCTCATAACGGCACGAAAAAGATTTCCACAAAGATTGAAAAAAATATTCCTCTTTAAACAGTGTACCTTTTGTTCCAGCTCTCTTTCTTAGGTGGTCAGTCCAACTATTTGTTGGAGTTTTGACTCTGACTGACCACCGTTGGGCAGCCCACACTTAGTGTTTCACAACACCTAGACCCAAGGAGGGTCTGAGTGTCTCAACCTGTGCAGTATCAGACAGTACGACGTCAACATGGATTTGTGTGATGCAAAAATATGACCTTGTGCATTTCACTAGAGGGGTCTTTTTCACTCCCCCTCGCACACATCCATGATCGACGAGACACATAGTGGGATGCGGGTGACCGTGTATTTGGAGTGGTCAATTCAACTGTCTCGGGTTCCCGTGCAACAGCGTCAGTTCACTCGCTTGTTTGTTGAACTCGGCTGGTGTAGCAACTAGTGTAGAAATAGTTGTAGAACCTGTTTCAGCAGTGATGAGTCAAATTCTCGACTTATTTACATATCCATTTACGAAGAGTTTTGGTCCATTCCTGGTGCTAATTCTATGCCATTTGACCCATTTTATTGCGTTTCAGGCTAGAAGCAACCATCCATCGAGTTCAAGACTTAAACACGAAAACTAGGGAGAAAATGGAGCTTTTAGAGCAAAAAGGGCCATATCAGGCCACGCCCGCCCGAGCGCCTGGGAGCTCACCCGAGTCTTCCAAGACAAGCCCCCGGGAACCCTCTGCACTCGCCCGAGTCCAGAAGCGCCGGCCGAGTCCCATTCGCATCGCATGCACGGATAAGCCAGCACCCGACCAGATCATCAGGCGCCCAACCGAGTCTCATTCTCGGCACTCGCCCGAGCTCGCACACGCATGCCCGGCCATGCCCGGCCATATCAGGCCACGCCTGCACGAGTGCCTGGGAGCTCGCCAGAGTCTTCACCAGCCATCCGTGTCCCAGCGCTCGACCACTCTCATGCCCGGCCGAGTCTTCTTCATGCCCGGGCGAGTCTCGCCTGAAGCCCAGATTTTTACCTTCGATGCTATAAATAGAAAGTTTCAGTTTTTGGGCAAATCATCGAAGGTTTTGAGAGGGTTTTGAAGAAGCAAAAGGGGTTTTGGGAAGATCATCAACTAAGTTTGGAGCTAATCTAAGATAGAAGGGAGACTTTCATCTTACGTTCTTCATCTTCCTTGTTTACTTTCCATCATCTTTGTAAACAAACTACTTTTGATCATTAATGAATATGACTTGTGAGTAGTCCCTTTTGTTTCTAGGGTTCTATGAACCTCCTTGGTGTGTAATACTCTCCCATCTATTGATAATATGCATGAATGAAGATTTTGTATGGTTGTGAATCTACTTGTATAACATGTTAACTATATGCCCACCAAGTGTTTGAGAAAATGCCTAAGTGGTCTATAATTATGAACTTGAAGTTGAGTATTCTAGCGAATGAGACTTAGAGTTATAGGATGAAGTAGATTCACCCTTGCTAAGTGATGATCACTAGCGTGACTCACCCTAGCATTGAGATAGGCTAGAGCTTCACCTCCTCATAAGGATCGATTATGCAACGAGAGTTGACAATCAAGAGATATGAGTAGGACGCGAGTCAAAAATATCGAGAGATTGAGATTCGTGTGTATAAGGTATATCTTCCTCAAGTCGGAGAAGTAACCGAGAGGTGGAATTTGACTTGAAGGATATACAAGCCTTAATCTAACCATTATATAGTTCATTCTTGCATGAAATTATGCCTAGAGAGTATAGTACACCAAGGAGGGACGTAGCGCCCTAGGAATGCCTTTAAAACCTTGAAACAACCCTTACATTGCATTAGTCATTGTTTGATAATTGATAATCATATTTCTCACAACCGACTGGAAATATACTTATTGAGTAAAATTGAATAGTGATCTTAGGTTTACAATTGCTCCTTGGACGACCCGGTATTTACCGGACATTATAAATTGTTTTTGACTATAGTATATTCCACACGTCAAAATGGCGCCGTTGCCGGGGAGCAACGCATTAACCTAAAGAACTAGAGTAGATTTTACAAGATTTGGACTATTTCACTTAGTTTTTTTGCTTTTACTTGTGTTGCATTTGTGGCCTAACGGGTTCCTTTGTTCTTGTAGGCTTCGATTGAATGCAAACGAGGTCCAAGAGCAAGGAAAAAGTGAACGCTAACTTTGATCAAACTTTGCAACAATACTTGGACCAAGAAAAAGCCAAAGGTTAAGGCACTCGAAAAAGGGGCAACCTCGTAAACAAGGACCACCACCCATGGCACAATTACCCAATGAGGAGCCCAACGGGGAGAAGCCCCTAAAAGATTATTCCACTCCAAGCCTCACCGGTTTCTAATCACCGATAGCTCCACCCGGAGTTAATGCTCCTCAATTTGAGCTTAAGCCGGCTTTGATCAACATGGTGGGGAACAATGCATTCACCGGGATAGGAAATCCCAATGCACATTTGACATCCTTTCTAGAGCTTTGCGAGACTTTCAAAATGAACAATGTGCCCAAGGAAAACATCTATCTAAGGCTTTTCCCCTTCTCTCTAATGGGGAGGGCTAAGGATTGGTTGTGGAGCCATGACGGAAATACTTTCACGACATGGGATGAATTGGCTCAAGCTTTCCTTCTCCAATACTTCCCACCGGCGAAGTCTCAAAGGCTAAAGAATTTGATAAACTCATTTGAGCAAGGGGAAGATGAGACGTTCTATGAGGCATGGGAAAGATTCAAGGAGCTTCAAAGGGAATGCCCCCATCACAACATTGACAAGCCGACCCTCATTCAAATCTTCTACCAAGGCATGGATCCCGAGTCAAAGAGGCAAATGGATCAAGCCGCGAGAGGTGCATTTATGGAGCTCCACCCCACCAATGGAGGAACGATTATAGATAAACTTTCAAGAAATTCCCACCATAGGGGAAGTGATAGGAGTTTGCCCAAGAGGAAGAGCAAGACAAGGGAAGTACATGAAGTGGACTCAAGAGAAGATGTTCGTGCCCTCAACAAGAAAATAGACGCTCTAACCACTTCCCTTAGCGCACTTCATGCAAAACAATCCAAAGGCCAACCACGAGTATGTGCCATTTGCACGAGCCCCTCTCACGTGGAAAATGAATGCCCTCACACATCCCCTTCGGGAGAAATGGAGAATAAGGAGGAGGTGAATTTCTTGCAAAGGAATCAACCAAGCTATGGGAGAGACCGGGATCATCCCAACTTCTCATACAAAACAATTGAACCAATCAAGTATGAGCCCGATTGGCGCCAAAAGAACAATGCTCCTCCCGGTTTCACCTCAAAGAACCAAGATTACCAAGGCCAAGGGCAAGGGTATCAAAGGCAAGCCTATCAAGGCCAATCAAGCCAATCTCAACAACAACCTCAAGTCCAACAACCTCCAATGGGGGACCCCGTTATGACTAAGATACTAGCTACACTTGTTGAGGGTCAAAACCAAGGGATTGAAGAGCGAAACAAGCTAGCTCAAGATCAATTCAAGGCCTCCCAAGAAAATAAGTTCATGTTCCAATCAATAAACCAAAGGCTTGATGAAATATCCGCTCACAACAAGATGTTGGAGGCTCAAATAGCTCAACAAGCCGAATCCTCAACTAGGGCACAAGGAAAGCTACCGGCTCGACCCAAGCATGACAAAAAGGAATATTGCAACGCCCTCTACATTGAGGGATCATTTGAGGATGAACTACTTGAGGACAATTTTCGGAACATTGTGAGGCGTCGACCCTTAGAAATGGGAAGAAATTGGAGGGGGTTGCACCAAAGAAAGCCGTTCAAATGCCTCCAAAACCCGTTGGCCAAGCTAGAGCCGAAGAAAGAGAATTCAATGAAGAGGCCCCTAATCCTCCAACCGAAAAGGCGAAGGAAAGTAAAGAGAGGAAGGAAGAACTCAAGCCTTATTTTCCACCGGTCCCGTTCCCTCAAAAGCTCATCAAGCCCTCTAAGTTGGACAAAGAGTATGAGGTCTTCACCAAGATGTTGAAAAAGCTATATGTCTACATACCATTTCATGAGCTCATCAAGAAGGCACCTCTATACAACAAGTTTCTAGAAGAGATCTTATCCAAAAAGAGGACCATTGAAGAAGATGAACCCCATCCCCTAAACCATGAGTGTAGTGCCCTCTTTTTGAAGCAAATTCCCCAAAAGATGGGAGATCCCGGAAAATTCACTCTCCCTTGCTCAATAGGGGATATGAACTTCTCGAGTCCACTAGCCGATCTCGAGGCTAGTGTGAGCGTTATGCCTCTTGCCACCTACCACGAGCTTGGATTGAAAGGGGTAAAATCTGCCAAAATGACACTAAAACTCGCGGATGGGACTATAAGGCACCCTTGGGGGCTAGTGGAGAATGTCCCAATCAAAGTCGACAAATTTTACATACCATGCGACTTTGTGGTGATCGATATGGGGGACAATTGCACTTCTTCCTTGATTCTTGGGCATCCTTTCTTGGCCACCGCCGGTTTTAAGGTTGATGTGGGGAAGGGGAAGTTGACGTTGAAAATTGGTGGAGAAAAGGTGAGGATAGAGAGGCCTAAACTTGAAACTTGTGATTTGAAAGAGCAAGAGAGCGTGGGAGCCGAGAATGTTGAGGCCAAGAAAGTAACCAAGAAGGTTTTGCACAAGATGATTTATCCCTACGAAGACCCTTCCCTTGATCACTATGAGTTGCCCTTATGCCATGATGGGGTAAAAAGAAAAGTCGATGCTAAAATGGCGAGGAATGAGAAGCAAACATCACCTTGGACAAGAGCTATTAAGCAAGTTGCTTGCAATTCTTCAAAGAACCCGGATTGACTCCCCTACTTCTCGACATATTCGCTTGAGGAGGGATCTTAGCAAAAGACTCCTCAAGTGTGCTTCTTATTTCCTAAGAGGAGAATCGGCTCGGTCTTTTCCAAGACGTTAAACTAGGCCCTCACGGGAGGTGACCCGGTTTGTGAGTTGTCCATCTATGCACAAGTAATTTCATATATTTTTGCATGCATGCTTAGAAACTTGAGTGTGAACTTGGTGTTAGAATGGTCTAAATGCATGATTAAATTTTATTTGACACATTTTGGATGATGAATGCTATTCCCATGTTATGCTCTTAATATTTCTTTGGTCATGTGCTACACTCCTATGATATTGAAGGTGTTTTAACATTTTTGTGAGTGCGCCCTACATGATATATTTTTACATGTTCTTCTCATGCCAAACTCACCTTCCTTATCTACATATGCAACCAAATGACTATTTTTCATTCCCAAGAGCTATATCATTGGACTTTTGGACCATTCTTCAAACGAGGGGAGCTCCTATGCGTCTTTACCTTTATTTTATCATTCTTTGCGCTTAGGGACTAAGCTCGAATTAAGTGTGGAGTGGATATATGCACATAGTTCACATGCTCACATGTTTTCATGCCTTACATAGCATTTTTAGATGGACACTTGCATCTTTTGAACCTTATCCCTAACATGAGAGTGTTTTTAACCGCATAGGCTTGTGACTATCGATTCTAAATTCCTATAAATCACATCTAGCCTACTTTTTATTTTTATTTGATCTTGAATTTAGAATCGACATAGTCCTATGAATGTGCATTCTTGGGAATCAATATCATTGCTATCCCTTGTCTATCTAAATTTCTAAGTATTTTCGTTAAAATACCTTGGATTAACTTTTAGCAAGCACTTTTAAAATTTTCACGAAAAACTTAGACCTTTTGTTTGCTTCTTGGTGACTTGAGTTTTCTAATTCAGTGCCATGCTTATGTTTGCCTCCCGCACATTCCATACACTTTTTGAACATATTGTCAAGTATTAAGTGTGGAGTCAAAAGAGGGCGAAGTCCCATTAAAAAAAAATGTGTTTGCGGTCAAAGAGGGCAAAGCCCTGACTAAAAACTTTCTCAAGGGTACCCGAGAAGTTTTGCTCCAAAATATACAAATGCCGGGGGTTATGAAGGTAAGTTCCCCCTCGAAAGCATTTGTAGGCCAAAGGCCGTTTCAAAAAAAGAAAATAAGAAGCACTTAAAACTTGGCTCTATGTTTTCCTCCATTCTTCCCTTGTGCGGGATTCACCATTTGCATTATGTGCTTGTTAGAATGACTTTTGGACGACCCATGTGCTTGCACGAGAGTTATCATTTGGTATATGCTTGTTTTATAAGAACTCATACTGTCGAACTCCTCTTCCCTTATGGATTATGGCTTAAGCGCCTAAAACTTGGGAACAAGTTCCATGTCGCGAGCCCATGGACTAGCCCTAGCTAGCATAGGTGAGCGATTGACATTTTTTGTGCAAACTAAAAGCTTTACTTCTATTGTATTGCCCCGAAAATGAGTGGAACTTTGGATGAGACATTTGATAGCTCTAGTATTGGTAATCTTGAATGCACAACCTCATGGGATACTTAAATGGTTCAAAAGTTCTTTTAATGATACTGTGGTGGTAGTCCTAGCGTGGGGTGAGGAATTTGTTTTGAGAAATCCTTGCCTTGGTTGAGCACTCTTAAATTCATTCTCATGGGATAGGTGCATTTGGGATTTGTGAGTATTCCCTTTTCTGAAAACAATCACGAGACTATAACTCGTCCACTAGGGTAGCCTAGGGGTTTAATGGCTTGGTGCATACGCTAAATGCACTCGTAACACCTACGAAAAGGAGTTAAATTGTAAATAAGTGTTAGAGTAGTTAGAAATAAAAGTTGCCATTTGTTTCTCTTTGGCTTGATTTCATTGTTTGCTCGGGACGATCAAACTCTAAGTGTGGAGTGTTTTGATGAGTCGAATTCTCGACTCATTTACATATCCATTTACGAAGAGTTTTGGTCCATTCCCGGTGCTAATTTTATGCCATTTGACCCTTTTTATTGCGTTTCAGGCTAGAAGCAACCATCCATCGAGCTCAAGACCTAAACACGAAAACTAGGGAGAAAATGGAGCTTTTAGAGCAAAAAGGGCCATATCAGGCCACGCCCACCCCGAGCGCCTGGGAGCTCACCCGAGTCTTCCAGGACAAGCCCTCGGGAACCCTCGGCACTCACCTGAGTCCAGCAGCGCCTGCCGAGTCCCATTCGCATCGCATGCCCGAATAAGCCAACACCCGACCGGATCATCAGGCGCCCGACAGAGTCTCAATCTCGGCACTCGCCCCGAGCTCGCACACGCATGCCCAGCCATGCCCGGCCATATCAGGCCACGCCCGCCCGAGCGCCTGGGAGCTCGCCTGAGTCTTCACCACCCATCCGTGTCCCAGCGCTCGACCACTCTCATGCCCAGCCGAGTCTTCTTCATACCCGGGCGAGTCTCGCCTGAAGCCTAGATTTTTACCTTCGATGCTATAAATGGAAAGTTTCAGTTTTTGGGCAAATCATCGAAGGTTTTGAGAGGGTTTTGAAGAAGCAAAAGGGGTTTTGGGAAGATCATCAACTAAGTTTGGAGCTAATCTAAGATAGAAGGGAGACTTTCATCTTACGTTCTTCATCTTCCTTGTTTACTTTCCATCATCTTTGTAAACAAACTACTTTTGATCATTAATGAATATGACTTGTGAGTAGTCCCTTTTGTTTCTAGGGTTCTATGAACCTCCTTGGTGTGTAATACTCTCCCATCTATTGATAATATGCATGAATGAAGATTTTGTATGGTTGTGAATCTACTTGTATAACATGTTAACTATATGCCCACCAAGTGTTTGAGAAAATGCCTAAGTGGTCTATAATTATGAATTTGAAGTTGAGTATTCTAGCGAATGAGACTTAGAGTTCTAGGATGAAGTAGATTCACCCTTGTTAAGTGATGATCACTAGCGTGACTCACCCTAGCATTGAGATAGGCTAGAGCTTCACCTCCTCATAAGGATCGATTATGCAACGAGAGTTGACAATTGAGAGATATGAGTAGGACGCGAGTCGAAAATATCGAGAGATATGAGTAGGACGCGAGTCGAAAATATCGAGAGATTGAGATTCGTGTGTATAAGGTATATCTTCCTCAAGTCGGAGAAGTAACCGAGAGGTGGAATTTGACTTGGAGGATATACAAGCCTTAATCTAACCATTATATAGTTCATTCTTATATGAAATTATGCCTAGAGAGTATAGTACACCAAGGAGGGACGTAGCGCCCTAGGAATGCCTTTAAAACCTTGAAAACAACCCTAACATTGCATTAGTCATTGTTTGATAATTGATAATCATATTTCTCACAACCGATTGGAAATAGACTTATTGAGTAAAATTGAATAGTGATCTTAGGTTTACAATTGCTCCTTGGACGACCCGGTATTTACCGGACATTATAAGTTGTTTTTGACTATACTATATTCCACACGTCAAGCAGCCTCAAGGAGATACCCATTATGGGTCGTCCGGTAGCCTCTCATCATGATGCCTTCTTCCTTATTCCACAAGTGACATGAGTCGCGAGTGAAGCTAGCCTTATATCCCTCACCACACAGCTGACTAACACTGTTAAGATTTATTTTCAACCATTCAACAATGAGGATATCCTTGAGATCAGGGAGATCCGGAACCTTCAATGTCCCACAGCCGATCACCTGACCCTTTCCTCCATCTCCGAAAGTGACAACCTGTCTGCTTGTAATAGGTCGAATGTGCGTAACAAGCTTAGGATTACCTGTCATATGAGCAGAGCACCCACTATCGAAGTACCAGTGATCCCTCTCTATGAGGCATGATACACTGAACGCAGCCTTACATACTGTCTTGCTTGCCTTCGGAATCCAGACTTGTTACATTCGAGGTTTATTCTTGTGTCCCACGACTCTTTGTTCAACAAGAAACAGGCTGCACCTTGGTCTGATATGTCCAATCTGGTAGCAGTACCAGCATGTGCGGGAATCTTTCCTCTGATTTGAAGATGAACTGAAGTGATCTTTGCGAGTCCTTCTTTGACCACCTTTGCCTTGGGATAGATCCACTTTCTGTCTAGGGTGCTGTCTCACCTTCTGTGCTGGATTCTGTTTAGACACTGGTTTTGCTTGAACAAACGTTGTACCTTTTGAGCTTCCTTCTCCTGTAAACCCCAATCCTCTATGTTCGGACTCCATCCTCTGAGCTTTGAGAATCTCATTCAAATTTTTTGAGCCACAATTTAACATTCTTACCGACTGTTTAAGTCGTGTGAGCTCCTTCTCAGCTATTGAGCGGTCCATCTTTTCAGATTCCAGCTGAAGTTCCAACGACTCCACCTCCTTTAGCAGGAACACCTCCTTGCGTTTCAAATCAGTGATCATTTTCCTCAGACCAGCCATGCCTACAGGATGAGTTTCACGATCTTTCTCCATGTCGACTTTCAGAGAAGAGACTGTGCCCAGGAGTTCCATTTTCTGAGCAAGTAAACACATTCTTTCCTGCTTCATTTCAGTTAGATGAGTTTCCACTGAATCAATCTTACATTGGAGTTCTACTTTCTGTGTGACCAGAATCTCGGCCTCCTCCCACATTTTGTCCTTCTCCATAGTCACGCTTGCAATGGTGTCATTCAGCTTCTTGTTGATCTTGACCAGTAGCAGTCACTTCTCATACAGATCTTTATAAGTTTCAGCCAGAGTCTCCTGTGTGAGTTCTACATCATCACTGTCTGAGAAGTCGTTGGTCGGGTGTTCAAACTGAGGTGGCACACTTCCACTGGTGTTGCTGCATTCTTCAAGAGTTGTGATGAAGGCCACAAAATTTGTGGTTTCACTCCCTTCTTTCTCTTCATCTGACTCACTGTCACTGAAGCTGGCAACCATGGCCTTCTTCTTTATGAGGGTGTTTGCGCATTGAGCTTGAACGTGACCGAACCCCCTGCATTCATGACACTGGATCTCTTTCCCTTTTTCAGAATACTCTTCCCTCATGTCACTGGTCCTTGACTTCCCTCTTTTCCAATTTCAAAAATTATTCTAGGATGACTGACCTTGTTCAGGACCACGTCTGTTGATTTTCCGCACCATTCTGCCGAAGTTCTGGGCCATCAGAGCAAGTTGTTCAGTACTGCAGGCAGATTTCGGTATGTCTTCGGACACCTCTGCTTTTAGAATAATTCCCTTCACATCTTTGGGCTGGACATCGCGATTCATCTCATACGTTCTGAGAGAGCCCAACAGCTCGTCCAGTTTCAGCTTGGTGATATCATGCATCTCCTCAATGGCAGTGACCTTCATGTCAAATCTCGGAGGGAGCGCTCTCAGGACTTTACTCGCCATTCTCTCTTCATTAATAGGTTTCCCTAGAGCAGCAGCCTCATTTGACATATCCAGAACTCTAGCGTTGAACTCAGGGATGGTTTCACTATCCTTCATCTTCATCTCCTCGAACTTGGTTGTCACAATATGCATTCTTGAGTTGCGAACTTTGTCCGTGCCTTCATAAGCCATTTGAAGGATATCCCAGGCCTCCTTTGCCACGTTTTCATCTACTCCAGAGAAGATTGCATTCATGGCTTAAGAGTTTCCCATGGACGCTTTGTCATCCGCCTCAGTCCATAGAGCTTCTGGTTTCGGAACAGCTTCTCCAGTGAGATTTTCCATCGTGGGTTCAGTCCATCCAGTCCAGACTGCCTTCCAAGCCCTTTCATCAAGGGATTTGAGAAAAGATTTCATCTTGCGCTTCCAGGAGGCATAGTTTGATCCTTCAATCAGTGGGGGTCTGGTTGTGCTTTGTCCTTCCTTCAGAGTCATCTTGAACAGCTCAGGATCCCACTCAGTGTGTCGAGTGTTTGCTCTGATACCAATTGAAATTTTGTAACCCGTTCAAGCTTCTGTTCAAGGTGTAGATGAGACAGACCTTGAACACTGATGGACCATAATTGTATGAATCATAAACACAGTTAAACCCACCAAATTAAACTCTTTGTCTATTTAACTTTTGCTTGTTAGTTCCGATATTTATCTACAGGGTATTTTGAAGTCTAGAGAGAATACACGCTAAGGAGGAGTTTTAAAGCTGAAAATGAATTACAAGTCATTCCAGGTCACGACCAAATTCTGACTTTCAAGAACCTGACGTGGAATCACTCAAAACAAGTCCAACCGAAGAGCAACCAGAGTCAGACCAGAGCTGAAAGGACCGATGGCTTTTAGGGATGAGATCACAAAACTCACACTCACTCTCCTCTTGCCACGTGGCCGGCGGCTAAAGCCCTCCACCTCTCCTTCTCCTCCACCTAGCCGGCGGCTTTCCTCCTTGATGACTCACCCCGATGGCTTTTGCTCCTCCATTCCCCTCATGACATGTGGTCTCTTCTCATCCACATCCATACCTCCTCCTTGCCTATAAATAGAGACATCCTTCTCCTTTATAAATGGCTTAACCCTCTTCTCTTCACTTTCAATACACATTTTGTTCTTCACTTGTTCTTGCTTTGTTCTTCATTTTGGAGCTACTTTTCCTTGCTTGGATCTTTCTTAGGAGCTCCTCTCCTCCACTTATTGTAGGTACAAAAGCCACGGCTTTCTCTTCCCTGACTTGTCCTTTACTTTCCGTATATATTGTTCTTACTTTAAAGTTATTCTCCTTTTCGGTATCCTTGTTCAAAGCCATGGTTTGCTTGTATTCCTTGACATGAATACAAGTAGCTAAAGCTTGTATTTGATAGAGGGAGTATTTATATCATAAACCGTTCTAGACTCTATGCTTAATGCTACTTAGTGTTTCAAAACTTGTTCTATGTGCCACATATTAGGTTAGAACTTCCAAGGTTGAGTGGATGCTTTAACGGGCAAAGCTCTTCTGTGGGGTTCGTGAACATACTCGGGTAAGTGGATGCTTTAACGGGCGAAACTTATCTGAGGAGTTTGACCTCTTTGAAACACCATTTGGTTGATCGTAACTGAAGATCAAATGGATGCACATAAGGCTAAGATACTTCGAAAGGAGGAATTAGTCTAAATAGAATAAGTGTTCTAAATGATGTTGCAGGTCTTGTGCTAGAAATAGCCTTGATTCATCTTTGAACGCTTAGTATGATCATTAGAGGTCAATGATGAATGATGATATGATATGAAACCCCAAAACCGAATCCTTTCCTTACAGTCCATTATCAACTATTGTAATTTATTTTCAGTTCTCAAAGCACACTCAAACCCAACCCCAATCGCATTTAATTTATGCATAAGCTTCATTAAAGAACAACTAATCCACCAATTCCCTTGGGTTCGACCCGTACTTACCACTTACTACAAAAAATAGTTAAGTCGCGAGTATCGGAGATATAAATTTATTTTTGCACAGAGAACATCGCACCTTAATGACAGTGCGGTGGGCTCCGTCAAACACCTTCCTTAATAGTTCAGCACACAGAACAATATGGGAGCACGCACAGAATGATACCCAGTTCGGCTTCGCCTACTCTGGGGGGTTTCCCACACCCTAAAAGGGACACAAATCTTTATTACGAGTTTAGAGCTTACACGTATACTTACGCTTACACTTTGTAATCGCCTAGCCTCAAACACTCCGTCTCTCAGATTTGCAACCGTGGTTCACCACAGTTCCCCTCGATCCCATTCATCCGAACCTTCTGTCCGAACGTTCTCGACCTTCTCTTGAAGCTCGGTCGCTTTCTCTTGAAAGCCGGTTGGTCTTTGTTGTGTGCGGCAGTAGGATCACTGATGGGACATATTTATATGACTCATCGAGTCAACTAAACCCACCAAATTGGACATTTGATCATACGAACATTTGCTTGTTAATGTCGTTTTACATTTCGGGCACTTTTGGAGTCTAAAGAGGAATCGAGCTTAAAAAGGGCATTTTGCGCCAAAAACATCACATTGGAGATTCACCCGACCGGGTGGGAAAATGCCTCAGAACCACCCGACCGACTGGAGCAGGACCAGGCCGCGCCCGTGCAGTTCCAGGCCCCCAACCGAGCTGACCAACACTCAATTCAAGTTGCTCAGGCAAACGATCTGATCTGACGAATCCACCTCAAGCAAAGTGATCAAAATGGAAAATAAGGTGGACAATGTCAGAAAACTAAGGAGAACGCCCGAGCAGAATGGCAGTTGGCCCAATTCCAAAGCAAAGGCCCCGCACGCATAGGCACCAAAACCAAGTTGCTCGACCAGACCGGCGAATCTGGAAAATCTGGCTGGACCAAGTTGTTCTAAATGCCAAATGACTTGGATGATCTCACTTCCCAGACAAAACGCCCGAGTGGAACCAGCTCAAGCCCGATCAAGGCCAAACTAGGGCAATTTCAGCCGTTTTGGGATTCCGACCAGGTCCCGGCCAGATTCCGGCAAAACGACTTCGACCATTAGGTTTAGAATCTCCTCAGCATTCCAGAACCACCTCTCAAAGGCTATAAACTGAAGTCCTAAATTTTGACCCGGTCAAATTCAAGTCGGTTCGATTGAGCTACTACAAAACCCTCTCGGTTGGGTTTGCCTAATCCCAAGATCAAAGTCGGCTGGTCTTTGGCTTTTGGAGAGAGCCAAGCTCAAAGTCGGCTGGCCTTTGGCCTTTGGGGAGAACCAAGCTCCAAGTCGGTTTCCAAGTGTCCAAGTGGTTGGCTCTTCTTCACTTCTCCAAAACCATAACTTAGACCCTAAGTCGGTTTAGCTTGCCTATAAATAGAGGCCTTGTCCTTAGAAATCTCCTATGTAGACACTTGAAAGTTGAGAGCTTCTCTCTCTTCTCCTCACTTCAATACAAACACACTTTCCTTTACTTGTTCTTGTTTTCCGAAATGCTCTCTCCTTTGTTCTTGTTCTTGTGATCTTCTTTACTTTCCTTTGCCAAGTTCTCGTGATCTTTACTTTACTTGTTCTTGTTACCAAAGCCACAGTTTTCTTACTTTCCTTGTCAAGTTCCGATTTCCTTACTTGTTCTTGTTTCGGTTACCTTTTCTTTTCCTTGTTCTTGTCATGGCTCTTGTATTCTTTGACATGAATACAAATAGCTAGACTATATTCGGTCAAGGGTGTTCATACTTATGTATGCGTCTTGAGACTTTTTGAACTTAATGCTATCTTGTGTTTCAACTAGTTCGTGTGCCATCCATTCGGTTTGAACAACGAAGTTAAGTGGATGCTTGAAATGGCAAAGCTTTTCCGAGTGGTTCAAACCCTCTTTAAGCCGCTAGGTTGCAACTGAAATGTGAGATCAAGTGGCTGCACTTAGTCTAATACGTCTTGCAATGGAGTATTAGCTAGAAATAGAAGTCTATGTCTTAATTTTGGAGTAGATTGTGGTGTAAGTGCTTGAAATGGCCTTACTTTAGGGTTATGTCTTGAAATGGAATAACCCACACTTATGAACACAAAGTAAGATAATTTGAAGTCTATGATGGATGTTTCACAAGAAGAGACCCTAGACTGAATATCTTTCGTCAATTTACTTTCAAGTCATTTACTTTCAGCACTTACTTTCAAGTCTTTACTTTCAGCACTTACTTTCAGCACTTACTTTTCAGTATTTACTTTTAAGTCTTTACTTTCAGCACTTTCATTTTAGTTATTTACTTTCAGTCTAAAAACTAACAAAACCCAATCTGTATTTACTTTTATTTACTGTATTTTCAAGAACAACTACTCCACACGACTCTCTTGGGTTCGACCCCTACTTACCGCTCTACTAATCCAATAGTGAGCCACGAGTAGTGGAAAATATAAATGTTAATTTTGCAGCGCACAACGACGTGCTGTCAAATTTTAGAGCCGTTGCCGAGGAGTTGTGCATCTGAATAGTTGTTCTATTTGTTTTTCTTTTTTTGTTTTGTCTTGCAGTTCGCTATGTCTTCCTACTACGGAAAAGAGCCTTGGAACGATGAGGAGTTTTCCCCACCATCCTTCCAACTTGAAGTCCGCAAGAAGATCATCAACCTTAAGCAATCCCGGGATGAAACATTGGACGAGTACTTATCGTACTTCGATTCCATTGTGACGAGCTGCCCTCACCATGGACTCACGGACTTGTATCTTCTTCAAAGGTTTCTTGGTGGGATGATGCCACGTGAGTGGAATATGCTTAATGCTGCGGCGGGAGGATCGGTGATGAACTTAACCATGGCTGATCTATGGGACTTGATAGATGATTTGGCCGAGAGGTCAAGACCAAGACAAGATCAGGCCGAGCCACTCGAGGATAATGTGAAAGAATTGGCAGCTAGCATCCAACAGTTGGCCAACACGGTGCACCAAAACCAGACCAAAAACAAGGAAGCCTGGGCCGAACTATCAAAGCAACTGTCCAACTTGGTCCAGGCCATGTCCGAGCTGAGGAGAGACCCGAGAGAAGACATCAGTGTAAGGGTCGGCAAGGAAGAGCTTACAATGGAGCCCACGGAGCTGGCAGAGGATGAGGACCCATGGATGACTGAAGAAGAGCTCAACTCAAATTACCCCGGGCAATTAGAGGAAAACGGCCCACTGGTGCCTGAAGAAGAGCCGC
Source organism: Rhodiola kirilowii (assembly GCA_033675215.1). Taxonomy (NCBI): domain Eukaryota; kingdom Viridiplantae; phylum Streptophyta; class Magnoliopsida; order Saxifragales; family Crassulaceae; genus Rhodiola; species Rhodiola kirilowii. Next base: position 10,174,367 of record CM066200.1, read on the forward strand.
CCAAGCCACTAGTCCCGGTCCTCATTACCGAACTGTCCGAGACATGCCCGATCCTCACTGACGAGATGGCCGAGAAAGACCCGGTCCTTATGGCTAAAGTCCCCCAACTTGTTCCCTCGGTTTGTATGCTGATCACATCCACCGAAGATCATATAATCAATGATGATGAGGTGCAAGGCAAGTTGGAGGTGGTGCAAGGTCAAGAAAAGCCAACAATGGAGCGCTCACTCACTCCAAGCCAACAAAGCTGCCCTGAAAACCCACTCGTTCAGAGACGACCATTCATCTCTGCCACAAAGAAGAGGATTGGCATGGGAACTAGCTTGAGGTCACCTATGTTTGATGGCAGAATTTTGAACTTTCAAACTCGCAAGGATGCCAACCGGCCATACATGAAGAAGCGACCGAGACATGGCCCGTTTGAATGGAAGCCGGGATGGAGTAACAAGAGACCACGGCTCAATGGACCAGAAGCTATGGTCAAAGGATCCTCGCCTTCTCAGAAGTATGTGAAAGAGAACTCGCCGGAGCAATGGAGAACCAAACCGAGCACATCACTCCATGAGTTCTTTGGGCGGAGTAAAAGAGCAGCCGAGAAGAAGTTCGACCTCAAACGCCCATGGGATCCAAACTTATGATCCCTAAATGAGGTACCGTCGAGCCAACGACGTTAAATAAAGGCACTCGCCGGGAGGTAGCCCGGCATATTTACTTGCGTCGTTTAGTTTTCCAGTTTTATTTTAGTATGTTGTTTTTTCATACTCACCCCCATTGTATTTGGGAAAGGAGATGTTTTTCTTGTGCAGGGAACAAATCACGCCTTGGACCTCATTTGAATCTGAATGAGCCGCGGCCGAGAAGTACCGGGCCGCGCCCGAGAAGTTCTGGGCTGCGCCCGAGGAACGTGTTCCCAGCCGAACTCTCTCGAACATCAACGGAATTATCCAGTTCCGAGCCTTGTCATTTTCTCCTACAACCTCGACGAAGCAATGGCATCATAAGGGGAGTTCTGTTCTTCCCTTCCTTTTTTTATGTCATTTCCTTTCCTTCATTTACTTGCATTTTGTCTTTTGAACATAAGCCGTGCCTTGAAGACACGACTTTGTTCAAAAGTGTGGGGTGGGTTAAGTCGTTTATTTCTTGCACATAGCACGTTTTCTTTTTCCATTGACATTTTAATTTTTTGAAACTTTTTGAAAATATAAACTTTGATGATGTTAAATAGATGGATCCGATTCCATGCATTTCCTTGTGAAAACTTAATTGTGTAAGAACATGTGATTTAACTCTCTACTTGTCTTTGTGTTCAGAGATAAATGTAGGATGCGTAGTTGAAAGAAATGCTCTAGAGAGGCTTGACAAGCACTCAAGGGACCGGTTCCTTACTTTATGGTTATATGAAGATGGTGGAGGCTAGCACTTCGGGCTTGATTGGTTTAGAGTGGACTCCGCCGTGCAGCGTCAATGCAAGGGGCGGGACGGGAATCAAATCGTACTATCTCTAGTCCGAAGTAGCCGGGGAAAGAGATGAGCAACCCTCATCTTGACCCGCGCAAAAAGGGCAAGGATGAGAAAGAGTGGGGAGGTATTTCCATATGCTCTCGGGCGATGATTGGACCTCCCAAAAGGAAAAAATGGACTAGCATTCACAAGGGAGCAAAGCTCAAAGAATCATATCAAAGGCCGAAGGCCAAATTGTGAAAATTCTACCCAAAGCAAAGGTGAAGTACTCCACTTTCAAATCAAAGGCCGAAGGCCAAAATCACTTCAAAAGCTGTCCTTCCAAAGAAAATCAGAAGAGATCAACCCTTGAAGCCCGAACAAATCATGCGCTAGAGAAAGCGATAGATTATAACCATATAGTAAGAGTTCGGATCCAAGAGTGCAGATCAAGGGCCTAAGAGGACTATCTCCCACTCATCCAAATTGGTTTGCATCTCGGCTCAAAGGTAACAAGTATCAAGTTACTTCCTTGTTTGAGCATAGTTCTTTTAGTAGCAAGTAAGTTATGCATGAAAAGGTGAAGTCTAGACTAGCATCTCACATTCATGTCTAGGACTTATGGTGTTTTAGTTCATGTTTTATTCCTCTTTTGACCGAAGGCCTTGTTCAGGACGAACAAGTATAAGCGTGGGGTGATTTTATGGGACGTATTTATACGACTCATCGAGTCAAGTAAACCCACCAAATTGGACATTTGATCATAGGAGTATTTGCTTGTTAATGTCGTTTTGCATTTCAGGCACTTTTGGAGTCTAAAGCGGAATCGAGCTTAAAAAGGGCATTTTGCGCCAAAAACATCACATTGGTGATTCACCCGACCGGGTGGGAAAATGCCTCAGATCCACCCGACCGACTGGAGCAGGACCAGGCCGTGCCCGTGCAGTTCCAGGCCCCCAGTCGAGCTGACCAACACTCAATTCAAGTTGCTCGGGCAAACGATCTGATCTGACAAATCCACCTCAAGCAAAGTGATCAAAAATAGAAAATAAGGTGGACAATGTCGGAAAACCAAGGAGAACGCCCGAGGAGATTGGCAGTTGGCCCAATTCCAAAGCAAAGGCCCCGCGCGCATAGGCACCGAAACCAAGTTACTTGACCAGACGGGCGAATCTGGCAAATCTGGCTCGACCAACTTGTGCTAAATGTCAAATGACTTGTATGATCTCACTTCCCAGATAAAACGCCCGAGTGGAACCAGCTCAAGCCCGATCAAGGCCAAACTAGGGCAATTCCAGCCATTTTGGGATTCCAACTGTCCCGACCAGATTCCGACAAAATGACATTTACCATTAGGTTTAGAATCTCCTCAACATTCCAGAACCAACTCTCAAAGGCTATGAACCGAAGTCCTAAATTTCAACCCGGTCAAATTCAAGTCGGTTCGATTGATCTACTACAAAACCCTCTCGGTTGGGTTTGCTCAATCCCAAGCTCAAAGGCGGCTAACCTTTGGCTTTTGGAGAGAGCCAAGCTCAAAGTCGGCTGGCCTTTTGCCTTTTGGGAGAACCAAGCTCCAAGTCGGTTTCCAAGTGTCCAAGTGGTTGGCTCTTCTTCACTTCTCCAAAACCATAACTTAGACCCTAAGCCGGTTTAGCTTGCCTATAAATAGAGGCCTTGGCCTTAGAAATCTCCTATGTAGACACTTGAAAGTTGAGAGCTTCTCTCTCTTCTCCTCACTTCAATACAAACACACTTTCCTTTACTTGTTCTTGTTTTCCGAAATGCTCTCTCCTTTGTTCTTGTTGTTGTGATCTTCTTTACTTTCTGTTGCCAAGTTCTCATGATATTTACTTTCCTTTTTCTTGTTACCAAAGCCATGGTTTTCTTACTTTCCTTGTCAAGTTCCGATTTCCTTACTTGTTCTTGTTTCGGTTACCTTTTCTTTTCCTTGTTCTTGTCATGGCTCTTGTATTCTTTGACATGAATACAAGTAGCTAGACTATATTCGGTCAAGGGTGTTCATACTTGTGTATGCATCTTGAGACTTTTTGAACTTAATGCTATTTTTTGTTTCAACTAGTTCGTGTGCCAACCATTCGGTTTGAACAACGAAGTTAAGTGGATGCTTGAAATGGCAAAGCTTTTCCGAGTGGTTCAAACCCTCTTTAAGCCGCTTGGTTGCAACTGAAATGTGAGATCAAGTGGCTGCACTTAGTCTAATACGTCTTGCAATGGAGTATTAGCTAGAACTAGAAGTCTATGTCTTAATTTTGGAGTAGATTGTGGTGTAAGTGCTTGAAATGGCCTTACTTTAGGGTTATGTCTTGAAATGGAATAACCCACACTTATGAACACAAAGTAAGATCATTTAAAGTCTATGATGGATGTTTCACAAGAAGAGACCCTAGACTGAATATCTTTCGTCAATTTACTTTCAAGTCATTTACTTTCAGCACTTACTTTCAAGTCTTTACTTTCAGCACTTACTTTCAGCACTTACTTTTCAGTATTTACTTTCAAGTCTTTACTTTCAGCACTTTCATTTTAGTTATTTACTTTCAGTCTAAAAACTAACAAAACCCAATCTGTATTTACTTTTATTTACTGTATTTTCAAGAACAACTACTCCACACGACTCTCTTGGGTTCGGCCCCTACTTACCGCTCTACTAATCCAATAGTGAGCCACGAGTAGTGGAAAATATAAATGTAAATTTTGCAGCGCACAACGACGTGCTGTCAATCACTTCAGACAGTCTGAGTTGCACACTGGTTAGACTGTACTTGCACCGATGAATTTCCAGTGGGGAAAAACAAACGGCCGTCGCTTTCTTCTTCTCCAATCAGTAGTTTATACTCGTGTGTATTTGATTGTGAAAGTGGTGCAGATTATGGACGCCCTAGCCATGAATTTATATGCTTGGCCGCTATCCAAATCTGCTCTAGATATCTCATCAAATATTTAGGAAATATTCCTAAATATTTTGATGTGTATCTTTATCAAATCGGTTGGGAAGAATATTTGAAGACTTCCTTTCCAAGTCAGCCACGCCGCCTTTAATCTGATGTGTAGATATTCATTCGAATATCTCCTGCTCGATTTCTTCGCTGGCCGACTTCAGTTCGAAAAGATCTTCAGTCTTTAGAACCTTCTGGAAGACATCCTTGCGTCTGCTCCACGCTGTACATGAGTACCAGGATGTGTTCGAACTCCCTCTGAAATCCTGCTCGAACTGTCTTAAGCCGTTTTGCCAAATACATGCCACTCAAGGGAACATCTGTGGAGATAACAAAAAATCATCTTTTAAAATCAAAGGGCTAAGCATTTATTCTCCACACATGATAGGATAGGGTTAGTCTTAGAGTACTTCCTTGGCATATATTGAGGGTTCAAAATAGGAAGTCTCTTTTGGACTACAAAGAATTATGTGCCATGCTCAAGGTTCTGCTAGCTAGTAATCTTATTTAACATGCATGCAGGGTGACCTCATATAGCAACTTTCACACAATGATCAATTTCATACGCAATAAGTCCATATCATGGTATCTTAGCACGCAACCTAGTCTAGCCAGTCATTGAAGAAATCTAACATGAAATGCAGACTAGGTAAGGGATGTCATACCTAGTTCAATTCTTAGCTTCTCATAGGGCTCCCTGTGCAGTGATTTCGTGAAGTTGTCTTCAATCTACTCCTTAGTTCTGCAGTAATCCATGGCTATAGTGCCTTTTTCTACACAGTCACGCAGAAAGTGATACCTAATTTCTATGTGTTTAGTACATGAAAACTGTACCGGATTTTTAGAAATATTGATGGCACTGGTATTATCACATTGAATTGAAACACATTCAAGATGAACACCATAATCACTTAGCTGTTGTTTTATCCATAGCAGTTTTGCACAACAAGCAGCAGCTGCGATATACTCAGCCTCAGCGGTGGATAAGGCAATGGAGGACTACTTCTTGGATCCCCATGATATCAGACATGGTCCAAGGAATTGTGCCATTCCTGACGTGGACTTCCTGTCTGTCTTATAGCCGGCATAATCAGCATCTGTGTAGGCCATCAGATGTAAGTCTCCTCCTTTCGAATAGAATAGGCACAGGGTGTCCGTCCCCTTCAGGTACCTCAAGATCTTTTTCACAGTTTTAACATGTGTCTCTCTGGGATTTGCCTGAAATCTGGCACATAGATAGACACTAAATAAGATGTCAGGTCTACTGGCAGTAAGATATAGTAGTGAACCTATCATTCCCCTGTATAGGTTCGGATCCACTTGAAGGGAGGACTCTTCCTTAGCTAAAGAGTCATTTGGTGACATTGGTGTAACACACGTTTTTGCTGATTCCATCCCAAACTTCTTCAAGATTTCTCTCACGTATTTCTGTTGATGGATCCGAGTTCCATCTTCATCTTGTGCTACTTGAAGTCCTAGAAAATACTTTAATTCTCCAACCATACTCATCTCGAATTCGCTTGACATCAGATCTGTGAACTTTTTAACAAGTTTAGGGTTAGTTGAACCAAAGATAATATCATCAACATATACCTGAACCACTAGAGTGTCGGTCCCTTCCTTTAGGTTGAAGAGAGTTTTGTCCACTTCTCCTCTGACATATCCATGTGATAGAAGGAACAGGGATAGTCTCTCATACCAGGCGTGGGGAGCTTGCTTCAACCCGTACAATGCCTTGTCCAGGACATACACATGATTGGGATGATCTCTGTCCTCGAATCCTGGAGTCTGGCTCACATACACTTCTTCCTTTAAGACTCCATTTAGGAATGCCGTTTTTACATCCATCTGTTGCAAAGAGAACCCGTGATAGGTTGAGTAAGCTATAAGTAGTCTAATTGCTTCTAGTCTTGCAACTGGGGTGAATGTCTCATCGTAGTCTATTCCTTCCTGCTGGTTGTATCCTTTGACCACCAGACGGGCTTTGTTCCTTACGACGACTCCCTTATCATCCAACTTGTTTTTGAAGACCCATTTTGTTCCAATCACATTCTTATCCTTGGGTCTAGGAACCAGATGCCATACTTCATTCCTATCGAACTGGTGCAGCTCCTCTTGCATGGCATTGACCCATTCTGGGTCTTTAAGCGCTTCCACTACTGTCTTTGGTTTTGCAATAGAGACAAAAGAGGCAAATCCACAGAATGGACATAAACTATTAAGGTCTACCTATTCCTGAGAGATGTAGCACTGGTAGTCCCCCAGTCTCGCTGGCTGATGAACCACTCATCCATAACGTGTGAATCTGAGTTCCCCCTCAGGGTTAGCGGGGGTAGGATCAACGGCCGCTTCTTCCTCACCAGGAAGCTCTTCGTTAGCTTCCACCGCAGGATTATCATTGTTATGTCCACCTGGTGGATCAGTTATCTCATCATTTTCTACCTGATGGTCTGGTAATGCTTCATCTACGTGCAGGATATCCAAATGAGGTATGTTAGCAGTGGGTGCTGATGGAGGTTCCCAGTCAGGGTCTGACTCGTCAACAAACTGGAGCTCCCCAGCATCTAGCATAGCCGTAGTTGAGAAATCTTGTATTAGGTGACCAGCCACCACCGTCTCATCGAATCTTACGTGCACGCTTTCCTCAACTTGCTCTAGCCTTAGGTTGTAGATTTTGTAGGCCTTGCTATGACTGGAGTATCCAACGAATATCTCTTCATCACTTCGAGCATCAAACTTTCCCAAGTTTTCCTTGCCGTTATTGTGGACAAAGCATTTGCAACCGAAAACTTTCAGGTGAGAGATTCTAGGCTTTCGTCCACGTAGCAGTTCATAAGGAGTTTTCCCTATCATGGATCGAAGCGATGCTCTATTGAGAATGTAACACGCAGCATGTACTGCTTCTGCCCAGAATCTTTTTGGAACTCCGCTAGCAATTAACATCACCCGTGACATGTCCTCCAGTGTTCTGTTCTTTCGTTCCACTACACCGTTTTGCTGTGGTGTCCGTGGGGCGGAATAGTTGTGATCAATTCCCTTGTCCCTACACAACGAAAGATACTGCACGTTCCGGAACTCGGTTCCGTTGTCAATACGAATGGAGGTCAATTTGCGATCTAACTTATTTTCTATCAACTTCAACTATGCTTCAAATTCACAATATGTTTGAACTTTATTGCATAGAAATATAGTCCATGTATACCTGGAGTAGTCATCGACTATGACCAGAATATACCTATTTCCTCCACTGCTGACGACGCTGACTGGACCGCATAGATCCATGTGGATCATATCCAATGGTGCTGAGGTGATTACAGTTTGCTTTGATGGAAATGATGTCTGTGCTTGCTTTCCCGTGGCACAGGCACTGCATACCTGATCAAAGGCGCTTTCCACCTTGGGCAAGCCGACTACCAAATCCTTCTGATGGAGTTTGTGTAGTAGCCTCATACTTGCGTGTCCAAACCTCTTGTGCCACAAGATGGAATCTTCAGCAACACTTGCAAGGCACAGTTTTTCCTCAGGAGTGAAATCTGGATCGACCGTGTAGATTTTGTTCACACGAATTCCTCTCAGAACTATCGTAACTGTCTCATTACACCTCACTAGGCAATCATTAGAGTTGAATATGACATGATTTTTACCGTATTGACATAGTTGAGACACGCTTAGCAGATTGTATCTCAACCCTTCAACTAGGCTTACCTCCTTGATTCAGATAGTATCCGAAATTCGTACCTCTCTTATTGCTATCACCTTTCCTTTGCTATTGTTTCCGAAGATTATGCTTTCTCCGGAGTGTTTTTGGAGCGAGTCAAACCATACTGGATTCCCTGTCATATGCCTTGAGCAGCCACTATCCAGGTACTAGGGACGGGACCTCACTCCTTCCTGCAAGGAAGAGATCAGTTTTTACGAACCCAGACAAGCTTGGGCTTACTGGGTTTAAAAATGAATTTAGCAACTGGAACATAATAAGATTGATAATGAGCATCATGGTTAGTTGTGTCAATCTTTCGCCTAGGTGTGCTCCTTGGTCTACCACGGATTGCTGGATCATAGTGGGGGCGAAAGTGCTCGACTTTGCCTTTCTTCCTATATGGATTGACTTTCTTCTGATAGCGTACTCTCGGACAGTGGTCCTGAGCTTCCAACCAGTTGCGGTTCCTTTCATCTATCTCCCTTAGTCTTGGACATTCGGATCTATAGTGTTCAGAGTGTCCACAATGCCAGCAAGTTCTGTGGCATGAAAGATCAACATACTTGCCTCTGCCAGGTAGTGTAGATGTCTTCATCTTTCTCGCCCGGAAGTCTTTTTTTGAAGGCTTACGGCTTATGTTCATCTTTTGCCATATCTCATAGGCTTTCCTCGCCTTGTAAGGGACAGAGTCCGTATCATGGATATGATATCCCTCCTGTGGACTGGCTTCCCTTCTCGTCTGTCTGGTAGTCTGAGGCCTTCTTTTCTGGCGAGAGCTTTCTCCTGGTTCCATCATTACACATTTTCCTTTGGCAGTCTTCTCCTTTGCTGCCTTTTTCTCCTCGTATCCAAGTTCTGGTCTAACAAAACTTTTCTTGTAATCCTTCTTTTCTTCTTCTGCCCTCTTAGCTTGAAGCTCTCGAAGCCTTTCTTCTTTTATTACGGACTCCTCGCATCTGAGGTTTTCCACTGTTTGAAGGAGTTCCTCATTGTTTCATCTGAGGTTTATCAGCTCATCGTTCAACTTTTCAACCTTTGTGTTGAAGTCAATCGGCTCAGTGTTTCCGATCCTCATGCATTTCAGTTCATCACTTAGCTTGCTGATTTGTCTATCTCTTCCTTCACATGTACGACACTTACAGACATGCTCTACCATTTCTTTATCAAGACGCATGGCTTTGGTTGACCAAAGATGGTTCTCTTCTATGTCATCGTGATGATCCTGTTGCATGTGTGACACTCTGTTCTCCAGATCTCGGTTCTTTGCGAGGAGCTTGGCTATTGTTTCTGCAAAGTCAGATTCAGAGAATACTTCATCAATAAAGGAGTCAGTATCCATTACCTCGTTTGACGTGGAATGAGCCATCAAGCAGGGCTCCTTGGAATGTTCTCCGTCGTCGCTATCCTCATCAGAATCTGCCCATACTGCGAACATAGCGTGAGCTGGCTTTGGGGTAGATTCCTCTCCTTTCTTTTTGCTGTAGCAATCTTTGGATAGATGCCCCTTCTTTTGGCAGTGATAACATGTTATGTCCTCTTTTTCCCTTGGCTTCCCTTTATCTTCACTTGAAGTATCATCTTTGTTCCCTTTGGAGTAGTTTCCGTGACTTCCTCCTGCTCTGAAGTCTCTTCTCCCTTTACCAAAGTTGGTCATTTTGAGGGCTCTTGTGAGTAGTCCTATATCATCATTCTCTTTTGATGACTCATCTGTTTGTGCAAGATCGAGAGCTTTTTCTACTTTCAATGCAATGACGTGGGACTTGTCAGACTGTCTCCTAGCCATTTTCCTTTCCGTAAATCCTGCTTGGCTCTGAAGGTTGGCAACCAGTTCTTCTAGTGTAACATCTTTAATCCCCTTTTGAGCCTGCAGTGCTAATGTCACGTGATCCCACTTTGAATTCAAGGCTTGCATGAACTGGTGAGTGATTTTCCATTCGGGAAGCTTCTCGTTCAAGTAATCTAGCTGTCCGATGATGACTTGGAATCTGGTGTAGAAATCTTCCAGGGATTCATCCTTCTTCTGCATAACAGACTCATAGTCCTTTGTGGCAGCTAGAATTCCGTTTCTTTTGATATCTTTGTTCCCTCCATATAGTCTCACTGGCCATCATACATGTCCTTAGCAGTTTTGTGCATCACCACTTTAATTTGATCACCGGGAGAAAGGGCCATGTAGAGAACCTTCTTCGCTCTAGCATTCTTTTCGAGCTTTTTGTAGTCCTCGTCAGTGTATTTATCCATAGTTTTCTCCACTGGGTTATCGGGATCTGTTGTGTCAAGTGGGATGAGGAGTGCAGGAGCTGTCCATCCAGCGAGCAGACATGAGCCTCAAATTGGTCTTGCCACCAGTCAAACTGTCCTGCAATGCTAACAAATAAATCTAGAGTCCTCGGCTCTGATACCACGTGTTGGATCGATTAGTGTTAGCAATCTATCAGACGGAAGTCACAGAATGGTTTTTCGACTGATGGTCAGATAGCAGCGGAAATAATAGTGCAGGAATATAAAAGACTGAAGAGTATTGCACACAGATATAGAGTGGAAACCTTATCACAATAATGATAAGGTGAAAACCACTACCTTTCAGATTGCTCTGAAAGGATTTGTGAAAGCCGATTACTTTTTATTCCGAAATACGTGTAGGGTTTACAAACTAGGTCTATTATCCAGACTATATTTGATGACCTCTACTCAATTCGACAAAGTAATCGGTTTTGAACCTCGAACCTCCGTGTGTGCGCCTTCAGCTCCTTGCTCTTCGATTGCAGTCGCTTCGTTCTTCCCAAGAAAACGCCACCATCGTATTGGCAAACCCTAGGTCCTTATATAGAGTTTACCGTGTCTCGATATTTGGGCCCAATGATCTGGCCCAATCCAACTTTACAACCCTAATGGATTTGTGTGCGATAAGACAAGATTCCATCTTGAATCTTTCTTTAATCAGCTTCTCCATTAGTTAGAACTTGCCAAATCCGATCTGTAGAATATTGTTAATTCAACCTTCCTATGGCAATTCGATCTTCGATCTATCAGATGAATTTCTGCATACTTATACAGAATATTAGCTAAGTATTTGTGATCATCAAAACCTATGGATTCCAACAATCAGATATTAAAAAAAACTGCCTCATATGTTTTTATCATTCATTTTAATTTGATACTTCATAATCTACTTTCACCACAAATGCATGCTGCTCTCACCTCGAACTTGACCAAACGTAACCAACCCCTACATAACAGTACTGTCAATCGCGACATCCTATGTGGACAAAAGAGACTTGAGTGTTGAAATGCATCCGCGGATCCGTTGGATTGGCACCTGTGCATATGGTCTTGGATTGGCGTGGGAAACTGGTTTCAGAAATGTTATATGGGAAACGGTTCGTTGCATTAGTGAAGATTCTACATGTATGCGACTAATAAAAGCAGATGCCTTATCACTGTCCGAAAAATTCAGCTAATTTGAGATCTCAGAAATCCCACTGAATGCAAACAAGGCTGCATATGGTCTAGCTGAATATGCAAAGGAAGTGGAAGACTCTATCGTCTGGTTACGGTTACGAGAAATACCCGAGTGCATTATATTGCCAGTGTTCTAGAAATGGAGAATTACAGACAGGCTTGAACTTCAAGATGCATTTCTGACTGTTAACTGCATTATGTAGTCAAAAGCAGCCATTTGGCCCACACCAAACTGTGTTGGTGCATATTGTGTTACGTAGCAGCAGAGATAACAAACAGTGGAAACTATGAGATCAAAATAATATGAGAATATTCATGTCAAACTTTGTCTCTCTTAATCAAATGCTGCGTTCAATTTATCATCATCAAATGTCGAAAAAAGACTGGCTCAAACAGACTTGTTTAGAGTAACCACCGCCCACCATCTGGCAGGTTTAGTACTCCAGACACGGCGGCCGCCGGATGGTACATATGATAGCTACTCCTCATCCTATATAACCCTCATCTTCACTAATCCTGTGGTGTTTAGAGTTGTTTTATCTCAAGTATCACACAGTTCCTGCACCTCAGACAATCTTCATTCCTCCTCCACCAACTTAAGGAGAGGCTTATTGGAGAAGAAGGCATCCAAATTTCTCACAATAAGTATATATAATTCCCAATTTACTCTGGAGTTAATACAGCTCTATATAGATGGTTCATCTTCTGATTCATCTTCCGGAACAAGTGTTGCTTAAGGGACCGGTGCATTATAGTTGGATGTTTCCTATTGAGAGGTTTTACTATATAATTGTATTTCATTATTTGATATAACTTGATGTTTAACTAATTGTGTTAGGAACTAATTACTAATTTCCATATTGCAGGCAATTAGGTGAATATAAGAGATCAGTTCGAAATTGCAGATACCCAGAAGGATGCATCGCTGAGAAATATATTACACATGAGTGTATAACATATTGCAAATTGTATGTGAATGAATCATCCGAGATGGACTCATCAAGTGAAGTTCCGTTCTATGGCCTGAATGTTTACTCTCATCTAGTCAAAGTGAGTGGTCATTCTCGAAAGATCAATATGAGTAACATACAACTTGACATGGTTCATTGGTGCGTTCTCGAGCACTGTCAACAAGCAAAGAACTATGTAATTAAACATGTCGAGAAGTTCAATCGGGAGTGCCCAAATAGAACAAAGAAAGAGCGTGTGACACATTTCTTGAAATATTTTCGTGGTTGGGTATGTGATTCCCTTTAAGTGTTTAATTTATATTATATTCATTAGTTACACATCACTATTAATATCTTTAGTTGTTTAATAATGTTGTTTTTTCAATTACACAGATGGATATCTTGAAAAGAGAGGGCTCTCCTTTCTATTGTGCTGAGTTGCATTCTCTAGCGCGTATGCCTCAATCATACGCGTGTTATTCTCAGTGCTATGTCAACGGTGTCAAATTTATTGTGTGGGATCAAGACCGAAAGATGAAGACTCAAAACTCAGGTGTGATGGTGGAAGATGAGGATGTTATTTATTATGGCGTTATTAAAAACATTATACAAGTACAGTACGCAAATGGGATGCCAGTAGTACTTTTTGATTGCGTATGGTTTAAAACGGATCCCATTGATAGGGGAAGCACTAAAAGGGACTACGGACTTTTATCCGTGGATACATCAACCAGCTGGTATGAAGATTGGCCTTATTGCCTAGCCACAACCGCAAGACAAGTTTTTTATCTTGACGATCTTAAAGCCGATGACAATTGGAAGGTAGTCAATGTTGTTTCGCATAGAGGAACATACAGTCAACGCTCCCTTGCAAGACAAGATAGTCAGGATAATCACTATAGTGGACATCACACATCAGTGACTTTGCCTCAGGAAGATGACCCTTTTACCAAGAGCGCATGCCCTCGCACATTATAGATGATGTCCGACCTGCAACCATTATCCCCAATATGGTGCAAATACCAAGAGCACGTAGACAATTAAACTTGGATGAAGAGGATGTATTCGCAGCAGGGGGTGATGAAGATGATGAGGAGACAACGATGGATGATGAGGATGAACATTAGGATGTAACCATGGAATCAGTATAAGATGATCAAGAGAATGATGAGAACCAATACTCTTCAGATGATGAAGTGTAAACAAATGGTGTACTGAGTATCAGTATGAAGATTGTTTGCAACTATGTTAGTTGATTTTTTGTTTGTTATGAAGATTGTTTGCAACTATGTTAGTTGATTTTGTGTTTGTGTGATGATATGGGATGAAATAAAAACTGAGCTATCTGTAGCATTCATTCAGAGCTTTTATGGGACATATTTTGAATTAAAATGTCGCGAAACATAGTTTTGTTTTGAGGGGAACAATTTTTCGTGCATCGCGCGCAAAGTTTTAATTTTTCATACGCCACATTTATGGGACGTAGAAAATGAAGAATGTCGCGTAAAACTGTATTTTGACCCAGAAAATTGAAACTTAGAGCCCAATGCCCATTTGTGTTCGAAATTGGGAACTCAGATTTCTCTAAGTCCTGGACAGATCCGTATCACTCTCTACTCTCCACCGTATCACTCAAGCAGATCTACACCACACCGCCATATAAATCTCTCCACCGCACGTCGTCTACAGCTCTTATACACCACCGTAAACTACTCTACCAGATCCACCACACCACCATATCACTCTCTCCACCGTACGGCTCAAGAGAATGGCGAAAAAAAACCCTAAAACCGAAGATCTTCCCTTTGGTCGAAGTGGAGGAAGTCAACAGTCGCCGTGTTATGAAGCTACGTTCACCTTCCACACGTCGTGTTCCACCGAGGCTTCGTCCAGAAGAGTCGCCACCATGCCCAGTCTCTTCGGCTGAGTCCACCGACAGTGACGACAGTCGGCCTCCAGCCGACGCAGCTGCTCCAACCCCCTCTCAGCCGGCTGTGGATGCTGAGTTTCAGAACACAGAGCGTGCTAGGGCCATCCTTGGTGCCATGAAGACCGGCGGTCGCACAAAGAAGTTGGATGCGCTGGGGAAGACTCCACCTGCATTGTTATGTTTTTCGAACTTCTCATTGACTTCGCTAAATTTCACTAACATAGAAATTAGGCGAGACGATGTCGAGAGTGCGCACTGAATCTGAAAGACTCGATCACCGATCTGGTAAGGTCCCTTTCTACATGAGGGCTACGCAAATTAAGCTCCAGGGAGAAAGAGCTCCTATTGTTGCTACTTACAGCAAGGTGTACTCTCATGATCTTGCCGGCGCCGCTCTTGCAGTTGAGTATATTTATTTTTAATGTCACTTAACATTTTCATTTTGGTTGCATAATTTCATTTTGACCTGCTTATAGACATGTTTACCAAATATGATATGATTGCTGAATAATATGTTGTTCTTCTCTCACATATGCTGATTTGGAAGGACAATTGACTTCTGTTCATGTCTCTTTAGGGTTATTCATGTTCGGTTTATTTGAAATGTTTAATGTTATTCATTCATGTCCTCTTATTATATATTTCATGTGTTTATCTGCCACATGTTATCTGCCATGTTAACCCTATTCATGTTTCGCAAACCTTGTTCTACTTTGTTTATTATGTGTTGGCAAACGATGTTGGCAATCTTATTCAGTTTATTTTCTGGTTGTATAATTTTTTTCTATGCCCTGTATTTCCAGTTTAGTTTTATTGTTGTATTTTACACTAAAACATTGTATATGTAGACACAAATGGAGGAGAGGGTTCGTCAAGTTTTGCAGGATATGGATGGTGATGAAGATGAAGATCCAGAAGGCACTGTCATCGATGCACGACCACCTCTTCCGGTCGATATTCAAATTAAAATTATAAATGAAGTGCTTGGCCCTAAGCGTGGGACGTATGTGTTTGGAGCCGGTAGAGCCTTTCAAAAGCCACCCATCCCAAGAGGAGGTTCAGCTAGAACCGCTGAGCTTAATGACAATCTGCAGAAGATACAGGATGAAATGTTGGAAATGAAGGCAACTTTTGAAGAAAGGATACGCATTCTTGAGGAGTTGGCAGTTCGGGATGGCTCGGCAAATGTTAATGCTTCTGAAGGTGCCACGAGTTTAAGTGGATCTTAACTCTCGATTACTTTGTTGTTTTTGTCACGGGTACACACAAAAACTGTAGCATGTGTGTACCCGGTATGTTTTGGTGGCCGGATTGTGTTAGCATGTGTGTACCGGCCGATATGTTTTGGTGGCCGGATTGTGTATCAAACAATTTCAGGTTTTAATTTATATGCAGGCTAAATGCTTTATATGTGACATTATGCTGTTTACAATTTGTGACGAATGTTATTTTATACCACAATCTGTCCATTTTATGACACATTTTCTTCTCTGCTAGTTGTGACGATTGAAGTTTTATACGACAATATGTTCTACAAATGCGACATATTGTTCTTTACTATTTTGTCACGTATAACATTTTATGCGACATTTACCTGTCTTAAAATGTTATTGTAACTTATTTTATACGACAATAAGTTAATTGAGTGATAAGCATATGTCCCTTTTTGCGACACTAACTCCTTCAGGTTTGAAGCGTATAACAATTTACGCGATTACTGGGGAATGTCACATAAACATATAATGTCTTCTAAAGTATCTAATGCGACGTTAATTGGCAAATATGTTAACTGTACAAATGTGGCATATGTCCTTAAATTGTAGAACCCAGGTCTAGTGCGAATGGGACTGAATGAAACACATGTCGCATAAGAGGTAAACTTTATGCAACTTGCCTAATTTCTGCGTCACCCAAACTTAACGCTACAAAGCTTACCGGACAAAATTTATGCGACGCACAGTTTGTCCCATAAACGAAAAAACACTTAATGCGACAAATATAGCACTTTATGCGATACAAAAAAACTATGCTATAACTGTTTTCTGGTGTAGTGTATGAGGTGACATCACCACATTATCCATGGCAAAGAGGTCAATGGGAACATTAGGCTCATTCTCAAACACATCCAAACCTGCACCGAGAATCTCGTCTTCAACTAAGCACCTAACGAGTTCCTTTTCATCCACTATAGCCCCCCGTGCTATGTTTACGACCACTCCATCTTTTCCTAAAGCCCGTAAAACTTCCATGTTCACCATGTGGTGGGTTTGAGGAGTTAATGCACAACAGATAATAAGAACATCACTGTTCGCTGCCAGCTGAGAAACATTTGAATAGAAAGGGTATGAAACTGAAGGCTTTGGCTTTCTTGAGTTGTATGAGATGCTGCAGCCATATGCTTCCATCCTTTTGGCAACTTGTGTACCAATGCTTCCTAAACCAAGTATTCCAACCCGCTTGCCTCCCAACTGCACAAAGAAACCCAACTCTGGCTCAGTTGGGAACTCTAAATGTGAATAGTGACAGGTGGTGTCGTTGTACCTGTGCAAATACATTTATAATTCTGACTAGCAAGTGGTAAGTCGGGTCGTGTCCACAGAGATCGGTTGAGAATTTGTTCAAAGTATTAGAGTAACAATTGGGGGGTTTCGAACAAGTAACAAGTAAAAGTAAAAGCATGCAACAATGATCCGTAAATATCAAGAGATGTGCAGGCTAGTACTTTCGATTGTGATGCAAGACTAAATCATTAACCCAACCGTTTTGATTTCTAATGTTTGACAACTTATAGCTCCCCGCTAGGTTGCACTACAAGTTGTCCTAGGGTGTCAATCCTAGTGGTATATTACTTGTGTCCTAGTTTACTATCCCCGCTAGGTTGCTAATAAACATGACAATTGAAATCAACAAACTAACAAAAGCTCCCCGCTAGGTTGCACTCGTGCTAGCATATCAAATCCATGAACAATACATAGTAATATAGCGCAAAACATAGAAATCAATATGAGTCTCAAATCAAGGCATCACAATATTAAGTTCTAGCCTACACAAATGAGTTTAGCTACTCATGGTAATACAATACATCATAAAGTATTTGAGTGAAATGAAATAGAAAATACTGTTGTTGAATCCTCCTTCAAGCCTTTCTTCTCTTCTCCAAACGTGTGTATCAAATCTGATTTTCCAAACCAAAATACTTCAAAAACTCACGGCCAACAGAACTCAGTGTGTGTGTCACCAACACACCCAAAATCTCCGGCCAAAACAAAAGACAATTCCTTTCTCAATTTCACACGGCCAAAACCTTGGTCAAAAGAAGACAAATGATTCTTTTCTTCTTTCTTCTTTTTTTCTTCTCAAGTGACTCATCCAATTCTCCAATGGCTCTTCGAAATCAGCTATCCTCTTCCCCGTGTGGCTATTCGATTTCGTCTTCTGATTCTTCCCGAGAAACTCAATTTCGAATTTAGGAAAATCTAGCTAGAAATTCCGCACGGACGTCTCCTTGAGTTTGTGATCCGCGGACGTCTCCTGAATTATGGTAACTGTTGAGACGTCCGCGCCTTTTAATTATAGAGACCTCCGCGTAATTCCTTGACTCAGAGTTCATTCACTGTTGACTTTATTCCTTTGACGCAAAACACCTTCTATCATGCTCTCTTTAGCCGATATTCCTTCTATGGTCTCCGAATGTACCTGAGAATGAAAACTACACACATGTAGTGAAATAATATACAGATAACACTAAGAGACGGGGTTTAAACATATAAAATAGTCGTACAACTACGACTTATCAAACTACCCCACACTTGAACTTGTTCGTCCTGAACAAGAACAAAGCCACAGAACGAATTACAATGCACTAGTCATGCTAATCATTATATCTCAATCCGAAATCCAGCAACTAATCTTATCATGCTTAAAATTCTAACAATGCGAGTAAAGATAGATTTTCCGATACTTGTTACCTCGCGAGTTGCAATTCAAACGACCTTGGATGTTTGGGAGATAGTCCCTTATAGGTACCACGGACATTGCATTCTTTTCTGAGTTTCTGTCTTTAGATTGAGTCGGCGGCTTTCTCTGACACGTGATTAATTCACTGCTTTCGTTCCGTTGAGTCTTGAATTCCTTAACTTGTATGGACTTTGATAAACGACACATCTTTGCTTGAATCAATCAAATTTTGATTTTCTTCTTACTTGATGGTTTGCCTTCGGCTTTTGAATTTGTTTCTTGTCCACATAATCATTTGCGCCCTTGAACCACTCCAATCATAGCCTCCGAATAACAGCATAGGAGTGCATCCCGCTCTTTTCTCATCCTTGTCGTTTCTGCATGAGGCAAGGTAGGGGTTACCCACCCATTCCAGGCTACTCCGACTAGAGATGGACAGTTCGTTTTCTCTGTCCCGCCACCACTGCGAACGCATGAATATACTTGAATTACTTGGTGACGGAGCTACTCTCAGGACTAGGCTAGTGAAGCGTCAACCTCCACCGCTTTTCTCAATCATCAGAACCAAAAACTCAGAACTTCCTGCAATTTGACGTACCCTTCTAGGACATTTCTGTCAACTCCACATCCCTGCATATCACAACTCGAAAGAACAAAGCATCGAAATTTTTTTAAATTTCGCATTTTTAGTCAAATGAGCACAATAGTCATAAAAAAACTGGAAATGAGATTTTTGACATATGAGAAAAACATAGAAGTGCATCATCAATTCATCACGACACACAACATGCGACATAAAAAATTAAAAACAGACACGACACACAACTGACTCTATAACATCCCACCCCACACTTAGATGGATCCGTGTCCTCACGGTATAATTCACGAGATGAGATGTGTACAAACAGACTCAAAATAAAAATAAAAGACAATAAATAAAAAGAAGTGAACTGATACTCCCCTAGTATTCTGGTGGTGGTGCAAGTCTCTGCGATTTTTCCTTTTTGAAATTCACCGCGGACGTCTCTTCCTTTTATTTCCGCGGACGTCTGAATAATATGCAGTAATTGCTGAGGCGTCCGCGCATGTAAATGTTAAGACGTGTGCGGTCTGCACTGATGTAGATTTCTTTTCTTCGTTTAATGTCCTGAAAACACCAGAAATAAAAAGAAATGCACTCGAGGCGCATTATCAGCTTCCCAATTCCACTATAACATGTGTAAAATAGAAATAAAACACACCGGGTTGCCTCCCGGTAAGCGCCTTTGTTTAATGTCCTTGGCTGGACATTACCTCTTGAGAGATCACAAGTTAGGATCCCAAGGGCGTGTGAGGTCAAACTTCTTAATGCTCTTGTGATACTCATAACCCTCATCGAGTAGTGCTCTTGTCTCTCTCCATCCTGGTTTCCATCCAAATGTGCCATGTCTCGATCGCTTCCTTGCGTATGGACGTTCGGGATCATCGTGAACATGGAAGTTTATGTCTTGCCACCAAACGCAAGTGACAACCAGCGTGTTCCCATGTCAATCTTAGTTTTGGTGGCAAGGAGGAATGATTGTCTCAAAATCAGTGCAAGAGGACCGTTAGCGCTGGTGTCTCCCATCTGCAAAATGTAAGAGTCAACATCACGGGTTATTGTGAAGGTACCTAGGTCCTTACACTTTTCGGGCAGCGCTTGTTGACTCGTGACGGGGTGTTCCATCATTGGCTCTTCCGGCTCATGCTTCGCCTCTAATTCATCTTCCAGCTCTTCTTTGTCGATCGTGTGGTCCTCAGGAGATCTTACCTGCATTGGGAATGGTAGAGGAGTGCTAGAAAGAAGAATTTCCTTACCTGAATTATTGGAGCCCGCGGACGTCTCCTGAATATTTCCCGCGGACGTCTCTTGAATTTCTGGTAATGCTTCAGACGTCCGTTCCTTAATGGTTGAGGCGTCCGCGTCCTGCACTGAGGTAGAATCTTCGTTCAGCTCTTCTTCCTGCATTTCGTAAAAGTCGCTGGCAATTTGAGACGCTTCCTTCTTAAGCTCGTAAATGACTTCAGCTTGTTGGTCAATCTTTTGAGTGAGTTCCTTGAACATGCTTCTCATTTCCTCTCTAAATTCCTTCATCGGGTCCTCGTCCATCCTAACGCATCAAGGTTCCTCATCACTATACGGCGCATAAAGTCCTCTCATAGTGCGTCTCGGATCTCGACGCCTAGGTAACTGTCCGTATCGGTTTCCTCCACCGAGGTATTCTCGATCCAACTCACCATTGTAATCCTCGTATCTAGCTACACGAGGTCTAGCATACTCATTGACATATCGCTGATTTCTTGGGGTTGGCAGTCTTCGATTATCAACGTCGTCATAAATTGGTTCCCTGTAATAGGAATACATAGCGAACCATAAAATAGAACAAAAACAAAAAAACAGTAAAATAAAACTAAAAGAAACAAAATACTCAGTAAGATTCTTCGTTACCGATCCCCGGCAACGGCGCCATTTTGACAGGTGGTGTCGTTGTACCTGTGCAAAAACATTTATAATTCCGACTAGCAAGTGGTAAGTCGGGTCGTGTCCACAGAGATCGGTTGAGAATCTGTTCACTAAGTATTAGAGTAACAATTTGGGGGTTTCGAACAAGTAACAAGTAAAAGTAAAAGCATGCAACAATGATCCGTTGTCAAGAGATCAATCGTCACACAAATTCGTAAATCAAATATCAAGAGATGTGCAGGCTAGTACTATCGATTGTGATGCAAGACTAAATCATTAACCCAACCGTTTTGATTTCTAATGTTTGACAACTTATAGCTCCCCGCTAGGTTGCACTACAAGTTGTCCTAGGGTGTCAATCCTAGTGGTATATTACTTGTGTCCTAGTTTACTATCCCCGCTAGGTTGCTAATAAACATGACAATTGAAATCAACAAACTAACAAAAGCTCCCCGCTAGGTTGCACTCGTGCTAGCATATCAAATCCATGAACAATACATAGTAATATAGCGCAAAACATAGAAATCAATATGAGTCTCAAATCAAGGCATCACAATATTAAGTTCTAGCCTACACAAATGAGTTTAGCTACTCATGGTAATACAATACATCATAAAGTATTTGAGTGAAATGAAATAGAAAATACTGTTGTTGAATCCTCCTTCAAGCCTTTCTTCTCTTCTCCAAACGTGTGTATCAAATCTGATTTTCCAAACCAAAATACTTCAAAAACTCACGGCCAACAGAACTCAGTGTGTGTGTCACCAACACACCCAAAATCTCCGGCCAAAACAAAAGACAATTCCTTTCTCAATTTCACACGGCCAAAACCTTGGTCAAAAGAAGACAAATGATTCTTTTCTTCTTTCTTCTTTTTTTCTTCTCAAGTGACTCATCCAATTCTCCAATGGCTCTTCGAAATCAGCTATCCTCTTCCCCGTGTGGCTATTCGATTTCGTCTTCTGATTCTTCCCGAGAAACTCAATTTCGAATTTAGGAAAATCTAGCTGGAAATTCCGCACGGACGTCTCCTTGAGTTTGTGATCCGCGGACGTCTCCTGAATTATGGTAACTGTTGAGACGTCCGCGCCTTTTAATTATAGAGACCTCCGCGTAATTCCTTGACTCAGAGTTCATTCACTGTTGACTTTATTCCTTTGACGCAAAACACCTTCTATCATGCTCTCTTTAGCCGATATTCCTTCTATGGTCTCCGAATGTACCTGAGAATGAAAACTACACACATGTAGTGAAATA
Organism: Rhodiola kirilowii; assembly: GCA_033675215.1. Classification (NCBI taxonomy): domain Eukaryota; kingdom Viridiplantae; phylum Streptophyta; class Magnoliopsida; order Saxifragales; family Crassulaceae; genus Rhodiola; species Rhodiola kirilowii. The sequence continues at coordinate 10,196,505 of CM066200.1, forward strand.
ATATACAGATAACACTAAGAGACGGGGTTTAAACATATAAAATAGTCGTACAACTACGACTTATCAAATAGTAATCTCAATCGCCACTCACTTATGATCAGATCACACAAGCAAGCATCATAAGATCACCTCTCAAATAAGTAAAATGAATTCATCCACTAGTTGTAGAATATAGTGGGACCAAATCAAAATTGCAGACAAGACGAAATCAAACACTGTTCCAAAAGTGCCTATTCATACTTCCGTAAAGACTGAACAAATGGATGAAACATGAAGTCAGGAGTGTGGCATATGCTGTATCAATATAAGCGGTACGAAACTAAAAGCTCAAGCTTGCCAAATAGTGTAGTCTTTTCAGCATCACCAATCAGTTGCAAAACAACCGAGATTAAAATAATTTCTTAACTTATCATTCACTGTTAACAATGACTGCAGCAACATCCTTCATTGAATTCATTCTGCAACAAAATCATATGGAAGCCGATATAAAGGCTCTCTAGTCTTCAACATAGAAGTTAGCACGCCAATATCTCCAAAATCCAATGAGACAAACCACGTAAACATGAAGACTTAAGCATCAGTATTTGATTGAATGTGCTGACATAGTTCCGTTGACAACACAATAATCATCAAATGAGAGAGATACTAACCTTAGAACCGAGAGGAAACACTCTTTTGCTAGGCCAATTACCTGTTCTCACAAACCGATCACCACTCGTAACGTTCCTCAACACATCAATCAGCAGCCCAACCGCCAAATCAGCGCAATCCTCCGAGAAGATACCTCCCGCATTAGCAACCCCAACTCCTCGGCGCCGGCACTCCGCGAGGTCGATCTGGTTCAATCCAGCGCTAGTCGTGACAATCAGTTTCAACGAAGGCAAGTTATCAACCACTTTGTAGAACGAGATTCACGGGAGAAGATGGCAGATCGCCGACGAAGGATTGAGCAAGATGATCGGAGAATCGAAGAGCACAAAGATGCCCTAAACTAACATTTTGATTAATTGAGAAAAGAAGCGCAAAAATCTGTTATAAACAGATTTTTGCAACTTACACAGAGACCCCCTGATTAAGCCTATATACAGACTCAACTATGATTAATTACAAACTGACCCCAACCGACCGGCTGAACTCAGACCAATAACTCAACCGATCGGCTAAGTATTGGCTAACTGATCTTTAATGGCACTGTCTGAGTTGAACTGTTGATCATCCTTAATACCCCCCTCAAGCGCAAAGTATGTAGTTTGTTGACTACATTAAGCTTGCTACATAAATGAGTCAGTTGATCAGCCGCAAGAGCCTTGGTAAACAGATCCGCAGGCTGCTCTAAAGTGGACACAAACTGAGGACTGATGAATCCTGAGTTCAGATGTTGCCTAACAATATGGCAGTCTAGCTCTACATGTTTTGTACACTCATGGAATACTGGGTTTTTAGCTATGTGAATTGCTGCAATATTGTCACAGAATAAAGGAATGGGGGTAGGAATTTGTACCTTCAAATCTGACAGAAGTCTGGATAGCCAGGTGAGTTCATAGCAGGCATGAGCCATTGCCCTGTATTCAGCCTCTGCAGATGACCTGGAAACAGTTGCTTGTTTCTTTGTCTTCCATGAAATCAATGAGCCACCAAGGAGAACAGTGTAGCCTGAAACAGACCTCCTGATTAAGGGACAAGCACCCCAGTCAGCATCACAATGAGCTGATAGCTGAAGAGGTTGTCCACTTGGATAGAAGAGTGCTTGAGCAGGTGCTCCTTTGAGATATCTGAGGACTTTGTGAGCAGCATTCAACTGATCCTGATTGGGCTAATGCATAAACTGACCGAGGATGTGAACAGAATAGACTAAGTCAGGCCTTGTGTTTGTGAGGTAGATGAGCTGTCCAACCAGCCTCCTATAGGGAGCTGGATCCTCTAGCACAAGAGATGTGGAGAGTCTTAGTTTATGCTTGGAGTCCATTGGCACTTTTGATGGTTTACAAGCAAGTAATCCCGCCTCAGAAATAAGGTCCAAGGCATACTTTCTTTGGTTGAGAAAGAGACCTTCATCTGATCTTGTAGCTTCAAATCCAAGGAAGTATTTCAGTTGTCCCAAGTTCTTTATCTTGAAGAGATCATGAATAAAATCCTTCAGAGATTGAATCATAGCTGATGAAGTGCCTGTGATCATAACATCATCAACATAGACAAGAAGAGCCATGAAAACTCCATCTTTGTTGAAGGTGAACAATGAGTAATCATTAAGACTTTGAGTAAAGCCAAATTGAAGTAAGGAATCACTGAATTGTGAGAACCATTGCCTTGGAGCTTGTTTCAAACCATAGAGACTTTTAGGGAGTTTGCAAACCTTCCCCTGAACCTTTTCTTCCTTGTAGAAACCAGGTGGAAATGACATGTACACCTCCTCATCTAGATTCCCATGAAGAAAAGCATTATCAACATCAAGTTGATATAGAGGCCTGATGGACCATAATTATACGAATCATAAACACAGTTAAACCCACTAAATTAGACTGTTTGTCTATTTAACTTTTGCTTGTTAGTTTTGATATTTATCTACAGGGTATTTTGGAGCCTAGAGAGAAAACACGCTAAGGAGGAGTTTTTATGCAGAAAATATATTACGAGTCATTCCAAGGTCAAGACCAGATGCCGACTGAAGAAATCTCAAGATCCTGACTTGGAATCAATCAAAACAAATCAAACCGAAGAGCAACCAGAGTCAGTCCGGGGTAGAAATAGACAGATAGTTTTGTGAAAACATCACAAAACCTCACAAAACTCACTCTTTCCTTCAAAGTGACCGGCGGCTTTAAGGGGAGGGATGACTCATGGGTGGCTTTCCCTCCTTCCCCCCTCCACAACCGGCGGCTCCTCCTCCTTCAACCGGCAACCGGCGGCTTTTGACAAGCCATGGATGGCTTGCCATGTGTCCTCCTCTCCACCACATCCTCCTCCTCCCTTAGGCTATAAATACATGCCTCCCCCTTTGTAAATGATATCCCAAAATCAAAAACACTTCTCTTTCTAAGATTTGGTACTTTGTAAGTTTGATTTTCAATCTATAATACTCCTGTTGGTTCTTGAGTATTATAGTTCGTTGTTGAGTACTCTTGTCGGTTCTTGTAGTACTCAAGCTTTACTTTTCTCTATTCTTGAGTACTCTTGTCGGTTCTTGAAGTACTCACCCCTTTCCCTTACTTACTGTCTTTCAAAAACCGTAAGTACTTAGCTATGGTATCCACCTCTATGGATATTCGTAGCTAAACTCTTCATTCGGTTGAAGGGGTGTACTTGTATCATAAAATGTTTTAGGCCATCTTTGTAGTGCCTCTTCTTTTTATTCAAAACTTGTTCTATGTGCCATATATTAGGCCTGAACTTCCAAGGTTGAGTGGATGCTTGAAATAGCAAAACTCTTCCGTGAGGGTTCGTGAACATACTCGGGTAAGTGGATGCGTGAAATGGCAAAGCTTATCTGAGGAGTTCGACCTCTTTTAAACACCATTTGGTTTGATCGGAAATGATTGATCAAATGGATGCACATAGGCTAGTATACCTTGAAATGGGGTGCTAGTCTAAATAGAACAAGTGCTCTACGACCTTGAAATGGGCTAGACGGTGTGTGCAAATCGAGTGCTTGAAATGGCCTTGATACACTTTTGAATACTTAGAAGGATCACTAAAGGTCAATGATAAACAGGCTATGATACAAGGCCCCAGAAACCGAATGCTTTCCTTAAATTTAAACACCACCTGCATTTACTTTCTTAGTATAAACTGCTCTATCAACTGCTCACGCTCCGGAAGGCTTTCCAATCACGCATCACTCGTTGTAAGTCTTCTACTTTTATTTTCAGTACTTTACTTTTCTGTCATTTACTTTTCCGCACTAAAAACCAAAACCAACCAACCAATCACTTACTTTGCCGCACTAAAACCTCAATCAACCTAAAACACGCTCCCTCGCTGTACAATTCCCTCAAAGAATAGCTTATCCCCCTAATTCCCTTGGGTTCGACCCCTACTTACCACTTGCTACCCAGTAGTAAGGTCACGAGTAGCGGAATACAAATTTGCTTTTGCACAGAGAACACCGCACCTTAACGACAGTGCGGTGGGCTCCGTCAAGGCCAGTTCTTGGAAACAACAACAACAAGAAAGGTTCTAACTATATTCATTTTGACAACAGGAGCAAATATTTCATGATAGTCTAAGCCCTCCATTTGAGTGAATCCCCTTGCCACAAGCCTTGCCTTATATCTTTGGATAGTGCCAACAGAATTTCTTTTGATTCTATAAATCCACTTTGAACCAACAAAATTCTTAACTGGAGGAAGATTAGTAACCTCCCAGGTTTGATTACTTTCAAGAGCCTTTAATTCAACAAGCATAGCATCATTCCACTTCTTGTCTTTGCAGGCCTTGGAATAACAAGTAGGCTCAATATCATCCAGAACCTGTAGGGCATAGTGTTGATGACTAGAAGAACATCCAGAATAGTCTACATATTGATGAATAGGATAGACTGTTGTGGAGTTAGTGACAGTATTACAGATATAATCCCTTAAAGTAACATTTGGAATAGGAACTCTTGTGGTTCTTCTGATAGATTGCTGAGAGGTGGGAGCTGGTTTAATAACTGCAGGAACAACACCAGAGGAGGGAACTACTGGTTCAACAATAGCTGCAGGAACAGCTGCACTATAAGTGCCATCAATAGAGCATTGGGGTAAAGGAACAGTAACTATGGTGTGAATATTTTCTGGAATATTGTGTTGTAGTTTATCAGCATAAGGAAATATGTCCTCCACAAACTTTACATCTCTAGATACATAAGTGACACCTTCTTTGGGATCAAACACTTTGTAACCTTTTTGATTGAAAGCATAGCCCAAGAAAATGCATGAAACTGCCCTGATGTCAAACTTGGACTTGTTGGGAGATATGTTTGTCATATAGCAAAGACACCCAAAAACCTTCATGTGTTGATAGTCTGGCTTCCTCTTGAACAACACCTCAAAAGGAATTTGGCCTTTGAGAACTGAGGATGGCAGTCTATTAATGATATATGTAGCTGTAAGAACACAATCACCCCATAGAAAATCAGGCACCTTGGATTGCAATTTCAGTGCTCTTGCTACTTCAAGAAGATGTCTGTGTTTTCTTTCCACTATACCATTTTGCTGTGGACTATAAGTACATGATGTTTGTTGAACACATCCCTATGACTGCAGAAACTGAGTGACTTTAACACTTAGAAATTCAGCACCATTATCTGATCTTACTGCCTTGATGGACTGCCCAAACTGAGTCTTAACCATCATATAGAAATTGATCAAATGATCCGCAGTTTCACTTTTGTATTTCATTCGAAAAGTCCAAGTAACTCTAGACAAATCTTGAACAATAGTGAGGAAGTATTTAGCACCAGTGAGGGTAGGCTCCTTGTAAGGACCCCAAATATCCACATGAACAAGATCAAATAAAGATTGACTTGTAGAATGACTGATAGGAAAAGGCAATCTAGTTTGCTTTGCTTGAGGACAAATATGACAATGCATATGTGAGTCTTTACAACTGTCAATGGGAACACAACATTGTATCTTATTAAAAGGTACATGCCTAAGTCTCAAATGCCAAAGTTTGTTGAGTTAAGAAGGCTTTCCAACAGATAAGCATCTTAGAGCAGCTGGTTTGAAGTGAAACAAGCCTTCAATTAGAACACCAGTCCCTTGTAAAGTCAGCTTGACTGGGTCCTGTATAGCACATCCATTTTCAGTAAACTCAACTTTTAACTTGGAATCACCCACAAGCTTGGCAACAGATATGAGGTTAAATCTGATATTGGGCACTAAAAGAACCCCAGACAGCTGGATAGACTCAGAAATAGAGCAAGTGCCAGTGTGAGTAACTAAGACTCTTTTTCCATTAGGCATAAGGACACTAAATGGATCTTTAAGACTAATCAGATCAGACAACAAATGAGCATGAGGAGTAATATGATCAGTGGCACCACTATCAATTACCCAAGTATCATGACTAACTTTAACAGAAGAAAGACATGTGATACCTGCAATATGATCAGTGGTGTGAGGTCCACTATCTCCTAGAAACACCATCAACTTGTTGAGTTGATATTGAGTCATTTGCAAAGAGCTAATGGGCACAGAAGAAGTCTCAGCTTTGTGATCCTTGTTTTCAGACCTTGCATTAAAGAGCTCAGAAGTAACATTGTTAGCCATGCCTCTAGTGTTCCTTCTATTGTTGGAACCACCACCTCTAGTGAATTTGTAGCCAGGGAGATAGCCATGAAGCTTGTAACACGTCTCCTTCACATGTCCTTGAAGCTGACAGTGAGTGCAGAATAAAGATTTCTTACCTTTATTACCTTGAGTAATCTGATTAGAGTACCTGCTAGTAGCACCTCTAGTGAAGTTCTGAGTAGTTGAAGATTGAGCAGAACCACCAGAAGGACTGCTACTAGAAGAATTTCCCTTAGCATAAAGAGCAGATATTTCAGACATATGAGATTTCTTGGCTTTCCTTTGATTTTCCTCCTGGACAAGTTGTTTATAGAACTCCTTAAGAGATGGTGAGGGCCTCATTTGCAGAATATTAGACCTGGTAGTGATGTAGACTTCATTAAGTCCCATTAAGAACTTCATCCTCCTGTCTCTCATTTTCCTTTCAGCATCACATTTGGTTGCCTTGCATGTTGTGCCAAGATCACATGAGACTTCAGCAGTGAGAGCATCCTCATCTCCCCACAACTGAATGAGTTTATTGTAGTACTGAGCAATGCTCATGTCCTCTTGCATTAAGATAGTAATCTCTTGTTGAATAGAGAAAACAGAGAAATCATTTGAACCTGAAAATCTTTCTTCTAAGTCTTCCTAGGCTTGCATACAATTGCTAGAATGAATCAAGGATGAACCAATTTCTGGTGAGACAGAATTAATAATCCAAGAAAGGATTACATTGTTGCATTTGTCCCATCTAGCACCTTGATAGGCATCGATTGGTCTTGGAAAGGCTCTATTAACAAAACCTAACTTCATTTTCATGCCTAAGGCCATCTCCATTGATTTTCTCCAATTAAGATAATTTTTGTCACCAACCAAAGGTTGAGTAACCAATGAAACAGCCACATTTTCAGAACTATTCACAAACAAAGGATCATCGGCTAAGTAGGTTGCAGTAGGTAACGAAAATGAAGCCGGAATACGACTATCAGTAGTAGCAGGTGTAGACGAAGTAGTCGCCATTGCAACAGCAAACCACAAGCAAAACTAAACTCCGAAGACAGCTCAACAAAGATCAAAGTGCAAGAATCATACCGGAAGTCTGTCGCCTTTCATCTGATACCATGTAGAACGAGATTCACCGGAGAAGATGGCAGAACACCGACGAAGGATTGAGCAAGATGATTGGAGAATCGAAGAGCACAAAGATGCCCTAAACTAACATTTTGATTAATTGAGAAAAGAAGCGCAAAAATATGTTATAAACAGATTTTTGCAAGTTCGTAAAACTTACACAGAGACCCCCTGACTTAAGCCTATATACAGACTCAACTATGATTAATTACAAACTGACCCCAACCGACTGGCTGAACTCAGACCAATAACTCAACCGACCGGCTGAGTATTGGCTAACTGATCTTTAATGGCGCTTTCTGAGTTGAGTAGTTGATCATCCTCAATACACTTCACGGTCTACCTTGGTCGCGCCTGAGCAGATCATTGCCTTCACCATCTTCCCGTAAGTTGCGAGGAAGTCCAGGATCGGAAGCGGCGATTCGTACGCATTCAGAAGTTTGAATTGGTTGGAAAGTTCTGGGAGGTAAGTGATCAACACCCGATGCTCTTTTATCATAAGGACCTGCGGGAGATGATGATCACGCGCTTGCCGGAGTTTGTCGCTCTGCAAATCCGCCATTAATTGTTCACTCTCGCAGATAACCTACGAATACAATGGAAAAGTAGCCATTTGTTTTGCTAATTATGTTAATTAGCACGAGTAAGGATTCGGTGTAAAGTTAATTTTTTTGGTACAAAATACAAACTAATCATAACCCTTGATCTTGTAATTTTTGAATGGACGAGATTAAATCTTGTTCATTTGGTGTTTTTTTGGTGATGAATTATAAAATGAAACTGACGACTATGTCATCTTTTCATTTTTTGGCTCGAAAATTGACGAACTATAAAATAATTTTGACGAACTATAAAATAAACTGACGAATTATAAAATGATTTTGACGAATTTTTTATTTTGTACCAAAATTTAACTTTGTACCTGATCTTGACTTAGCACTAATTAAACCTCTTGTTATAGTTTTCATTGTATGTTGCTATATATTTTCTTTTACTCAACACGTATGGTTCGGTTAAAGAATCCAAAGACAGTAACAGGAGCCAAAGACAGTAACAGGAGCCAAAGACAGTAACATGAGCCAATCCTTATTCATGGAGGTAGTGTATGATAGCCTGCCAGACCAGATGATCTTGTGCAACGGATCATACGACCCAAAAAAGAGGAGAGCTGGCTTTGGAATTGCAGTCTTGATGCAAAAGAAGATAGTGGCGGTTAGCGCAGATTGGGAGGATAATCTATCGTTGTCCCTGGAGGCAGAGTGCAAGGCTATCCGCGCTGGAATGGAGCTAGTACAAGGCCAGAACTTGGATAAGGTGGTGTTCTGTACGAACTCCCGGCCGGGAGGTTGTCTGGGCGTTGAATCTAGCTGCGTGGAAGGAAGGAGTGAACACTCGGTTACTTAAAGATTGCATGAACTTATTGGATGAGCACCAAGGCTGGCAGCTTTGCGGGATTCCGAGGGAGCATAATGTAGCAGCGGACTGGCTTGCTAGGAGGGCTTGCATCGAACAATGGTCTTGGAAGGAGTCTCAAGGTTGTCCAGATAATTTTCCGTTTGTGTCAGGGGTCTTGTAGCTTGTTGCTGAGTCTGTTTTGTTTCTGTGTGTGTCTGTTTTCTGTTTGTGGTTGCTGTGTTAGTAACAAGTTTGGCTATCAAAAAAAACACGTAAGGTTCGGTTTGATCTCCCAACCAAAATGATACAATGTCCAAAGAAAAAAAGAAAAAATGTTCATTTTTCTCGCTTTTTGTTAAAGAAAAAATCAGGTCAAAATCAAAACTAAACTCACGTCGTAAGGTCCGTCGATCTCCTAGTCATTTTACCAAGACTATGACGGCTAGACCACATCCTTTTTGCTTTTAATTACAATATATATGATTCGAGAACATATTGGTCAATTGTAAAACAAATCACACGATCTTATATGCACCGAATCCCACAATTTTAGAACAAATTATTCACCTAGAACCTTCAATAGTAAAAAAATTATCCTCGTGTGATTTTCGCAGTCGACGATCCACGACAATAGTCTGTGGTCTGAGACTGTCGTTTCCTTCCGACAGACAATTACCGTCAAATATGAATCACACGAGCGACACCAATGTATTCACGAACAATCATTCGGAACCCAGAAACACCCCAAAATTTGTATGGCACCTAATTCGATAGGTTCAAAATTAAAAATTACGACAACACACATGAATTGGATTGTATGATTTTGTCTTTCAAAAATCTAGGGCTCGAAATAGTGAAACGTATATTTGACTTGATATTTGTGGGATTCTAAGATTAAAATATACACTATCATTTCCTAATATACCCTTATTAGCCATTAAAATGATTAAAATATTATTTATGTCAAATTAATATTGATTTATCAAAACCGTTTAGATTATCAAATCAACGGATATTACAAGTTCTAAGTTCTGACGAAAGCTAGTAGTTCTGACCAGAACTCAACCCTTTTTTATAAAACTATATCATTTTGAAACTATAACTACATGTTTTAAACTCATTATATTTAGATTTATTGTATTAAATATATGAGCGCGCAAATGAGAAATTCTTGTTATTTCAAGCATCTGAGAAGCTCATTTGTACACTTGAAAGGGTATGTTCAAATTAATAAAAATCAAAGCTAACATGTTTGACTTTGTTAGTAGGGTACGTATCAACATCATTAATTCATGTTAATCTGACCATAAAAATGTGCATATGAAATTCTTAAAATGAAAAGATCAATTATCTAGCTATACCCAACACTAAGGTAAGGAGGGTGGAGTTTATGGATGTATGTATACACTTAACCCCTCAACCGGTAAATAAGAGATGCATGCATCGAAACCCAATAAGATTTGAATTTTGGTGACAATGAGACGCTGCTGCTCTGTGTTGCAACTTTCAATCACAGATGATGCCATTATCTGAACCTGCAACTTGCAAAAGGCTGAGATAACTTAAACATGCAAGGCTTCCAGCTCCACAAGAAGCCGAACTTACAAAAGCCATCTCAATTTTCAACACATTTCGTTCATGCAATGGCCAATAACTCCTATAAAAACCCCTCGCCCTCAGCTTAACCTCCTCACACCAGCACCAATAATTAAGTAGAAGATCATAAACTCACAATAATGGCCTCCAAGCTTTGCTTTCTTCTCCTAGCTTCCTCCCTAGCCCTTCTCCTGGTCGCGGATGCCACCATCATCCGCACCACGGTGTCAGAGGTTGAGGAAGAAAACCGTCCCAAATTTAAACAAGGATCGTGTAGCGAAATGACGATGAGAGGGATGAACTTGAGACCCTGCATGGACTGGATGCAGGAATCAGCTGCCGGAAGATATAAGATGAATCCGTTCGGAAGCTCTGAATACGAAGAGAAGTGTTGCAGCATGATGTCCCAAATGCCGAACAAATGTAGGTGCGATGCTCTGAAGGAGATGATGATGAAGGAGTGCCGATCACCGTATTCATCCCAAGAGAGAATGATGTGCAAACCGACGATGATGGAGAAACTGATGAACATCCCTAACATGTGCAATCAGGATTGGGCGAAGTGCGAATATGAGATGATCTTGGTCTAAGTCGATCGAGTATGGGGTTGAATCGAATAAAGCTTGCTACTGAAGCCTAGGAGCCGGAGAGTAAGAAACATAAATAAAATTCACATCATCGTGTGTTTTGAGAAAAGTTGAGAGTCTGTTCTGTTGGTGTCTAAATGTAATGTTGTAGCAGCTTTGCCTTGGCAGAGAGAGCAACTTATCAAATAATTAAAAAAAAAAGACTCAAACAATTCTCTAGCTTAACATGTGCTTTTTACCATCCAGATAATTATGCATCCATGCATTGAAAATTCAGGTAATCCCAAAATACACAATTCAAAGTCAGCAATAAATTTTAAATATGTTTTAATCGTGAATAAACCATCAAGCGAAATTCACAGCGAATATTTTGGCATCCTTGTGCCAAAACTGGCACAACCTGAAACATTATTACTTCTCATAGCAGTGGACACCCAAAAGATCAAACTGGTGAGTTTTGCAATGAATGGATGGGATTTTGGGGTCCTTAATTACTTTTCTATTAGTGACATGCATCGTATTATGTTATTTTTGCAGAAGATGCCATTGAGGGTTATTGAGCAAGGTCATCAGCATACCATGTAGATTCAACTCGATCGAAGATGCCATTGAGGTTATTGACCAGCTGTATTAGCGACCAAAAGAAATATTGTGAGGAAAAATGTTTCATTACTAAAATCTTTTTATATAGTTAAAAGTGATTACAACACAGACCTTCATAATTTCTACTTTTACAATAGACAATCCTATTCTATAATACTATTACAATCGAGTCCAACATTACAAATTAACACAAAGTCATCAGCTCAATGATGTTGACCTTGCTCAATAAGGGTGGACTATTGGGAGTTTTAATGCTGGGGTTTACATTCAATCGTTTGTAAGTTGCAGGGCATTTGTGTTTGGAGGGAAAGGTCATTACAGGTGCGACGTCGTTTGTCATTGGCGTGTTATATTGCGTTTGGTGAAAACGTCGTCGTATGTGTATTTTTACTTATAGTCTTTCCCTCCTACGCATTTCAATTGTAATTTTTGATTCCTGATTGAAATGAAAACCTAAAAGCTTTCTCCCAAATCTCATATGCGATTCGTTCGTTTCCGACTTCGATTCTTTGCTTAGTGTTTGTCGATTGGAGTCCAGTCGTCTCCAATTCTCAAGGTATCAGAGCAGCTTTGATCCAGGTACGTCACTCTTCAATTTGACCTAGTTTTTGCTTGTGTTGATTGGAATTTTATCCAAGTGATTATGAACGATTCTGGATCAGATTCGAGTCCGATTGTTTTTAGTCCGATAGTGATGAATCAGTATGGTGCTGGTAATAGTGCTGTTAGCGCTGGAGAAGATCCGTATTTCGTTAACAATAATGAGCTGACTAGAAATTCATTTGTAAGTAAAGTGCTGCTAGGTCAAGAGAATTATGCTGGTTGGAAAAGGCAGATGGAAATAGCACTGTATGGTAGATCGAAGTTCTCATTCATAGAAGGCAAATATCCCAAACCTAGTGATGTCTATATGGCTGCGAAATGGCAAAGGTGTAATGATGTAGTGATGTCGTGGCTTATATGTTCTGTATCTGAAAAAATAGTGGGAGAAATCTTACATGCTAAGGATGTTATGACTGCTTGGGAGATACTTGAATCTAGTTATGCAGGGACTAATTTGGCCAGAAAATCTGAGTTGCAGCGTTGAAATTATATCCTCTGTTCAAGCAAGTGTTCTAGGTTGTGTTTGGACAGACCTTGAACTCTTTCTACCACAGTTCCACAACAAGTACGAACAGAACAATAAAACACGAGTACGCACAGATTGATAACCCAGTTCGGCTACGCCTACTCTGGGGGGTTTCCAACACCCGGAAAAGGGACAACAAATCTTTATTACGAGTATAGAACTTTTCAGTGGACTTACACTTACACCTTGTAATTGCCTAGCCTCTACTACTCCGTCTCTCAGATTTGCAACCAAGGTTCGTCGCAACTCCCCTTGATCCCCTTCGTCCAGACCTTCTGTCCGAACGTACTCGAACCTCTCCTGAAGCTCGGTCGCTTTCACTTGAAAGCTGGTTGTTCTGTTTGTGCTCTGAACTTGATCACCTCTGGTCAATCTGAATGGCACGTATCAGACTGAGCTCACTCCGATGTTTTTCCAGTGGGGAAAACACAACGGCCGTCGCTTTCTTCTTTTCCAATCGATAGGATTTCTTCGTGTATTTTTGATCTTGAAAGCGATGCATATTAGGGTTGCCTTTGCATGGTATTTATATGCTCGAGCAAAAACCCTAATTTGCATAAGATAATCCCATCAAATATTTAGGAATATATTCCAAAATATTTGATGCATATCTTTCAAATCGGTGAGAGGGAAAACGATGACTTCCTCTCCAAGTCAGCCGTGCCGTCATGTAGCAGATATTCATCTGAATATCTGGAGTCCAATTTCTTCGCTGGCCGACTTCAGATCGAAGAGATATTCGATCTAGAACCTTCTGGAAAAAACTCTGCGTCTGCTCTACGCTGTATAGTAGTTCCACTAAGTGTTCGAACTCCCCCTGAACTCCTGCTCGAACTGTCTAACTACGTTTTGCAAAACACATGCCACACAAGGGAACATCAATCTCCCCCTTGGCATTTTGGCAAAACCAAATCTACTAGACAACTAGATCTATCTAACTATCTAGACAGTAGGAAACCTTGAGGGAACAAAAATTGTCACCACAAAATACTCCCCCTTTTTGCCACAAACTGGCAAGGGGCCGATCGAGTTCGAACAGTTAATCAATAAGTGCCAGAACAAGCACACAATAACTAGAGTTTTAAATACGGTCTGAGTTCAGAGGAAAAGTTATTAGGAGACCTTCATGAAGATGAACCATCATCAGTGCCCTCCTCAGAGACTGTATCATCAGCTTCATCGTCACTTGGAAAGCTGAGGGCACGAGCGAGCTTGTTGATACGCTTGCGCTGCTCCTTGTCCGCTTCAATGATGTCATGCAGGTCCATGAGAAGTCTGTTCCTCTCATCACGGGCCAACCTTGCTCCTCCTCGCCTTGATGGCTCGGCAATATCTTTGCCCTTCGAGGTCTCCTCCTTGAGATCGTTAATATGACGCCCTTTAAATAGCTTGTGGTCTACGACAAACTTGCTGGGAGACTTTGAGAGCTGATCAATGGAGGACATCAAATCAGGGGCATGATAAACAATCAACTCATAAATCAGTGATGGGAAGCAGATCTGGTGAAGAGTCCTCTTTGACGTAGCATGTTCAGCAATCTGTTTGAACATGACTCTTCCCAAATTGAATTTCCGCTTGTTCCCTATCTGATACAACAGTTGAGCCACGTCCTTATTGACTATTGATCGATGTGTAGAAGGTCTCCAGTTGAAGACAGCAATGAAGAACAGCATGGAATAAAACGTTGATAAGTCTGCTGTGTGCACAACTGATTCAGGTCTCCACCTAACAGAGCCCGCAGTGATAGTACTCACAATCTTCTCAAAATTTGCCTCCTCCTCGTCAACAGCCGGGTCATCCATCGAGAAATACACATTGATTAGCTCCGGATCAATCTTAATTCTCCTCCCACTAACAAAGAAGACTCCATACTCAGGATCTCCAACTACCCCAAAGTGAGGGGGCAAGTTCGCCATTGCCTCACGCACAAGCTGTTCACTGATTGCACCTAGCCAGCGTCCAAAACAGATCCAATTCTTTCAGAACCTTAACCACCTCCTTTCCCTTATACCGGGACTCATCTAGCAATCTTTCAGGTATGATTTTCCTCTTCTGGATGCATGGCCACTTTCTTGCAGCATCTTTGTTAACAAACCATACACCCTTCTTAACCAAGCCAACTGGGATAGTCTCAGCATCAGGGCCTGGGACTTCACATCCCCCAGCGTCTTCTGAAACAGGCATTGGAGCGAGACGCTTCCTTTTCTTGGAGGAACCAGCTCCCCTGCACCACTGCGTACATCAGCACCCTTCTGGGCAGAATCCTTTGTAGACTTCGCAAAGGCCACTTTTTCCTTTTCCTTCCCCTTTGACATCTTCTTTAACTTCACAAGAGGAACCAAATCCTCATCACCCATCTGAGGAACTGCTTCAACGTCAATCTTCTGAGAGTCATCAATATCCATCTGAGCACCATGGTGACTGTCCTGAACAGCATCTGGAACAGTTGTCGTTTCCTCAATCACAACATTCTCTGGAGTATCAATTAACTCCTCTTCAGCTGGAACACCGGGGACTTCCTTTGGTAGATTCTCAACAAAATTATCTATGTCTTTGAACATTTCCTCCAAGTCTTCATCCCCTTCAGCAGTCTTAGGCTCTTCTGCAATAGCATTAATCTCCCCAACACTCTTTACAGATGAATCTGGTCCTTTACTCACGGTCTCAGCAACTTCACCTTCTGAGACTCCAATCTCCTCAACCAAGTTATCAACAGGTGCATCCTTCATACCCAGATTCCTCATACTCTTCTTTTACTCATTAGAAATATCAGGGACCCTCCCTCTGATAGAACAGATCCTGGCTAGGCATTGACTGGGAGAGGCAGCTCGGCGAGACACCTTCTTTCTTTGAAAACCTCCTGGGCGAACGTACCCGGAAGCTTGAATCTTTGCCTTCCAAACGTCTGAAACACCAGACTTTCTTGACACTGACATTCTGGGTTTCGTTTCTTCAACAGATTTAGAAACTTCATCACCCTTTTCACTAACCACAATCTTGTCCTCGTTAACACAAATTTCAGCCCTACCGGCTTCTTCATCACTAACAGCCCTCCTAGCTTCAGCACCCAAACTCCCAACATTCTCAACTCCCATAATAATTTCATCAACAACCACAGATTTTTCAACGACTACAGAAACCGAAGGAAAGACGGGATTTACCTCCGATTGTGGACACGCTTGAGGGGTAGAAACCGATGTGACTGTCTGAGAAGTTTCAGCAGTTATCTCCTCGGCAGACACCTCGTGTAAAGGCGATGCCTTTGTCATCTTCGCCGCCTTGGATTTTGGAATCTTTGATTTCGCTGTCACCGCCTTTGAGGTTTGCATGCTTTCCTTCCTTTTCTCCGTGGATATAACACTGAATTTTGTTGACTTCCTTGTGTTCACCATCGTCGATTTCGGAGCAGTCGAGAGAGACTTCCAATCTAGGGTTTCGGAGACAATAAGAGAAGACACGCTCAACAGTTGAGATTTGAAAATAAAATATCCTCCTGCCTTTTCGTCTTCTCAATATACGCCAGTTGCTTTCCAAATAAAACGGCGTAATTCGAATCTTTTCGGAATAAAATATTTGATCATAAGAACTTTCCCATCTGTTCCAGCTCCCTTCTTAGGTGGTCAGTCCAACTGTTGTAGCTGGGGATTCGCCTTTGACTGACCACTGCCTGGAACACTCAGTTCATAAACCCACGCAGACCCAAGGAGGATCTGGGAGTTCAAACCGAGGAATCTCATTCAATTTCTCTTCTGGTGAACTGGCATTCATCTGTACAAGCAGTTCGAACTCCTTCTGCAACTGTGTAATCTTCTGTTCAAACTCTCGCTGTAACTGTGACACCTTCTGTTCCAGCAGTCGCCTGGTACAGTTGCGAAAATTGATTTGTGCGATCCTTCTATTGTGTAGGGTCTTTTTCACTCCCCCTCGCAGAACTCGATGTTTGGCTTGAACATAGTTGAGAGTAGACCTTAGCTCCTCGTTTCCCATTCTGATGGTGTAACAGTCATTGGCCCTTCTTCTCCCTTTCATTACGGAATCACCATTCTCATTAAGAACGAGGCATGAGTCACGAGAGAATGACACATAGTGTCCATTGTCGCACAGTTGACTGATGCTAATGAGATTCATAGTCAGACCTTCAACCAGTAGAGTGTCCTCGAGTGCAGGGAGATCCGGAACCTTCAATGTTCCACAGCCGATCACCTGACTCTTCCGACCATCCGCGAAGGTGACAAATCGCATCTGCTCAACAGGTCTAATATGAGAGAGATATTCAGAGTTACCTGTCATGTGTGCAGAGCATCCACTATCGAAGAACCAACTGGCTTGCACTGTATCTTCTGATGAGCAGCACGCTACCATGCATACTATCTGTTGTTCCTTCGAAATCCAAACTTGTTTCTGTCGAGGTTGGATCTGTTGCTGTTGGTGTCCTCGACGTTCAGCAAGAAACAGTCGACACTGCCGTCTGATGTGTCCCATCTGGTAGCAGTACCAACATGTCAGCAAGTCTTTCTTCTGATTTGAACTGAGGTAAGTAGTCCTGGACTTGTCTTGGGACAGATCCACTTTCTGTCTAGGGTGCTTTCTCACCTTCTGTTCAGGCAACTGTTCAGACACAGATTTAGCTTTAACACACATAGTGTCCTTTGAACTCCTTTTTCCCACGAACCCCAATCCTCTACGTCCTGCCTCCATCCTTTGAGCGTTGAGGATTTCATCTAAATTTTCTGAGCCAGAGTTCAACATCCTCACTGACTGTTTGAAGTGAGTGAGCTCCTTTTCAGCAACTTCTCAGTCCATTTTTTCTGATTCTAGCTGGAGTTCCAGCTGTTCTATCTTTCTGTGTTGGAACACCTCCTTGCGTTTTAGATCTGAGATAACCTTTCTTAGCCCAGTCATGCCAACAGGATGAGTTTCACTGTCTTTTTCAATGTCGACTTTCAGCGAGGAGATAGTGCCCAGGAGCTCCGTCTTCTGAGCAAGCAAACACAGTCTTTCCTGTTTCATATCATCCAGTTGAGAGTTTAGGGAAGTTACCGTGCCTTCAAGTTCAGCCTTCTGTGTGACCAGAATCTCCACTTCTTCCCAGACCTTATCCTTTTCTGTAGTGATGCTTGCAACTGTGTCATTCAGCTTCTTGTTTACCTTGATCAGTAGCAGCCACTTTTCATATAGATCCTTATATGTCTCGGCCAGAGATTCCTGCGTCAGTTCTTCACCGTCACTGTGTGAGAGATCTTCAGCTGGGAGTTCCAACAGAGGTGGAACAGTTTCACTGGTGCTACCGTATTCCTCAAGAGTTGAAGCAAAGGCCACAAAGTTTGTGGTTGTGCCTCCTTTTTCTTCATCTGACTCACTGTCACTGAAACTTGCGACCATTGCCTTCTTCTTCATGAGTGTGTTCGCACATTGTGAAGAAATATGACCAAACCCTCTGCATTCATGACACTGAATTTCTTCCTTTCTTCTGTCAGAGGAGTCTTGCCTTGAGTCACTGGACCTAGACCTGTCGGTTTTCCCATTTCGGAAACCGGTTGATGAGGACTGCCCTTGTTATGGACCACGCCTATTGATTTTCCGCACCATTCTTCCAAAGTTCTGAGCCATCATGGCCAGTTGCTCAGTGGAGCAGTCAGCTTCTGATTTGTCTTCTGCCCAATCTGCTTTCAGTGCAATTCCCTTCACTTCTCCAATTTGGAAATTATGATTGATCTCGTAGGTTCTGAGGGAACCAGTCAGCTCGTCCAGTTTCAACTTGGAGATGTCATGCATTTCCTCAATGGCTGTTACCTTCATAGCAAATCTCGGAGGGAGTGATCTTAGGACTTTGCTCACCAATCTATCCTCGTCGATGGGTTTCCCAAGGGCAGACGCTTCGTTGGATAGTTCCAGAACCCTGGTGTTGTACTCAGCAATGGACTCACTCTCCTTCATTTTCATCTCTTTGAACTTTGTTGTGACAGCCTGCATACGAGAGTTTCGAACCTTATCTGTACCTTCAAAGGCTGTTTGGAGAATCTCCCATGCTTCCTTAGCAACTTCACAATTGATAATCAGCTTCATGACATTTTCATCAACTGCCGAGAAGATCGCATTCATTGCCTTTGCGTTTCCCATGGATGCTTTGTTCTCCTCTTCACTCCACAAGGTTTCTGGTTTTAGAACAGGTTCTCCAGTGAGGTTGTTCATCATAGGTTCAGTCCACCCTCTCTGAACGGTCATCCAGGCTTTCTCGTCTAGGGATTTCAAAAAGGATCGCATCATAGGTTTCCAGGTGGCATAGTTCGATCCTTCTAATAGCGGAGGTCTGGTGATGCTTTGTCCTTCCTTCAGAGGCATTTTGAACAGTTCAGGATCCCACTCAGTGTGTCGAGTGTTTGCTTTGATACCAATTGAAATTATATCCTCTGTTCAAGCAAGTGTTCTAGGTTGTGTTTGGACAGACCTTGAACTCTTTCTACCACACTTCCACAACAAGTACGAACAGAACAATAAAACACGAGTACGCACAGATTGATAACCCAGTTCGGCTACGCCTACTCTGGGGGGTTTCCCACACCCAGAAAAGGGACAACAAATCTTTATTACGAGTATAGAGCTTTTCAGTGGACTTACACTTACACCTTGTAATTGCCTAGCCTCTACTACTCCGTCTCTCAGATTTGCAACTAAGGTTCATCGCAACTCCCCTTGATCCCCTTCGTCCAGACCTTCTGTCCGAACGTACTCGAACCTCTCCTGAAGCTCGGTCGCTTTCACTTGAAAGCTGGTTGTTCTGTTTGTGCTCTGAACTTGATCACCTCTGGTCAATCTGAATGGCACGTATCAGACTGAGCTCACACCGATGTTTTTCCAGTGGGGAAAACACAACGGCCATCGCTTTCTTCTTTTCCAATCGATAGGATTTCTTCGTGTATTTTTGATCTTGAAAGCGATGCATATTAGGGTTGCCTTTGCATGGTATTTATATGCTCAAGCAAAAACCCTAATTTGCATAAGATAATCCCATCAAATATTTAGGAATATATTTCGAAATATTTGATGCATATCTTTCAAATCGGTGAGAGGGAAAACGATGACTTCCTCTCCAAGTCAGCCATGCCGTCATGTAGAAGATATTCATCTGAATATCTGGAGTCCGATTTCTTCGCTGGCCGACTTCAGATCGAAGTGATATTCGATCTAGAACCTTCTGGAAAAAACTCTGCGTCTGCTCTACGCTGTATAGTAGTTCCACTAAGTGTTTGAACTCCCCCTGAACTCCTGCTCGAACTGTCTAACTACGTTTTGCCAAACACATGCCACACAAAGGAACATCAAGCGTGAACTTGGAAATCTGGTGTTGGGTGACCTATCTGTAGCTATGTATAAGAGAAAATTAGAATTATAGTGGCAGGAATTGGATGCACTTAAGGATGATAAGTGTATAAGTGTTAATAACTGTCCTAGATGCAAACAAGTTGATGAGGATTGCAAAGGTGATAGAGTAATTAAGTTCTTGATGGGACTAAATGATGAGTATATGCTTCTGTGAGAACTCATGTTTTGCATTGAGTGAAGTCCCAAAGTTCAGCACAGTGTATGGATTGGATTTATCAAAAGAGGCCTTAAGGACGGCAAGACAAATTGGTAAAGTGGAAGGTTCAGCTTTAGCAGTTGAATCTGATCAAGCTAATAACAGTCAAGTGAATAGCAACAGTGGTCAAGTAAGGCAATACAGTGGTCAAACAAGAGGAAGAAAATGTATATTTTGGGTGGTCTGATTTTGAAAGAAAATGTAATGTAACCAAGGGTTGAGATTCTGTGAGAAGCCCATGTATCATGTATCATGAGAATTTATTTCAACCGTAGATCTGATTTAATCAACGACTCAGAATTATACTTAATATACTAATATTTCATTTTTAATCCGTAATAAGGGTACCATTGCCTGATAAAAATTTGACTAACCCTAATCCCAATCAAACTCATTATCGTGTACGACAACGGACTGTGAATCGATATTTGTCAAATATGTCCATGCCTTGGGGTGGAATCGGTGGATGGGCGGCGGAGACCGAGCGGGCTGAGGCGGAGGAAAATGAACAAGCAGCCGCGCTAGCCGCAGTGGCTCCGGCTGCCAACTTTCCATCTCTTGACGAGCTACATCAACTGAGCAGCCAGAGCATCATGCACAAAGATACCGCTCTTCAGTGGTAAAAGAGGAATTATGGTCTGATTCTACATCTTGCTAGAGGTGTTGTTATGTGCAGCTGGTTCGATGTGTCCCAAGTCTACTTGATCCTGATCATAAGAAACATAAACAAATCAGTATACGTGTCACTGTGCTCACAATTTAGTTTTTCTTCTTCCAAATTCCATCGCTTGTGTTATCCAGACAACTCTACGACCAAAATAAGAAGGAATCAAAAGAGATATGTTGGGTTGCATTTCCTACTCGTACGAGAATGGCATTTATATAAATCCCAAATTCCGAATACCGTTTGTGTGGGATTGTTTTGTTGGTTGTTATGTGGATTGCGTTTGTGGGCAGGTTGTAAGAGTCAAACTAAAAAATTTAAACAGAAAGTTACGAATTTTAATTCGAAAGCTACGAATTTTAAACTTAAATTACGTATTTTAACTAGAAAGCTACGAATTTTAAACATAGAACTGCATATTTGAAATACTACAAATTTTAAACAGAAAGTAAAAATAAGTAGCTTTCTAGTTAAAATACGTAGCTTTTTTAGTTTAAATATGTTACCTTCTGTTTATAATTTGTAGCTTTTCAAGTTAAAATACGCAGCTCTTATTAAAAATATGTAGCTTTCTAGTTAAAATACATAGCTTTTTTAGTTTAAATACATTACTTTCTGTTTATAATTTGTAACTTTTCAAGTTAAAATACGCAGCTCTCTGTTTAAAATTTGTAACTTTCTAGTTAAAATACGTAGCTTTCTGTTTAAAATTCGTAGCTTTTTAATTAAAATATTGGTTTTTTGTTTCAATTCGTAGCTTTCTAGTTAAAATACGTAGCTTTCAAAGGCAGCTAAATGCGCACACGAGGACAACACACTCACAATGGTTATCCAGTGAGGCTTCACTACACTGCCCTCATAAATCTCATAAAACAAGCTCAATGCCCCATCATCAAGTCCATGCTTCACATGTCCATGTTCTCAGGTTCTTGCCTCGGTGGGTGACCAGTTTGACTGTAATACTTTCCTCTGAGCATTCCACGTGACCAAGTGCAGGCAAATAGTGTTGGGGAATTTCTTCAAATATAGCAGCAAGCAGTGAATTCTTCTAAACAGCAAACAGCAAACGTTGGTGCAACAAATTGGCAGGAGATGAACAACTTCTCTTCTTCTTCTTCTAATGATGATTCTATGAGGAATCTGAATGATCTGGATATCAAAATTGATCGCGTTGTAACTTTCCGAATTCAATATTTTGACCCTGTATATTAGTCGAGGGTTGTACGAAATTTGAACGGAGATAATCAACAATTTCTATTCTTGACTAAAGAATTAGAAATCAACTTAGGTTTGAGGTTTTGGAAATCAAACGAGATTTTTGAATCAAAGAGCGATTCTCTGTGTGAGTGAGTGATTTTCTAAGTGCCCATCACAACGTCGATGACCTCCAATTTATAGGAGATCAATCGGGATGAAGAGCAGATGCGACTGAGCTGAGCAGCTGCGTCTGTCAGATGTGTCGCGCGCCTGCTTCAGACATTAGTCACCACGTCTTGCTTAGACATTAGCTTAATGTCTACGGATGGACCATATTTATATGATTCATTAAGATAGTTAAACCCACCAAATTAGACAGTTTGTCTTAACAATGTTTACTTGTTAGTTCCATTTTTGTTGTACAGGCTATTTTGAGGTTTATAGAGAAAAAAAAATGGATTACAAGTCAAGAGAGCCCAGCCGGGACCAAGAAATGTCGGGCCGCGTCCTGGAAATGCCGGATGCGCCCGGGAGCCCGTACCGAGGACCTCAGGTCCCTGTCGAGAGGTGCTGGGCCCAAGTGCCGGGAGTGCCGGGAGTGCCGGGAACCAAGTCCCGAGTGCCGAGAGCCCGGGTGCCTAGAGCCCGAGTGCCGAGAAGACCAGGTCCCCTCCCAGGTCCCTGACCGAGAGCCAGCGTCCGGGAGTGCCGAGGCCCGCGTCCGAGAAACCAGGTCCTCGCCCAGGCCACGCCCCGCGCACCAGCCGAGCCGCCCAGGTCCAAAATCAAGTAGCTTGGGCAAACGAGCTGATATGACAAATCCACCTCAAGCAAAGTGATCAAAATGGAAAATAAGGTGGACAATGTCGGAAGACCAAGGAGAACGCCCGGGTAGATTGGCAGTTGGCCCAGTTCCAAAGCAAAGGCCTCGCGCGCATAGACACCAAAACCAAGTTGCTCGACCAAACCATGGAATCTGGAAAATCTGGCTCGACCAAAGTATTTTAAATGCCCAATAACTCGGACAATTTTACTTCCCAGACAAAACGCCCGAGTGGAACCAGCTCAAGCCCGATCAAGGCCAAACTAGGGCAATTTCGGCCGTTTTGGGATTTCGACCATGCTCCGGGCAGAATCTGGCCAAACATCATTCATGGATCAGTCTTAGAATCTACTCAACATTCCAAATCGATGGTCCAACACCCAATCACCTCGGGCCAAAATTCCGGCTGCTCCGGCCATATTCTGGCCAAGCTCCGGCCATGCTCCAGCGAGCTTCCGACGATGCTCCGATCATGCCACATCCAACCACCACCTTGCTCCGGTCATTCTAGCCCTACTCCGGTCAAAATCCGGCGAAGTCCAACTAGGCTACTTATTTCCCAGTTAGGGCATACTATTCACATCGGTTGATCTTTTGGTTTGAAACCAAACCTCAACCAAGTTCAAGGGACTTGCCCAAAGCTAAACCAATCTCATGTAGTTGCCCTTTGGCACATCTCAAGCTCTGCCGCCCATGTGCACTCTATGTGCCACCCTTTGGCTCAAAACAAGTCCAACCAAAGAGCAAACCAAGTCAAACCGGAGTTGAGGTCCAACTAGAGGCGTTGGGGAGGAAAATATCCTCCTCCACTCACTCCTCCACCGCCTCTCATGTCTATAAAAGGAAGACCTCCCCTCCTTGAAACATATCACTTGTAACTTAGGTAGAGAATCTCTCTAGAATCCATCCCACAATCCTTGTAAAACACTTGCATTTTCAATATCTAAAGCTCTACCTTCTCTCTGGATCTTGAATACTCTTGTTGGTTCTTGAGTATTCTTGAGTGTTCTTGAGTTTACTCTTGTTTGTTCTTGAGTATTCTTGTTGTTCTTGAATTTTACTTTCCAAAACCTTTACTTTTCTTGTCTTTGCTTTCAAAACCATTTACTTTTCTGGCACTAGCTATGGTATCCACTTCTATGGATATTCGTAGCTAAACCCTTCATTCGGTTGAAGGGGTGTGCTTGTATCATGCAAACATTTTAGACCCTTTTCTTAGTGCTTCTATTGTGTTCAAACATGTTCTATGTGACATATATTAGGTTAGAAGATACATGGTTGAGTGGAGGCTCGAAAGAGCAAAACTCTTCCATGGGGTTCGTGAACATACATGGTTGAGTGGAGGCTCAAAAGAGCAAAGCTTTTCCATGGAGTTCAACCTCTTTTAAACACCACTTGGTTGATCGGAAATGATTGATCAAGTGGATGCACATAGGCTAAGATACTTCGAAAGGAGGAATTAGCCTATCAAGTGCTCTATGTCTTGAAAAGGACTAGACGGTGTGGCAAGTCGAGTGCTAGAAACGGCCTTGATACATCTTTGAACACTTAGAACGATCATTAGAGGTCAATGATGAACGGAACTATGATACAAGGCCCCTACACCGAATCCTTCTCTCAATCAAAACATCACTTGTCATTTTACTTTCAGTCTCAATATCAACTGTTTACTTTCAGTACAATTTACTTTCAGTACTTTACATTCTGCAACTAACTTTTACATTCTGCAACTAACTTTACATTCAGTACTTTACTTTCCGCAACTAACTTTACATTCAGTACTTTACTTTCCGCAACTAACTTTACTTTCAGTACTTTACTTTCCGCACATTTACTTTCAGTCTTTACTTTTAGCATTTTATTTTCAGTCTTTACAATTCCGCTTACTACAGACGCTTTCAACATCAACCCAACATAATATTTGGTACGTATTGCGCTTGAAATACAGTGTGCGACAAACCAAA
This sequence comes from Rhodiola kirilowii, assembly GCA_033675215.1. Classification (NCBI taxonomy): domain Eukaryota; kingdom Viridiplantae; phylum Streptophyta; class Magnoliopsida; order Saxifragales; family Crassulaceae; genus Rhodiola; species Rhodiola kirilowii. The sequence goes on from CM066200.1 coordinate 10,221,427, forward strand.
AGTATGTTGCTTGGTTGATATTGAACTCGATTGTTCCAGTAATTTACTTTCAGCACTTTACTTTCAGTCATTTACTTTCCAGCAATTTACTTTCAGCACTTTACTTTCAGTCATTTACTTTCCAGCAATTTACTTTCAGCACTTTACTTTCAGTCATTTACTTTCCAGCAATTTACTTTCAGCATTTTACTTTCAGTCATTTACTTTCCAGCAATTTACTTTCAGTACTAAAACCACAACCAACCACAATCGCACTTACATTTCTGTACAATTTCCTCAAAGAACAACTATCCACTAATTCCCTTGGGTTCGACCCCTACTTACCGCTTTACTACCCAATAGTGAAGTCACAAGTAGTGGACTTATAAACTAATTTTGCACATTGCCTCACGACAAGGCTCTGTCATCTACACAAGACGCGGTGACTTAATGTCTATATAAAACGCGGCACGATCTCCGCACGCCTTGTTCAAACATTACACGTCGCGCCTTGAGTAGACATTAAGCTAATGTCTATACAAGACGCGGTGACTTAATGTCTATGTAGGGCGCGGTCCTTACTGAGTCCCAAACTCAAAACTCACTCAATCAATCTTCTAAACCTCTCATATCATTAGGGTATGCTACCCTAACATGTTATAACGTAGTTTTAGGTCTGAAACCCTAAAATTAACAACATTCCTCCCCCATTTTAGAGTTTCCTTTGTTTTTCCAAAAAACCTTTGTTTTTTTAAGTAAGTGACGCATAAACAAAAATGTCGCAACGATTGAATTTTCTCTTAGTGTAGTTATACATTCAAAATACCCGGAAATCATGGTGCTCATAACGTTTGAACCAATCAATCCATTTGGGTACCTCAAGATAACACACACATGAGTTACTTCATAAACTCTAAGTTTAACTTGACTCTTAATGGTCCTTGAGTCCTAATCCCTTTTTTGAACGTATTGAGATTTAACTCGAATCTCATGAAGCGACCAGAAACTTCACGTTCATATAGTTAGATCCCTTAAGGGTAACACCACCCGATTATGCTCCCACAAACAGCACTTTGTCAAAGAACCTATTAAGAAGAGTCCCTCTTCAACCTATTACTTGTAGGTCATGAACACATACTTGGGGATGCTTTATTTGTGTTCATCAATCTTCTAGGATTGAGCTTTCCGCATTGAATTCAGATCTAATGCTAGTTAGATGTGAATTGGGTGTAGGGATGCAAATGAGAGGATGTACTCGAGAACAACTCGTGAGACTACTCGGTCAAAACTCGGTCAAAGCTCGACTCGATTATAAACGAGTCGAGCACGATCACGATATTTAGGCTCGATTATTAAACGAGTCAAACACGAACAAAGTGATACTCGACTCGTTTAAACTCGTGAACAACTCGTTTATATACTCAATTTATTACTCGATTAGAACTCGATTATAACTCGATTTATTACTCGTTTATAATTTATATACTTATTTATTTCACATTCTTTATATCAATATAATTTCAATTTGAGTATTAAACATGTGTATTATTTTACATGAAACGATTATTTCACAATATTTACTATTATATTGTTCAAAACTCGTTAATAAGCTCGATTAAAGTAATTTTGTAAATTTTAAAATACTTTTTCAGTGAAAGCTCGTTTCAACTCGTGAAAAGCTCGATTAGAGCTTGTTTCAACTCGCGAAAAGCTCGACTAAAGCTCGTTAATAGTAAATATTCACATTAATTTAAATTACTTTAATTACTCGTATAAAACTCAAACTCGGCTCGAAACTCGTGAACATTAAACGAGCCGAGCTCGAACACAAGTTTTTAGAACTCGTTAATACTCGGCTCGAACTCGAACTCGTAAAATTTTAAACGAACCAAGCTTGAGCAATCTAATACTCGACTCGACTCATTTGCAGCCCTAATTGGGTGTCCCATGACTAGATGATTATATGGGTTTTAGTCCCATCCCCTTTACCGATTTTGAGACCAAATCTCTAGCTAATCCCTTCGTCAAGTGATTGGCTAAATTTTGTTGTGACCTTACAAAATCCACTGATATCACCCCATGCGTAATGAGCTCTCTTACCGCACTATGTCTAACACCTAAGTGTCTAGACTTCCCATTGTATACATGGCTATTTGCTTTAGCCAATGTTGCAGCGCTATCACAATGAATTGATATGGGTGATTCGGTCTTTCCCATAATGGAATCTCATGTATCAAGTTCTTTAACCATTCAGCTTCCTTTGAAGCGGCGGCCAAAGCAACAAACTCAGATTCCATATTAGAACTTGTGATGCAAGTTTGTTTCTTGGATGCCCATGAGATGGCACCTCCCCCAAGTAGAAATACCCATCCACTTGTGGAGGAATGATCTTCCTCATTTGAGATCCAACTTGCATCTGAATATCCTTCTATGACCGAAGGAAAATCTGAATACACAAGACCAAGGTTCATAGTCCCCTTAAGGTACCTAAGGACCCTATGAATTGCTTGCCAGTATATCAGCTAAGCTTCCCTACCGCAAATGCGATATCTGGCCTTGTACAAGTCATGGTGTACATCAAGCTGCCTATGATCTTAGCATACTCCAATTGGGACTTAGGCTTCCCCGTATTAGGATATAGGTGAGTAGAGGAATTATAAGGAGTAGTCAATGGATAACAATCCATATAATTGAATTTCTTTAACACATTCTCAATGTAGTGAGATTGTGTTAATGCAAGGCCTCCTTCAACTCTCTTTATTCTTATCCCAAGGATAACTTCCGCCTCTCCCATGTCCTTCATGGAGAACTTAGATGACAGAAATTCTTTAGTTTGATTTATGCACTTTAGATTAGTGCCAAAATCAACATGTCATCTATATATAGACAAATGATAACTCCATTCCCCGAGTTGTCAAACTTGCTATATACACATTTATCCGACTGATTCAAGATGAATCTATCGGATAGTACCACCTCATCAAATTTTTGATGCCATTGCATAGGTGCTTGTTTAAGCCCATATAATGACTTAACAAGTTTGAATACCTTATGCTCTTGCTCGGACATTATGAAACCTTCCGGTTGCTTCATGTAAATCTCTTCCTCCAAATCTCAATTTAGGAAGGCAGTTTATACATCCATTTGATGTACTAGAAACTTATGAATAGATGCTAAGGCTATCAACAATCTAATTGTTGAAATTCGTGCAATCGGTGCATAAGTGTCAAAATAGTCCATACCATATTTTTGTCTAAAGCCTTGGATTACCAATCTTGCTTTAAATTTATCAATGGTACCATCTACCTTCATCTTCTTTCGGAAGATCCACTTATTTCCTAAAGGTTTATGCCCTGGTGGTAAATCTACCAAAATCCAAGTGTTATTTCCTATTATAGAGTTCATTTCATCATTTATGGCCTCTTTCCAAAATGATACATCTTGAGATTTTATAGCTTCATCAAATGTTTTGGGGTCACTTTCAATAACATGGCAGTACATGTATTGTGAGCTAACCTCATCCCTAGTTCCTTCCACTAGGTACATATGAAAATCATTTCCAAATGATTTTTCCTTTCTTGCTCTTTTACTCCTAATTTCAGAAATTTGGGTGTCATTTGAGTCTTGATTTGCACTGGGCACAAGATTCAAGTCTTTAGGCATGCTAATTGATGAAAATCCCTTTTCATCAAATATGGCATCTCTCGATTCAATGATTGTATGAATCGATACATGCTTACTAGGTTCTATGACATAAAACCTATAAGCCATGGAGTGATGAGCATATCCTATGAATATACATTCAACTCCCTTTTCTCCTAAAGTCTTATGTTTAGGGATAGGTAGTCTCACTACCGCCCTACAACCCCAAACTCGAATATGATTCAAATTTGGTTTCTTATTGAACCAATTTTCATAAGGAGTAATGTTGCCCCTTTTATTAGGAACCCTATTCAATAAATAGCAAGCCGTTAACATGGCTTCTCCCAAAAATCCATCATTTAATCCCAAGTAAGAAAGCATGGCATTCACCATCTCTTTCAATGCTCTATTCTTCCTCTTCGATTCACCATTTTGTTGTGGTGTGTAAGGAGTTGTGGTTTCATAAATGATACCCACACTATGGAAATAACTTGGATTAAAGTATTCCCCACCTCTATCGGTGCGCAACTTCTTAATAGAAGTTCCCTTTTGAAGTTCAACTTCACTCTTATAAATTTTAAATTTATCAAGAGCTTCATCTTTGGAATGCAACAAATAAACATAGCAAAATCTAGAACAATCATCTATGTATAATACTCATATATTTCTTGTTTCCTAGAGAAGGTGATGCATGAAAATCACATAAATCGCTATGTATTAAGTCAAGTATGTTACTTTCTCTTTCAACCTTATGAAATGGTTGCCTAGTAATCTTAGTAAGCATGCATGTTCTACACTTATTAATATTCATATCAAATGAGGGAATCAAATCATGTTTAGACATTTCATGCAATCTCGTATAATGAACATGTCCTAAACGTGCATGCCAAAGCGTAGAAACATCATCTTTCAAACTTGTAGTTTTAATAGAAATATCATGCTCACAACTCATATAAAGAGAAGAAACAACTTTATTTATACTCAGCTTGAACATTCCATTACATAAGTATCCTTTACCAACAAATACACCACCCTTTGATAACACATAAATATCGACTTCATACACTTGATGAAATTATATCCCCTGTTCAAGCTTGTGTCCAAGGTACTGCTGCGACAGACCTTGAACTCTTTGCACAACAGTTCAGCTGACAGGTCAAGGTACAGTTGCGACAGATCTTGAACTCGTATCACAACAGTTCAGCAAATAGACAAAAGCAGTAGAACTCACAGACTGATAACCCTATTCGGCTCCGCCTACTCTGGGGGGTTTCCCACACCCAAAAAAGGGACAGCAAATCTTTATAACGAGTATAGGGCTTACACAGGGACTTACACTTACACCTTGTAATTGCCTAACCTCAATACTCCGTCTCTCAGATTTGCAACCGAGGTTCACCGCAATTCCCCTCGATCCCTTTCGTTCAGTCCTTCTGCCCGAACGTTCTCGATCTTCTCCTCGAAGCTCGGATGCTTTCTCTTGAAAGCTTGATCACCTTTTGTTTTGTGCTGCAGTTGAATCGCTTCAGGTAGTCTGGGTTGCACTTGAGCAGACTGCACTTGCACCGATGTATTTTCAATTAGAAAAATACAAACGGCCGCCGCTTTCTTCCTTCCCAATCGATAGTGTATACTCGTGTATGTTTGATCTTGAAAGCGATGGAGAATAAGGGAGCCCTAGCATTGTATTTATATGCTTGGACGAAACCCTAATTCGCACAAGATAATCCCATCAAATATTTAGGAAATATTCGTAGATATTTGATGTATATCTTTTGAATCGGTTGGAAGAATATACGAAGTCGTCTTCTTGCCCAAGAGAGCTTTGCCGCCTTCAATGTAGATATTCATTCGAATATCTCATGCTCGATTAAGTCGCTGGCCGACTTCAACTTGACAAAATCTTCGCTGTCCAATATCCTTCCGGGAAATATCCTTGCGTCTGATCCACGCTGTGTATGAGTACTAGGATATGTTCGAACTCCCCCTGAACACCTGCTCGAACTGTCTAAGCTACGTTTTGCCAAATACATGCCACTTAAGGGAACATCAATCTCCCCCTTGGCATTTTGGCAAAATCAAATCTACTAGATAACTAAGTCTATCTAACTATCTAGACAGTAGACAACTTTGAGGGAAACAAGAATTGTCTCCTCCAAAATATTGCTCGAACTGTCTAAGCTACGTTTTGCCAAATACATGCCACTTAAGGGAACATCAATATCCTCATTGGTATTTTGGCAAAACCAAATCTACTAGATAACTAAGTCTATATAACTATCTAGACAGTAGACAACTTTGAGGGAAACAAGAATTGTCTCCTCCTAAACAAACTGGCAAGGGGTGCGATCCGAGTTCGAACAGTCAATTTAAATGTGCCAGAACAAGCACTAAGTACCCGTCATCCGTGGCATCCTCAGAATCAGCATCATCAGATTCATCCTCACTTGGGTAGCTGAGGGCACGAGCGAGCTTGTTGATGCGCTTGTGTTGCTTCTTGTCCACTTCGATGATGACATTCAGGTCATTGAGCAGTTGGCTCCTCTCATCTCGGCCCATCCTGGCTCCCCCTCGTCTTGTCTCCGCAACGCCCTTTCCTTTCTGGTTCCCCTCCTTGAGATCGTTCACGTGACGCCCTTTAAACAACTTGTGGTCAACGACGAACTTGCTGGGTGCCTTTGTGAGATGGTCAGGCGAGGCCTTCAAATCTGGAGCTTGATGGATGATCAGCTCATAAATCAGAGACGGGAAGCAGATCTGGTGCAGAGTTCTCATCGAAGTAGCATGTTCAGCAATCTGTTTGAACATTATTCTACCCAGGTTGAACTTCAGCTTCTTCCCTATCTAATAAATCAGTTGGGCCATGTCCTTGTTGATAGTAGAGCGATGAGTAGACGGCCTCTAGTTGAAAATAGCAATAAAAAATAGCATTGAATAGAACGTAGACAGATCCGCTGTATTCACAACTGACTCAGGCCTCCACCGAACAGAGCCTGCAGTGATGGTGCTCACTATCTTCTCAAGGCTTGGTTCCTCTTCATCAACGGCTGGGTTGTCCATGGAAAAGTATACATTGATCAGCTCAGGATCAATCTTGATCCTTCTTCCTCTAACATAGAAGACCCCATATTCTGCTTCTCCAATGACCCCAAACCCAGAAGGAAGATTTACCATAGCTTCACGCACTAATTGCTCATTGAACGGCTTGCATCTGTCCAACGTCCAGAACAGATCAGACTCCTTGAGCACCTCTATCACTTCCTTTCCCTTGTATCGGGACTCATCTAGCAACCTCTCAGGAATGATTTTCCTTTTTAGCACACAACTTCATTTCAACACAGCGTCTTTATTGATGAACCACACTCCTTTCTTGACCTTACCCACTGGAACAGTCTCAGACTCAGGGGCTGGGACTTCGCATCTCCCAGCATCTTCAGAGACGGGAACCGCAACATCGCGCTTCCTTTTCTTGGAAGAGCCAACTCCCCCTGCCTTGATGCCTATCTCAGCATCCTTCTGAACTGGTTCCTTTGTAGTCTTAGCAAAAACTACCTTTTTCTTTTCCTTGCCCTTCGTTGTCTTTTTGAGATTGACAAGAGGAACACTGTCTTGGTCATCTTCTGAAAGAGTAACGCCTTTTGCTGCTGTCTTTGGAGCATCCTCCCGAATGGATGAACCTTCTTCCTCCATATGATCATTGCGGAGATCACTTTGAATGACTACTGGTACAGCCACTGTCTCCTTAGGCAAAAATTCCTCTGGAGCTGGTGCAGTTTGAGCTTCAGTCTAAACAGAGGGTTCCATAGTTGAACCGCTTGTAGCTTTCTCTGTAACTCTTCCAGTCTCAACATCAGACTGAACACTCGGTTCCACAGTTGGAACCCTTGTAGCTTTTTCTGCATCAGATTCTTTTGCCCCAACAGCCTGATCACGCTAAGCTTCCTCTGGACTTGCCACTATCTGATCCTTCTCCTTTTCCAGGTCTTTCATGACATCATCAATGTCTTTGAACATCTTGTGCAACTCCTCATCCTTTTCTGCTGAGTCTGATTCTTCTGGTATGGATTCTTTCTACACATCTGTCTTCCCTGATGGATTAATCTCCTCTGCCACAGTCTCAGCATGCATACCGGAACCTTTTTCAGTGATTCCTCCTTGATTCTCAGACGGCTCAGCATCATTAATCACCAACTTTCTCTTCCCCGGGTTCTCAATGAACTTCTCTGATTCTTCATCGAACATTGCAATCTTCCGACCTCTAGTGGCATATATCTGAGCTAGGTATTTTCTGGGAGAGTCACGAGCCCGCTTAGTCTTCTTTCTGCGACCAGCCTTTGGAGGTACGTATCCGGTGGCAAAGATCTTTTCGCTCCATGTTCCTGAGCCTCCAGCCACCTTGCTGGGTTCCTCTTCATCCATAATCTTGACAGAATCCTTTTCAGTAACCGCACGACCAGCTTTGTCAACCGCGACAGCCCTACCACTCTCAAGATTTCTACCATCATCACCACCAAGCACCGCCCTACAGGTTTCAACACCAACAGCCCTACTGGCTTCATAACCGTCAACCGACTCAACATCCTTCTCAACCCCCACAATCTTTTCAATAATAGGAATATTTGTAGAAACTGAAGGAACAGTTGGAAATACCTCAGATTGGGGACGGACTTCTTGAGATGTACCAGCATCTTATGAGATAGACGAGTCAACCGCGGTTGACTGAGGGATTTCAGCGGTGACTCCTTCAGCAGATTTCTTTGCTTCGGCCAAAGATTCGGTGGCAGATCGTAAAGGCGATGCCTTTTTCTCCGTTAGAGCTTTCGATTTCTGAATTTTGGATTTCGCCGCCAGAGCTTTTGAGGACTGCATGCCTTCCCTCTTCTTTTCAGCGGATTTGATGCCGGACTTCGCTGACTTCCTTGTGTTCACCATCGCCGTTGAGTGTATGAGCGGTTGAGAGAGAAGTCACTGGATGCCGTTCTAGGGTTTGAGCGAGAGAGGGAGAGTAGACTGCGAACTGATGTGTTACAACCAAAATTAATACTTCAGCCTTTTTAACTTCCCAAATTGGTCAACTCTCGTTTCAAATAAGGGCAGGAAAATCTTCGAGAATATTCAAAAAAATTGGTCTTCACGCGTTGTGCCTTCTGTTCCAGCTCTCTTCATTAGGTGGTCAGTCCAACTGTTTAGAGGTACCTTCTTTTGTAAACCTCAGGCCTCGATGTCCAGACTCCAACCTATGAGATCTGAGAATATCATTTAAGTCGTTAGTGCTAGAGTTTAGCATCCTTACCGACTGTTTGAGGTGATTGAGCTCCTTCTTAGTGTCTGAGTGATCCATCTTTTCAGATTCTAGCTGAAGTTCCAGCTGTTCTACTCTCCTCAGTTGGAACACCTCTGTACGCTTCAGATCTATGATGGTTTTTCTTAGTCCCGTCATGCCTACAGGATGAGTGTCTCGGTCCTTCTCTATTTCGACTTTCAGTGAGGAGACAGTCCCTAAGAGTTCTGTTCTCTGAGCAAGAAGACCCAATCTTTCCTGTTTCATCTCAGCCAGTTGAGAATTCAGTGAGACAATTGTACCTTCCAGTTCTACCTTCAGTGTAAGCAGTATCTCGACCTCCTGCCAGACCTTGTCCTTTTCCATAGTGACGCTGGCAACTGTGTCATTTAGCTTCTTGTTGATCTTGATCAGAAGCAACCACTTCTCATATAGATCTTTATATGTCTAAGCCAGAGAATCCTGCGTGAGTTCTTCATTGTCACTGTCTGAGAGGTCTTCACTTGGGAGTTCCAACTGCGATGGAACTGTTTCACTAGTGTTGCTGCACTCACCCAGAGTAGTGACAAAGGCCACAAAGTTGGTGGTTTCACCTCCTTCTTTTTCTTCGTCTGACTCATTGTCGCTGAAGCTAGCGACCATTGCCTTCTTTTTCATGAGAGTGTTTGCACATTGTGAGGCAATATGACCGAAACCCTTGCATTCATGGCACTGAATCTCTTCTTTCCCTTTGTCAGACGAGTCTTGCCTCGAATCACTGGACCTTGGCCTGCCGGATTTCCAGTTTCGGTAACCGGTTGAAGAAGACTGACCTTGTTCTGGACCACGTCTGTTGATTTTCCGCACCATTCTTCCAAAGTTTTGTGTCATCATAGCCAGTTGCTCACTAGTGCAGCCAGCGTCTAGTTTGTCTTCTGTCATGTCTGCTTTGAGGGCGATTCCCTTCACTTCTCCGGTTTGGAAGTCATGATTGATCTCGTAAGTTCTGAGAGAACCCATTAGCTCGTACAGCTTCAGTTTGGTGATGTCATGCATTTCCTCAATGGCCGTGACTTTCATGGCAAATCTTGGTGAGTGATCTCAGGACCTTACTGGCCAATCTTTCTTCATCGATGGGTTTCCCTAGTGCAGACTCCTCGTTGGACAATTCCAGAACTCTGGTGTTGTACTCAGTGATGGTTTCACTCTCCTTCATCTTCATCTCTTCGAACCTGGTTGGGACAGCCTACATGCGAGAGTTGCCAACTTTGACTGTACCTTCAAAGGCTGTTTGGAGGATGTCCCATGCTTCCTTGGCCACTTCACAGTTGATGACTAGCTTCATGACGTTTTCATCTATGGCCGAGAAAATTGCGTTCATAGCCTTTGAGTTTCCCATAGAAGCTTTGTCCTCCTCTTCTGTCCATAGTGCTTCTGGTTTTGCGATCGGTTCTCCAGTGAGATTGTTCATCATGGGTTCCGTCCACCCTTTCAGAACAGCCTTCCATGCTTTTTCATCTAGAGATTTCAGAAAGGATCTCATCACGGGCTTCCAGGTGGCATAGTTCGATCCTTCGAGTAGCGGGGGTCTGGTGATGCTTTGTCCTTCCTTCAGAGTCATCTTGAACAGTTCAGGATCCCACTCAGTGTGTTGAGTGTCTGCTCTGATACCAATTGAAATTATATCCCCTGTTCAAGCTTGTGTCAAGGGTACTGTTGCGACAGACCTTGAACTCTTTGCACAACAGTTCAGCTGACAGTTCAAGGTACAGTTGCGACAGATCTTGAACTCGTATCACAACAGTTCAGCAAACAGACAGAAGCAGTAGAACTCACAGACAGATAACCCAGTTTGGCTTTGCCTACTTTGGGGGGTTTCCCACACCCGAAAAAGGGACAACAAATCTTTCTTACGAGTATAGGGCTTACACAGGGACTTACACGTACACCTTGTAATTGCCTAACCTCAATACTCCATCTCTCAGATTTGCAACTGAGGTTCACCGCAATTCCCCTCGATCCCCTTCGTTCAGTCCTTCTGTCCGAACGTTCTCGATCTTCTCCTCGAAGCTCGGATGCTTTCTCTCGAAAGCTTGATCACCTTTTGTTTTGTGCTGCAGTTGAATCGCTTCAGGCAGTCTGGGTTGCACTTGAGCAGACTGCACTTGCACCGATGTATTTTCAATTAGAAAAATACAAACGGACGTCGCTTTCTTCCTTCCCGATCGATAGTGTATACTCGAGCATGTTTGATCTTGAAAGCGATGGAGAATAAGGGCGCCCTAGCATTGTATTTATATGCTTGGATGAAACCCTAATTCGCACAAGATAATCCCATCAAATATTTAGGAAATATTCCTAGATATTTGATGTATATCTTTTGAATCGGTTGGAAGAATATACGAAGTCGTCTTCTTGCCCAAGAGAGCTTTGCCGCCTTCAATGTAGATATTCATTCGAATATCTCATGCTCGATTAAGTCGCTGGCCGATTTCAACTTGATGAAATCTTCGCTGTCCAATATCATTCCGGGAAATATCCTTGCGTCTGATCCACGCTGTGTATGAGTACTAGGATATGTTCGAACTCCCCCTGAACACCTGCTCGAACTGTCTAAGCTACGTTTTGCCAAATACATGCCACTTAAGGGAACATCACTTGATGATAACCTTGTTTATTCAAAACAGTACCTGATACAATATTTTTCATAATATTTGATACATAAGAACATTAGCAAGAACAATATTCTTTCACGAAGAAATTCTATCTCTACTTGGCCTATTCCTAGGATAGGGGCGGTCGACTCGTCTCCCATGTGAAGAACTCTTCCTTCACTTGTAGTAGCAAAGGACTTGAACATTTCTTTATCTCTACAAACATGTGTCGTAGCACCGGAGTCAACCCACCATGAAATCTCATCATCCTGCATAGCAAAAATTTCAGAAAAATTAGAAACATAGTCTATATTAGAATATGCATCTAACTTAGTTTCTAAACTTGAAAATAAACTTTTCTGACCTTGAGATTTCTGCTCTTGGTTTTTATTACCAAAAGCATTACCTTGAGCCTTCTCGCTCTTCCCCTTTCCTAAGCGACAGTCTCGCTTGAAATGCCTCACTTTTTCGCAAGTCCAACATACGTTTCCTTTCGAAGGATGCTTCTTTTTAGGACCTTTGCTAGCATACTCATTAGGCCTTTTCTTGCCTTTGTTCTTGTTCATCTTTTGAGAACTAGTCTCCAATACATTCACCTTAGGCGAATTAGCATCTACTTCCATCGTGTCCTTTTCCCGCACACGAAGTTCCTCTTCCATTCGCAATTCTTTTGCGAGTTCTACAAGAGACATCTCTTCCTTTTTATGCTTCAAGGAACGTCGGAAGTCCTTCCATGCTGGTGGTAATTTGTCAATTATACTTGACACCGAGATGACTTCATCCATCTTTAAAATTTTGTTGAGCGAATTGCCCCAAGATACGTTGTATTTCATGGAATTGTTCCATCACTAGACGAGAGTCCACCATCTTGTAATTGTTGAAATTACTCACAAGAAACTTAACGCTTGAAGCGTCCTCAGCCATGTATTTGGATTCAAGCGAATCCCATAACTCTTTCGTAGATTCAGCATTTTGATACAAATCAAATAAAGGGTCGGACATACCGTTGCGGATAAGTCCTCTAGCGATGTAGTCGTCGTTCTTCCACTTGTTTCGACCACGGAAAGCCACCATTTGTGCATCATCTCCAACTTCAGGGCATGGTGTAGACAGTACGTATACCACCTTCAAATTAGTCAGCAGGAAGTGCATCTTTCTCAGCCAGCGCCAGAAATCAGTGCCTTCAAACTTGTCCAACTTCTGGAACTGGTGCATCATATCTCTCACGCTCGCCATTGAGTAGTAAATATTGAATTCGTTTGTTGGGGAATTTCTTCAAATATAGCAGCAAGCAGTGAATTCTTCTAAACAGCAAACAGCAAACGTTGCTGCAGCAAATTGGCAGGAGATGAACAACTTCTTTCTTCTTCTTGTAATGATGATTCTGTGAGGAATCTGAATGATCTGGATATCACAATTGATCGCGTTGTCGCTTTCCAAATTTAATATTTTGACCCTGTATATTAGTCGAGGGTTGCACGAAATTTGAACGGGGATAATCAATTTGAACAATTTCTATTCTCGACTAAAGAATTAGAAATCAACTTAGGTTTGAGGTTTTGGAAATCAAACGAGGTTTTCAAATCAAAGAGCGATTCTCTGTGTGAGTGAGTGATTTTCTAAGTGCCCATCACGACGTCGACGGCCTCCAATTTATAGGAGATCAATCGGGATGAAGAGCGGATGCGACTAAGCTGAGCAGTCACGTCTGTCAGATGTGCCGCGCGCCTGCTTCAGACATTAGTCACCGCGTCTCGCTTAGACATTAGCCTAATGTCTACACAGGACGCGGTGACTTAATGTCTATATAGAACGTGGCACGATCTCCGCGCGCCTTGTTCAAACATTACGCACCGCGCCTTGAGTAGACATTACGCTAATCTCTACACAAGATGCGGTGACTTAATGTCTGTGTAGGGCGCAGTCCTTACTGAGTCCCAAACTCAAAAGTCACTCATTCGATCTTCTAAACCTCTCATATCATTAGGGTATGCTACCTAACATGTTATAACGTAGTTTTAGGTCCAAAACCCTAAAATTAACAACAAATAGTATTGGGTTGATCGGTGGTGGAACAACTACTACAGAACAGGCATTATGCATTGGTTCAAAAATTACAATAGGCATCGGTTTGTAATTATGCATCGGTTTTTGAGAAAACCGTTGCATATCGTTACCATTATGCAACGGTTTTATGTAAACCGATGCATATTGTAACTTTATGCATCGGTTTTCAAAAACCGTTGCATAATGTTTACCATATGCATCGGTTTTAAAGAACTGTTGCATAATGGTAACCATTATGCAACGGTTTAGAGAAAATGGTAACCATTATGCATATGCAACGGTAACCATTATGCATAATGGTAACCATTATGCAACGGTTTAGAGAAAATCGATGCATATGGTAAACATTATGCAACAGTTTTAACAAAACTGATGCATAATGTGCGATAAAAGACTTAGGTTTTATTTCAAAATTTCTCAGTCCGCCTACTCTCCTCCCTCCGACTTCGATACGCTCCTCCGAATTCGACGCCTCTCAGTCTCAATCTGTCTCACTCCGTCGGCATCGTCGCCTCCGATTTGTCTCCGTCGCCTCCGATTTGTCTTCGTCACCTGCTATTCCTCCGATTCGCTCCGTCACTCCGTCCCCTCCGATTCACCTCACTCCGTCACTCCAATTATCCTCGTCAACTGCTATTCCTCCACTCACCTCCGATTCAGCAGGTTAGGGTTGTTAGGATTGTTAGGATTATTTTTCCAATGGTTAGGATTGTTAGGGTTTTTAGTATGTAATTGTTAGGATTAATTTTCAGTTGTATATCCGTAGCTTGTCTTCATCAAAATCAGTCATTGTATATTTCATTCAGTTTTGGCAATGTGATTGTTTGGATATATGAAGGTGTATTTATAGTAACATGTTATTGAATCGATATGTTCTTAATTTCTAACTTTTGTTCGTTAACTACTTGTAGTCATTATTAGTCGTATTGAAAGAGAAAGCTTCTCCTCGCCAACTTGAAGATTGTTAGGTGAATCTTTTTTGGCTACTCGGCTTTGTTTAAGGTTTGTAATCCATTAATTGTGTTTTGAGTTTAATGGAGATTTGAATTTATTTTTCCTTGTTTACTAATTCATTCTTGTTGTTTATAGCTCTAGTCCGTACTTGTTGCACACCCACTATTAAGATTCTTTTTCGCGAGCTTCTATTATAAGGTAAATCGCAAGTTTATGTAACTCATTTAATACGTTTTAATTGTTGGAGTGCTTGTAATTCACTCAAATGTAATTGTTTGTTCGTGTAAATTAGTAGTATGTAACTAATAATATTTACACGTTTCATGTAGTGAAATTATAATGAATCGAGAGTGGGTGTCCGGTAATAGGTTGAGTGATGAGTACGAATCAGGGATTATGGATTTCTGTGCATTTGCGTCGGCATATGCGTCTAGAAACAATATTGAACGTGTCTTTTGTCCGTGTATGGGTTGTTGGAATTTTAAAAAGGTCAAACCAAAGAAGTTACGTAAACACCTTTTGTTAAAGGGGATTAACCCACGATATACGGTGTGGTATTTGCATGGCGAGGGTGAACAATAAAACTTTGAGCCTCCACCCGTAGAAAGCTTGCCGGAGGATAATGATGATTGGGAAGAGGATAATCTAATTGAGATGGTTAACAACGTCGCCAATGATTTTGTTGATACGCCACATGTTTTGGAGTCGTTCAGGAATGACTCCAAATTACCATTGTATAAAGAGTGTTCCAAATATACAAGGCTATCGGCAACGTTGAAGTTGTTCAATCTCAAAGCGAAAAATGGATGGAGCAACAAGAGTTTCACTGAATTATTGGCGCTGGTGAAGGACATGCTTCCTGAGGGGAACACCCTACCTAACCGTACTTACGAGGCTAAGAAGGTTATGTGTCCCATGGGCCTCGAGTACAAGAAAATTCATGCTTGTCCCAATGATTGTATCTTGTATCGAAATGCTTTTAGTGAACTCAAAGAATGTCCGGTGTGCAAGGTTTCTCGCTACAAGTTAAACAAAGAATCGAAAGGTAAATCAAAGGGCACTCCTTCGAATGTACTATGCTATCCACCGATCCCCAGGTTTCAGAGATTATTTGCTGACACAGAAGATTCCAATAATATGCGTTGGCATGCTGAGAAACGTGTTACTGATACGAAAATGCGTCATCCTGCCGATTCACTGCAATGAGCTAAAGTAGACAACACATTCCCAGTGTTTGGAGCAGAGTCTAGAAATTTACAGCTTGGCCTTTCTACTGATGGGGTGAATCCACATGGAAATCTCAGTAGTCAGCATAGTACATGGCCTGTGATTTTTGTTATCTATAACCTACCTCCCAAGTTAACCATGAAGCGTAGATATATGATGCTTTCTTTATAGATATCGGGTCCTCGGCAACCTGGAAATGATATTGATGTATACTTGGCTCCTCTGATTGATGATTTGAAGCTTTTATGGGACAAAGGAGTACGCACATATGACGCATCGAGGCAAGAATATTTCAATATGCGTGCTATGCTGATGTGTACGATCAATGACTTCCCAGCTTATGGTAACTTGTCCGGATATATTATTAAAGGGTATAAAGCTTGTCCTGTATGCGGGGAAGGGACACATGCACGCTAGTTAAGCAATTTTCAAAAAATGGTTTATATGGGACATCGACGTTTCTTACCGAGACATCATCCTTACAGGTGAAAGAAAGCCGCCTTCAATGGTGAGACTGAGCACATAATAGAACCGCAAACAGCTTCTGGCGATGAAATACTTCAAAAATTTCAGAATATTACAAATCGATTTGGGAAACCATATTCGCGCACCGAAAGTGCTCCATGGAAGAAGCGGTCGATATTTTTTGATCTCCCTTATTGGCATTCTCTTGACATCAGACATTGTATTGATGTGATGCATGTTGAAAAGAATATATGCGAAAGTCTGCTTGGTACTTTATTAAACATTCCTGCAAAGACAAAAGATGGAGTTAAAGCAAGACTCGACATGGTGGAGATGACTATTCGTACCAAATTAGCACCTGAACCTCGAGGGCAGCGTACATATTTGCCTCCGTCGTGCACCACACTCTCTAAGAGCGAGAAAACTAGTTTGTGCGGATGTCAGAAAGGAGTTAACGTTCCATATGGGTTCTCTTTAAATATTGCCAGCTTGGTTTCAATGAAGGATCTGCGGTTGAATGGCTTAAAATCTCATGACTGTCATACATTAATGCAACAACTACTGCCTATTGCAATAAGAGGTATAATGTCCCCCAAAGTAAGAACAGCTGTACAAAGACTTTGCGTCATTTTTAGCTCTTCAAGAGTACATGTGATAAGGCATCTGCTTTTATTAGTCGTACAAAGACGTTACGTAGGCTGAATTTTTCGGACAGTGATAAGGCATCTGCTTTTATTAGTCGCATACATGTAGAATCTTCACTAATGCAACGAACAGTTTCCCATATAACATTTCTGAAACCAGTTTCCCACGCCAATCCAAGACCATGCACAGGTGGCAATCCAACGGATCCGCGGATGCATTTCAACACTCAAGTCTCTTTTGTCCAGATAGGATGTCGCGATTGACAGTACTGTTATGTAGGGGTTGGTTACGTTTGGTCAAGTTCGAGGTGAGAGCAGCATGCATTTGTGGTGAAAGTAGATTATGAAGTATTAAATTAAAATGAATGATAAAAACATATGAGGCAGTTTTTTTTAATATCTGATTGTTGGAACCCATAGGTTTTGATGATCACAAACACTTAGCTAATATTCTGTCTAAGTGTACAGAAATCCATCTGATAGATCGAAGATCGAATTGCCATAGGAAGGTTGAATTAACAATATTCTACAGATCGGATTTAGCAAGTTCTAACTAATAGAGAAGCTGATTAAAGAAAGATTCAAGATGGAATCTTGTCTTATCGCACACAAATCCGTTAGGGTTGTAAAGTTGGATTGGGCCAGATCATTGGGCCCAGATATCGAGACACGGTAAACTCTATATAAGGACCTAGGATTTGCTAATATGATGGCGGCGTTTTCTTGGGAAGAACGAAGCGACTGCAATCGAAGAGCAAGGAGCTGAAGGCGCACACACGGAGGTTCGAAGTTCAAAACCGATTACTTTGTCGGATTGAGTAGAGGTCATTAAATAGAGTCTGGATAATAGACCTAGTTTGTAAACCCTACAAGTATATCGGAATAAAAAGTAATCGACTTTCACAAATCCTTTCAGATTGCTCTGAAAGGTAGTGGTTTTCACCTTATCATTGTTGTGATAAGGTTCCCACTCTATATCTGTGTGCAATACTCTTCAGTCGTTTATATTCCTGCACTATTATTTCCGCTGCTATCTGACCATCAGTCGGAAAACCATTCTGTGACTTCCGTCTGATAGATTGCTAACACTAATCGATCCAACACGTGGTATCAGAGCTGAAGACTCTAGATATATTTGTTAGCATTGCAGGAAAATCATGTTGCCAATCAACGACTCGTTCTGGAAACCGCCATTGCCGAAGCCTGGATAGTTTGACTGGTGGCAAGACCAATTTGAGGCTCATATCTGCTCGCTCGATGGATAGCTCTGGAGCATATTCGAGACAGGCCCACTCCTCATCCCACTTGACACAACAGATCCCGATAAACCAGTGGAGAAAATCAATGATAAATACACTGACGAGGACTACAAAAAGCTCGAAAAGAATGCTAGAGCGAAGAAGGTTCTCTACATGGCCCTTTCTCCCGGAGATCAAATTAAAGTGGTGATGCACAAAACTGCTAAGGACATGTATGATGGACCTGTGAGACTATATGGAGGGAACGAAGATATCAAAAGAAATAGGATTCTAGCTGCCACAAAGGACTATGAGTCTGTTATGCAGAAGAAGGATGAATCCTTGGAAGATTTCTACACCAAATTCCAAGTCATCATCGGACAGCTAGATTACTTGAACGAGAAGCTTCCCGAATGGAAAATCACACACCAGTTCATGCAAGCCTTGAATTCAAAGTGGGATCACGTGACAATAGCACTGCAGGCTCAAAAGGGGATTAAAGACGTTACACTAGAAGAACTGGTTGCCAACCTTCAGAGCCAAGCAGGAATTACGGAAAGGAAGATGGCTAGGAGACAGTCTGACAAGTCCCACGCCATTGCATTGAAAGTAGAAAAAGCTCTCATTAGTGACGGAATAAAAAAATCAAACATGATATCCCAATGAACCATCTGATCGTGTAAATGACTACAAAGTAAAAACTTGTGTTAGTTAGACTAATTGCTATAAAAATGATTAAAGATATAAATATTACCATATATATAACTCAGATGTTGCGTTCCCCAACGCTTTAAACTTTAATAGGTCCATGACTTCCTCGTCACACAAGTAGATATCGTAGTCGTCACCGAACACCTCAGCATTGGCTTGTACTATAACCGTGTCTTTACCCGAAGTCTTCCACACCTCACGTAGAAGTCTACAGTCCACGGACAGTTCATCTACGAAATCATCGCCAGTAAGTGGCAAAGTCTCGTATAAGTGTATGTCATATGCCTGCATGTTAAATTTTCGTGAAGATTAAATATCTTATTTTACTTGTAGTATAACACAATGAAGCAAATAAAGTTATAATCTTTGATGATCTCACCCTTTTATCGACAACGACCAAGTCTTTCGGCCAAGCCACGTGCTGGTTAACTACTTCATGAACAGTCAAAAACTTCGGATGGGCTGTTGGCAATGCTGCACCTCGACCTCGTAAAAGTGCTTTATCGACCTTCACCTTCACGTTATCTTCGGGTATTGCTCGAAAGTTAACAAACCGGCCATTTACGCATCGACCGATAGCCACAAGCTGTTTATCACCTTCAAGTTGCCCCTCGATGTAGTATAGACTCTTCAGGCCACCCTGTTAGTAAAGTAATATTTTATAAACAAACACAAAAAATATTACATACATTTAACCAACATAAATAATAAATTTCATGATTGTAAATGTACCTCAGGTATGCTCTTCCACGGGTCTGAATCAATGGGAACGTGATGGCTGCAGTGATCAGACGCATCTATTCGAATATTACTTGACCTGGGTGTGCCACCCGAGGAGGTGGAGATTGGTAACCCAACTCTCCAAGGAATGTGTGACCCAACTCCTCGGGTGCGTCCTTTGGGCTCCGGCGTCCCAATCGCCTAGTCAGTATGTCATGTCGTCGATTTTGAGATGAGAACTGTCCTTGAGAGGATCTTTCCACTAACTCATCCTATATAAAACAATCATTAAATACCAAAAGGTAGTGTATGATATTAACTATTGAAATTGACATAAGAAAGAACTTACAATCTTTGTTGCCACTCGCTGGGATGCCTCGATGACGTACTCCTCATTCTTCTTTTTCATCCCCTCTTTCACAACTCATGTCTCTCTATAGTGACAGAAGACTGCACCTCTTCAATTGCGCTCTCTGCTAATAACTCGGCTATCTTCTCAGTTGTCAATTTATCTTCAAGTTTTCTGTAGCCTCCTCGACCAAGTATGTGCGCATACACATTCTTCTTAATAAGCTCTTTATTAGTCTCTCTTAACTTCATAGCATGTTCAGAGAGCCTCTGCTCCTTAAATGTCCTCCAGGTCTCTTTGTCAAGATACTTATACTCCCCCATAGGATCTTCATTTGCCTTGTCACCGTGGATGTAATCTTTTGCCAGTCTTGACTTGAAATTCTTCCATATGCTACCAGCGACCTTCATCTCATGCTTTTTATACGGCTCGCATCCTTCAAAAATTACCTAAAGAGACATATAACAAGTTATAATTAATTAAAAAAATAATCAACATCACAAACAAGTATAAGTGTCAATTAAATAAAAACTTACAGTTGCATCTCTCCACAAAGTTATCTTATAATGGCCAGGAACTTTCCTCCAATCGCTGTAGGTGATAGGAATTCGAGAACGAGCCACCATACCCAAGAAGCTCCTCCAAGTGTCTCCCTTCTTCCCTTTGGGATTACCCTTAACATCGAAGTTGATCGTGATCTTTGTACCAGCCGTTGTGTGTTCCTTAACCAACCTCGCCATGTATACAGGGCCTTTCTTGTATCTCGGTGTGTGGGAAGAGACACTAAAATTATCCTCATCACTGCTGCTGCTGCTAGCCATGATTCTGTAAAGGAGTCACGCATAAATGTCAGATTAAACACATTAAATATATGAATACATAAATGAAGACGATTATTAAACAAGTAAAATGACGTGTGATAACGAAATAAGTAGCATATACAACATACGCACAAATTAAGTTTCTTTATCAATCCATATTCCTTCACCGTGATCTTCTCGCAACTGTATTTCATCATCAACTTCGCTGTCGTTGTTGTCTACTGGAACAGTCGTACAAACGGGTAGGCAATCCACATTCATCTCTTCAGATGTACCAGTGATTAATTGTTGTTTTCCATTTATCACAACATACTGATTGTTGTTCAAAGGGTCTTTGACGTAAAACACTTGTCTTACTTGTTCGGCCATAATGAATGGCTCATCCTTATATCCCTCTCTTCGAAAATCGACAAATGTCATTCCAAATTCATCGATATGAACCGCCAAATTGTTAACCCATTTACATTTAAAAACAGGTACTCGAAAGTTTACGTAATCCAACTCCCATATTTCTTGGATAATCCCAAAGTAATTCACAGGCACATATATTGGATTCTGATCTCTTGCGCTAGAAACATGAGTGGTTTCGGCAACAAGTGTGACACCACTATTTTGCACAACGGTGTGCTCATCTTGATCTTTTGTTTGAAAACAAAATCCTTTAATATCATAAGCTTTCCACGTTTGTACAATAGGTCTTGGGCTTGCCATAAGCCACTTCACCACAGCATCAGATTCTTCTTTCGAGTTGGTCTGATTATTTAAAACCTCATTACTCCTTAGCCATTCACAAAATGACCGACTGTGTTCTTTTTGCAACCACTGCTCAGATTTTCCTCAGTATGTTCATGTGATCCTCGATAAAAGGTGTTATTTCAGGTATATGTTGCAGTACATAGAAATGAGCTTTCGTTAACTCATCAAATAACTTAGGCATCAATTGATGTCCACTTGTTCCTTTTCCCAAGAATCGATCAAAATGACGTGGCCTTGGAACCCCAACCGCAGTTGTATTTCTCAAAAAGTTAGTGCAAAATTCAACAGCCACTTCAGCTATGTATCCTTGCACTATACATCCTTCGGGACTTTTTCTATTCCTCACATAGCTCTTAAGAACCTTCATATACCTCTCAAAAGGATACATCCATCTCATATGAACTGGTCCAAGAATTCGAACCTCACGCACCAAATGAACAGTAAGATGCACAATCATATCGAAAAAAATGGGAGGGAAAAACATCTCTAGTTGGCAAAGTGTAACAACTATCTGCTCTTGAAGTCCATCAAGCTCCGATGTGTCAATAACCTTAGAACATAAAGAGCTAAAAATGACGCAAAGTCTTTGTACAGCTGTTCTTACTTTGGGGGACATTATACCTCTTATTGCAATAGGCAGTAGTTGTTGCATTAATGTATGACAGTCATGCGATTTTAAGCCATTCAACCGCAGATCCTTCATTGAAACCAAGCTGGCAATATTTAAAGAGAACCCATATGGAACTTTAACTCCTTTCTGACATCCGCACAAACTAGTTTTCTCGCTCTTAGAGAGTGTGGTGCACGACGGAGGCAAATATGTACGCTGCCCTCGAGGTTCAGGTGCTAATTTGGTACGAATAGTCATCTCCACCATGTCGAGTCTTGCTTTAACTCCATCTTTTGTCTTTGCAGGAATGTTTAATAAAGTACCAAGCAGACTTTCACATATATTCTTTTCAACATGCATCACATCAATACAATGTCTGATGTCAAGAGAATGCCAATAAGGGAGATCAAAAAATATCGACCACTTCTTCCATGGAGCACTTTCGGTGCGCGAATATGGTTTCCCAAATCGATTTGTAATATTCTGAAATTTTTGAAGTATTTCATCGCCAGAAGCTATTTGCGGTTCTATTATGTGCTCAGTCTCACCATTGAAGGCAGCTTTCTTTGACCTGTGAGGATGATGTCTCGGTAAGAAACGTCGATGTCCCATATAAACCATTTTTTGAAAATTGCTTAACTAGCGTGCATGTGTCCCTTCCCCGCATACATGACAAGCTTTATACCCTTTAATAATATATCCGGACAAGTTACCATAAGCAGGGAAGTCATTGATCGTACACATCAGCATAGCACGCATATTGAAATATTCTTGCCTCGATGCGTCATATGTGCGTACTCCTTCGTCCCATAAAAGCTTCAAATCATCAATAAGAGGAGCCAAGTATACATCAATATCATTTCCAGGTTGCCGAGGACCCGATATCTATAAAGAAAGCATCATATATCTACGCTTCATGGTTAACTTGGGAGGTAGGTTGTAGATAACAAAAATCACAGGCCATGTACTATGCTGACTACTGAGATTTCCATGTGGATTCACCCCATCAGTAGAAAGGCCAAGCCGTAAATTTCTAGACTCTGCTCCAAACACTAGGAATGTGTTGTCTACTTTAGCTCATTGCAGTGAATCGGCAGGATGACGCATTTTCGTATCAGTAACACGTTTCTCAGCATGCCAACACATATTATTGGAATCTTCTGTGTCAGCAAATAATCTCTGAAACCTGGGGATCGGTGGATAGCATAGTACATTCGAAGGAGTGCCCTTTGATTTACCTTTCGATTCTTTGTTTAACTTGTAGCGAGAAACCTTGCACACCGGACATTCTTTGAGTTCACTAAAAGCATTTCGATACAAGATACAATCATTGGGACAAGCATGAATTTTCTTGTACTCGAGGCCCATGGGACACATAACCTTCTTAGCCTCGTAAGTACGGTTAGGTAGGATGTTCCCCTCAGGAAGCATGTCCTTCACGAGCGCCAATAATTCAGTGAAACTCTTGTTGCTCCATCCATTTTTCACTTTGAGATTGAACAACTTCAACGTTGCCGATAGCCTTGTATATTTGGAACACTCTTCATACAATGGTAATTTGGAGTCATTCCTGAACGACTCCAAAACATGTGGCGTATCAACAAAATCATTGGCGACGTTGTTAACCATCTCAATTAGATTATCCTCTTCCCAATCATCATTATCCTCCGGCAAGCTTTCTACGGGTGGAGGCTCAAAGTTTTATTGTTCACCCTCGCCATGCAAATACCACACCGTATATCGTGGGTTAATCCCCTTTAACAAAAGGTGTTTACGTAACTTCTTTGGTTTGACCTTTTTGAAATTCCAACAACCCATACACGGACAAAAGACACGTTCAATATTGTTTCTATACGCATATGCCGACGCAAATGCACAGAAATCCATAATCCCTGATTCGTACTCATCACTCAACCTATTACCGGACACCCACTCTCGATTCATTATAATTTCACTACATGAAACGTGTAAATATTATTAGTTACATACTACTAATTTACACGAACAAACAATTACATTTGAGTGAATTACAAGCACTCTAACAATTAATACGTATTAAATGAGTTACATAAACTTGCGATTTACCTTATAATAGAAGCTCGCGAAAAAGAATCTTAATAGTGGGTGTGCAACAAGTACGGACTAGAGCTATAAACAACAAGAACGAATTAGTAAACAAGGAAAAATAAATTCAAATCTCCATTAAACTCAAAACACAATTAATGGATTACAAACCTTAAACAAAGCCGAGTAGCCAAAAAAGAT
Source organism: Rhodiola kirilowii (assembly GCA_033675215.1). Taxonomy (NCBI): domain Eukaryota; kingdom Viridiplantae; phylum Streptophyta; class Magnoliopsida; order Saxifragales; family Crassulaceae; genus Rhodiola; species Rhodiola kirilowii. The sequence continues at coordinate 10,245,789 of CM066200.1, forward strand.
TCACCTAACAATCTTCAAGTTGGCGAGGAGAAGCTTTCTCTTTCAATACGACTAATAATGACTACAAGTAGTTAACGAACAAAAGTTAGAAATTAAGAACATATCGATTCAATAACATGTTACTATAAATACACCTTCATATATCCAAACAATCACATTGCCAAAACTGAATGAAATATACAATGACTGATTTTGATGAAGACAAACTACGGATATACAACTGAAAATTAATCCTAACAATTACATACTAAAAACCCTAACAATCCTAACCATTGGAAAAATAATCCTAACAACCCTAACCTGCTGAATCGGAGGTGAGTGGAGGAATAGCAGTTGACGAGGATAATCGGAGTGACGGAGTGAGGTGAATCGGAGGGGACGGAGTGACGGAGCGAATCGGAGGAATAGCAGGTGACGAAGACAAATCGGAGGCGACGGAGACAAATCGGAGGCGACGATGCCGACGGAGTGAGACAGATTGAGACTGAGAGGCGTCGAATTCGGAGGAGCGTATCGAAGTCGGAGGGAGGAGAGTAGGCGGACTGAGAAATTTTGAAATAAAACCTAAGTCTTTTATCGCACATTATGCATCAGTTTTGTTAAAACTGTTGCATAATGTTTACCATATGCATCGGTTTTCTCTAAACCGTTGCATAATGGTTACCATTATGCAACAGTTCTTTAAAACCGATGCATATGGTAAACATTATGCAACGGTTTTTGAAAACCGATGCATAAAGTTACAATATGCATCGGTTTACATAAAACCGTTGCATAATGGTAACGATATGCAATGGTTTTCTCAAAAACCGATGCATAATTACAAACCGATGCCTATTGTAATTTTTGAACCAATGCATAATGCCTGTTCTGTAGTTGTTGTTCCACCACCGATCAACCCAATACTATTTGTTGTTAATTTTAGGGTTTTGGACCTAAAACTACGTTATAACATGTTAGGTAGCATACCCTAATGATATGAGGGGTTTAGAAGATCGAATGAGTGACTTTTGAGTTTGGGACTCAGTAAGGACTGCGCCCTACATAGACATTAAGTCACCGCATCTTGTGTAGAGATTAGCGTAATGTCTACTCAAGGCGCGGTGCGTAATGTTTGAACAAGGCGCGCGGAGATCGTGCCACGTTCTATATAGACATTAAGTCACCGCGTCCTGTGTAGACATTAGGCTAATGTCTAAGCGAGACGCGGTGACTAATGTCTGAAGCAGGCGCGCGGCACATCTGACAGACGCGACTGCTCAGCTTAGTCGCATCCGCTCTTCATCCCGATTGATCTCCTATAAATTGGAGGCCGTCGACGTCGTGATGGGCACTTAGAAAATCACTCACTCACACAGAGAATCGCTCTTTGATTTGAAAACCTCGTTTGATTTCCAAAACCTCAAACCTAAGTTGATTTCTAATTCTTTAGTCGAGAATAGAAATTGTTCAAATTGATTATCCCCGTTCAAATTTCGTGCAACCCTCGACTAATATACATGGTCAAAATATTAAATTTGGAAAGCGACAACGCGATCAATTGTGATATCCAGATCATTCAGATTCCTCACAGAATCATCATTAGAAGAAGAAGAAAGAAGTTGTTCATCTCCTGCCAATTTGCTGCAGCAACGTTTGCTGTTTGCTGTTTAGAAGAATTCACTGCTTGCTGCTATATTTGAAGAAATTCCCCAACAAACGAATTCAATATTTACTACTCAATGGCGAGTGTGACAGATATGATGCACCAGTTCCAGAAGTTGGACAAGTTTGAAGGCACTGATTTCTGGCGCTGGCTGAGAAAGATGCACTTCCTGCTGACTAATTTGAAGGTGGTCTACGTACTGTCTACACCATGCCCTGAAGTTGGAGATGATGCACAAATGGTGGCTTTCCGTGATCGAAACAAGTGGAAGAACGACGACTACATCGCTAGAGGACTTATCTGCAACGGTATGTCCGACCCTTTATTTGATTTGTATCAAAATGCTGAATCTACGAAAGAGTTATGGGATTCGCTTGAATCCAAATACATGGCTGAGGACGCTTCAAGCGTTAAGTTTCTTGTGAGTAATTTCAACAATTACAAGATGGTGGACTCTCGTCTAGTGATGGAACAATTCCATGAAATACAACGTATCTTGGGGCAATTCGCTCAACAAAATTTTAAAGATGGATGAAGTCATCTCGGTGTCAAGTATAATTGACAAATTACCACCAGCATGGAAAGACTTCCGACGTTCCTTGAAGCATAAAAAGGAAGAGATGTCTCTTGTAGAACTCGCAAAAGAATTGCGAATGGAAGAGGAACTTCGTGTGCGGGAAAAGGACACGATGGAAGTAGATGCTAATTCGCCTAAGGTGAATGTATTGGAGACTAGTTCTCAAAAGATGAACAAGTACAAAGGCAAGAAAAGGCCTAATGAGTATGCTAGCAAAGGTCCTAAAAAGAAGCATCCTTCGAAAGGAAACGTATGTTGGACTTGCGGATATCTAGGGGGTTGTACTGGACCAGCTGCATTTCGGTCCTCGGGTGGTTCTTGATTTCTTCTTATTGCCTCCCTATCACGAGCTCTTCTGTTTCTGATGAATTGTTCTGGATCGTCCACAAATGGAAGTGGCACCTCATCATTTCGCTCGTACAGGTTTATCTCGTCATCATCCTGATAGTCATGGTGGCTTCCTTTGCGAGACATGGTTGAAGCGCGTATTGATTTAAAGAACTTATCCGATGGCTAATTCCCCGGCAACGGTGCCAATTTGACGGAGCCCACTGCACTGTCATTAAGGTGCAATGTTCTCTGTACAAATAAATTTATATTTTCCGCTACTCGCGACTTCACTACTGGGTAGTAAGTGGTAAGTAGGGGTCGAACCCAAGGGAATTAGGGGGATACGTTGTTCTTTAAGAGATTTGTACAGCGAGGGAGCGTGTTTTAAGGTTGATTGAGATTTTAGCGGTTATGACTAAGTGAATTTTTGGTTGTTTTTGGTTTTGAGTGCAGAAAAGTAAATACAGAAATTAAAATATTGAAAAGAAATGAGAAAGGGAGAAGACTTACAGTAGGTGATGCGTGATTTGTGAGTCCTCCGGAAGATGAGCGGTTGATGATTGCAGTTATACTAATATTAAAAGTAAATATAGGGGGGTTTTGTAATCTGAAGAAAACATTCGGTTTCAGGGGCCTTGTATCATAGTTGTTTATCATTGACCGCTAATGATCATACTAAGTGTTCAAAGATGAATCGAGGCCATTTCTAAGCGCAAGACTTGCAACATCGTTTAAAACACTTGTTCTACTTTAGACTAATTCCTCCTTTCGAAGTATCTTAGCCTTATGTGCATCCATTTGATCTTCTGTTACGATTTCCCAAAATGGTTTTTTAGATAAGTCGAACTCCTCAGATAAGTTTTGCTTGTTACAGCTTCCACTTACCGAGTATGTTCACGAATCCCCACGGAAGAGCTTTGCTTGTTACAGCTTCCACTCAACCTTGGAAATTCTGACTATATATGGCACATAGAACAAGTTTTGAACACAAAGATGCACTAGGTGCAGGGTCTAAAACATTTTACAATACAAGTACACCCCTTTAACCGAATAAAGAGTTTAGCTACGAATATCCATAGAGGTGGATACAATAGCTAAATACTCTGGGGTTTTTGAAAACAGTAAGAGGAGAGGGGGTGGAATACTCAAGAACCAACAGGAGTATTCCTAATTCCTACTGAATACTCAAGAACCAACAGGAGTATTCTCTACATTATTATAATACTCAAGAACCGACAGGAGTATTATAATTTCAAACCAAACTTACAAGTAACAAACTTTTAGAGAGAGAAGTGTTTATTGATTTTGGAATTGTTGGATTTGTGGATTTGTGGATGATTTTTACAAAGGAATTGGCTTGTATTTATAGCCATGGGAGAGGGATGAGAGACATACACTTGTCACATGGGGAGAGGAGGAGCAAGGAGGAGAAGCCACATGGGGGGGAGGCTAAGCCGCCGGTGGCCGGTCATGGGGAGGAGAAGCCGCCGGTTGGAAGAGGAGGAAGGGAGGGGTGAGGTGGCTTGGCCACCCATGAGTCATCTCTTCTTCCCAAAGCCGCCGGTTACTAGGAGATAAGGATGAGTTTTGTGTAGTTTTGTGTAGTCTTTTCCCAAAACTATCAGTCCAATTTCGCTCCGGTCTGACTTTGGTTGTTCCTCGGTTTGATTTGAATTGAGTAATTCAATGTCAGGATCTTGAGATTTCTGCATTCAGCGTCTGATCTTGACCTTGGAATGACCGGTAACATCTTTTCAGCGTAAAATCCTCTCCTTAGCGTGTTTTCTCTCTAAGCGCCAAAATACCCTGTAGAAATATATCGGGACTAACAAGCAGAAGTTAGATAGACAAACAGTCTAATTTGGTAGGTTTTATTGTGTTTTTGATTCGTATAATTATGGTCCATCAGATTACCCCACACTTTTAGTTGTTCGTCCCGAACAATGCTATTAAAGGGCGGCACACTAAGTAAGTTTGTTGAAATATGAAAATTAGACTGTGGTACTAGATTTATCCTAATTCATGCATTACTTACTTATTACCAAATTGAACTGTGTAAATAAATAGAAGAAACTTGATACTTGTACCTCCGTGCCGAGATGCAAATTATTCTGGATGTTTCGGGAGATAGCCCTTTTTAGGCTCCTGGACTGCAACCTCGAGACCGTCTCGCACTATATGGTTTCCTTGTAGCTTTCTCTAGCACGTGATTCGGTTCGGGTTTCAATGGTTTGAGTACTTTGATTTTCTTTTGGCGAGGGACTGCTTTTGTAGTGAATCGGCCTTTGGCCTTTGATTTGACTCTTTGAATACTTCACTTTTTGTTCGGTTAAAACCTTCACAATTTTGGACCTTTGGCCTCTTGATTTGCTTCTTTGAGCTTTTTGCGTCTTTGTGACTTGCTAGTCCATTTTCTCAAGCCTTTTTGGGAGGTCTAATCATCGCCCGCAAGCCTATGGAAATACCTCCCCGCTCCTCTCATCCTTGCCATTTCGCACGGGTCAAGATGAGGGTCGCTCATCTATTGTCTCGCCTACTTTGGCTCAGAGATAGGACGGTTTGATTCCCGTCCTCGCCTTTTTTTCTTTTTGCATAAACACTGCATGGCGGAGATGACTTCAATCTTCACTGAAACCCAAAGTGCAGCCTCCACTGACTTCGAAAACCATATAGTTTGATTTGATCCTTCGATTGCTTGCCAAGCCTCTCTCTAGGGCAGTTTATGTCAACTCCACATCCCTAGTTTATCTCAGCACAAAGGGACAAATGAGAAGTTACGTTCTAAGTTTTTAGACAGTTGAATTTTCACAAGGTAAATGCATGAATTTTAGATCTATCTTTTTCACATTCTCAAGTTCATATTTTCAAAAAGATAATATTAAAAAGAAAAAAATGTTATTTATTTATGTACACATGCAGATCTCACCCCACACTTTTGAACGAAGGCGTGCCTTTCAGAACTACTTAGTTCAAAAGCCATGCAAGCAGACAATTACGAGAAGGAAATGATATTAAGGAAAGGTAAGATCAGAACTCCCTTTATTGTGTCGAATGAACGACATGGCATGAGGCTGGATGATCGAGGGAGTTCGGCTGGGGCCTTGAACTCTCAGCGCAAGCCCGGTAGTTCACGAAAGCTGCCTGGCTGATCCTATCGTGCTCCAAAAACCAATTCCTAAATAGTCAATTCATTCTATGCACCAAGTGGGTGAGAGGGACTTATTGATAAAAACTAAAAGACAAAATAAAAAGACAAAAAGTAAGATAGTGTCGGGTTACCTCCCGACCAGTGCACTTGTTTAATGTCGTTGGCTCGACAGTACCTTATTCCTGGATCACTGGTTGGGGTCCCATGGGTGGCTCAAGTCAAATTTCGCCACTATTCCTGTGTTGGTTTTTGCCTTGCCTTTACCCGATTTCTTGCTTATGTTAGAGCCCCATGGTTTTGGTGTTTTTTCTTTCCATTGCCTCTGAGAAGGTGAGGGAACTTTGACCATAGCTGCTGGTCTTGTTACTTTTTTGGTCTCTTTTGGCAGGTCGGAAATCTGCGTACCGCGATCTGAGATAGGTATTATATCTGGCAGTTTCTTTGTATCCGTGCGGCTATTGTCAATGTAGAAATATGCAATTTTGCCGCCGAACTTAAGCGATAATGAGCCCTTGCCCACATCGATCCTTGCTTTAGTAGCGTAGAGAAATGGTCATCCCAAGATTATTGTTGGAGGGTTCTCTTCGCTGGTCTCTCCCGTTTGTATCACATAGAAGTCTGCAGCAATGACGAGCTCTCCCACATGGAGTATTACGTCTTCCAACACTCCAATCGGACGGATGCACGATTAATCTCCTAGCTCGATATTTGACCTGGGTGGTTTTAATGGACCAAGTCCTAATAAGTAATATAAGGAGGAGGGCATGGCATTGACAGCAGCTCCAAGATCTACTAAGCACTTATGAATCTGTGCTTTACCAATACTGCAGGTGACTGTGAAGGCCCCTGGGTCTTTATCTCTTTCTGGTTGTGACTCCTGATCTGAAGTGAGGGCTCTTTCTATTGTCGGGCCATTCTGCCCATTCCTTGACTTATGATTTGTATAATCAGGCCCCTTAATATTTTGATCCGAAGCATAAATATTAGTTGGAGAGTCCCACTTCAAATTGTTATCGTCATCCCATCCAGACATTGGTATGTCAGAGTGTATGATCGGTGGTGGTGTTATGCATACGGTGAATGCGTACCGTCCATTGTCAGCATGCGTCGCCCATGTTTTGTCATCATTGGGTCGGTCTTCCTCTTGATTCCAATTAGGTCGACGCCTCCTGGTGAAGTGCTTGTTCGTAAGTTTGTAAGTTGAGGATCGTGCAACTTCTCCTAGCGTCGCCTTTTCGTTTGACATTCTTATCATGCTAAGATTCGCCTTTGGGTTTTGGATGGTTTGTGAAGGGAGTCTGCCAGGTTCATTAGTGAGTGTTGACATTGCCGTGGCGAGCTGGGATATTTGTTTGGTTAGTTCTGAAATTGCCCCGTCAGTTTTCGCCTGGTATTGGTGTAGCGAAGTACCCAATTGATTAATGTTTCCTCCGAGCTCCTTCATCGTGTCATCGAGCGACTTGCTTGGTTCTTGCTGATTGTTCCGGCCGGTTTGGTACTGATTTGGTCCTCTTTGCTGATATTGTCCTGCCGATGGAGCGTTCTGGTTATACTGTCGGTGGGGGGGGTTGGTAGTATGACTGAGCTAGTTGAGGGACAGCTGGTTGTGCTTCCTTCTGAAGATAGTTGTTGTTACGCCAACTTGGATTGGTTGCTTGACCATACTGTCTGTTTTGTCCGGCTCTATCATTTTTGTTGTATCCTTGGTATCCTCCCACTGCATTCACTTCTGCCGGTTCCTCTTCTATTAATGTCGGACATGCGTCAGTTTTGTGGTCTGTAGAACCACAGAACTCGCAAGGTTTTACCGGAACTGGCTGCCTTCGTAGGATTTGAATCATCATCTCCTTTAGCTGCTTCATCTCTTCAGGCGTCGATGTTTCAGCTTTTGCCACATTTTTTGTCCGGGAGAATTCTTCCTGCTGAGTTGTCTCTTCTCTGAATCGGGCATTCTCAGCAACGTTGGTGATAAGATCCCTTATGCTATTTAATGATAGGTTCATCATGGATCCTCCAGCTGAGGCATCCAGGAGCATTTTGTCTAAGGGTCTTAATCCGTTAATGAGATACTCAACGGTGAGTTTCTCGGGTAGTCCAAGGGTATAGCAGCTTTTCTCCAGGCGGTTGAATTTTTCCAGGTAATCGTACATGGTTTCATTGGGTCCTTGCTTGATGTCCTTCAGTTGCCTCCTTACTTGCATCGCTCTTCCTGCTGGGTAATATTTGTCTAAGAACTTCTTCTGCATCTGAGCCCATGTTCTGATGCTTCCGGAAGGCAATGAAAGGAACCAGTCGTTTGCCGCGTCAATGAGGGAAAAGTAGAACGCCTTTAACTTGAAGTCGTCTACGTTCACGCCATTCGGTTTTAAGTTTTGGCAAATACCATGTAAGCATTGGAGATGAGTCATTGCTAATTCTCCACGCGATCCTGAGAATTTCGGTAAATTATGGGCCACTGAAGTGTTGATGGCGATATTTTCCAGTTCAGGGCCTTCGTGAATGCACCACGGCTGAATTCTGAAATCTGGTGCCGAGAGCTCTCCCAATGTAGGTTCACGGTTGTTGTTTTTATCTCCGTAGTAGTCATTGAAAGTGGGTTCTCGTCTTGGCACTTGTCGAGGTTGAGGGGGTGGTGGATATCTAGGGGGTTGTACTGGACCAGCTGCATTTCGGTCCTCTGGTGGTTCTTGATTTCTTCTGATTGCCTCCCTATCACGAGCTCTTCTGTTTCTGATGAGTTGTTCTGGATCGTCCACAAATGGAAGTGGCACCTCATCATTTCGCTCGTACAGGTTTATCTCGTCATCATCCTGATAGTCATGGTGGCTTCCTTCGCGAGACATGGTTGAAGCGCGTATTGATTTAAAGAACTTATCCGATGGCTAATTCCCCGGCAACGGTGCCAATTTGACGGAGCCCACTGCACTGTCGTTAAGGTGCAATGTTCTCTGTACAAATAAATTTATATTTTCCGCTACTCGCGACTTCACTACTGGGTAGTAAGTGGTAAGTAGGGGTCGAACCCAAGGGAATTAGGGGGATACGTTGTTCTTTAAGGGATTTGTACAGCGAGGGAGCGTGTTTTAAGGTTGATTGAGATTTTAGCGGTTATGACTAAGTGACTTTTTGGTTGTTTTTTGTTTTGAGTGCGGAAAAGTAAATTACAGAAAAGTAAATACAGAAATTAAAATACTGAAAATAAAAGAGAAAGGGAGAAGACTTACAGTGGGTGATGCGTGATTTGCGAGTCCTCCAGAAGATGAGCGGTTGATGTTTGCAGTTATACTAATATTAAAAGTAAATACAGGGGGGTTTTGTAATCTCAAGAAAACATTCGGTTTCAGGGGCCTTGTATCATAGTTGTTTATCATTGACCGCTAATGATCATACTAAGTGTTCAAAGATGAATCGAGGCCATTTCTAAGCGTAAGACTTGCAACATCGTTTAAAACACTTGTTCTACTTTAGACTAATTCCTCCTTTCGAAGTATCTTAACCTTATGTGCATCCATTTGATCTTCTGTTACGATTTCCCAAAATGGTTTTTTAGATAAGTCGAACTCCTCAGATAAGTTTTGCTTGTTACAGCTTCCACTTACCGAGTATGTTCACGAATCCCCACGGAAGAGCTTTGCTTGTTACGTACAGCTTCCACTCAACCTTGGAAATTCTGACTATATATGGCACATAGAACAAGTTTTGAACACAAAGATGCACTAGGTGCAGGGTCTAAAACATTTTACAATACAAGTACACCCCTTTAACCGAATAAAGAGTTTAGCTACGAATATCCATAGAGGTGGATACCATAGCTAAATACTCGGGGGTTTTTGAAAACAGTAAGAGGAGAGGGGGTGGAATACTCAAGAACCAACAGGAGTATTCCTAATTCCTACTGAATACTCAAGAACCAACAGGAGTATTCTCTACATTATTATAATACTCAAGAACCGACAGGAGTATTATAATTTCAAACCAAACTTACAAGTAACAAACTTTTAGAGAGAGAAGTGTTTATTGATTTTGGAATTGTTGGATTTGTGGATTTGTGGATGATTTTTACAAAGGAATTGGCTAGTATTTATAGCCATGGGAGAGGGATGAGAGCCATACACTTGTCACATGGGGAGAGGAGGAGCAAGGAGGAGAAGCCACATGGGGGGGGAGGCTAAGCCGCCGGTGGCCGGTCATGGGGAGGAGAAGCCGCCGGTTGGAAGAGGAGGAAGGGAGGGGTGAGGTGGCTTGGCCACCCCATGAGTCATCTCTTCTTCCCAAAGCCGCCGGTTACTAGGAGATAAGAATGAGTTTTGTGTAGTTTTGTGCAGTCTTTCCACAAAACTATCAGTCCAATTTTGCTCCGGTCTGACTTTGGTTGTTCCTCGGTTTGATTTGAATTGAGTAATTCAATGTCAGGATCTTCAGATTTCTGCATTCAGCGTCTGATCTTGACCTTGGAATGACTCGTAACATCTTTTCAGCGTAAAATCCTCTCCTTCGCGTGTTTTCTCTCTAAGTGCCAAAATACCCTGTAGAAATATATCGGGACTAACAAGCAGAAGTTAGATAGACAAACAGTCTAATTTGGTGGGTTTTACTATTTTTTTGATTCGTATAATTATGGTCCATCACAGTTCACAAAGTCTTTCTACTACGGACGCGAGCCTTGGAACAATGAGAAGTTTTCCCCACCACCCTTCGAACTTGAAGTCCGCGAGAAGATCAACAACAAAGAGCAATCCTGGGACGAAACTTTGGACGAGTACTTGGCGTACTTTGACACCATTGTGACGAGCTGCCCACACCATGGATTCACCAACTACGATCTTCTTTAAAGGTTTCTCAATGGGATGATGCCATATGAGTGGAATTGGCTTAATGACGCGGCAGGAGGCTCGGTAAATAACTTAAACATGGATGATCTTTGGAAATTGATAAACGATTTGGCCGCAAGGTCAAGACCAAGAGAAGATCAGGCCGAGCCACTCGAGGACGTTACAACGGAGCTGGCATCTAGCAACCAGCAATTGGCCAACATGGTACACCAAATCCAGGTCGAAAGCGAGGAATCATGGGTGGCTCAAAAAGAAACATCAAACCAGCTCTAGGACCTCAATAACAAGCTGCCCAAATCAGTACCAGTACACATTTTCGAAATGCCCAAGGAAGCCCAGGTCCACATTGCCGAGCCACTCGAGGACAAGGAGGGAGAATTGGCAGCTAGCATCCAGCAAATGAGTGCCCCGATACACCAAGACGAGGTCGAAAATGAGGAATTCTGGGCGGCTACACAACAGATCTGGGACCGCATTGCCAAATGCCCAAATCAATTTTGGTCCTAACTGAAGAGTTGCCCGAGACATACCCAGACCTCAGTGCCGAACTGCCCAAAACAGACCCGGACCTCTGTATGATTGCCCCCGGAGACCATATGAATGACGAGGATGAGGACTCATGGTTGCCTGAAGAAGAGCTCCATTCAGATTATCCCTGGGAGTTAGAAGAAGAACTGCCCAAATCAGGCCCGGTCCTTATCACCAATCCATCCGAGGAAATCACAGTCCTAACTACCGAGCCAACAAAAGTCCCGGACCTCTTTGCCGAACTGTCCAAGAAAGACCTAGTCCTCACTGTCGGAGCACCTGAAACAGACCCAGTCCTCATGGTCGATGTGCCCCAACTTAACCCTTCGTGTTTTATGCCAATCATAGCCACCGAAGATCATATAATAAATAATGATGAGGTGCAAGGGGAGTTAGAGGAGGAGCATGAGCCAAAAAAGCCGACAAAGGAACTCTCACTCGTCACAAGCCAAGGAAAACCGCATGAAAACTCACTCGTTCCAAGACAACCATCCATCACTGCCACAATGAAGAGGATTGGCAGAGGCGCATGCTTAATGTCGCCTACATTTAATGGCACAAAACCAAACTTCCAAACTCGCAAAGGTGCCAACTATTCAAACATGAAGAAGCGGCAAAGACATGGGCCGAAAGAATGGAAACCCAAAAGGAGTAACAAGCGAGCACGACTCATTGGACCAGCAGCTATGGTCAATGAAGCCTCACCCTCTCGGAGCAAAAGGGCAGCCGAGAAGAAATTCGACCTCACACGCCCTTGGGACCCGACCTTATGATCCAGGAATGAGGTACTGTCGAGCTAACGACGTTAAACAAATGCACTGGTCGGGAGGTAACCCGACACCTATTTTACTTTCAGTAATTTTATTTTCTGTCATTTAGTTTTTACCGTAAGTCGCTCTCACCCACTTTTTGTATAGAAGGAATGTCTAACATGTAGGAATCGGTTTTTGGAGCAAGATCAGATCAGCCAGGCAGCTTCCGAGAAATTACCGGGCCTGCGCTGAGAGTTCAAGGCCCCAGCCGAACTCCCTCGATTATCCATCTCCGAGGCATGTCGTTCCACGACACGACACAGTAAAAGGGAGTTCAGTTCTTCTCTTTTCCTTAATGTGATTTCCTTCTCTTTTATATATTTGCATGACTTTTGAACTAAAGCACGCCTTCGTTCAAAAGTGTGGGGTGAGAACCGCTTTTGTACATAATTAACATGTTTTTCTTTTTCCTTTTCCCTTAATAGTATCTTTTTGAAAATATGAACTTGAGAATGTGAAAAAGATAGATCTAAATTCATGCATTTACCTTGTGAAAATTCAACTGTTTAAAAACTTAGAATGTAACTTCTCATTTGTCCCTTTGTGCTGAGTATACAGGGGATGTGGAGTTGACATAAACTGCCCTAGAGAGGCTTGGCAAGCAATCGAAGGATTGAATCTAACTATATGGTTTTCGAAGTCAGTGGAGGCTGCACTTCGGGTTTCAGTGAAGATTGAAGTCATCTCCACCGTGCAGCGTTTATGCAAGAGGCGGGACGGGAATCAAACCGTCCTATCTCTAGTCCTAGTAGCCGGGAAAACAAATGAGCGACCCTCATTTTGACCCGCGCGAAACGGCGAGGATGAGAAAGAGCGGGGAGGTATTTCCATATGCTCGCGGGCGATGATTGGACCTCCCAAAAAGGCTGAGAAAATGGACTAGCAAGTCACAAAGAAGCAAAAGCTCAAAGAAGCTAATCAAAGGCCAAAGGCCAAAGTTGTGAAGGTTTTAACCGAACAAAAGTGAAGAAACTCCAACTCAAAATCCAAGGCCAAAGGCCGATTCACTACAAAAGTTGTCCCTCGCCAAAAAGAAATCAAAGTGCTCAACTCAGTGAATCCCGAACCGAATCACGTGCTAGAGAAAGCTACAAGGAAACCATATAGTGCGAGTCGATCCCAAGAATGCAGTCAAGGAGCCTGAAAAGGGCTATCTCCCGAAACATCCGAATTAATTTGCATCTCGGCGCGAAGGTACAAGTATCAAGTTTCTTCTAAGTATTTACACGGTTTAATTTGGTAATAAGTAAGTAATGCATGAATTAAGATAAATCTAGTCCCACAGTCTCACTTTCATATTTAAAAGTTTTTACTTAGATTGTGTGTGCCGCCCTTTAAAAAGCATTGTTCGGGACGAACAACTAAAAGTGTGGGGTGATCTGATGGACCATAATTGTATGAATCATAAACCCACCAAATTAGACTCTTTGTCTATTTAACTTTTGCTTGTTAGTTCTGATATTTATCTATAGGGTATTTTGGAGTCTAGAGAGAATACAGGCTAAGGAAGAGTTTTAAAGCTAAAAATAAAGTACGAGTCATTCCAGGTCACGACCAGATGCCGACTGTACAAATATCATGAACCTGACGTGGAATCACTCAAAACAAGTCCAATCGAAGAGCAACCAGAGTCAGTCCGGAGCTGAAATGGACCGATGGCTTTTGTGGATGAGATCACAAAACTCACAACCTCTCCCCTCATGCCACATGGGCGGCGGATTTCTCCCCTTCTCCTCTCTTCCACAAGCTTCTCCTCCCTTCTCCTCACATGGGGGGGAGGGCGGCTAGAAGAGATGATGACGTCATCCGATGGCTTTTGTACTCCTCCTCCCATTCCATGCCAAGTGGCTAGCTTCTCCTCCACATTTTACTCATCTCTTGGCCTATAAATAGACATCCTCCTTCCCTTGTAAACATATCCCACAATCACAAGTTCTTTAGAGAGATAGAGGGCTTAACCCTCTTCTCTTCACTTTCAATACACATTTTGTTCTTCATTTTGGAGCTACTTTTCCTTGCTTGGATCTTGCTTAGGAGCTCCTCTCCTCCACTTATTGTAGGTACAAAAGCCACGGCTTGTCCTTTACTTTCTGTATATATTGTTCTTACTTTAAAGTTATTCTCCTTTTCGGTATCCTTGTTCAAAGTCATGGTTTGCTTGTATTCCTTGACATGAATAAAAGTAGCTAAAGCTTGTATTCGGTAGAGGGAGTATTTATATCATAAACCGTTCTAGACTCTATGCTTAATGCTACTTAGTGTTTCAAAACTTGTTCTATATGTGCCACATATTAGGTTAGAACTTCCAAGGTTGAGTGGATGCTTGAAATGGCAAAACTCTTCCGTGGGGTTCGTGAACATACTCGGGTAAGTGGATGCTTGAAATGGCAAAGCTTATCTGAGGAGTTCGACCTCTTTAAAACACCATTTGGATTGATCGGAAATGATTGATCAAATGGATGCACATAGGCTAGTATACCTTGAAATGGGGTGCTAGTCTAAATAGAACAAGTGCTCTATGACCTTGAAATGGGCTAGACAGTGTGGCAAATCAAGTGCTTGAAATGGCATTGATACACTTTTGAACACTTAGTATGATCATTAGAGGTCAATGATGAACGATGATATGATATGAAACCCCTAAACCGAATCCTTTCCTTACAGTCTATTATAAACTGTTGTAATTTACTTTCAGTTCTCAAAGCACACTCAAACCCAACCCCAATCGCATTTAATTTATGCATAAGCTTCATTAAAGAACAACTAATCCACCAATTCCCTTGGGTTCGACTCCTACTTACCACTTGCTACCCAGTAGTGAAGTCGCGAGTAGCGGAGATATAAATTTATTTTTGACGTTTGCACACGACGACTGTGCGTCCGTCAACTGTCGTTCCCATCCGACAGACAATTACCGTCAAATATGAATCACACGAGCGACACCAATGTATTCACGAACAACCATTCCGAACCCCGAAACACCCAAAATTTTGTATGGCACCTAATTCGATAGGTTCAAAATTAAAAATTACAACAGCACACATGAATTGGATTGTGTGATTTTGTCTTTCAAAAATCTAGGGCTTGAAATAGTGAAACGTATATTTGACTTGATATTTGTGGGATTCGAAGGTTAAAATATACACTATCATTTCCTAATATACCCTTATTAGCCATTAAAATGATTAAAATATTATTTATGTCAAATTAATATTGATTTATCAAAACCGTTTAGATTATCAAATCAACGGATATATAGATATATAAATCTCACTCTACGTACGGTCTCTCTTTGGCTTCATTTTGCTTCAACTTAATAAAAATACCATGTTTTTGGGCCTTGTGAGATGAATTTTCAAGAATTATCGACGAAGGAATTTCTTCTGGCGCTCTGCAAGCTGAATAAGATCTCGTGACGAACAGCTTTTTATTTTGTATTTTCTTTAAGGCAAAGGCTATGCCAAACAAATTATGAGAATTTTTCCGCTTATTAAGAGTTCTTCATTTTATATTGATGGGTATAACTGATTCAGTACAAGATTCAAAGCTTTCAACTATTATCTTTTTTAGCAACTGGACGGTCTTTTAGGACACCTCAATCCTCATCCAAATATTCGTCAACATATATTCATCAATTAAGCACATGTCTCATCGACACCTCTATCAATTCAAGTCTTTCAACACAATATATCCAATATTGAAGCATAATTAACTCTTTACATTCCATCATTAATTCCATATCAAAATCCACAACCGAAACAAACAATTTTTTTTTATAGGAAGACACAAGTCAACAAAACAACATGAGCAGAGCTCGGAAACAACTAGGAAATAGAACCTAGCAGCATAGGGAGTGCCACTGAAGAAGACCAACTCCAATTCGCAGCCTTTGCTAGTTTTGCTAGATGATCTGCAACAGCATTAGCTTCCCTGGGAACCAAAGAAATTCTCCAATCGTCATGCACCGCCAACAGCTTCAAACATTGCACTAGCCAATTTGCGCCTTGGATTGACCGACGGCTTCTTTGTGTTAATAATGAAAACACTTCCGCACTATCCGTTTCAAAAATGCATCTGATCCATCCTTCTTCGACAGCCCAGTCCATTGCGCAACTGATTGCAAGTCCTTCTGCCTCCACTGAGTTATTTATTCCTACGACTGGTCTCGCTTTAACTACTACAAATAAACCTTCCTTATTCCTCCCCACACAACTGATTCCGGCCCTCTTCAACTGCCTATCCCAAGCTCCATCACAGTTCACTTTGACATACATGTCTGTCGGGGCCTCCCATACATCTACACCTTCCGACTGCAAAGTAGTAAACATGAAATTAGGTCGTAGAAACTGGGTGACAGACGCCTTGACCGAATTAGCCGATGCCACTGCATCCAGGCCTCTTGACCCATGACATAATAAATTTCCGTTATACCAAATCAGTCTCGCCCCATAGAATATGAGCGAGAAATTATTCATACAAAACCAGATCCAATCTTCTGTTGTTTGAAACTGAACATTTAGGAAGCTAACATCAACTCCCATACTACTCCAGAACAATTTAGCCCACCAACAAGAATTAATGATATGTAAAGATGATTGTAGGATTCTTATTCTTATCCAACAATCTTAATCGGATCAATTAACAGTTCAATTCCAAATTCACTCAAGAACCCTAATGAATAAATTGACAAATGAATTGAGATTGGACACACCGATTTAAGGCCCGTGGTTCAGCACAAGTGCCTAATCCACGTTGAGCTACTCAGGCTCGATATGCACTATCTTCCACACCGAAATCACCAAAACGCGTCGGACTCAGTTGAAGTGTTACACACTCACGGTCGACTATTCAACCCAGCAGTTCCCACAACATGAGAACGCAATCTCACAATCTCTCACTCGAGTACAGTCGGCAGTACACAATCAACGGAAGCCCTATGCTATCTTTTCTGATTATCGGAGAGAGAGAGAGAGAGCGAATCAAATGAATGAATGCAGCGGACAGAATAAGCCCTAACTAAACGCAGCAGAGCTTAAGATGCCAGGTTGAGCAGCAGTCGTCAGATTCATCTTGATGGATTAAACGGCAGCCGTCCGATCTGATTTAAACAAGCACAATCCGCGCTCTTGAAAACCAGCTCCTGATTGGTCCATTCATATCTTCAGTGACGACCCATTTGAGCGCCAACTCTCGGCATTGATTGAAACGGCAGCGTTCCATTAAACGCCAACAGCAACGATGTTAATCCGTAATTAGTGACGAGTACCAGAAGCCTTTAGCGACCACATTCCCTGCAACAGGAATCTGCTTCAAATCTCAACAAATCTCCACCTGAAGCTGAGTTTCCATGTTAGCCTTACTCCAGCAGCTTCATCACCCGCCCTTGCCGGCCAAGCTGCAGTGCATATCGAATTAGAGTATCAGCTCGGTACCTGCAAATCATCACAGAGCAAACTAACCTACAAACAGCAAGTCTAAGCAATGCTTAAACTTGATGCTTGAAATCACTTCAGTGTCCATATCTGCAAGATTTTTTGCAAGACATAAGGCAGACTGGGAATCTGAGAAAACAATTGGGATTCCCTTAAACAATTTACATTCATGCAGCAGCCCTTTAAGCCAAATAGCTTCCTTAACTGACTCACTAAGTGCAATGTATTCAGATTCAGTAGTGGACATGGCAACAATAGACTGCATTTGAGACTTCCAACTAACACAGTTTTTACCAAAAGTGAAATAAAATGCGGTAGTGGATTTTCTACAATCCCTTTCTACACCGAAATCAGAATCCACATATCCAATGAGTTCAAGCAAGTCAGTTTTCTTAGAGTAGCATAGACCAACATTCAGAGTAGATCTTGATCGTTCGCAAATATAGCTAAAGTATTCGAATAATAATCCAAAAACTTATGCTAAGTCACGTCAATCAAAACATTTGTAATGACTCGGGTGAACCGAGGTCGAACCCAAAAGATAGGTGATTAAACTAATGGTGCTAACAATAAGATTAGAATGTCTATTGTTTGGGGGGTCTATTCTTCAATCCAAAGTGAGATTAAATTTGCAAAAATGTTTAACAATCAATTCAAAGATGACTAGGGATTACTTCCCCACCTAGACAATTATTATGACAATGGAACGATATACCAATGATGAAATCACATGCACACGTATAGAATTTAGCTCATGCAACATTAATACTAAGTTCAACTCGCGCTACAACCTAGTATCAAGAGGTTACATCTCACATAGCACCTCACACCCGCGCTCTATTGGTACTATAGAACATGAATTTCTAGCCTCACACTCGCGCTCTATTGGCTAAACAAACATGTTCTTGTTAAATCCAAGCAATTCTCATTAGGTTAATGAATTATCCAACTAACTCAAAAGTCTTAATGCTTCTTCATTTAGTTCATTGAAGTCATGTTGATCAACATGAGCTACATCAAACATGAGATCAAGCAAAGTTCCCATTGAGGACATTTCACAAACACCTTATAGGCAACTTGAAACATTAAGTTCAAATGAAGAAGATTCATGTGCAAACTCATTCATCAATGGCATATATAGTGGTCACAATGTCACACACATGTCTAAGGGATCCATAATCCCCAATCAAGGTCACTACTCACTCATGGTGAGATTACAATCAAAAGCAAATGAAAGAGATGGAGTTTAGGAATCTAAAACCAATATGAGATTGAAGAGTATGAGAATCTTTGTTGTTGATCTTCTTCTTCACTCAATCCACCTTGAAATTCGTGCCAGATGCTCCTCAAAATCCGTGCCAAAAAGTCCTCCTTTGTTGAGATCTAAAAGTTTCTATTTATAGCCAAAGTTAGGGTTTCCGGTACTGTAGCTTCTGTCGGTCGACTGGCGGGAGCTGGTTTTCCCAGTCGGTCGACTGACGCTGAAAATGTGGCTGACGAAGGGATTTGCCAATCGGTCGACTGGCTTGTTGAGTCGACCAACTCGATTGAGACGCCTGGAGGTCCATCTGAGAAGTTCCCCAACTCGACCGACTGGAGGTGGCGAGTTGACCGACTCGAGCTTTTGAGCTGTCCAAGCTTCATGTCAGTCGGTCGACTGGATGGTCCAGTCGACCGACTCGATGGAGATGCTTGAGGAGCTCACTGGGACGTCTTGCAACTCGACCGACTGGAGCAGGGGAAACTGCCAGTCGGTCGACTGGAGCTCCTTTATGCCCAAACTAGCTCAAATCTTCGAATTTTCCCCGAATTCTCGTGTTAAGGTCCTGAGCTCAATGGATGGTTGCTCCAAGCCTGAAATGCAATAATAATGGTCAAATGGCATCGAAATAGCATCGTGAATGGACCAAAACTCTTCGTAAATAGGTATGTAAACGAGTCGAGGATTCGACTCATCAAAACACTCCACACTTAGAGTTTGATTGTCCCGAGCAAACAATAAGAACAAGCCAAAGAGAAACAAAGGGTAAACTTTATTTCTAACTATTTTAACACCTATTTACAACCTAACTCCTTTTCGTAGGTGTGACGAGTGCATTTAGCATATGCACCAAGCCTTTAAACCCCTAGGCTACCCTAGTGGACGAGTTATAGTCTCGTGAGAGTTTTAAAAAAAGGGAATACTCACAAATCCCAAGTGCACTTATCCCATGAGAATTGAATTCAAGAGTGTTTAACCAAGGCTATGATTTCTCAAAGCAAATTCCTCACCCCACGCTAGGGCTATCATCACAATACCATCAAAAGGACTTTCGAACCACTTTGAGTACCTTTGAGATTGTGCATTCAAGGTCATCAATACTAGAGCTATCAATCGTCTCGTCCAAATGTCTATTCATTTTTAAGGTAATACAATAGAAGTAGAGCTTTTTAGATTGCACAAAAAGTGTCAATCGCTCGCCTATGCTAGCTAGGGCTAATCCACGGGCTTGCGACATGGAACTCGTTCCCAAGTTTTAGGCGCTTAAGCCGTAATCCATAAGGGAAGAGGAGTTCGACACGAGAGTTCTTTACAAACAAGTCATAAACCAAATGAATACTCCCATGCAAGCACATGGGTCGTCCAAGAGTTGTTCCAACTAGCACACAATGCAAATGTTGAATCCCGCACAAGTAAATAATGATGGAAGAACATAGAGTCAAGTTTTAAGTGCCTCTTATTTTCTTTTCTTTCTTTTCTTTTTTTTGAATGGCCTTTGGCCTACAAATGCTTTCAAGGGGGGACTTACCTCCCTAACCCCCGGCATTTGTATCATTTATCATTTTTTTTGCATCAAACGGGGCTTCGCCCTCTTTTGACTCCACACTTAAAACTTGACAATATGTTCGAGGAGTATATGGAATGTGCGGGAAACAAACATGAGTAAGGCACCGTGTTAGAGAACTCAAGTCACCAAGGAATATTCAAGGGGTCTAAGTTTTTCATGACGATTTTTAAAAGTGCTTGCTATAGCTTGATCCAAGGTATTTCAACGAAAATACTTAGAGAATTAGATAGACAAGAGATAGCAATGATATTGGTTTTCAAGAATACATATTCAATGGACTAGGTCGGTTCTAAGTTCAAGATCCAATAAATGTGGCAAATAGGCTAGATGTGATTTATAGGAATTGGAATCGATAGTCACAAGCCTATGTGGTTAAGAACACTCTAATGTAGGGATAAGGTGCAAAAGATGCAAGTGTCCATCAAAAATGATATGCAAGGCATGCAAACATGTGAACTATGCGCATAGAACCACTCCACACTTAACTCAAGCTTAGTCCCTAAGCGCAAAGAATGATAAAATAAAGGCAAAAGCGCATAGGAACTCCCCTCGTTTGTAGAGCCGATGACAAAACTCATGGGAGTGAGAAATACCCTTTTGGTTGCAAATGTAGACAAGAAGGTGAATTTTGAACATGAGAAGAATATAAAGGTGCATGTCCTGTAGAGTGAACAGTAGGAATGGTAAACACCTTCAATATCATATGAAATGTAGCATACAACCAAAAGCTAGTCAAGGGCAAATCACTCAAAATGGCATACATCATCCAAAATTTGCGCCAAAAGGCGACTTAACATCCAAAACAATCATCCAATGTAACAAGTAAAATAGGAGATACACATTTGAGTACTAAATGAAACATGGAATCATGATGTAGCCTCGTCGTCTCCGGGCCTGAGAGCTCTAGCAGAATCTCCAACACCTTCCTTGTTTGGTATCGTGGCACCAGTGTAGTGCGAGCTCTCCTCTCTAATGGAAGACTCCCTGAGTGGTGTGCCCACCTCCTCGACTCTAGAAGCTGGCGTGGTAGGCAAGGGGGAGGCGCCACGAGGGACAGAAAACTCTGGAGTAGCTAAGGAAGCAACTGGGCCACCAGAACCTCTGACCATGGATAAAACTGTGGACCGGAGCCACTCCCACTCCTGGCGAGCTCTCGCATCAGACTCTCGAACAAAATCCTCAATGCGAGTCAAGCCGCTCCTCAAATCAGCCACTCCACCCTTCAGGTCAGCAATGTCAGAGGAGGTCCTCTGTCTCCACTCGGTCAGATCATCTGTGGCAAGGGGAGGTCTCTCCACAGCAGCATCAACGTGAGGCAAATCATCCTGAATAAGCAGCTCCTCAGGAATAGGGGCATCAGGCTCGTCGGCCGGAGGAGGGGAATGGATAGGGGAGGCAAGAGGGGAAGGGGTGAGATGGGTGCTGCAATACAGTGGATTCGCCCTCTTGAACAACCGCCTCCTATACGCGGCATTAGTCACGAGGTCAGGCTGATGAGGCTTCATGTCCACCTCCCAAGTCTTCCCGTCCTTCTTGATGATGTGCATACGCTTCATGGTCTTCAGAATAAGAGTACTCTTGGAAGGTTTGGGGCATCCCTCGTGGCCGAAGGTGAAGTTACACCTTAAGGCAATCAAAGTAATCAAAGAGCCTCCTCCTAAGGCGCGGTTCCTCGCACCCTTCTTCACAATGTTCTTAAAACGAATAGCAAGGGTAGCGAGCCAATCGATGCCCTCCTTGTGATCAATGGCTAGCATGAGGTCCATGTCCGGGAGAGTGAATGAACGAGCCTTCGCCATCCGGGTGTTAATCCCAATAGCAATGAGATGATGGATTATCTTCCACACCGGGTCGGTGATCACCAAAGAGTTATATGATGAAATGAACCACTTGTTCCTCCCTGAAATCTGCTTCCAGAATCTGCTCAGATCATGCTCGGTGTATTTCCAGGCTATGGCATCATAAGGAGGGAATCCCAACCATTCACTGATCACACTCTCCTTAATCGCAAAATTCCGTCCACCCAACACAAACTTCCAATAATATTCCCTTCCTTCCTCCCCCTCCTCTCTGATCCAATCAAACGAGCTAATAAACTCTTTCACAACCCTCTCATAGCATCCAGGATCATCATTAAGCAAAAAGGCCAAACCACAACTAGTGAGGCGTGAATGTACCTCATCCGTGACGGCGCTATCAATTCCACGGAGGAGTCCCATGTCGGGGTAGAGAGTGGGGATGACAGTCTTCCTCACGATCGTGGCAAGATTGGTCCGGTGAGTCTCATATGTAAATGCTAGAGGCTCCGAGAATGGGTAAGGAGTCGGGAAAGGTAACGGTCCATCCAATGGTCCCTCATTTGGCAATATCGGGACAATAGCACTGGAGGACGGTGCAAAAGCTGGAGGAGAGGGTACTCTCGGAATGGGTGGCACGGGAGCTCTAGGCAATGAGGGCAAAGGGACTCTTCTCTTCTTCGCCGATTTCCTCGGTTGTTGATTTTTCTTTTTGGGACGAGGTGCGGGGGAAACCGGTGTAGCGTCCAATTCCTTGTCCGAGGATGAGCTAGAGTCTGCTAGCGAAGCTCTGAACTGCTTCCTCTTGCGAGAGACGAGAGGCATGTCATCCTCGTCGTCTTCGCTTTGCTCAATGATGCGCTCAACTCTTGTAGGCTCATGGGCAACCTCTTTCCCCTTTGATGTGGATTGAGACGAAGAACCGGCACGAGGCATGATTGAACTGATGATCAAACTGAGCAAAAATCCACTGAAATCCAATCCAGTCGGTAGACTGGTGCTGCAGGGAAATGCCAGTCGGTCGACTGGCTGGTGATTTTTAGGGCACAAATCAAGGTTTTGAAATCGGCCTCGGTGACTCGAATCAGTGGTTGGGTTATGTAGGCGGACGAATGGTGAGTAGTTTGGGATGTCGGATGGGTGCTGGAGGTGCCGGAGGAAGCAGATCGGCCGGTGGTTTGGATTTCCGATCTAATCGGGGGTTGCGGCTAGGTTGAACGGAGCTGGCGGGATGAACGCGGTGGGATGGCAATGGCTAGATGACGGTGATGCGAGGGTGATGGGTGGATGTAGGTCGGAGTGGATGGAGGTTGGAGGTTCGATGTATGAGAGACTCGGGCGATTGGAGAAGGTTTGGGGGTTGGATGAAATGGGTTTGAAAAGCGGAAAAGGGGTTTTGTGATAAGAGGATTCCAGTCAATCGACTGGGAGGCGAGTCAACCGACTCGATTGGCAAAAAAAAAGGTCCTTCTGAGGGTCCATCTACTCAACCGACTGGGCTATTGGCCTTCCTCCAGTCGATCGACTGGGACTAGATTTCAGCTTCCATGAATTTTTTTCTTCTTTTTCGAACTCCCCAACTCCACACTTAAGATTTTTACTCCGCACCACGAAATAGCACCACACAATAATCATACAAATTCAATTCAAACATAGTCATGCTTCACCAAGAAATCACTAGCATAAACATATTTCGCAATAAAACGCAAGCTAGGATCAAAGACTCCACACTCAAGACATCACCGTCACAAAGATAATTCATGTAAGCACAATTCTACCCAAGCACACCAAATCATGCATTTTGGATCAAGCAAGCACCAAGTCCACTGAACAGGCTGTCGTCGTACCTGTGCAAAAACAATTTATAATTTCCTCGCGATGAACTGTGGGTTAGCACAATGGCAAGCAAGGGTCGAACCCAAGGGAGCTAGATAGCTACTACTTTGTTCTGTAATGGAGAAAGACAAGAAACTAATGTGAGAGTAAAGGTTAGTGAACAAAAGCAAGGCACGAAAATAAGAGGGGGTTTTATCAATCAGAGAAGATATTCAGGTTAGGGTTTTATTCAATTGTGACTACGTTTATCCTTGATTTCTAAATGTTTATTCTTGCTTCTTAGGGTTACTCCTGGTCTGGTTATAACCGTTTTAATTCTAGCAAACCTAATACTCCTGGTCTGGTTATATTAGGTTTCGTGCAACTACTTATTCTAACTGGGTCGGTATCAAATAAGCAGTGAATGGATAGTAAGAATCACTAGGTTAAGTTGTACCCTTTCGGATCTCCCCTTAACCTAATAATTCAAACTGATAATTTGCACAAGAACTAAATAGAATGCAATAATAATAAGTAAGATCAGAATCTCAAAACAATAGTCACAATTATTTAACCCTAACCCGAATAATCGGATTAGTTACACATAGCCATGGAATAACAATACAATAAATAAAAGGAAACAAGGATTCTCACTAAAACCGAATGAAGAACAAGCTGGCCGTGCAAGGCTGAGAAGCGGCGGAAGCAAGGAGGAGTAAGGAATGAAGACCGGCTGTGCAAGGAGGAGCTCACGGCGGCTGATGGAGGAGATGGGCGGCGGACCAAGTTAGCTCTAGGGCACACGGCTAAGTGATGAATGGGATTGATTATGCCTTGCATTGCACCTCCTTATATAGGGATTTGAAAACCCTAAATCTTTGCTTGATGAGCAAGCTACTTGATCTTCTTGAAAACCCTAATATCACATGTAAATTGGGCCGGCTGCTGGATTTAGGGCTTGGACTTTCTTTTTCCGAAGTTACTGTTCACGGCCCGAAATCACTATTCACGCCGGAATCACTATTCATGCCGGAATCACTGTTCACGCCGGAATCACTGTTCACGCCGGGATACTGTTCATGTCGGAGTTACTGTTCACGAGCAGAAAAACACTGTTCACGATGCTCCTCTGGCCTTGATCTTCAATTGCGATGTTTTGGGCATGAAAATGCCGTCTTTTAAGCGCGATTCCTCCTAGAGCTTCCAAATCACCTGAAATGCAAAACAACACTAAAAAGTAACTGTTCGCATAATAAAGTGCTGAACTGGTGGGATTTGATGACTCGATGAGTCGTATAAATACGGCTCATCAAACCACCCCACACTTAAACTTGTTCGTCCCGAACAAGAACTATGTCATAAGAGGAATGAATAATGTAAACACCACAATGCTTCGGTCATCCTAGACGTGCTACATGGACATGAATCGATTACTCTAGATCTCGCCTGTTATGCATGCTTGCTACTAATATCTTTGTGCGAAAACATGGGTTAAAGATACGTGTTACCTTTGGGTCGAGATGCAAATCAATTCGGATGTATCTGGAGATAGCCCTGTTTAGACCCATGAACCCTCATTCTCGGACTCGAACTCGAACTCGCTGCTATATGGTTACGTCTCGCTGCTTTTTCTTGCACGTGATAGATTCGGGCTCAAGTACTGGAGTGCTTTTCGGCCAGCTATAGCGTCATCTGATTTGGCATTCTCGATGACGCTTTTCACATGTGGGACGTGTGGACTATCACAATGGTGGTGGAATTTTTCTTTGTGGTGCGGATTGTGACTTGCTCAAACCTACTTGCTCTCACTCATCATCGTCCTTTTGACTCGGGTCAAGCCAAGGGTCGCTTGTCTATTTTCCCGGCTACTTGGACTAGAGTTTGGACGGTGTGAAGTATTCCCGTCCCAACCAACCGCAAAGGTGCCGCAGTGGCGGAGCAGACTCGTACTATGTTGCCTCGAAGTGCTAGCCTCCACAAGCTCCACATAACCATATATCCTGAGTCCGGTCTTTGAATGATCTGTCAAGTCTCTCTAGGGCATTGCTATCAACTCCACATCCCTGTTTATCTCAACTAGCAAAGGCTCGCAAAATTTTAAGATCACATGTTAGTCGCACAAATCAATTTTCACCAAAGACATGCATGTAATCGGTTCTATCTATTTCACCTAATCATTATCCAATACTGCAAGTCTAGGAAATAGTGAAGTATCATGTACAAAAATTTTAAAAATGACTCGAAACGTGCTGACTCTGTGCAGGGTGCAGTAAATAAACGTGCTAACTCGATAACTGACTCTCCCACCCCACACTTTTGAAATGAGCCGTGTCCTCACGGCACGACTCAAGTCAAGACACACAATGCATGCAATAAAACAAAGGGAAATAAGAATAGAGTAAGGACAGGCACTTGCCTCGTGCGTGCGTGGCAATGAGAGATGGCTGATAATTCTCCTGTGAGTCCTCGAAGAGCACCATTGGAGCTTGTATCGCAGCGTGAGTTTGTTGCACACCGAAAGGTCTGCGTCAATGACATTAAGACGAATAAAAGATTCCCAGGATGTTGGAGGAGTCACAGCGGTCTCGCTTAAAACCCAACCTCCTTAGACTCGTAAGTCTTTGTGACAGAATCTTTAAACGCTCATGTTTCTCGACGCAACTTATTCGAGGTGTGAACTACTCATGCTAGATACAGTCTGTTGCTAACATCTCTGATACGTTCGCCTCTGTCCCTGCATGAAGATCATTTTCTTTCCCAAGTACAATGTGACAATAATGACTCATAAATAAACATAGTAAATAAATAAACTGAAATGTAAAGACATGCAAACCGTGCAGGGCTGCCTCCCTGCGAGCGCCTTTGTTTAACGTCGTTGGCTCGACAGTACCTCCTGTAGGGATCACAAGTTAGGATCCCATGGGCGTGTGAGGTCATACTTTTGCTCAGCAACTCCTTCAGTTCGTCCATACTGCTCATCCAGCTGTTCACTCGGTTCTGCTCTCCAATAATCAGGTGGTTTCTTCCTCACATATCCCCGAGAAGGTGAGTGTGTCTTGGCCATAGCTGTTGGCCTGGTAGTCTGTATAGCCTGCTCTGGTGGGTCTGGAACTAGGGTGGCATACTCTGATGTGTGCACAATGTCTGGCGGTTTCCTTGCGCATGGAAGGTTTGCATCCTCATAGACATAAAAATCAGCTTCCTTACCACCGAATGATAATGACAGTAAGCCTATGCCCATGTCAATCCTGGTCTGGGTGGTGTGGAGGAATGGTCGTCCCAAAATCAGCCCTGGTGGTTCGCCTTTCCTGGATTTTTCCATCTGCAAGACATAGAAATCTGCAGGCACAGTAATATCTCCTACTCGGAGGGTTAGATCTTCAAGCAATCCAGTAGGGCGTACACAAGACTTATCCCCTAATTCTATAGATAGCCTAGGCGGTTTCAGTGGGCCAAGACCAAGCGAGCAATACAAAGAATAAGGCATAACATTGATAGCGGCACCCAAATCTATTAAACAGTGAGGTATTTGGGTCTTACCGATACCACAGGTAACCGTGAAGGCCCCTGGGTCCTTACTCTTTCCTGAAGGTGTCTTCTGGCTTGCAGTGGGTGAGTGCATTGTCATTTGGTCGTTCTGTGTAGGCCTGACCACCATTCTCAGCTCTGGTTCAGCTTTCTCAGTCATCTGGCTTTCTGGAGCAACTACCTGCATAACATAAGAGAAACCGTGAATGTCGGCGTCCTTGGCTGTAAGGGCCGGTTCTTCCTTTGTTGGTTCGGTGGTCTCCTCGAATGCTGCATCCACATTTATCACCTCTACCAGGCTGACGTTTCCTCTCGGGTTCTCAACTGTCTGTGAGGGAAGTCGTCCTGCATTCAGAGTGGCTGCGAGGCATGTGACTGTTGCAGTGAGCTGGGATATCTGTTTCTTTATCTCTTCAATGTCACTCTTGGTCGAGGCTGCCAGCTCTTCTACTACTTTTTCTATGGGTTTGCCGTGGTTGCTCAGGCCTGACTGATTGTTGTTCGGCCCTCTCTGCTGATACTGACTTGGAGCATTCTGTTGATACTGTCCGGTCGCATTCTGTCGAAACTGATGATGAGGATGCTGGTAAGGCTGCTGGGTCTGCTGAGGTGCATTCTGTCGTGCTGGCTGGGCCTGATTCTGCTGGTTGTTGTTCCTCCAGGGCTGTCCAGTGGCTCCTTAGTTGGGCGCTGCTGCATTAAACTGTCTGACTGGCCCTGGCTGATTGCCATAATTTTGATAGTTGCCTACTGCATTGATCTCAGCTTGGTCATCTTCCACTATAGTAGGGCACTCGTCTGTTTTGTGATCTGTGGATGCACAAAACTCGCATGGTCTGACCTGGACTGGCTGCCTTCGAACGACATGCTTCATCAGCTCCCTCATCTCCTTGAGTTCTGTGACCATGGCACTGATAGAAGGCTCCACTCGTGATACATTCCGAGTTCTGGCATAGTCATCCTCCTTTGTAGCTTCATCCTGGAATCGCTCACTCTCTGCTACTGATATGATCATCTGTTTGACTTTGGCAGGGCTGAGGTTCATCAGGTTGCCTCCAGCTGAGGCATCTAAGAGCTTTCTATCTAATCT
This sequence comes from Rhodiola kirilowii, assembly GCA_033675215.1. Lineage (NCBI taxonomy): Eukaryota > Viridiplantae > Streptophyta > Magnoliopsida > Saxifragales > Crassulaceae > Rhodiola > Rhodiola kirilowii. Next base: position 10,274,150 of record CM066200.1, read on the forward strand.
GCTAATTCCATCTAGCAAGTATTCCACCAGTAGCTTCTCCGGAAGCTCAAGGTTACAACAGCTTTTCTCCAAGGCAAGGAACTTCTCTACGTATTCTGATAAGGTCTCATTGGGTCCTTGCTTGAGCTCTTGCAACTGTCTACGGACCTTCATGGCTCGTCCAGCTGGGTAGTATTTCGAGAGGAACTGGCGCTGCATCTCTTCCCATGTATAGATGCTGTCTGAGGGCAAAGATAAGAACCAGTCTGTGGCGGAGTCAGTGAGTGAGAAGTAGAACGCCTTAAGTTTGAAGTCGTCCACTGAAGCTCCGTAGGGTCTATAGTTGTGGCAACTGCCATGATAACGCTTCAGATGCCCTGTAGCGGATTCTCCCTTTGATCCTGCAAATTTGGAAAGATGATGGACGATTGAGGTGCTGATAACGATCTCCTCGAGTTCTGGTCCTTCATAGATTGGCCACGTCTGGTCTTTGAAGTCTGGGACCAAGAGCTCTCCCATAGATGGCTCCTCATTGTGATAGTAGGCTTCCTCTTCGTATACCGGCTGTCTCAGTCTCCTGGGGGCGGTTGGGGCTGAACCTGATACTGAATCTGTTGTCTTACTGGGGCCTGTTGTCGGACTTGTTGCTGGCCCTGGACTGGATTTCAAACTGGTTGTCTGCCCTGAACTGGATTTCGAACTGGTTGTCTAGCTGCAACCTGTTGTCGGACTGGGGCTTGTTGTTGTCGAGCTGGGACCTGCCCTTGGATCGGTCCTCCTCTTTGTGGATCTGCAGCTGCCCCTTGGTTCTGATTTTGTCTAGCTGCATCTCTTTGTGCCCTTCTCTGATCACGGAATAGCTGCTCCGGATTATCATAGATTACTTGTTGTACTTCCTCGTTGTTGTCGATTTCTGGGCGGTTTTGGTTTTGGTTTTCGAGAGGTAATTCGAACTGGTCTTCTTCTTGGTCACTGAGGTTGTCATCTTCATATGGGACGTTTTCAGCAACTCTACTACCTGCGTGAGACATGTTGCAAGAAATAGCAAGCACCGGTCTAGCAAACACCGAAATAGCAAAGACAGATTAGCAACAAAGGGTCCCCAGGAGATTGGAGGGGTCACAGCGGTCCCACTTAAAACCCAAAATCCTTAGACTCGTAAGTCTTGGTGACAGAACCCTCTGAGAGCTAGAAATTGGAAATCGAAAAGAATTAAAAACAGAAATCGAACAGTTGAATGGGGAATCACCGAAATAAGCAGCTTTCGAAATAAACAAAAAACAAAGAATAAACGAAAAAGAAAAGAGAACAAAAGTTCACCGTGCGTAGCTCCCCGGCAACGGCGCCATTTTGAACAGGCTGTCGTCGTACCTGTGCAAAAACAATTTATAATTTCCTCGCGATGAACTGTGGGTTAGCACAATGGCAAGCAAGGGTCGAACCCAAGGGAGCTAGATAGCTACTACTTTGTTCTGTAATGGAGAAAGACAAGAAACTAATGTGAGAGTAAAGGTTAGTGAACAAAAGCAAGGCACGAAAATAAGAGGGGGTTTTATCAATCAGAGAAGATATTCAGGTTAGGGTTTTATTCAATTGTGACTACGTTTATCCTTGATTTCTAAATGTTTATTCTTGCTTCTTAGGGTTACTCCTGGTCTGGTTATAACCGTTTTAATTCTAGCAAACCTAATACTCCTGGTCTGGTTATATTAGGTTTCGTGCAACTACTTATTCTAACTGGGTCGGTATCAAATAAGCAGTGAATGGATAGTAAGAATCACTAGGTTAAGTTGTACCCTTTCGGATCTCCCCTTAACCTAATAATTCAAACTGATAATTTGCACAAGAACTAAATAGAATGCAATAATAATAAGTAAGATCAGAATCTCAAAACAATAGTCACAATTATTTAACCCTAACCCGAATAATCGGATTAGTTACACATAGCCATGGAATAACAATACAATAAATAAAAGGAAACAAGGATTCTCACTAAAACCGAATGAAGAACAAGCTGGTCGTGCAAGGCTGAGAAGTGGCGGAAGCAAGGAGGAGTAAGGAATGAAGACCGGCTGTGCAAGGAGGAGCTCATGGCGGCTGATGGAGGAGATGGGCGGCGGACCAAGTTAGCTCTAGGGCACACGGCTAAGTGATGAATGGGATTGATTATGCCTTGCATTGCACCTCCTTATATAGGGATTTGAAAACCCTAAATCTTTGCTTGATGAGCAAGCTACTTGATCTTCTTGAAAACCCTAATATCACATGTAAATTGGGCCGGCTGCTGGATTTAGGGCTTGGACTTTCTTTTTCCGAAGTTACTGTTCACGTCCCGAAATCACTGTTCACGCCGGAATTACTATTCACGCCGGATCACTGTTCACGCCGGAATCACTGTTCATGTCGGAGTTACTGTTCACGAGCAGAAAAACACTGTTCACAACGCTCCTCTGGCCTTGATCTTCAATTGCGATGTTTTGGGCATGAAATGCCGTCTTTTAAGCGCGATTCCTCCTAGAGCTTCCAAATCACCTGAAATGCAAAACAACACTAAAAAGTAACTGTTCGCATAATAAAGTGCTGGAATTGGTGGGATTTGATGACTCGATGAGTCGTATAAATACGGCTCATCATCCACATTCAAGTTTCAATGTTCACATGCCAAACATACATGAAAATAATTGTGGATAGATGGACGACTCACAAACCGGGCTACCTCCCGTTAGGGCCTAGTTTAACGTCTTGGCAAAGACCGAGCCGAGGCTCGATACGTAGAGAAGCACACTAATAGAAGTCCCGAGCGGGATCCCTTCTCTAGTGGCATTACCACAAAGCATTCAAGAGGGAGCTTCCAACATGTTTTGGTCTCCATGGTCAGCATGATAGATTTTGACTCTCTGCCCATTTGCCTTGAATAAATTCCCTTGATTGTCAACTAGCTCTAGATGGCCATCGTCAAAAACTCTATGAATTCTATATGGTCCAAACCATCTAGACTTGAACTTCCCGGGAAATAACTTGTATCTTGAGTTGAATAGCAAGACTTTGTCTCCTACCGAGAACTACTTCTTCAGAATAAGCTTGTCATGCCATCTCTGAGTTCTCTCTTTATAAATTTTTGAACTTTCGTAGGAGTCCAATCTGATTTCATCTAACTCATTTAGTTGAAGGAGTCTCTTTTCTCCCGTAGCCTTTATGTCAAAATTCAACTCCTTAATAGCCCACATGGATTTATACTCAAGCTCTACTGGGAGATGGCAAGGTTTGCCATATACTAACCGGTATGGAGACATTCCAATGGGCGTCTTGAAGGTGGTTCTATATGCCCATAAGGCATCATCAAGCTTCAACGCCCAATCCTTCCCGGACTTCCCAACTGTCTTTGTCAAAATGTTCTTTATTTCTCGGTTTGACACTTCGACTTGCCCATTTGCTTGGGGATGATAAGGGGTAGAACATCTATGGAATATCCCGTGCTTCTTAAGCATAGATTCGAATCTTATCTCTTTAAAATGGGAACCATTGTCACTTATCACTGCTCTTGGCATTCCAAATCTCGGGAAGATAATTTTCTTGAACATTTTGATCACCACTTTAGCGTCACAAGATGGGGAGGCTATGTCTTCGACCCATTTAGACACGTAGTCTACCGCTACGAGAATAAAGCAATTTCCTTGTGAAGAGGGTAGAGGTCCCATGAAATCTATGCCCCATACGTCGAATACTTCCACTTCTAAGATACCTTTCTGAGGCATTTCATCTCTTCTAGCAATGTTGCCCATTCTTTGACATTCGTTACAAGCCTTGACGAATTGATACGTATCTTTGAATGCATTGGGCCAATAAAATCCCGATTGAAGAATCTTAGCCGTGGTCTTGGAAGCGGAACCATGACCGCCATAGGAAGATGAATGACAACAAGCTATAATTCCTTTCATATCTTCTTCGGGCACACACGTTTTATAAATGCCGTCTGGGAATAGCTTGTACAAGAAAGGGTCATCCCAAAAGTACCTCGAGACGTCGTGCAAGAACTTCCTCCTTTGGTTATGATCAAGGTCATTCGGGAGAATGTTGCACGTCAAATAGTTCACATAGTCCGCGTACCAAGGGGCACTCTCTTCTACACTAAGCAAATATTCTCCGATAAACGAGTCTCCTATAGGTGACGAGAATTGTTTTGAATCATGAAGCTCAACTCTTGAAAGATGGTCCGCCACTACATTTTCGACCCCCTTTTTATCTTTGATTTCAATAGTGAACTCTTTCAAAAGAAGGATCCATCGAATAAGTCTTGGCTTTGCATCTTTCTTTGTCATCAAATACTTAAAAGCAGCATGATCTGTGTAGACGATTGTCTTGGATCCCACAAGGTATGGTCTAAATTTTTCAAAGGCATATACCACGGCTAGCAACTCTTTCTCGGTGGTAGTGTAGTTCATTTGAGCATTATCTAGCACCTTGCTCACATAATAGACTACATGGAGTCTCTTATCAATTCTTTGTCCCAAAACGGCTCCAATAGCATAATCGCTTGCGTCGCACATAAGCTCGAATGGAAGATCCCAATTCGGTGGTCGCACTATGGGTGCCGATACAAAGGCTTTCTTGAGCTTTTCAAATACCTCTAAGCAATCTTCATCAAATTTGAATTGCACATCATTGCATAGGAGATGAGTTAGCGGTTTGGCAATCTTTGAGAAGTCCTTAATAAATCTCCGGTAGAAACCGGCATGGCCTAGGAAACTTCTAACTCCTTTTTGATCTTTTGGTGGTGGTAGTTGCTCAATAACTTGAACTTTTGCTTTATCAACTTCCACACCTCTACTAGACACTAAATGCCCGAGCACAATTCCCTCTTGAACCATAAAATGGCACTTTTCCCAATTTAGCACCAAACCCGTTTCAATGCACCTAGCAAGAACATGAGAAAGATTCGTTAAACAATCATCAAACAAAGTTCCATGAATACAGAAGTCATCCATGAAAACTTCCATTCATTTCTCAATGTAATCACTAAAAATAGACATCATGCATCTTTGAAACGTTCCCGGTGCATTGCATAACCCAAAGGGCATGCGTCTAAATGCAAAAGTTCCATAAGGACATATAAATGTAGTTTTTCCTTGGTCATTAGGCAAAATGGGAATTTGATGAAATCCGCTATAACCATCTAGGAAACAAAAGTATTCATGTCCCGCAAGTCTTTCAAGCATTTGATCAATAAAAGTTATGGGAAATGATCTTTCTTAGTTGCTTTATTCAATTTCCTATAATCAATGCACATCCTCCATCCATTTAAGGTTCTAGTAGGGACCAACTCTCCCTTATCGTTTTGCACAACCGTAAGTCCTCCCTTTTGGGGACGACATGGATGGGGCTTACCCATTCCGAATCCGGGACCGAATAAATGATTCCCGCATCTCTTAGCTTAGTAATTTCCTTAAAGACAACTTCACTAAGGTTAGGGTTCAATCTCCTTAAAAACTCCCTAGAAGGTTTTGCATTCTCATCAACATTTATCCTATGCATGCATAACGAAGGGCTAATTCCCTTAAGATCATCAATAGAGTACCCCAAAGCTTTTCTATTATTTTTCAAGACATGCAAAAGTTTGGACGTTTCATTCTCATTCAAGGTTGCACCAACTATAATCGGGTGCATAGAATTAGACCCAAGAAACTCATACCTTAGATTCGAAGGTAGAAGTTTTAACTCTCCTTCGAATTCCTTACCTCTTGGCATTTGGTTTTCTTCACCTTGATAAGCATCAAATAATTTCTCTCCTTCGGCCAAAGTCAAGTCATACATTTCCTCATCTTCTATATCCATTAGTGAGGTAAAAAACATACTAGACTCATCTAAGTCCATGACTTCGCTTTCAAAAGATGTTAGCTCAAGATTTTCACAAGATATATCAAGCAAATTGCATTCAAAAGATGAAGTGGGGGCTTTCACGGCATTTTTCAGAAAAAATTTCAACTTTTCATCCCCTATTTTCAATTCAATAGACCCTTCTCCACATCTAATGACCGCCTCAACGGTGTTAAGAAAAGGTCTACCAAGAATAACGGGCATTTCTTGCTCAACATCCATTTCTAGCACATAGAAGTCTATGGGAATAAAGAATTTACCAACTTTAATAGGCACATCCCTAAGAACTCCCCTAGGAATTCTAGAACTTCTATCGGCTAGTTTCAATGAAATAGTAGTAGGATGAAGTTCACCCACATCAATTTGCTCAAACAATGAATAGGGAATTAAAGAAATGCTAGCTCCCAAATCACACAATGCCCTATCAATTTCAATCTTTCCTAAAGAGATAGGAATAGAAAATGATCCATGATCTTGCATTTTCTTAGGCCTTCTACTTTGCACAATGGCGCTACACTCAACATTCAATGCTACCATGCTAGATTCGTCAATAACTCTACGATTAGACACAATATCTTTCAAGAATTTTGCATAGGTAGGATTTTGAGTGATTACCTCATGGAATGGAAGCGTGACATACAACTTGTTCAACATCTCCACAAATCTTTGGAAGTGGGCATCTAGCTTGCTCTTTTTTATCCTTTGAGGGAAAGGTATCACGGGCACATATTTCCTCATCAAAATCGGCTCTTCCTCTTTTTCCTCTTCTCCGGTAGGGGCTTGAAGTTCAACTTCGGCATTTTCGTTGGCAACTTCCTCGTCTACCTCTTTAGAGTTAAGATTTGATTTTCCTTGAGGGGTAGGCAAAACCTTTCCACTTTTCAATGTGATGGCATCGACATGCTCTAGAGAGTTCACATCCGGTTGAGAAGGGAGCTTCCCAATTTGCTTCATATGGGCATTTTCTTTAGCAAGCCTCTTATTTTCAGCCACTAATTCCTCCATCTTCTTGTTGGTCTCTTTTTGGCTTTCAAGCATTTGTGCCATCATAGCCATCATAGGATTATCTTGAGGATTGGAAGAAGCTTGCCCTTGATGATGAGAATTCCCTTGATCATTCATAGGAGATTTGGCTTGATAAGGCCTTTGAGAGTTCCCTTGAGAATATTGAGAGTTTTGGGTGGAACCTTGACCTTGAGTAGAATAAGAATTTTGCCCTTGATTTTGGTTAGAGCCATGCCCTTGTCTTTGGTAACTCCCTTGATAAGAATTTTGCCCTTGAGGCCTAGGAGTGAAATTGGAGTCATTGGCCATTCTTCTTTGCGGAGGCTCGTAATTTCTTGTGATGGGATTAGAGTTTTGAGCATAATTTCTTTGTTGATTTACATAGTGGGCTTCTTCATACCCGTCATCATCATCTTCATGTCTCCCATCGGGACAAGCCTTCGTAGAATGCCTCGTACTAGAGCATATGAAACAAGGTTGTTGGACCGGATTCTTCTCTTTTTCATTCTTCGGTTTAGACACCTCCAAAGCATTTACCATGCTTATCATGGTTTCCATCTTCTTTGTCAAATCACTAAATTGATCTTTAGTCACATAATTCGAAGAATCCTCTCTAGACTTGGCCATTTTCTTGTGATCGACTCCTTGATATCTATCGGAATTTGTGGCGATCTTCTCTATGACTTTAAATCCTTGGTTTGCCGGTAATTCCATGATTGCACCACCACTAGCCGTGTCCATTTGGCCTTTGGCCTCTTTGCTCATGCCTAGATAGAAATATCTCATAAGATCCGCTCTTTGAAAGTTATGGTGAGGGCATTCCTTTAAATAATGCTTGAATCGATCATAGGCTTGATGAAATAGCTCATTATCCCTTTGAGAGAACGTCAATATAAAATTAGTGAATTTCTTTGTCCTTGATGGTGGAAAGAATTTGGTGAGAAAAGCATTTGCTAGCTTGCTCCAAGTCCTAAAGGATCCCGGCTCTTGGTTTTGCAACCATTCCTTCGCATCTCCGTACAATGAAGACGGGAAGAGCTTTAGATAGACATATTCTACGGGTACGTCCCTTGTCTTATAAATGCGGCAATATTCTTGAAAGCTTTCCAAATGGGTAGAAGGATTCCCAACTCCTTGGTATTGATCATGGGTCACCATATGGACTAAGGAGGACTTCACATCAAAATCAAATGCATCTTCATCCGAGGCACAATAGCCGAGCCATTCCCTTCAAGGGTAGGGGTCATATAATCTCCAACGGGTCTCTCATCATCCTCGTCATCATATCTATAATTTCTAGCATTCCTTTGAGGAAAGGGAGGATTCCGTATAGGATTTTGATCATCAACATTGTTCCGTCTAGCGGGAGGATCTTCTTCCCTATCCTCTTCCATTCTAAAGTTTCGGTTGTTTCTTTGAAGAGCGGGAGGGTTCTCTATCTCATCTTCCATTCTAAATCCCGGTGGCAAGTAAGGTAGTGGGTTTATGAGTGGAGGTGGACGAGGTCTTGGGCCTTGGAAAGCCGGAGGAACAATAGGATCAAGGGGAGGAGGGTTCTTGCGAGGTCTACCTCTTGGTTTCTTGACGATTGGGAGGTTTGAAGTTGAACCGGTAGCTACTTGTTTTTGCCCCTTAAATCTTGTGTTCATTCAAGTGCCTGCGAGAACAAAAGAAATTCTTAGCAATGAAAGGCAAGAGAAGCTAACACAATCAAGCTCAAAACAAGCAATAACTATCGAGCAAGGGAAAGTAGACACACTAAACAATCTAGTAGCACCTAGTTAATTAACCTATCCCTGGCAACGGCGCCATTTGATCGTTCGCAAATATAGCTAAAGTATTCGAATAAGAATCCAAAAACTTATGCTAAGTCACGTCAATCAAAACATTTGTAATGACTCGGGTGAACCGAGGTCGAACCCAAAAGATAGGTGATTAAACTAATGGTGCTAACAATAAGATTAGAATGTCTATTGTTTGGGGGGTCTATTCTTCAATCCAAAGTGAGATTAAATTTGCAAAAATGGTTAACAATCAATTCAAAGATGACTAGGGATTACTTCCCCACCTAGACAATTATTATGACAATGGAACGATATACCAATGATGAAATCACATGCACACGTATAGAATTTAGTTCATGCAACATTAATACTAAGTTCAACTCGCGCTACAACCTAGTATCAAGAGGTTACATCTCGCATAGCACCTCACACTCGCGCTCTATTGGTACTATAGAACATGAATTTCTAGCCTCACACTCGCGCTCTATTGGCTAAACAAACATGTTCTTGTTAAATCCAAGCAATTCTCATTAGGTTAATGAATTATCCAACTAACTCAAAAGTCCTAATGCTTCTTCATTTAGTTCATTGAAGTCATGTTGATCAACGTGAGCTACATCAAACATGAGATCAAGCAAAGTTCCCATTGAGGACATTTCATAAACACCTTATAGGCAACTTGAAACATTAAGTTCAAATGAAGAAGATTCATGTGCAAACTCATTCATCAATGGCATATATAGTGTTCACAATGTCACACACATGTCTAGGGGATCCATAATCCCCAATCAAGGTCACTACTCACTCATGGTGAGATTACAATCAAAAGCAAATGAAAGAGATGGAGTTTAGGAATCTAAAACCAATATGAGATTGAAGAGTATGAGAATCCTTGTTGTTGATCTTCTTCTTCACTCAATCCACCTTGAAATTCGTGCTGGATGCTCCTCAAAATCCGTGCCAAAAAGTTCTCCTTTGTTGAGATCTAAAAGTTTCTATTTATAGCCAAAGTTAGGGTTTCCGGTACTATAGCTCCAGTCGGTCGACTGGCGGGAGCTGGTTTTCCCAGTCGGTCGACTGACGCTGAAAATGTGGCTGACGAAGGGATTTGCCAATCGGTCGACTGGCTTGTTGAGTCGACCGACTCGATTGAGACGCCTGGAGGTCCATCTGAGAAGTTCCCCAACTCGACCGACTGGAGGTGGCGAGTTGACCGACTCGAGCTTTTGAGCTGTCCAAGCTTCATGTCAGTCGGTCGACTGGACCATCCAGTCGACCGACTCGATGGAGATGCTTGAGGAGCTCACTGGGACGTCTTGCAACTCGACCGACTGGAGCAGGGGAAACTCCCAGTCGGTCGACTGGAGCTCCTTTATGCCCAAACTAGCTCAAATCTTTGAATTTTCCCCGAATTCTCGTGTTAAGGTCCTGAGCTCAATGGATGGTTGCTCCAAGCCTGAAATGCAATAATAATGGTCAAATGGCATCGAAATAGCATCGGGAATGGACCAAAACTCTTCGTAAATGGGTATGTAAACGAGTCGAGGATTCGACTCATCAGATCTCATATAGGAAATAACATGTTTCAATGCTAACCAATGATCCATTCCGGGATTTGACATGAATCTACTAAGCAAGGATATGGCATAAGCTAGATCGGGTCTAGTACTTATCATGGCATACATCAATGAACCAATAACATTAGCATAGGGAATACTTTCCATCCTAATGATTTCAGAATCAGTCTTGGGAGACTGGTTCTTACTTAACAGAAAATGAGGAGCTAAGGGAATTTTCACTGTTTTACTGTTCAAGTTCCCATATTTAGCTACAAATTTTTCTAAGTATGGTTTCTGATGTAGTTTTAAGGAGCATTCAGTCCTATTTCTTTCAATAATCATGCCAAGGATTTTTCTAGCCTTACCTAAGTCCTTCATGTCAAATTCATCACTCAAATCCTTTTTCAGTTTTGATATCTTCTCCTTAGACTTAGAGATTAACAGGATGTCATCACCATAGAGTAACATGTATACAGGATCACCATTAGTTAAGGCAAAGTAGAAACATGCATCATACACACTTCTCACAAATCCCAACTTCAGCACATATGTATCAAATCTGATATACCATAATCTTGGACTTTGTTTAAGTCCAAAAAGGGATTTTTGCAGAAAACATACCTTATCTTCATACCTTTTGTCTACAAACCCTTGGAGTTGTTCCATGTATATTTGCTCATCCAGCTCACCATGAAGAAAGGCTGTCTTCACATGTAGCTGCTCAAGTTCAAGGTCATACATTGCAACAATAGCAAGCATAATTCTAATAGTCTTGAACTTAACTACTAGTGAGAAAATTTCAGTGTAATCTACACCTTCTTTTTGTGTGAATCCTTTTGCTACAAGCCTAGCTTTATATCTAGGTGGATCACTGTCAGTCATGCCCTCTTTAATTCTAAACAGCCATTTGCATTTTACTATTTGCTTATCCTTAGGTTTATCAACCAGCACCCATGTATTGTTTACCTGTAGGGAGTTCATTTCCTCCTTCATGGCATCAAGCCACTTACCTCCCTCTTTAAAGCTCAGGGCCTTATGATAAGTCTCAGGTTCATGGTGCCCAAGTTCTTTAGCAGTCACTAGAGCCATGTAGGCAAGGTCAGCTTGTCCATACCTTGCAGGGGCTCTGGTGTTTCTTCTTTCCCTGTCCCTGGTCAACAAATAATTCCTCAAAGCATCCTGGTTAGTTTGATCAAACTGTTCAACCTCAGTGTTTTGATCATCAGGTTGATCATGTATATCTGGTTCAGGGACTGTTTCAGGTTCAGGTGCATTGTCCTCTTGGTTTTCATTGTGTTCAGGTGGCTCCACCTCAACAACAACTCTGGGGACCTCAGACTAATGTTCAGTTAGAGTTTGTTCAGTGGTATTTTGATGTTCTTTACATGGAAAACAATTTTCATTGAAAGTAACATCTCTAGAAATCAGGATTTTAATTCCTTTTGCCCCCGATTCCCATAGTCTATATCCCTTAGTACCTTGTTGTTGTTGATATCCTAGGAACACACATTTTACTGCTCCAGGGTCAAGTTTTCCTTCCTTTATGTGAGCATAGGCAGCACACCCAAATATTCTTAAGTTGCTTAAGTCTGGTTTTCTATTTGACCACAGCTCCATGGGGCACTTAAAGTCCATCACTCTGCTGGGACACCGATTTACTAAGTAAGCTGAGGTGTACAGGGCTTCTCCCCAAAAGGACTTGGGGAGGCCTGAGGTGATGAGTAAGCTTCTTAGTTTATCCAGCAGAGTCCTATTCATTCTCTTCGCAACCCCATTTTGCTGTGGTGTGTGTTTGACTGTCTTATGTCTCATTATGCCTTGGTTTTTACAGAATGAATCAAATTCATGATTGCAGAATTCTAAACAATTGTCAGTCCTTAACACCTTTACAGTTTTGCCAGTCTGATTCTCTTCCAAGATTTTCCAGTCTTTAAACTTACCAAAAGCCTCATCTTTTGTTTTCAACAGAAATGTCCAAACCCTCCTAGAGTAATCATCTATTATGCTCAGAAAATATTTGTTCCCTCCATGTGTTTCATTACTCTCAGGGCCCCATAGGTCAGCATGTAAGTACTCAATTATATCCTTAGTGTTATGTGTGCCTATGCTGAATTTAAGCCTATGTTGTTTTGCTAACACACATGGTTCACAAAAGCCTAGGTCAGTAATCTTACCTGGTCCTAACATACCTTGGCTGCTGAGAGCAGATAGGCCCTTTTGGCTGATATGTCCAAGCCTCAAGTGCCATCTTTGTGTCTCATTATTTTCCTGCATGCTTGTGTTAGCAACATTCAATTCAGGCTTAGTGTGAGTTCCATTCAGTATATACAAGCTATCATGTTTAGTCCCAGATAAGATCTCGTTATCATTTTTATAAACACTAAGGGTGCCATTTCTGGCCCTGTACTCACAGCCACTGTCATCAAGGGATCCTAGTGAAATTAAATTTCTTCTAAGACCTGGAACACATCTGACTTTAGATAAAATGATTTCCTTACCATTTGAGAGACACAGCTTTACTGAACCAATACTTGTAACTTTGCAAACATGGTTATTTCCCATAAAAACATTTTCAGGGGGTGTATCAATGTAGTCAATAAACCATGACTTAACAGGGCACATATGAAAAGAGCATCCAGAGTCTAAAATCCATTGATCCTCAATGGATCTTACTGAAACTGTCAAAACTTCGGGGAAATCACAAGACTTATTCAAAGCAGTAGCAATATTGGTCTCATTAGTATTATTAGTTTGATTTCTTGCAAGGTATTTTGTGCAATTTTTCCTTAGATGACCAATCTTGCCACAGAAATAGCATTTCCTAGTTTCTTGTTGCTGATTTTTTCCTGGGTTCCTCTTGTCAGTTTTAGGCCTGTTTGACTGACTGTTATATCTAGGCCTGCTAGACTGATTTTTTTGATTTTTGCCTTTAACAAATAGGTTATGACCAGTTTTGGATTTCATGGACTTTAACTCCAATTCTCTTGTTCTTAATGCATTGCAGAATTGTTCAAAGGGTGGAACAATCCCTGAATATTGAAAAGCATCTTTTACAACTTGGTAATTTTTAGGTATAGAGTTCATTAAGATCATTACCTTACTAGTCCCATCAATGGTTTCCTTGGGATTATTTAGCATGATAACAATTTTCAGAAACTCATCTAGGTTTTCATCAATGGTCTTAGACTGGTCCATCTTAAAAGCATACAAGGTTGCCCTAAGGTATGCAAGGTTAGGAGCTAATTGATTAGAGTAGAGATTCTCTAATTTCTTCCATAATTCAATAGGAAGCTTACAGTCACTAACCTTCCTGATTATACTGTCTGCCAGACTGAGTATAATCATATTGAATGCCTCTTCATTGATTTCAGACTTTCTTTTCTTTTGATCATCATTCCATTTGTCCGCATTTTCTTCCAAAGCAATCAGACATTTATGATGGGACAGGAGAGCCTTCATCTTCATTCCCCAGACTTGGAAATCGCCCTTGCCATCATATGCGGTGATCTCCAATCTGCCAATCACCATGATTTCCCTTACAAGAAAACAGGGGAAACCGAATCAAAGCAGGATAGTGAAGATACAAGATTGTTAGTCCAAGCTCTAGATACCACTGTAGGATTCTTATTCTTATCCAACAATCGTAATCGGATCAATTAACATTTCAATTCCAAATTCACTAAAGAACCCTAATGAATAAATTGACAAATGAATTGAGATTGGACACACCGATTTATGGCCCGTGGTTCAGCACAAGTTCCTAATCCACGTTGAGCTACTCAAGCTCGATATGCACTATCTTTCACGCCGAAATCACCAAAACACGTCGGACTCAGTTGCAGTGTTACACACTCACGGTCAACTATTCAGCCCAGCAGTTCCCACAGCACGAGAACGCAATCTCACAATCTCTAACTCGAGTACAGTCGGCAGTACACAATCAGCGGAAGCCCTATGCTATCTTTTCTGATTATCGGAGAGAGAGCAAATCGAATGAATGAATGCAGCGGACAGAATAAGCCCTAACTAAACGCAGCAGAGCTTAAGATGAGATTCACCGAGTTGAGCAGCAGTCGTCAAATTCATCTTGATGGATTAAACGGCAGCCGTCCGATCTGATTTAAACAAGCACAATCCGCGTTCTTGAAAACCAGCTCCTGATTGGTCCATTCATATCTTTAGCGACGACCCATTTGAGCGCCAACTCTCAGCATTGATTGAAACGGCAGCATTCCATTAAACGCCAACAGCAACGACGTGAATCCGTAATTAGTGACGAGTACCAGAAGCCTTTAGCGACCACATGCCCTGCAACAGGAATCTGCTTCAAATCTCAACAATGATTCATATCGGAAACCACACACTTTGCAGCGTAAGTCGGTTACACATCCCCTCCTAACTAGGTTTACAGCTGATGGCAAGAAATCATAATATAACCTCCATACAAAAATCTTAACCTTACCCTGAATTTTCAATCTCTATAGAGACCTCCAGAACTTATGAATCTTACTTTTATCTGAGGGTTCCCCTTTCACTATGGATACAGTTTTCTCCTTCTCCTCCTTAAGTCTCCCATACGCTGATTTTGTGGCTGCGAATTAAGAAAATCAGTGCCTTTGAAATAGTTGGCCTTAATAATTTTGCTTACCAAAGTTTCTAGATGTTCCATCAGTCTCCATGCTTGCTTTGCTAGCAGGGCATCGTTGAATAAGGCCAGCTCTCGAAACTCCGTACCTCCATCCTTCTTTGCTGTACTTAGTAGCTCTTGATTCGTCCAATGGATGGCTCTATTTTCAAACTCAGATCGCCACCAGAACTTCCGAATTATGCTAGCTAGACGCTTGCATATTGTAATTGGCAGCTTATAACACATTGAAATCTTCCCCTGGTAGATGAGATGTTGTTCTGGTCGGGTGCAGAACCAAATCTAGAACAATTTATGCGAGTTTAAAGTGCAATGCGCAAAATAAGTAACACGCAAAGTTGTTACCCAGTTCGGCGTTAACGAGCCTACGTCTGGGGGGGCGATCACTTCACTCGGTGGATAGCAATTCACTATTATTGAGTATTGCGAGTACAGGGTTTACTGTTTACAGAATCTCTCTTAAACAACCAGAGCCTCGAACCCTCTAGCAATTGCAATCTAGGTCTCTCCCTAGATTTGAGCTCCTCCGCCGTATCCACCAATTTGATTCTCCGGGAGAATCAGCGCCTTCTTCCGAATGCGCAGATCAGAACAGTAGTGCGTGTACCTTCAGTATTGTTCTACGATCAATCTGCTGAGCACCAGAACAGATTGATTCCGAGCGCCTTTGAGTAACCAGTGACGATTAACTCTCCGACCGATTACGATCGTCGTGAATAACCAGTTACGATTAGTTTACCGTCGTTTGCCTCCTCTTCCCTTCAGTGAATATGAGCGTGAATTATATCTCAGTAAGTACTTACTAATACCTTCGCATTAGTCTTACTTATATAGGCGGTAGAAACCCTAATGCCAATCGGATTCCTAATCTAAACCGCCTATATTATTAGGCAATCTTTCCTAATCTTTTGTAGATAATCCTCCAATGAATATCTTCAATCTTGATTAGGCAATCTTCGATTCTCTTCATAGCTTCATGCGCAAGCAATCTCCTAACCGATTTTTTAATATCTTCGATATGCATATGCACCGACTTGTCAAAACTGATCTCGAAAATATCCTCAGGCGAAGTTGTGCTACGTCGGCTAAAAAAATTTCCAAATCTGAATTTGGGAACTTCCAACTTATGTCCATTGATGTGAGACCGACTTTCTCTTCCAACGGTCGGCTGAGTTTCGTAATCTGGATTAGGAAACACTTCATCTGCTTCAACTTGTTCCAGGACAGTTGTCTCTGCTAGTCTCGAACAACAGCTAAAACACATATACTAAGTTTTGCCAAACTACATGCCATAAAACTAACAATCTCCCCCTTGGCATTTTTGGCAAAACTACCTACTATACTCTACCTGTACTACTATTACAGTTGAATCTTTGAGGAGATTTCAAACTTCCAAGCTGTGCTACTAGCTAAGCTACCAACTGAATCTTTGAGGAGATTTCAAACTCTGAACAAAAATTTAGCGCACAATGAATCTAACATAACAAGCACAGCTGAATCTTTTAAGGAGCTTTCAAACTCCAAATCTGCTCCCCTTTTTTGCCACAAATTGACAAGGGAGGACCAAAAGGAAACTTTGCAACTAAACACTAGAGATCTCCTTATCTCTTTTATTCTCTGCAACCTTCGACCAATAACTCCTCTTCAATTCCAGTATTCGAGCCGTTCGCTCGACCTTCTGAGTCAACCTTTTATATATAAGACACGCACGCTCCGGTTGACTACCTTGTATTGGAACAACTTAGTTGTCAACGACACACAGACCCAGTGAGGATTTAAGTGTCTCGAACTGAAGATTATCCAAGGCTTTTGCAAAGATGTCTGCCAGCTGCTTCTCAGTTGATACGTGAGTCAAGGTGATTATCTTCTTCTCAACTAGTTCTCAAATGAAATGATGCCTGATGTCGATATGCTTTGTTCTAGAATGTTACACAGGATTCTTGGATATGTTAATGGCACTCATGTTGTCACAGTAGAGAGTCATCATATCTTATTTTACTCCGTATTCTTCTAGCATCTGTTTCATCCATAACATCTGGGTGCAAGAACTCTCGGCCGCAATATATTTGGCTTCAGCAGTGGAAAGAGATATACTGTTATGCTTCTTACTGAACCAAGAGACTAGATTGTTTCCAAGAAAGAAACATCCTCCAGACGTACTTTTGCGATCCTCTGCATTCCCAGCCCAATCTGCATCGCAATAGCCTACTAAGCAAGAGTTAGTATCCTTAGTGTACCACAGCCCATAATCGACTGTTCCACAAACATATCTGATAATTCTCTTCACATTCATTAGGTGCCTCTCCTTGGGATTGGCTTGATATCTAGCGCAGACTCCAACTGCATGAGCAATGTCCGGTCTACTGGCTGTTAGGTATAGTAGACTCCCAATCATACTTCGGTACAGGGTTTGATCCACCTTTGCACCAGCTTCGTCCTTTGTAACCTTCACATGAGTTGCAGCGGGGGTTCTTTTGTGCGTTGCTTTTTCGAGATCAAACTTCTTGATCAGGTTCCTAGCATATTTGCTTTGGGAAATAAAGATGTCGTCCGCCTTCTGTTTGACTTGTAAGCCAAGGAAATAAGACATCTCTCCCACCATGCTCATCTGGAATTCGCTTTGCATTTGTTGGATGAATTTGTCTAACAGCTTCTGGTTGCTTGAGCTGAAGACAATAACATCAACATAAATTTGAGCAATGATAAAATCTGACCCTGTGTGTTTCACAATCAGCGTCTTGTCCACTCCCCCGCGCACATAGCTATGGTTAATTAAGAATTCAGTAAGCTGCTCGTATAATGCTCTAGGCGCCTGTTTGAGACCATAGAGCGCCTTCTTCAGGCAATACACATGGTCAGGATGATGAGGGTCTTTGAAACCCTTTGGTTGACCCACAAACACTTCTTCATTTAGTAGCCCATTTAGGAATGCACTCTTGACATCCATTTGGAACAACTTGAACTTAAGGTGACAAGCAAGAGCAAGAAGTAGTCGAATGGCTTCTAAACAAGCAACCAAAGCAAAAGTCTCATCAAAATATATTCCCTCAATCTGAGTATAGCCTTGAGCCACGAGTCGTGCCTTATTTCTGGTGATGTTTCCGTGTTCGTCCGACTTGTTCTTGAAAATCCACTTTGTCCCAATAACGTTCACACTCTCCGGACGCGAAACAAGATCCCAAACATCATTCCGCTGGAATTCACCAAGTTCTTTTTGCATGGCGACAACCCAGTATTCATCATTGATGGCTTCTTTGATGTTTTTGGGTTCAATAGTAGATATGAAACAGGTAAAGCCAGCCAATTGACGAAAGTTAACTTGTTTACCTCGAGTTTGTATGCCATCTGTGGGATTACCAATCACTTCACTGACGGGATGATACTTTTCAACTGCTCTTGATGGATGAAGGACACGTGGAGAGGCAGGGGTGTTGGAGTAGTTTCTGTATCAACATCCTCATCTGATTGATGGTCATTTGTCGCAGAATGCTCTGGATCTTTATCTGTGACGATTTCCTTATTGGGAGAAGTGACTGTAGGTTGTTCTGGTTGAGGTGGGACATCATCATCATCTGCAGTATTTGTCTCAGAAGCTCCTGAAACAACGTCCTGCACAACAACATTGATAGATTCCATGACAACTCCAGTGCGTTTGTTGTAGACACGGTATGCCCTGCTGTTAGTGGAATATCCAAGAAATATCCCTTCATCACTTTTAGGGTCCAGCTTTTGCAGATACTCTCGATCTCTAAGAATGAAGCACGGGCTTCCAAAGATATGGAAGTACTTGACCATAGGTTTTTTACCTTTCCACAACTCGTAGCATGTCTTCTCTGTTGCGGATCGAATCATAACTCTGTTTATGACGTAGCATGCTGTGTTCATGGCTTCCGCCCAAAACTTTAACGGAACCTTCTTTGCATGAAGCATTACTCGTGCCATCTCCTGAATGGTTCGATTCTTCCTTTCAACAACTCCATTCTGTCGTGGTGTGATTGGAGAAGCAAATTGTTGAGTTATCTCTCTTTTTGAGCAGAAGTCTGCAAGAGAAGCATTTTCAAACTCCTTTCCATGATCGCTTCGTACTTTCACAATATGCTTGTCTTTATCCTCTCTTTCACGTTCCAGGTGAGTGCATAGCTGGACAAAGGCCTGAACAGCATATGATTTTTCTCGCAAGAAGCAAGACCATGTAAACCTAGAGAAGTCATCAACGCAGACAAGGACGTACCTCTTCCCAGAGTAACTTTCCACTTGCATAGGTCCCATCAAGTCGATGTGAAGCAGCTCCAGAGGCCTATGTGTATTGATCTGAGTGGTGCTCTTATGAGGGACTTTGATCTGTTTTCCAATCTGACAGTCTCCGTAAACAATGCTTAGCTCTCCTTGAACTTTGGGGATTCCACGAACAAGACCACCGGAGGCAATTTTCTGCAGTGTCCTTAGTTTCAGCATTGGGTTTACCAAGATTCAGAAGATAACAGTTGTTTGAAGACCTTCTTCCAGTGAGGACTGGTTCATTATCCTTGTTTAATACCACACACTCATCCTGTGTGAATCGAACATGGTGCTCTCCATCACACAACTGACTTATGCTAATCAGATTAGCCAGTAATCCTTTGACCAGAAAAACTTCTTTCAATTTGGGCAGTCCTTGAACATTTAAGATTCCCTTCCCAAGAACTCTTCCTTCGACTCCATCACCAAACGTCACATTCGAACTCCCTTTGTGTTCTTCAATGTTGGTCAAAAACTCAGAATTCCCTGTCATGTGTCTTGAGCATCCACAGTCAAAGTACCACTTTTCTTTCTTCAGATGACTGGTAGAACTGAACACTACGTAGCATGTCTCACTTCTTTGCTTGACTCTCCAAACTTGCTTCATTCGCGGTTTTTGAACTTGCTTCATCTTTCTGGGAGACATGTGGAATTTATGACACCTTGATTTGATGCATCCAACTTGAATGCAGAAGAAACATCGACGCCTGTCATGCTGTCTTGGAGGATACCGAGTTGATTTTCTTTGTGAGTGATAATTAACTGGAACAACTTGTGGTCATGACTCGCCAAAGGTTTTTCTTCGCGAGTGATGATCAACCGGAGCAGGTTGCGGCTGTGGCGCAGCTTTGACAAAAGTTGTCTTTCCATGGCTAGGTCCGCCAGAGAAGCCAAGGCCACTGTGGCCGCCCCCAATCCTTTGCGCTCCCAGAATAGAGTCTAAGTCTTTTGTTCCAAATTCAGCATTTTGACTAGTTTCTTCATGTTGTTCAGTTCCTCTGTTGTCTCCTCATGAGCAAGTTTCCCTATTTCAATCACACATTTTTGGGCATCCATAATATTGAGGAGATTTACCTCTCTTCGTTTCAGGGCGTCATTATCCCGCTTTAGGTCATCCAGGGTTTCTGGATGTTCTCCCTGCTCTCTTTTGTGCAGTGTTGGACTTCTGTTGGGTTGACATTGCTGAATAGTGCAACAAAATTGTTGGTTTCCCCTTCAGATTCACTGTCACTCTAGTTGACGGGCATAGGCATTCTTCTTCTTCTGCGTATTGATACATTCTGCCCGAATGTGTCCATAACCTTCACATTCTCTGCATTGTATCCCTTTGCCGTTGTTGTCGTGATTTGAGTCTATCATTCTTCTGGAATCTTGAGTTAGATGGCTGACCGGACTCAGTCCCTTTACCGTACTGCCTCCTCATAAACTTCCCAAAGTTTTTAGCAAACATGGCATACTGTTGTTCTGACGCTTTATCTGTCTTATCTTTAACAACTTCAGCCTTCAGACCGACGCTGGTGACCTTTGTAAGTCGGTCTTCTTTGTTCATATCCATCTCATGGGTCTGCAGGGATCCCATGAGTTCATCTAGTCTCATGGTTTTGACATCATTGGCTTCCTTAACGGCAAGAGCTTTCATTGCGAACAGCTTTGTAAGAGATCTCAGCACCTTTCTTACTAGCGTTTCTTCGGTCATTGGTTCTCCAAGGGGGAATGCTTCGTTAGAGATATCGAGAACCCGAGATTGAAGGCAGCGATGGTCTCACCCTCCTGCATTCTTAGGTTTTCGAATTTTGATGTGACCGTCTCCATTCTAGAACTTTGGTTGTACCTTCATGAGCAGTTTGCAGAATATCCCACGCTTTCTTCGCAATATCACAGGTGGAGATCATCCTGAAATTCTTTCCATTAACTCCCGATAATATAGCATTCATTGCCTTGGAGTTTGCCGCTTCAGCATTCTTATGGGCCTCTGTCCACTTGTCTTTAGTCAGAAGGCTGACTTCATCGACTTTGGTGACGACCGGGGGTGTCCACCCGTTCTCAACAGCTTCCCAAACTGATTCATCCTGAGACTTTAGGAAGGCCTTCATTCGCACTCTCCAATAGCCATAATTGTTCCCTTCCAGCAGCGGCGGACGAGTGATGTTCTGCCCTTCTTTTAAATCCATCTCAAACAACCTCTGGATCCTACTCTGTGTGTCGAGTATTTGCTCTGATACCAACTGAAATCTTCCCCTGGTAGATGAGGTGTTGTTCTGGTCGGGTGCAGAACCAAATCTAGAACAACTTATGCAAGTTTAAAGTGTAGTGCGGAAAATAAGTAACACGCAAAGTTGTTACCCAGTTCGGCGTTAACGAGCCTACATCTGGGGGCGATCACTTCACCCGGTGGATAGCAATTCACTAATATTGAGTATTGCGAGTACAAGGTTTACCGTTTACAGAATCTCTCTTGAACAACCTGAGCCTCGAACCCTCTAGCAATTGCAATCTAGGTCTCCCCCTAGATTTGAGCTCCTCCGTCGTATCCACCAATTTGATTCTCCGGGAGAATCAGCACCTTCTTCCGAACGCGCAGATCAGAACAGTAGTGCGTGTACCTTCAGTGTTGTTCTACGATCAATCTGCTGAGCACCAGAACAGATTGATTCCGAGCGCCTTTGAGTAACCAGTGACGATTAACTCTCCGGTCGATTACGATCATCGTAATAACCAGTTACAATTAGTTCACCGTCGTTTGCCTCCTCCTCCTCCCTTCAGTGAGTATGAGCGTGAATTATATCTCCGTAAGTGCTTACTAATACCTTCGCATTAGTCTTACTTATATAGGCGGTAGAAACCCTAATGTCAATCGGATTCCTAATCTAAACCGCCTATATTATTAGGCAATCTTTCCTAATCTTTTGCGCATATCTTTTGTAGATAATCCTCCAATGAATATCTTCAATCTTGATTAGGCAATCTTCGATTATCTTCATAGCTTCATGCGCAAGCAATCTCCTAACCGACTTCTTAATATCTTCGATATGCATATGCACCGACTTGCTAAAACTGATCTCGGAAATATCCTCAGGCGAAGTTGTGCTACGTCGGCAGAAACAAGTTTCCAAATATGAATTTGGAAACTTCCAACTTCTATCCATTGATGTGAGACAGACTTGCTCTTCCAACGGTCGGATGAGTTTCCTAATCGGATTAGAAAACACTTCATCTGCTTCAACTTGTTCCAGGACAGTTGTCTCTGCTAGTCTCGAACAACAGCTAGAACACCTATACTAAGTTTTGCCAAACTACAAGCCATAAAACTAACACACGTAATTGCATATTGAGGCACTGCTTGCAATACTGATTTTATCATTACCTCTTTGCCCGCAGAAGATAAGTGTACCTCCTTCCATCCAAGAATCCTTTTCCAGGTATTCTGAATAATATAATTGAAGACCTCAACTTTATTGTGACTAAAAACAATTGGTAAACCGAGGTATCTCGAATGGACTTGCACTTGATTGACTCCCAATATCTCTGCTAGCATATTTTTATCTCCTTCCGTCACATTCTTACTAAATACAATCTTCGATTTACTGAAGTTGATTCTCTGCCCTGCTACAAGTTCATACTCTTTCAGAAACTCCAATAGTCGTCTCACATTAGATGATATAGCCTTCAAGAAGAATACACTATCGTCCGCAAAGAATAGATGTGTCACCGACAGTGCACCCCGACATATTCTAATGCTTGTCAATTTTTTATCCCTTTGCGCTGCTCAATTTTGTGTGATAGACATTCAGTACAAATCAAGAATAAATACGGCGAAAGAGGATCACTTTGACGGCCCTTTTTAGGTGAGGAAATCTCGACAATATAATCATTAAACTTCACCTTATACTTCACGGTTTTAATGCACATCATTACCCATTCAATCCATCGATGTGGAAGTCCTAGCTTAATCATCATCCTCTCTAAAAAGTCTCATTCAACTCTGTCGTATGCTTTGCTCATATCTGTCTTTAATGATAGATAGCCCTTCTTCTGGCTACTCCTTGTTTTGATGAAATGAAGAACCTCGTGGGCCAGCAGGATATTATCAGATATAATCCTCTCAGGAATAAATGCACTCTGGACCTCTGAGATGATTTTTGGTAACACAGTCTTCAGACGGTTGGCCAGCACCTTAGTCACTATTTTCATCGTCACGTTACACAATGATATAGGTCTGAATTCCTCTACTTTCTTTGGATTCTTGTTCTTTGGTATCAACACTATCAGTGTTTCATTCATATTCTCCTCCAAACAGCATTCGTTGAATACCTTCATGACACTCCTTATCACTGAATGTTTTATCAAAGTCCAATACTTTTGAAAAAAACAATGCCGGAAAACCATCTAGTCCTGGCGCCTTCGTAGGTGCCATCTGAAACAACGCTTCCTGAGTCTCTAAGCTGGATATTGGTTCGCATAGTCTGTTAGCTGCTTTGACAGATAATTTCCTTGGCACATGATTTAAATGAGTTTCCCAATTGAGTTGCCTACAATGTCAAAAGAAAAAAAGTTCATCATTCTTGTTGTTTGTTAAGGAAAAAATCAAGTCACAACCAAAACTAAACTCATGTCGTAAGGTTCGTCGATCTCCTAATCATTTTACCAAGACTATAACCGCTAGACCACAACCTTTTTACTTTTAATTTCAATATATATGATTCGAGAACATATTAGTCAATTGTAAAACAAATCACACGATCTTATATGCACTGAATCCCACGATTTTAGAACAAATTATTCACCTAGAACCTTCAACCGTAAAAAATTTATCCTCGTTTGATTTTTGCAGTCGACGATCGACGACAATAGTCTGTGGTTTGAAACTGTCGTTCCCTTCCGACAGACAATTACCGTCAAATATGAATCACACGAGCGACACCAATGCAGATAAAATCCTTGTTCAAATATATAAAGTCATTTTGTTTTTTTCTTTCGTGATATACGTTGAATTAGATTTTTATAGGACGACGCATATTGTTTAATTGAATTTTTGAAATATACATCGAATTGGATTTGTGTAGGACGAACAAATTACTCATGTATCTCTATGTTTGTAGGTCATGAGTCTTTTAGTTGTTGAAATTTTTTTGCCCAAAACTTGTCATTGTTCGTGAATCAGTACTTGATGTCCGTGGTTTTTAAGAGAACAGTTTTGATCTCTCCCCCACCTCCATGGTACGACGAGTACATAATTGAACTTTTATGAGCTTTATGAACTTTTTGTGTGTCAAAACATAATTGAAGTTACGAGCTTTTACTTTATTTGGACAAAATAAGTTTTCCTTAATCACTCAAATAATAAACTTAAATTAATAGATTTATTTGGACAAAATCCATTCTCCTTAATTACTCAAATAATATTTGGTATAACCTATCGTTGAGAGTTTTATAATTCATGCATTTTAAGCTTATGAATCTAGTAATGATGGAATTTATATTTCAGGCCAAGACTAACCTATATGATTCTACTTGCTTTAAAAATTGGAAAGCTGCTATAAATTGAGTGGAAAAATATACAAAACATATATATTTTAATGTAGAAAAACATAATAGTTATGAAAATAAATAAAATCAAACAATATTATTGACAAATAAAATATTCTCCCACGTTTGTTTTGCCAGGCAATGCCATTTTTGAATAGGAAATATATACATTACAATTTAAAACATGATCGATGAAGATTCATTTTTATTAGAGAGTAAACTGTTGATGTCAACGCTGTTAAAAGTCAGATCTGTTGTACTTGGTTACGTTGTGCGATTACTGCTAAGTTATATAAAAAAAGAGAAACTGAACAATTAATAATGTATAATATAAAAGAAATTATTTACAAAAATAACTGAAATAATATGTACGTGATATTCGTGATTCTTCTTTCTTCTTAAGTTGTAAATTTTTTGGGCTCGAATCTAGGAGGGAAGTTAAGAATATCGTATGCATTATATGTGTACTTGGTATTCGTGACTCTTCTTTCTTCTTCAATCGTAAACTGTTGGACTCAAATCCCGATAGGAAGTCAAGAACATTGTCTGCATCATCTGTACTTGGTATTTGTGATTCTTCATTCTTCTTCAATCGTAAACTTTTGGGCTCAAATCCAGGTGGGACGTCAAGAACACTATCGATATCATCTATACTTGATATTCATGACTCTTCCTGCTTCTTAAGTTGTTGATATTTGGACTTACATCCAAGAGGGACGTTAAGAACACAGTAAAAACATCATCTGCACTTGGTATTTGTGATTCTTCTTTCTTCTTAAGTTGTAAATCTTTTGGGCTCAAATTCATGAGGGACGTCAGGAACACGGTCAGTATCATCTGTACTTTGACGTCTTTTTTGATATTTTACGTTGGTTCAGCACATCACAGCCGGCATCTTCCTCATGCTTTACTTTTCTCTATCTTTCGAATATCTTTGATTCGGAAATTGGTGATGTTTTCCCACCTTTGACCTTTACAATCATTTCAAATGTATCTTTAGATACATTATTCCTCATAGGGCTGATTTGTTTACGCCATTCCAAGTAATGAGAATCGAAGTAACTCCAAACCAAATTCGAATTGCATTGCTACTCTGTGAGGAAGATATTGCATGGTCATGGTGCAATCGATCACTACACCATTTTACAGATTAGGAGACATTTTTTCGCCCGTCACATAAACCCCTAAAAATGTCGCATATATGTTATGCAACAATAAATGTGTCGGGAAAGAACGGTCGCATATTCGAAGTCGCGAAAAGTTTAAGCGACAAACAAAAAAAGCACATGTCGCGTTAAGTTAAACTCTTATGCGACATTTGTTACATTTAGTCACGTAATCAATGAGACGAGTTCCACTCTTATATGAGCGTCATATATCATACGCTTTATATTCCAGACATGATATTGTCGTATAAAGCTTATTTTGCGACGAATATTGAATATATAAATGTCATATAATAGGGAATGCCCGACAAATATTGAATATATTCTTGTCGTATAATGGGTCTTTCGATTAATTTAGAACTTATATGTGGCTTATAAAAGGTCTATTGCGATGAATATTGACGACGTATATGTCGCATGAACGTTATTTCGCGACGAATATTGAATATATAAATGTCATATCACAGGGAATGCCCGACAAATATTGAATATATTCTTGTCGTATAATGGGTCTTTCGATTAATTTAGAACTTATATGTGGCTTATAAAAGGTCTTTTGCGATGAATATTGACGACGTATATGTCGCATAAACTTTATTTCGCCACTAATACAGAATATATCATTGTCGTATATATAAGATTACGCGACCAATATTGAAACATATAAATCGCATAATCGGTAATTCGCGACCAATATTGGAAATATAGTTATAGTATAAAGTAGCTAACGTAGCCAATTTTGGAGCATTCAATTATCGTATAATAGTGTATACAAAACCTGAAATTCTTTTCATTCCAACAAAACGCACAATCCAACAAAACAACAACAACAACATAATCTGTCCAACGAAACACAACTAGTAGGAGCAAACATACACAAGGGTACAACACATAACACCACTTGTCCAGGTGTGTACCCATTCAAAAAGCAGGAAAGTTTTGCATAAGGTAATTATACCAAACATCAAGTACTAAGCGGGATGATAGCTTGTCGCGCCTTCAGAAGCATTTTGGTTTGCCAGATTAGCTGATCCACCACGAACCACCAATTCCTCCAGAACACGTATCCTCTCCTCAAATGCGGCCTTCATTTCCAGAAACTCATCATTTTTCTTTTCTAGTTGAACTTTCAGTCCAGAGCTCCTTGCACCCCCTCTAGGGAGGGGTGGTCTCCTAAAGGTCGTACCAGTGCCGGAAACATAAGTTCCATGCTGCTGCCCCAACACTTCAGTTATGATATTTAGTTGAACTGCGATTGGGATAAGTTCAGGATTATCCAGGACACTGTGTTCTGATTCGTCACCATTCTGCCCCAACACTTCACGAAGCCTATCTTGCATCTTTGCCTACATTTACACATTGAAAAATGTAAATAAAATGACAAAAACACAGTGAACATGACAAGATCCAATTAAGCGTGAAGATGACATAAAACAGTGGCAGATAACATGACATAAAGCAGTAACAGTGAACATGAAGAGTTCCCGGATAAAGTGGACATGAATTACATGACATAAAACATGACAAGATCCAATTAAGCATAACACTTAAACATGTTACATAACAAGAGCGCAAATGTTTCGCAAGCATATAAACATGGCAGATAATATTTGCCAACATGTGTTTCACAAGCACCAAACATGAACATATATAAATAGTTGAACATGTGGCTATATGAACTACACATGAACATATATAAATAGCAAGTAAATGGTTAAGGAATAGAAATAAACTCACAGCAGGGGCAGCACCAACGGGATCAGCAGAGTACACTTTGGAGTACGTGGCTATATATTGCGCCAGTTCTCCCTGTGCAGCGAGTGTTGCAGCCCTCATGTAGAATGGGCATTTTCCCCAATGATGGTTCAGTCTATCTTCCTTATTGCGCACACCAGACATTTTCTTACCCCTCTCCTATAATAATAAAAATTATACAAGTTAAAGAGTACTTATAAACTACTGCATTGTATTAAAAAGATATAAATGGGGCTAATAACTAGAAGTGAATGCCTAACCTAATTTCTTGCATCACTAAAGTGAGCCTTGAGCCATTCCCACTGATCAGCCCTATGCACAAACTCCCTAGGCGTTACATCAGGGCCATGCACCGTGTAGAAGTTTTTACATTCACATTTCCAGTCGCGATATCTCCCTGCGGCTTTCTTGAAGACGAAATGCCATAGCCGGTCATCTTTCAATTCAATAACAAAGTTTGGCTGCAAAGCAGAGAATGATTATGGTTAAAAAAAATTTAAGACAAATATTGAATGTAATGCAAAGTTAAAAAAGACGAATCACTCACTCTTAGGTGTTCATACACAACACGTCGATGCTGTTCCTCAAGCTTCCTGAATGAAGAGGCTAACATTGGAACATTATCCCTCACCGCACTGC
Source organism: Rhodiola kirilowii (assembly GCA_033675215.1). Classification (NCBI taxonomy): domain Eukaryota; kingdom Viridiplantae; phylum Streptophyta; class Magnoliopsida; order Saxifragales; family Crassulaceae; genus Rhodiola; species Rhodiola kirilowii. Next base: position 10,302,360 of record CM066200.1, read on the forward strand.
CAATCTCATGCGCAAGTAGGCTCCCCACTGCTTGAATAGTCGGGCCAGTACCATCTGGAAAAAACACGACCTTAACCGGCTTGCCTTTGTTATGGGTTTGCTTATAACTGGCCACCGTGCATCCATTCACCACGCCACGTACCCTCCTCTTCCCCCCTAATGAATCCTCTGTGATAGAAAAATTAAGTGATATAGTTACAACTGCCTAAACAATAATAAGAACCAATGTAACCAGCAACCTAATTATGAAATAACAGACAACATAACAAAAATTATTACCTGTTTCCACAAAACCAGAGCTCTTACACCTGATGCTCGGAATGTTAGACAAACCGTCTTCATCGTCATCATCATCCGATGAACTGTAATCAAACGACAGCATTGGTTCGAAATCTAGGACTGCTAGATGTTCTGAAACCTGCACTGGTGTAGGTGCTGGAGGTTGGGATATGGTAGCTGGTGGTGGTGGTGGAGGAGGAGGTGGATGAGGGTTGTTGGATTGGGAATTAGGTCGATAATGAGGGGACTTTTGTAAAGACCTAGAGGACCTACGGGCTACAAATGAAGGTGGTGGTGGAGGAGGAGGTGGAGGGTTGTTGATGGCTTGGGGTTGAGCAGATGCAGGAGGAGTAGCAGTTTGGGGTTGAGCAGTTGTACCAAGAGCATGGGTGTTTGACAGGGAATTGGTTTTTTGTTGTTTCTCCGGTGGTCGATTCTGAATTGTAGCAGTGTTCTTTCTTTTAGCTGGAATAGCAGGAGGGCGATCTTCTGGCGGATTCTGAGCATTTCTGGCAACGGGATTCTTTCTTCTCGCATGATCAATTACAGGTAGTTCTGACTCGGCCTCTAACGGTGGTGGATTTTGACGAGAGGCATTTGCTTTGCGCGGAGGAGTGTGACGAACTTGAGGAGGGGAAGTTATCTTCTTCCGTGGTGTGGTGGCTTTCGTAGTCGGCAGTGGAGGAGAACGAATGTCAGCCAGTTGCTTCAACCGTCTCGGCTCACTCGACATTGCATTGAGGATGGCTCTGGACCGCTCCGTCTGCCTGACCTCCGGACCCATCGCAGGCAACCGATTGACGACGGCCCTTTCCGGCGATGAGAGCTCTGGTGACTGAGCAGCCACAACATCTTTGGGTGGCTTCGTCGGTGGTGTCTTCATTAGCTTTTTGGATGGGCGGCGGCATGAAGGAGATCGCAGTTTCATCTTCGGCTTCCGACTGGTAACTTCAACATCGTCTGGACGTCTGGTAGGTTGCTTGTTCTTCGTTTTTGCCATGACGGACGGAATGGAACAGCGGCGACACTAGGAGGTGACGGATTGAAGGAGATCGTGATTTCAGCGAGGCGTAAGGGTTTCGGCGAGAAGAGTTTGGACAAGAGAGAGATTAGGGTTTGAGAGAGATCTGGACATGGTTTCTTGGTTTGGGCCTTCAATTTTGGGCCAAGCCTTAATATTATACGACATATTATTCAGTCAAACGTCGCATAAAGCTAAACTAAAAATGAAATTTAATTTCCCTCCAATCTGAAAATTTCTTTTGCCCCCAAAACCAAATGGTATTAAGCGACGTTTATAGCTAAATTTGTGACATAAACTGTACAGAGATGATCAAAGAAAACAACAAGTTATTTTCATCCCAATTGAAGTTGTGTCTTTTGAACAGATCCCTTGAAGTTAAACTTGTGTCTTCAAACAAAACAAGACATATTATAACACAACCTTTGATCATCACATCATTTCTTCATCGGAAGAGGTGTCTTGATGATCCATAGAAGCATCACTTGCATAATTGGACTGCCCCATTGGACTATCATCACGTCTATCATCTGCTTCTTCATCTTGATCATCCATTGAAGCATCACTTGCATAATTGAACTGCCCCATTATTGGACTATCATCATCATCGTATGCTTCGATCGTATCGTCCTTTAAATCATCCAAGTACAATTGCCTCCTCGCTTTGGGAATTTGATTATCAATGTACTCGTCATTCGAGTGAAATTGATTTGTGGGTTGTACATCACTTGTAATGTAAGTGGGCATTTTCTCTTGATAAGGATCATCTTCTTCGGAATTTGCTATTTCCGTTTCATCTTCTCGTGCAAGGGAGCTATCACTATATACCCCTCTATGTGATACAACATTTACCACCTTCCAATTATCACCCGCTTTTATATCATCCAAGTAAAAAACTTGTCTCGCGGTAGTTGCCAGACAATAAGGCCAATCTTCATACCAAGTTGTGGATGTGTCTATAGAAAGAAGTCCATAATCCCTCTTTGTGCTTCCCCTCTCTTTAGGATCGGTATTGAACCATGTGCAATAAAAAACAACCACCGGCATTCCATTTGCGTAATGTAACTCAATAATGTTCTTTATAATGCCATAATAAGTTAAGTCACCGTCATCGACCATCCCACCCGAATTTCGAGTGGTCTTCTTCCGGTCCCGATCCCAAACAACGAACTTCACACCGTTAACATAACACTGAGAGTAGCACATATATGTTTGAGGCATGCGTGATAAACTATGCAATTCGGGACAATATGATTCCCTGCACTCCCTTTCCAAAATGTCCATCTGTGGTTCAAAAAGAGAAACATATAATTTATATATATATATATATATATTCAAATGAATGAAGTAGACACACAATTTAATATTCATACCCAGCCAGGAAAGAATTGCATGAAATGCTTAACACGTTCTTTTTTCGATCGGTTTGGGCATTCTCTCTCAAATTTCTCATAATGTCAGACAATAAACTCCTTTTCTTGTACGTAGTGTTCCAACACGCACCAATGAGCCATATTAACTTGTGTCGGACTCAACTTGATCCTCGGACAATAACCACCAACCTTGATTAGAGGCGAGTACACGTTCAGGACATATAATTTAGCAACATTTGGTGATTCAACCTCCACTTGATCGTTCATGTACAATTTACAATACGTTACACACTCATGTGTGATGTATTGCTCAGCAATGCATCCCTCCGGATATCTGGCATTCCATATCTCTTGTACTCGCCTAATTGCCTACAAGAGCAATAAATTGTATTTAGCTTACATGTAAAAGGAGAGATTAAACAAAAATGATTCGAAGAAAGAAAAAATTGCAAACCTCTCAATAGTGTACATCCAACTATAGTGTACGGGTCCCTTAAGCAAGACTTGATCTGGAAGATGAATCGATAGATGCACCATGATGGTGAAGAAAGCAGGCGGAAAAATCATCTCCAATTTGCATAGGATGATGACTATGTCATCTTTCATTTGCATTGCGTCATTGACATTCAACTCCTTACAACATAACTTCTGGAACCATCGTGATAATGATATAAGGGGCTCGACTACATTATGTGGCAAATATGGTCTAATGAACACTGGAAGTAGTCGCTGCAACATGACATGGCAATCATGGGTTTTTAACCCATTAAACTTTTTGTCTTCCACATTAATTTTGTTCTTCAAACTACCGGCGTAGCCATACGGATACTTAGCATCTTTAATGAACTCAAATATCTCTGCCCTCTCATTAGGTAAAACGGTATAAGGTGCTTGTGGAACCTTATCTTTTCGGGAAGATGTCCATATCTTCTTCCACCACAGTTCCTTACGAATTCCTTGTTGCTCCAAACCTTCTCGAGCCTTAATATCATCTTTAGTCTTACCTTGAAGATCGAGAATAGTACCAATGATGTTATCAAACACATTCTTCTCTATGTGCATTACATCCAACGAATATGGTTGTGTCAATGTGCTCCAGTAAGGTAAATCGTAGAAAATGCTCACATGAGTTCAGCACAACTTCTCCTTGTTCACACCTCTATATTTGAAATCTGGGTGCAAGCTAAGTACGGGGTACTGATGGCTAAGAATAGAGGACAAAACCTCTTCACCTGTTAATGAAGGTGGGGCATCTCTTAATTCCACTTCCCCATTGAACTAGTAGTTTGATGCCTCCACGAATGATTCATATCAAGCCATCGCCGGTGGCCTTGGTATGCCATTCTCCCCTTCAAATGTATAGAAACAACATCGTATAAACACATTGGACACGCTTTGTATCCTTTGGACTTCAGACCTCCTAACATTCCCAAACCCGGGAAGTCACTGATAGTCCATATCACTGCAGCTTTCATGTTGAATGTGGATCTTTCATGTCGATCAAATGTGCGTACGCCAGTTTCCCATAGTATATTTAATTCATCTATCAGTGGTTGCATGAACACATTCAAGCACTTGCCCGGAGATTTTGGATCCGAAATCAACATGGCAAGAATATTAAATTCCTTCTTCATGCACATTGAAGGTGGCAAATTGTAAGGCATCACGACAATTGGTCATGTGCTATGAGAAAGAGCAGCTACTCCGAAGGGATTGAAGCCATCTGTGGCCAATCCAAGATGCACATTTCTAGAGTCTTGGGCAAAATCGGGATATTTTTTATCAAACACCTTCCATGCCTCGCTATCAGCAAGATGTCTAAGTAGACCATTTTTCACTTTTCTCTCCTTATGCCATCGCATCTCCTTAGCTATATGCGCTGACATATAGAGACGTTGCAATCTTGGAGTTAATGGAAAGTATCGTACCACTTTCCTTGGAATCATTCTATCACGGTCGTCGTCCAAGTATCTTGACTCATCACACACCGGACAATTCAGTAGGCGCTTGTTGTCTTTATAGAATAGCGCACAACCATATACACATGCGTGAATGATCTCGTATCCCATCCCCATATTCTTCAAAAGTCTCTTAACCTCACGATATGTACCGGGATAACTATTTGGGCTCGGAAGGAGGTCTTTGGTGATTCTCAAATGATCGTTAAAGCTCTTGTCAGACCATCCATTCTCAACTTTAACTTTCATTGCACTTAATATGGTACCCAACACAGTTTTGTCACTCCCCACATATACAGGAGTTTGTGCTTCTTTGAGAAGTGTTTGATACTTATCATATGTCTCCTTGCCCAAATAATCATTTTCAATATCCTCATGTGCTTCCGAAATAGGAAAAGCGTCGTTAAGCATCTCTATTGTAGGATCCATGTAATAAGCACCATTTTCCTCAACCGTGCCGTGACTCTTTTCCATAATATATTGGTGTCGTTGTGTGTATAATGATGATGAAGCCTCGGGTTCTACTTCCTCATGAAAAGTCCAAGTCGTGTAGTCTTGCATTATACCATTAACAAACAAATGTTTTTGGATTTCATCCAAAGACAACCTCCCACGGTGCAACCTACAACGCCTACATGGACATTTATGCGTAGTACTCCACGGTTTGTTTTGCTTGACGAAGTTTATGAAAGCCAGAATACCCTGTCCAAACCTTGGATCACATTTGTCCAACAAATTCATCCAACTCTTGTCCATGATTCCCCTGTATTTCCAAAATATGAGACACAAATTAGTGGAGTTACTTTAATGAAGCCAAAGGATGATGAGTTAACAAAACACTACTAATGTAAAAGAACATTCGATAACACTACTCTAAGATTAATCTAAATGCAAAATGCTGCTGTAAAAGAACATTCTCGAAATGCCTAATTATCTAAAAGCCAACCTTCTTTTCTCTCATATGTGCTGCCCTCTACTACCCCATATATATATAAATGCGTGGGTAGAGAAAATGTGCCAAAGGGAAAATAATGCTGCTGCTAGCAGCTGCTACTGCTGGATGCCTAACGCAAATCCTACGCCAAAATGGCCTGCTGCTAGCTCGATCTCTGCTCTAGCTATATTATATATATATAACACTAAATGCAAATCCCTACCAAATGCAAATCCCCCCTATGCTCTGCAAATCCCCCGATGCTCTGCAATTTAAACACCAAATGCAAATCCCCCAAAATGGCCAAGGAATATATAAGACAGCAGATCGAGTTTTAACTCCCCAACAAAACACAGTGTGCAGAAAAATGGAAAAAAAACCATGACAAGCTATATATATGTATGCAAATGTTGTGTGTACGTGAGTGTGTGAGAGTGTTTTGATCTATACCTTCAACAAGTGTGTGCCGTTTACAACAAGTAAATTCGAAGATCTGAGCAAAACCCCACCATGGATTCTTGCAGAATCCCTTTTTGCAGACAAATGGTGTTTTAAGGTTGTTGAGGATCGAATTGAAGGCATAGTACGAAACTGGCATGCTCTGGTTTTCTGCAATTAATTTGTACCCTTACGCGACTTACTTTGGATAAAAATGTCGCTTAATCCAAACACGTTAGGTCACCTCTCTTTAATGCACAGAAAGTTTGAAAAATTCAAGGTTGTCTTGCCAATACCTACTTCGAAGATTTTATTTCGTACTATTATGCGGCAAATTGTCACTTGTCGCAAAAGGTAAGTCACATAATAATTTTAACGTGACAAATTTTTCGCGTCGCTTAAACTAATGTCGCAATAACCATATTAAGGGACATAAATTTCGTATCGCTTAAAGTTAAGTCGCTTAATTATCTTTATGTGACATTATGTTTGCGTCGCATAAACTTATGTCGCATATTTCTGTTGTTGCGACAAACACAAAAAATCGTAGTCATATAAACCTTGTTATGCGACAAAGATTTCGCGACGGCGCTCAAAATTTGTCGCGAAGCATGTAAAATGGTGTAGTGGATTCCAACCAATTGCATTGTTCTAACGGAGACGACCCAACTTCACGTTCCTAACAAAAAGTAATTTTAAAAAAATTAATAACATAAATATAATCAATTTTCTATAAACTCAATTTTTTTATTGGATACACTTAATTTTAAGTACCTTAAAATTAAATTGTTAATGTGTTAATATTAGTGGTACAAAGCATATTTTTCATGCATTTTGTAAATTTGTCAAAACTGAGTTATAATTCGTCGCCGAGGAACCAAAAGTACGACATATTTCGTTACGAATAATTTATAATTTGTTACAGATAAATTAACCATAAATGAGATTTAATATCATCCGTTCAAATGACCAACGTAACCTCAGAGTTGTGATTAGTTTTTTTTTTACAAAAATATGACATTTGCACCGGATACTTTTTCTTGGCGATAATTAAATGTATTTTATAAACAATCGGTTTGACTTCTTATTGAGTTCATTATTTTGTTAAAATAATGAGAGGATGATGATAGGTCTCCGACGAGGTTTATCAGAGGAGGCTCTTCCAAGGGGTGGTGGACTACCATAGGATACTCCTCTCAGTAGTACCCGGAGGGACACTCGACCTACTATCATTCCTTGCGGGTACAACATGTTAGCTTTATTTATTTTTATTTATTTTTTTTGTTTTAATTATTTTAATTATAGTTTTATGTAATTATGTATATCTTACACATTCAACCCGTATGAGTGTGTCTATTGGATTCAAATGGAGTGCGTAGTCCCCTATTTAAACACCGGATTGACTACACTTACTTTTGTCCCTCCCGGGGTCGTTGATAGGTGGTTCGAGCATTTCAAAGTATATTTTAAAATTAATTTTATTTAATTTCACCCCGAAATTTTAGTCAATTCGGGCAATTCCGTTGATTTGTTATTCACAAATATTTTGACCAAATTTAATATTTATAGTGAAGGGAGGATAGCCCCAAATTTGAATAAATTCAACTATTAAAACTAAATTGAATGACAGATAATGAGACGAGGAAGTTCATAAAACGTTAGACCTTCCTGAGTGTATGCCATATGGAATCGGAAGAAGTTCCAGCAGCGATCCGTTCTCGCAAACTCGAACATTTTAAATGAAATAATAAATTTTTAATGTTAACAACTGGTAATTATCTTTAATAGTATATAATTGTTTCTCAACTTGTAACATTGAAAACTGAAAAAATTAAAATGAAAATGGGGATATGAGGATAAGATCTAAAAAGTTAAATGCACAAATTCATATGGATCGGAACCTTACCGAAATACTTTTCTGATAGATTATTGATCCAAGTAACATATGTTCCATCCAGAGGCGAATCCAGGATTTGAAACTTACCGGGGCTTGACGCAAATTTTTTTTTTTTTGCGTAAGATGGCCAATAGAGTCACAATTTGGTCTTGCGCCGAATCAAAGCAGAGGTGACACTCGAATGTAAACGAGTGCAATAAAATTCAATGCAGAGATAGTCATAGCAACTAATCTCTGCAATTCTGCAACAAACCAACTGGTGTTCACCTGATGTTTCACTGTGTTTTCTTTGAAATACTTTGAAATAAAGAAGCAAAAACAGGCCTAGAGAAATAGACTAAATTCATTACTTGGTATTGATGGAAATTAGTTTCTGAAGCCTCTGCCCAAGGTTTGTTCTTAAACAGCCAGCCTCGCCTTGATCTTGCAGTGAAAACAAACACCATCTGTTCGCAATGGCAATTAAAAAGGGGCAAAATCAAGTAGAGTATATAATGCCTGTAAGACATTACTATGCCTTTAAAATTTTAATTAGCGTGTAGGTTTGCAGAATGTTTACCGAAGAGGTTTCCAGTTTGACTTCTATGGATTCTTTTCCAGACCACGAGTTCAACGCCTTATGAACTGCTACTTCTAGCAGTGGAAGCAACTTTTTTAGAAGTGCTTGGGAACCAAAGTGAGCCAAGGTTTTGCCTCTGAAGTACTTGTGAATGAACCCAGCTGCATTGATCCTCGACTCTCCATCTAGATTGAACATCTTGGAATATGTGTCCATATACCTCATCTCAACACACTTTCCTTCTTGCAACATTATGTGATTGTTCACTTCAGGGTCTGCGGAGATCACCACAGGCTGACCTGCTACACTTGTCTTGAACACAGTACCATATCTTTTGAGGTTACATTAAAAACAAAAACAAAAAATCATTAGATGTTTACAAATACCAGACAGCTGAGGTCCAAAGATATATTGCTCAAACAAAATTGGGAAGGAGTGTATACCTCTGAATTCGGGTCCTAAAGAATGGATGAAGGTCCAAGGAGTAACCAGGAGTGATCAACTGAAAAGTTTCTCCAACAAGAGGCAAGCCCATTGAACCCGGTGGCAAATTCAATTGTATTGCCTTTGGATTCCTCCATCGACGAGCAATCCATACTGCCAACAAGGTCACTACACCCATCCCAACCACATACCACATTACGCAATCCTCTCTTCACCAACGTAACAACCCAAGCACCAAGTTCACAGTACAAGAAACAGGGTGCCAGTGTAAAACTAATTAGTCCTGAGATGTGCGTATAGCTGCTAGCCACTTCATGTCCTTTAAAAGCCACCAATGGACAAGTTTTCACTACAAGAGAGTTAGACATTATTCTTACTGTTGTTGCTACAGGCATTACTAAAGGTCCAACTTCAGTATCCTTATGAAACAAGCCGGCTTCAATGTAATCCTTTTAGATAGCTACAACAGTATAAGTTACAGAATATTGAAGGACTGCAATGTGATCCATAATGTAAGCTATAAAAGCATAAATCAAAGGATATATACCTTTTCTCCCTTGACCAAGAATGAAGAATACTGCTGCAGTTCCCAGTACTGTCTCAACAGCATGTTTCTACGAACGGGTGAAAACACGAGAATTACTATATATGAATTTTACCTGAGAAAAGACTTATAGACGTCTAAATAAATACAGCTAGAAACTATGATTCGAGATGAAGCAGTGTTTATATATTGGAAATGAACCTGAGAACCTTGAACAGCTCCTCGTTCGCGATTCCCGTTTCGTTCACCCGCTGTTTCAGATTCAGCATCCTGATTATTCAGTCTGTGAAAGACGTTAACCAACAAAATCCACGCTCGCTTGCTCGCTCTGCCGGAATCAGTTCTCCTGTTAGAGATTGGAAGCTGTATCGCTCGCTCGCTGCTTCTCCCCGGTCCCCAAATCGCAATTGCATTCCTCGTTACGGTGAAACCTAAAAAAAAAATTTGGGGCCAAATCTACGGGGGCTGCAGCCCGAGCAGCCCACCAGCTGCATTAGCCACTGGTTCCATCTTAGTGTCTATTAAGTTTTCATTTTGAGTGAGAACTTACAAAAAATTACTATATACTAATTATCATGTCAGATAGAAGTCAGGCGGTGCCTCGACTCCTTCCTTTTCCTCGTCTCCTCAGTTCATCTCTCACCTAGGCGTCGCCAGTTCAGACTGAGCCTTGGTAGGAAGGACAAATACTCATGTGTCTCTATGTTTGTAGGTCGTGAGTCTTTTAGTCGTTGAGATTTTCTGCCCAAAACTCATCATTGTTCGTGAATCAGCACTTGATGTCCGTATTTTTAGCGGAACAGTTTTGAGCTCGGCCCAACCTTTATGGTACCACGAGTACATAATTGAACTTTTATGAGCTTTTACTTTTTTTGGACAAAATCCGTTCTCCTTAATTACTCAAGTAATATACTTAAATTAATAGATTTATTTGGACAAAATCCGTTCTCCTTAATTACTCAAATAATACTTGGTATAAATAACCAATAATTGATAGTTTTATAATTCAGGCATTTTAAGCTTATGAATCTTGTAATGATGAAATTTCAGGCAAAGACTATATATGATTCTACTTGCTTTATAATTGGAAAGCTGCTATATATTGAGTGGAAAAATATACAAAACATATGTTACTAAATATATATTTTAATGTGGAAAAACATAATAGTTATGAAAATAAATAAAATCAAACAATATTATTGACAAATAAAATATTCTCCCACACGTTTGTTTTGCCAGGCAATGCCATTTTTGAACAGCAAATATATACATTACAATTTAAAACATGATCGATGAAGAGTCAGATTTGAGGATAAATGTTGTACTTGGTTGTGCGATTACTGCTAAGTTGTCAAAAAAAAGAAATTGAACGAATAATAATTTATAATATAAAAGAAATTAAATACAAAAATAATTGAAATAATATATACGTTATATTCGTGATTCTTCTTTCTTCTTAAGTTGTTAATTTTTTGGGCTCGAATCCAAGAGGAAAGTTAAGAACATTGTATGCATTCTCTGTATTTGATATTTGTGACTCTTCTTTAGTTGTAAACTTTTGGGCTCAAATCGAGGTGGGAAGTCAAGAATATTGTCTGCATCATCTGTACTTGGTATTTGTGATTCTTCTTTCTTCTTCAGTTGTAAACTTTTTTGCTCAAAGACAGGTTGGACGTCTGGAACACTGTCGATATCATCTATACTTGATATTTGTGACTATACCTTCTTAAGTTGTCAATATTTGGACTCAAATCCAGGAGGGACATTAAGAACACAATCAACATTATCTAGCACTTGGTATTTGTGATTCTTCTTTCTTCTTAAGTTGTAAACTTTTGGGCTCAAATTCAGGAGGGACGTCATGAACACGGTCAGTATCATCTGTACTTTGACGTCTTTTTTGATGTCTTACGTTGGTTGAGCACATCACATCTGGCATCTTCCTCATGCTTTACTTTTCTCCGTCTTGTGAAACTCTCTTTCGGAAGTTGGTGATGTTTTCCCACCTTTGACCTTTACAATCCTTTCAAATGTATCTCTAGATACATGATTCCTCATATGGCTAATTTGTTTACGCCATTCCCAGTAATGAGAAGTAACTCCTGACCAAATTAGAATTGCATTGCTACTCTATGAGGAAGATACTGCGTGGTGCAATCGATTCCAACCAATTCACAACATCTCAAAACTATAACAAATGGCTGCAGGTCATCGCGCATCATTGCCCCCAAATTTGAATAAATTCAACTATCAAAACCATTCACGTAAATTGAATCAAAGATAATGAGATGAGGAAGTTCATAAGATGTTAGACCTTTGTGAGTGTAGGCGATATGGAATAGGAAGAAGTTCCAGTAGCGATCCGTTCTCTCAAACTCGAACACTCTCCTTCCTAAATGAAATAATAAAATTTTAATTTTAACAATTGGTAATTATCTTCAGTAGTACATAATTGTTGCTCGACTGAAAAAAAATGAAAACGGGGATATGAGGATAAGATCTAAAAAGTTAAATGCACAAATTCATATGGATCGGAAACTTTATCGAAATACTTTTTTGATAGATTATTGATCCGATCTTTGAAACTCAATGTGAATATGTAAGAACTCTCATTATCATCAACATCTTCATCTTCATCGGCACCATGATCTTCGCCGCGATCGATCTTTGCCCTTAAATGTTGTTGCCACGAAATGCCAAGGGCGGCGGCTTGATCACTCATGTCGTGATGTAAGAACATGTAGGGTTTTCGATACAACATGTCATATTTATAATACGTAATAGTTTGGTTTAATGAACGTACGAATCACCTACCGATACGAGTCACCTACCCAGGGCCGGCCCGTTGGCTGGGCCAAAAGTGCAAAGGCACAGGGCCACAAAATTTGGGAGGGCCACAAAATTTGGGCATCAGTATCATACAATATTTTTTTTGTTCAATTTGTGAATTGCGAAGAACGGAACGAACGGAAGGAGAAGGAGGGTTTGCGCAGTCCAGCCACGCTCGCGCTCAGTCCTCTCCGCTTCCTCCTGCTCTCCCGGCTCCCGCTCAGGCCGGCCCTGCCCCTGCTCAGTCCGACAGTACTCTCCGGCGCCCTGCTCAGTCCGACAGTCCTCTCCGGCCTCTCCTCTCCTACAGTCCGACCTCTCCTCAATTCTGGCTTCTGGGTAATCTCTCTCTTCGATTTTAGCTTTAATCATTGGATTCATTGCATTAGTTTTGCAATTATTGAAAATCAATCCTTCCATCACAATCTATTTTACTGCCACTTCAAATCTCTTCTTCTTATTTGGTTACTTAGGAATCCTTAATGTTGGGTTTGATCAGATTCGAATGTCTATTAAAGATCATTAATGCATTTAAGTGATGTGAATGTGAATTCAGTCATACCCTGAAAGCAACCTAAAAGAAAACTGGCTAGTAATTTGGTAAATGCTCATGCTTAAATTGTCATTGAGATAATTTGATGTCTGGTTAGTTCTTCGTTCGGTGATAACAAGTTGTAAATTCACCAAGAGAAGCCTGAGTTTATTAATGTGGTTTATGGCGTTGTATCTTGATTTTATTTAGCTTGGGCTTGGATCCCTTATTTTTGGATACTCGGTTACATTATTACTCCAACTGGACATCTTTAAGAGAGATGGTGAAGTGACAAGTATTATCGGTAGGGTTGTAGCCTACAACTTGTAGGGGACACTCGCTTTTTTATCTGATTATTGGGCATCGACTGTGATTAGTGATTATTAACTGATGACCCCAGATAATTGAGAAGTAGGGATTTGAAATGAGATGTCAGGCTTGCTGCTGCTATGTTTGTATATACATCGTAGACGCAGGCATGTAAGTGGGCTAGAGACTGATGAATTATTAGTAGTGGACTTGTTCTTGAATTCTGATCAAGAAATGGCATAACTTTAGGCTTCCATTTCAGAACAAGAATTAAATTATATGTCAAGTTTGAGGCTTACACGGGGATGGATCAATAGCCTAGATGTTGGCCGTCGAACACCGCTTTTACCAAGATATTACAACCTGATGTATTAAGGATAGCTGACTTCTGGTTTGCAATTGCTTTCAGAAGATATATCCTGATCCATGAGTGCTTACTACAACTGTTTTTTTTATTTTTTTTGCTGCAGCATATGCAATATGAGGACAACAACAGGCCATACAGGAAATTCGTTCCTTGATATGTCATCCACCTATTAAGGTGTTCAACACAGTAAGGCCGGGCCACATTTGATATCTCGCACAGGGTCTCCAAAGACAACGGGCCGGCCCTGCACCTACCGTCTACCAATACACATGTCTAATGATATTAGATTCATTTTTTATATTTATACATCGAAATTTCAATTTATTTATTTAATTATATAGTCACTTGGTTATTCTTTATTTATTCCAAAATAATTATTCACCCGGAGTGTAAATTAACCCGATGTTTTTGAGTTGTTTGATCACTAGTGCTTGGCCCAATAACCTGCGCAAATCAGGACAAGCAGGTGCGACCACCTCATTACAAGCTCAACCGAATTACCAAGTAATTATAACTCTTGAAAGTGTTTAACAGGAATCAAAAATTTGAATTGTCTGCCCACCTACTCGGCTACCAAGTATATATGTTGACGATGCTTTTGAATCGTTGTTTCAACTATCTATTCATCAAATTAAATCTTAGTGAACAAAGAGTAGTCAAGTAAGATATACAAAAATTATATTTCTAAGGGTATAGTATAATTTGAAACCTCAAAGTAACATATGTCATGTTTCCGTCTTGGTGTCTAATATGTTATTATTTTGAGTGAGAATTTACAAAAAGAATTACGATGTACTTTTTATCACGTAGATAGAAGTCACCTCAAAGTAACCTTAAAATGCAAGTTAGAATGATAAATGTCGCTCGAAAATATTATAAATTTATAATAAACGAAGTCTAAAATAGACAGAAAACATATCCATTAACATCTCTTTACAGCTTTTCAGAATGTTTACAATTCACACAACATATATAAAGAGGGGGTTTACATTGAACGACAGATTTACTAAACACAAATACTTAGAGCATCCCCACCATGGTTTTTTTGAGCATCAAAAGTGAGCATGAGAGATGATCAAAAAAATCATGCATCCCCCATGTTGAGATTATAATCCCAGTTGTGTGTATGAATGATTATTGGGACAATATGTTGCTATTTTTCCAGTCCAAATTGCATATTTGAGCTTGCAGAAAAAAAAATTCTGGTTTTTTGCTCTTGAGCTCGGACCTCCGAGCGTGCCTCCGAGCTCTTGAGCTCGGACCTCCGAGTGGACCTCCGAGCGTGTATGCGATCGGCTGTCCGTGTCTTCCAAGCTGCGTCGTTTTTTGGGCAGAAGCGCGAATTCAAGTTTAGTGGAACGCTGTCGTTCCAAGGCGCGCCAATGTCCGTTATTTCTGTTACTCGGGCAGACGGCGTCGTTTCAACGCATCTTCAGCTCAGTTTATAAGCAACTCGAATTGGGGGTTTAGGGCACCAATTCAATTTCAAATTCTCTCAAAGCGATCGAGCGTCTGCGAAGTGCGAGCGTGAAATTGACGAGAGGACGAAGCTTGCCGGCGACTGACGAGTGTAGGAGTGCTCTGTGACGGCTTGATTCCAACTGCTGAGCATCGAACGTCCGGCCTTCTCTTCTGGGAACGTCCCAGGCTGACTGGCAAAGTCCGAAGCTTTCGAAGCCGTCAATCCTTCCAGGAAAGTAACTCTAACCGGTTGCTTGGATTGGTGATTCGTTTATGCTATTGATTGTTATTGCTGTGGACTGGATTAATTGCTTGCATTTGTTTTGGTTTTGGATTGAGTCAATCCATTGTTTGTAAACCTAACATTTGGTCCCGATTATTAATAAAGAATAAGGTTCGACTAAGTACAATTCATATAATCGATCTTTACAAAGTGGTATCTAGAGCCTTGTTGATTGATCTTGAGTCATCTTGATCATCTCTTGTGCTTGCCTACCTTTTCTTTGTTAATTTCCTTTGGACTTGATTTTCTTTTGGGATGGCTGATGCCATGAAAATCAAGCCCTACGATGGGACCTCTGATTTCACTATGTGGAAGATGAGGATGAAGGCTATATTAGTTAAGGAAAAATGCTATAGAGCTGTGACAGAGGAATGGATTGCTCCTACCTCTGATCAGCAGAAATCTGACATGAAAGAACTTGCTTATTCTGAAATCATGATGAGATTAACAGATGACGTTGCTAGGAAAGTAATGCAATACACTGAACCTAAAACATTGTGGGATGAATTAGATAAAATGTATTTGGCTAAAACTCTCCCCAATAGAATTTCCTTGCAAACAAAATTGTTCACTTTCAAGATGGATGTGAATATGAGTCTGCAGGAAAATCTAGACATTTTCTTAAAAATAACTCAGGATTTGAAAAAGTGTAAAGATGAAGTTAAGGAAGAACACCTTTGTGTCATTCTCCTAAATTCAATCCCACCACAGTTTGACACCCTTAGGGATGTTATTCAGTATGGGAATGATGAAGTAACAGTCACCAAGATCATTGATGCTATTACTTCTAAGAATGACAGCCTAAAAGTTTTTAAGACTAAAAATGGTGTTAAAACTGAAGTAAAATCTGAGGTAATGATGTTTAAGGGGAAGAATAAATTTAAACCAAAGAAAAAGAACCACAATGGATCTCAGAATAACAATGATTCACATGAAAAGAAATCCTTTGATAAGTCTTCACAATCCTCTCAAAATAACAACAATTTTCAGAAAAATACCCCTGTCAAGTGCAATTATTGTGGCAAGTTAGGCCATTATGCTAGCTCTTGTTATAAAAGAATTGAAGATAAAAAGGGTAAAGGAAAAGATAACCAACAATCTGGACAGTCCAACATTTGTGAAAATGATCCCCAATATGAGAATGAATTATTTCTCATGTCCAGTGGGCATGAAAATGATTCATGGATCCTTGATTCTGGCTGCACCATGCATGCTACTCCACACAAACATCTCTTCAGTTCCATGAAGCTTTGTGAAGGTGGAGAGGTCATGCTAGGTGATCACACATCATTAAGAATTAAGGGAATTGGCACAGTTCCCTTAAGGATGTTTGATGGTGTTGTGAGAACTCTCCAAAATGTGAGATGGGTTCCCCATCTTAGGAGGAGTTTACTGTCAGAATCTGCCTTGGATAAACTTGGATGCAAGATAACAACCTTTAAGGGAGTTAGAGAAGTAATGAGGGATAATAGAGTTGTAATGAGAAGTGTAGAAAAAGGAGGTTTATATCATCTGATTTCTTCTTCTGAAATTAATCTTTCTGATGAAAGTAAAACTCTATTAGACACTAAAATGTGGCATTCAAGGCTTGGACATATAGGGAACAAAGGACTGCATTATCTGTCTAAACATGGTTTGATTGATTGTAAACCTATTGATCTGAAATTCTGTGAAACTTGTGTTTTTGGTAAAAAATCTGCTCATCCTTTTGGTAAATCTTCTTTTGTTGTCAAAAAACCTTTGGAGTATGTTCACTCTGATTTGTGGGGACCTGCCCAGGTCTCTACAATAGGAGGAAGATCATATTTCCTTTCTATCATTGACCAATACTCTAGAAAAGTATGGGTCTTTCTTTTAAAAACCAAGGATGAGGCTTTTGAAAAATTTAAGAATTGGAAGATCATGGTTGAGAGTCAAACTGAACTTAAAGTTAAATGCTTAAGAACAGATAATGGGTTGGAATTTTGTAACAAGGCCTTTAATGAATTTTGCACTGAAAATGGGATTAAGAGACACTTGACTGTGACTGGTACTCCCCAGCAGAATGGAACTGCTGAGAGGATGAACAGGACCCTTTTAGAGAAAGCTAGATGCATGATGATTAGTGCTGGAGTTAAACCAACTCTCTGGGGAGAGGCTGTGATTACATCTGCTTATTTGATAAATAGATGTCCTTCCTCAGCCATAAATTTCAGAACTCCCCAAGAGCTTTGGACTGGGAAACTTCCAAACCTATCCCACCTTAGACCCTTTGGTTGTACAGCCTATGCCAAGGTTTCTGAGGGTAAACTCCATCCTAGGGCTGTTAAATGTGTTATGCTTGGGTATCCTGAAGGAGTTAAAGGTTATAAACTGTTAATGATACAACCAGGAGGGTACAAAGTCATAGTGTCACATTCTGTTACCTTTGATGAACTGAATTTCCACTTTAAGTCTAAACTAAACCATGCTATTGAGTCTCATGGCACACCTGAAGGTGTGACCAGTTTTATTCCATCAGGATTCAATTTGAACCAGGGAAATGATGATGGAAATAATGGAGATCAAGTAGCTGAGATGGGACAGTCACTGGATTTAAGCAATGGACTGCAGGAGGTAACAGATGAGGGGTCAAATTCCCCTGCTGTTTCAGGTAATGAGCTACCTCACCAATTAGGTGGGGGAGCTAGCACTGTAAGTCCATCTAACTCAGCTCTAAATTCAAATTCCATGGACACTAGTGATCAAAATGCTGCTATTGAATCATCTGATTTAGGCATGAACCTGTCTTCTGCTGCTATATCTGTTTTGCCAAATCTGCCTGATGATTTATATGTTGATCATAGTGTGAATGTGCCTGAAAATGTGCATGAAAATGTAGGTGCTATGCCTACTATTTCTGAGTCCCCTGTGCATGAAACTGAGCCTAGTCTAGCTAATTATCAATTGACTAGAGACAGGGAACCTAGAATTAGAAAGGTTAATCCTAGATATAAAGCCAACATAGCTGAGTATGATGAGAACAATGATGGAAAGTGTTGTAATATTGTTGAGTTTGCTCTAATGGCTGCTGAAAAAATTAAATATGTAATACATGATACATATAAGCAAGCCTTGGCTAGTAATGAATCTGAAAAATGGAAAAAAGCCATGATAGAAGAGATTCAATCCATGCATGAAAACAATACTTGGAAACTAGTACCTAGGCCTCTAAATGTTAAACCTTTGGCATGTAAATGGATATTTAGAATTAAAGAAGGTAACTCACCTAATGATCCACCAAGGTTTAAGGCTAGGTTAGTGGCTAAGGGGTTTCACCAAAGAGAGGGCATTGATTTTAATGAGATATTTGCTCCTGTTGTCAAGTATAAAACTCTGAGATTACTTATTGCTATGACTGCTGTTTATGATTGGCATATTGAACAAATGGATGTGAAAACTGCATTCTTACATGGTGATTTGTTAGAAACAATTCATATGTGTCAACCTGAAGGTTTTGTTGATAAAATGAAACCAGATCATGTCTGTTTGCTTAGAAAATCCATCTATGGATTAAAACAATCACCTAGACAGTGGAATAAGAAATTTGACAGTTGCATGCTTGACTTAGGTTTTTTGAGAAGCAAATATGATACTTGCCTTTATCTGAAAAGAGTGAAAAATGCTCCATTGTTTGTGCTGCTATATGTGGATGATTTATTGCTGATTAGTCCCTCATTGCATGATATAAAACTGACTAAGTCTGGTTTGCAAAAACATTTTGACATGAAAGACTTAGGAATTGCTCAAAAGATCTTAGTGGTAAAGATAACTAGAAATAGGAAAAATGGAGAAATCTGTTTATCCCAATCTGAATATTTTTCAAAGGTGTTAGATAAATTTGCTATTGTGAATGCTAAGTCTAATGCTATACCCTTAGGAGGGCATCTTATTTTCTCTAAGGAAGATTGTCCTAAAACTGAGCAAGAAAAGAAACAAATGCTGAATGTGCCATATGATGTTGCTGTTGGTTCTATTATGTATGGTATGATATGTACAAGGCCTGATCTTGCTTTCTCTATTAGTGTTCTTAGTAGATATATGTCTAACCCAGGCATAAAGCATTGGGAAGCCATGAAATATTTGTTAAGATATCTGTTAGGGACTAAAGAGTTAGGATTAGTATATAGAGACCATGAACCAAAAGCAGGAATTGTAGGGTATGTAGATTCAGATTATGCCAGCAATAGGGATAATAGGAAATCCACCACAGCTTTCTATTTCACTTGGAATGGAAATTGTGTGTCTTGGAAAAGTCAGTTGCAACCCATAGTTGCCTTATCATCTACAGAAGCTGAGTATATAGCTGCCACAGAGGCAGCAAAAGAAGCCATTTGGTTAAGTGGGATAGTGAAGGAGATTAGTGGGATTAGTGAGCCTCCTAGGATTTACATGGATAGTCAAAGTGCCTTATGTTTGTGTAGGGATCCAGTATACCATGAGAGATCAAAGCATATTGATGTGAGAATGCATTTCATTAGAGACCTAGTGGAGACCCAAACCATAAGTGTAGACAAGATCCTTGGAGAGAAAAATCCAGCTGACTTTGGAACTAAAATTGTACCTGCTAATAAGTTTGTTTTCTGCAGGGAAAGCTTGCATATTGATGAGGTTGGATGAAAGTCTGGCCTAAGCAAATTTGAAGCCTTAACTGGCTGGGTTGAACCTTAATTGAGGTTAGATGTATCTATCTCAATTCTTTTCTTCATTCTTTTCACAACTAGTCTTAGGAGGGCATTTGTTGAGATTATAATCCCAGTTGTGTGTATGAATGATTATTGGGACAATATGTTGCTATTTTTCCAGTCCAAATTGCATATTTGAGCTTGCAGAAAAAAAAAATTCTGGTTTTTTGCTCTTGAGCTCGGACCTCCGAGCGTGCCTCCGAGCTCTTGAGCTCGGACCTCCGAGTGGACCTCCGAGCGTGTATGCGATCGGCTGTCCGTGTCTTCCAAGCTGCGTCGTTTTTTGGGCAGAAGCGCGAATTCAAGTTTAGTGGAACGCTGTCGTTCCAAGGCGCGCCAATGTCCGTTATTTCTGTTACTCGGGCAGACGGCGTCGTTTCAACGCATCTTCAGCTCAGTTTATAAGCAACTCGAATTGGGGGTTTAGGGCACCAATTCAATTTCAAATTCTCTCAAAGCGATCGAGCGTCTGCGAAGTGCGAGCGTGAAATTGACGAGAGGACGAAGCTTGCCGGCGACTGACGAGTGTAGGAGTGCTCTGTGACGGCTTGATTCCAACTGCTGTGCATCGAACGTCCGGCCTTCTCTTCTGGGAACGTCCCAGGCTGACTGGCAAAGTCCGAAGCTTTCGAAGCCGTCAATCCTTCCAGGAAAGTAACTCTAACCGGTTGCTTGGATTGGTGATTCGTTTATGCTATTGATTGTTATTGCTGTGGACTGGATTAATTGCTTGCATTTGTTTTGGTTTTGGATTGAGTCAATCCATTGTTTGTAAACCTAACATTTGGTCCCGATTATTAATAAAGAATAAGGTTTGACTAAGTACAATTCATATAATCGATCTTTACACCCCACCATGGTTTTTTTTAGCATTAAAAAAAACATCACATGGTTTTTTATGAAAATGAGTATCCCATGCTCTTTTTTCATGTTTTGAGCATGAGAATGAACCAATCGCAACGCGACACGTGTCCTGTGTAAGAAACAATACAGTTTTTATTTTGATCTTGCAACGAATATATCTTCTAAATTACAAATTAAAAAAATCAAAATAAATACCAATATTCATAATTTTTTGAGCTCTATAAAACGAGATACACTTTGATATATTTTTATTAATCTTAACATTTATGAGCTATAATTTATATAGTGATGAGAGAGATTGATGATAAACTTTTTTTTGGATCATGAGTGGGGTGCATGTGATTGAATAAACCATGAGAGATGATTAGATAAGAGAGAAAAAGGATGAGAGATATGGATGATATGATTTTTTTGATCATGGTGGGATGCTCTTATGACCGCATAGTTTTATTTTCAAAACATCATTCTGTAATAATAATAATATGCAAAGGGTGCGGTTCAGGTACAAACCAAATTATAAATAAAAACTACAAACCGATTATAAAGCCGACACGTGTCCCAGTTTAGTCGAAATCCCGGAGAAAACACGGAGGGGTATAATAGTCATTCCACACTAATGGGTATAAAACCTAATAATGTTATTTTCAATTTAGTCCAAAAATTGTTAGTGTTCAGACTTAAAATACTGATGTTCAGACTTAAAAATACTTAATAATCAGACTTAAATGGTAGTGTTCAGACTTAAATGGTAGTGTTCAGACTTAAAAATACTTAATAATCTGACTTAAATGGTAGTGTTCAGACTTAAAAAGGTAGTGTTCAGACTTAAAAAAAGTAGTGTTCATACTTAAAAATACTTAATAATCAGACTTAAATGGTAGTGTTCAGACTTAAAAAAGGTAGTGTTCAGACTTAAATGGTAGTGTTCAGACTTAACTGGTAGTGTTCAGACTTAAAAAAGGTAGTGTTCAGACTTAAATGGTAGTGTTCAGACTTAAATGGTAGTGTTCAGACTTAAAAATACTTAATAATAAGACTTAAATGGTAGTGTTCAGACTTAAAAATACTTAATAATCAGACTTAAATGGTAGTGTTCAGACTTAAATGGTAGTGTTCAGACTTAAAAATACTTAATAATCAGACTTAAATGGTAGTGTTCAGACTTAAAAAAGGTAGTGTTCAGACTTAAATGGTAGTGTTCAGACTTAAATGGTAGTGTTCAGACTTAAAAATACTTAATAATCAGACTTAAATGGTAGTGTTCAGACTTAAAAAAAGTAGTGTTCATACTTAAAAATACTTAATAATCAGACTTAAATGGTAGTGTTCAGACTTAAAAAAGGTAGTGTTCAGACTTAAATGGTAGTGTTCAGACTTAACTGGTAGTGTTCAGACTTAAAAATACTTAATAATCAGACTTAAATGGTAGTGTTCAGACTTAAAAAGGTAGTGTTCAGACTTAAAAAAGTAGTGTTCATACTTAAAAATACTTAATAATCAGACTTAAATGGTAGTGTTCAGACTTAAAAAGGTAGTGTTCAGACTTAAAAAAAGTAGTGTTCATACTAAAAAATACTTAATAATCAGACTTAAATGGTAGTGTTCAGACTTAAAAAGGTAGTGTTCAGACTTAAAAAAAGTAGTGTTCATACTTAAAAATACTTAATAATCAGACTTAATTAAATGGTAGTGTTCAGACTTAAAAAAGGTAGTGTTCAGACTTAAATGGTAGTGTTCAGACTTAACTGGTAGTGTTCAGACTTAAAAAAGGTAGTGTTCAGACTTAAATGGTAGTGTTCAGACTTAAAAATACTTAATAATCAGACTTAAATGGTAGTGTTCAGACTTAAATGGTAGTGTTCAGACTTAAAAATACTTAATAATCAGACTTAAATGGTAGTGTTCAGACTTAAAAAAGGTAGTGTTCAGACTTAAATGGTAGTGTTCAGACTTAAATGGTAGTGTTCCGACTTAAAAATACTTAATAATCAGACTTAAATGGTAGTGTTCAGACTTAAAAAGGTAGTGTTCAGACTTAAAAAAAGTAGTGTTCATACTTAAAAATACTTAATAATCAGACTTAATTAAATGGTAGTGTTCAGACTTAAATGGTAGTGTTCAGACTTAAAAGCTTAATGATCAGACTTTAAAAAAAGCAATGATCAGACTAAAAATTCTTAATGATCAGACTTAAAATGGTAATGATCATACTTAAAAAGAATTCTATGATCAGACTTAAAATTAAAGAGTCTTGCCCTAAGAATTCTATGATCAGACTAAATTTTTTTTTATATTTTTATTTTTGATTAAAACATGAATTTGACCCTTCAGATGATCGAATTTGCCCTAAAAACACCGACCTCACCACATAGTTGTGAGTCTTGCTCAGAATGCCGTTTCTACCCAAAAAATACTAGGCTTTCATCAAATTCTGACACAGGCGCATAAACATCAAATTTTGCATAGCATTCTTCAGATGTTCCAATTTCTGCATGTAAGTCTGATCATTACCATATTAAAGTCTGATCATTATCAATTTTAAGTCTGATTATAACCATTTTAAGTCTTGTCATTACTGATTTAAGTCTGAACATTGTAGTGTTCAGACTTAAATGGTAGTGTTCAGACTTAAGATGGTAAGACTTAAAAATACTTAATAATCAGACTTAAATGGTAGTGTTCAGACTTAAATGGTAGTGTTCAGACTTAAAAAGTCTGATCGTTAACAATGTTTTTTAAGTCTGAACAATGTTTTTTCAAGTATTGTCATTACTGGTTTAAGTCTGAACATTGTTTTTTTAAGTCTGAACATTGTTATTTAAGTCTGATCGTTAATGGTTTAAGTCTCATTATTATTTTTTAAGTCTGAACAATGTTTTTTCAAGTCTGAACAATGTTTTTTCAAGTATTGTCATTACTGGTTTAAGTCTGAACATTGTTTTTTAAGTCTGAACATTGTTATTTAAGTCTGATTGTTAATGGTTTAAGTCTCATTATTTTTTTTAAGTCTGAACACTGTTTTTTTAAGTCTGAACAATGTTTTTTTAAGTATTTGTCATTACTGGTTTAAGTCTGAACATTGTTTTTGAAGTCTGAACATTACTGTAGCAAATTTTGGACGTTTATACCCCTCATATCGTTTATATATTTTTAAATAAGTCCACATGTAATTTTTTTATTTACAAAAATAACCCCGACTGGATGAAATCTCGGCTGAATTTTAATTGGTTCATTTTGACACGTGTCGAATTTTTTATGGATTTGTAGTTTTTATTTATAATATTGGTTTGTATTTGATCCAAACCCATATGCAAATATGTTAATATTATAACATGAACAATAGAGAGATGCGGATGACGATATGAAATTAAATTAGGCAATGATGATAACAGCTGATCCATTCAAATAAGATACCCTCTTAGCATTTCTCTCCTCTCAACTCAAAGGCATCATTTATTTGGCTTTTCATCAAATTAGATAGATACCTTCTTGGCTTCGTAGTAATTGGGCTGACCATGCTTTATTTCATTATCTTGTCTGTCATGCCCTCATTTATTCAACATTGCCGGCCATCTGACCATTTCCATTCATTTTTCTGGCAACCGAACATGAAGACAAATGCGTATTGACCACATGTCATATATACAACAAATCCCAAAATATTTAACAGTCCTCGGAAGCCCGAGAAAACCACCAACTCTAAAATGTTATCTACAAACAAAACCAACTACTGGGAGCTCCGCAACGCCTTTATGGATGCGTTGACCGAGGCTGACCAGCGCCTATTGGTCGCGCTGGCGGTCGTATTCATCCCAACTCTTCTCATCTTAATTATCAGAATCAGATCAATTTTGAGCAGTAGGAAGAAGATGGAGGCGCCTTTGCCTCCCGGCCCGCGCGGCGTCCCGCTGTTGGGCAGCTTGCCTTTTTTGGACCCCGAGCTCCATAGTTACTTTGCGGAGCTCGGTCGACAGTATGGCCCGATCTTGAAGCTTCAGCTAGGCATGAAGCTCGCAATAGTGATCAGCTCGCCGGCCACGGCGCGAGAGGTTTTGAAAGACCACGACATCATTTTCGCGAATCGCGATGTCCCTGTAGCGGGACTAGCAGCAACGTATGGCGGGTCAGACATAGTCTGGACGCCGTACGGTCCAGAGTGGCGGATGTTGAGAAAAGTGTGCGTGCTCAAGATGTTGAGCACGCAAACGCTCAACTCCGTCTACTCCTTCCGAAGGAATGAAATGCGAAACACGGTGAAATTCTTATCGAGTCGCGCTGGATCGGCTGTGGACATCGGATCACAACTGTTCTTAAACGTGATGAATGTGATAACTACGATGTTGTGGGGCGACACGGTGCAAGGGAAAGAAAGAGATATATTGGGGGCAGAGTTTCGGAAGGCCGTGACGGAGATGACTTCGCTCTTGGGGACTCCTAACTTGTCCGATTTCCTTCCGGCCTTACGACGATGGGATGTGCAGGGCGTAGAGAGGAAGCTGGGTGTCATTAGGACCAAGTTTGATAAAATTTTCGACCCGATAATCCAGCAGAGGTTGGAGATGGACAAGGAAGCAACCAAAAGTAGTAACACTGATTTCTTGCAGGTTCTGTTGAAGATGGTGGATGAAGAAGAAGCTTTCACCATGGTTCATCTCAAAGCTCTCCTCATGGTTAGTTTTCTGTTTTCCTTCCTAAATTACTTCAGTGAAAAATCGCGTACAGCACAGCGAGAAAGAGTCCTTCAATAAAGTGAAGTACTTTTTTGTGTTTTTAATTAGGGAAAAGTATAGTTTGGGGCTGAACTATCATTATTTTCTAATTTGTAGGTTCAATGATAAACACTTTACAAAAAGGGGCAAACTATCAAATAATTTTTCAAACAAGGGGCGTCATCCAATGTCGTTAGCGAAAACCCTAACGGCGTTAGACGGTGCCACTTGTTTGGAAAATTGTTTGATAGTTCGCCCCTTTTTGGAAGTTTTTATAGTTCAGCCCATAAGTTAGAAAATGGTGATAGTTCAGGTCCACAAACTGTTTTTCCCTTTTAATTAAAATTGAGTTGTTTTGAAAAGAGTTCGGTTTCTAATGTAGGGGATATATTACTAAAACGACGTAGTTTCGATACTGTTTTATTAGAACTAAGTCGTTTTCAAATGGTTGTTTCTGATTTGGATACACGGGATATGAATCGATACTGTTTTTGTAATTTACCCTAATTTATAATCATACTTTCAGTATAACTATTATATATCAAGTCTAACAAATATTAGCGACTAATTCAAAATTTGTAATTTGTAAGTACGGATCGAAGGAGTTCACATGACTGAGTTAGCAATTTGAATCACGATGTAACTACAGGGCTTATGAATAGTTGTTAATTTATTTTGTATTTTGCCCCTGATTGGAAAAATTAATAGTTTGAAACTTCAATTAGAAAATATTGCTAATTTTAAGACACTATTACGTACTTTTCCCTAAAATAAATTAATGTATTGGCGAATTTAACGTTTCAAAACTAATATTTAGAGTGCAAAACTAATTTGTGTTTTATGACAGGACATGGTAGTGGGAGGCACGGACACGAGCTCAAACACGACAGAATTCGCCATGGCAGAGATCATAAACAAACCTGAAATTATGAAAAAGGCGCAACAAGAGTTGGATTCAGTCGTAGGAAAAGAAAAGATCGTCGAAGAATCTGACATTCCCAAACTACACTATTTATATGCCATACTGAAAGAAACATTGCGCCTTCATCCAGCTCTGCCTTTATTGGTTCCCCATTGCCCGAGCGAAACTGTCACGGTCGGGGGCTACACTGTTCCGCAAGGTAGCAGGATTTTCATCAACGTTTGGGCTATTCACAGAGACCCTTCTATATGGGACAGCCCTTTGGAGTTTTGTCCTGAGAGGTTTCTTGGTGAAAACAAGTATGATTTTAACGGGAACGGTTTTACTTATTTTCCGTTTGGATCAGGGCGAAGGATATGTGCAGGAATTACCATGGGTGAGAGAATGGTCATGTATTCGCTTGCGACTCTTTTGCACTCGTTCGACTGGAAATTACCTGAGGGGGTCGATAAAATGAATGTGGAGGAAAAATTCGGAATCGTGCTGAAGAAAAGGTTTCCACTGACTGTTGTCCCAACCCCAAGATTATCCAATCCGAAACTATACGAAGAGTGAATCCATGAGATCCATGTCAAGAAATGCCGATTCTCTCAAGATATGTGTTAAGTTTGAATTGCCTAAAATTTCAAATAGAATTTCTTGTTGTGTATACACATTGGCTTTCTTTAAATTACTTGAACAATGTACTTCATAAAACCTAGAGGGCTTGGACTTTTATTCTTCAGGTCATGATTATATTTTCATTGATCATGAGAGTTAAAAGTTAAACAATCAGACAATCATGAGATTGTGTCAATAAGTGATTGATATGATATAATAATCATCTCCTTGATTTTGTGATTATACATTTAGGTATAGAGGTCGGCAAAGGGCCGGGTCGGTTAAGTCATATCCTTATGGGGCCATGTTGATTAGAGCTTTTGTTAAACCTAAGCCATAGCCCTTTACACATTAGGGTCGGGCCAGGCCCTGAGAAAATTCAACGACCCTTAAGGTGTTATCGACCCTTTATTTCTTAGGGCTTTTTGGGCTAGGGCCGAGCTCGAGCTAACTTTGACCCTAAATGGATGGCTAAATAATCAACAAATACTATTTTGAATATGTCGATCTTTTTACAAAGAATCAACAACAATTGACATAAACATTCTTTTTATGATGAATGTGAAAAAGTACATTCTTTTTATATGAAAATGTCCTTAAATCAATGCTTATCAATTTTTACTTGGGCTCGTATTTTGGGTCGGGTCTAATAATCGAAGCCTTAGCCCGACCATAGCTCGTTCGGGTCGGGCCATAATAGGACTTGCGCAGGGCTAGGGACAGACTTGGACTAGGGCCAAACTCGGATCGCCCTAAAAGCTTATTTTGGCCTTAGGCCGCTAAGCCCTATTTAGGTATAATTAGGATCCTTATCTTATTATAACATGTTATTGTAATTATTAATGTGGGCATATATTCTCTAATTTAGCCTAACTATTATTGTATATATATTATATTACGGATTCAGATTCGGTGCTGCGCAGCGAAATACTGACAGCCTAGGAAATGATATCGTTTGGCCTATAATTTTTATTTCACTTTCATATCGCTAAAACACAGTCGTTTAAGCATTCCCTTTGTGAGAGAACTATAACAGGTCGGCTTCGGTCTGAAAAGTGTCGGATTCGGCCGGAAGAGTGTCGGCTTTGGTTGGAAAAGTGTCGGCTTCGGTTGGAAGAGTGTCGGCTTCGGCCGAGAAAGTGTTTCCTGAGGCTGAGCTGGGTTGCTGTTGGCTTCGGCCGGCAAAGTGCTTGCTTCTAGGGTTTGAAGTCGGCTTCAGCTGGACAAGTGCCTTCTTCTAGGGTTGTTGTCGGCTTTGGCTGAAAAGAATGTTTTGAGTTTCAATTTCGAGAACCATGACGATTCGTGTATGGAATTGTCGGGGCTTGGGGTCATCCCGCACAATTCGTGAACTGCGCAGCCTCACACAGACTATGTCTCCCCAGATAATGGCGTTGATTGAAACAAAAGCGGGAGTAAAGAAGTTGGAAGGTATCCGAACTAAATTCGGCTTTTGGGGTTGTTTTGTGGTACCTTCCAGAGGAGCAGCAGGAGGTTTAGCACTTTTGTGGCAGGAGGATGCCGAGGTATCAATTCAGTCGTACTCTTTTTACCATATTGACTTTTTGGCTACTGTAAATATTACTACTCGGTTTACGTTGTTCTATGGATCCCCGGTGTCTAATAATCGGTGGAGAAGTTGGGATCTACTTCGTAGGTTGAATGTAAATAACGACCGTCCCTGGTGTATTTTTGGGGATTTCAATGAAGTTCTTAAGAGCAAAGAAGTTTGGAGATACGCAGCTCATAGAAGAAGTGGTATTGCCCAATTCAGAAAGGTAGTAACGGACAGTGCACTAATGGATGTTGGATACTCAGGGTATAAATACACTTATTCAAACAAAAGGAGAGGCACGGAAGAATTTCGTGCAAGACTCGACAGAGTTTTCGCGACTAGTGAATGGCTACCTATGTTGCACGGATACGGATACGGGATACGGATACGGATACGGGTACGATACGATACGATACGGGGATACGATTTTTTCAGAAAAAGCAGGGATACGATACGTTTCGGATACGTTTGTTATTTTATATAAATATATATATATACACAGTTATACAATTTTTGTAAATTATATAAAAAATTATGCACAAACAAATTATTTGGTTTATAAACCTCCCTAATTAACTAGTTAAACAAAAAGTTCAAGCATATAATTGTTCTTCAAGTAAAAAACAAGTCAGTAGTAAAAGTCTCAAACATCATCAGAATTAACTAAAAGTATTCTTCAAGCATTCACATCTTCGAATAGCACCCTTTCCAATTTTTGGGCTGAATTTAGTTAATATTATGGGTCAATTTGAATTTTTTTTGGGCTACATTTTTTTGGATACGGCAAATAAATGTATCCAAAAATTGAGATACGTTTTTTCGAACGGATACGAAGAATCCGTGTATCCCAAGTGTATCGTGTATCGGACACGGATACGATACGGGTACGTGACTATTTTGGAGTATCCGTGCAACATAGATGGCTACAGACCTTTCCGGGAGTAGTTGTCGAACATTTCTGCACATATTCCTCAGACCATATGGCTTTGGTCTTAAAGTTGAATTGTGTCCGTCGTGGAAATGGCAAAGTGTTCAGGTTTGAACGAATGTGGCTTCGGGAAGAAGCCTTCCATGAGATAGTTAAGAATGTGTGGATTGATGAAGGTCAAGCACAGAGGAGTTATGAACAAAAACTGGAGCAGTTGCAGCATGAACTGATACGCTGGAATCAGACACAATTTGGCAATGTTCAACAGAATTAAAAGATTTAAAGAAGAACATGGAGACAATACAGCAGCAAGTTATAACAGAAGCAGTTATTCAATCAGAAGAGAGGCTGAGTGCGGAAATTGATGAGTGGTTACAGCGTGAAGAGATTTTATGGCAGCAGCGATCGAGAGTTAATTGGCTGGAGGAGGGTGACAGTAATACAAAGTTTTTCCATGCGTATGCGACTTCAAGAAGGAAACGAAATTTTATAAATCAGCTCCTCAAGTCGGATGGCACAACATGTACTGATAGAAGTGAAATACAGAATGAAATAGTCTCATATTTCAAACACCTTTATGCAGCAGATAACCAAGCTTCAGTAAGTGAAATGACTAGTAAGTTACAATGTGTCCGCCCAAAAGTGACGCGCATTCATAATGATATTCTAGCTACGCCCTATACGGCAAATGAGGTGACCAAGGCTGTTTTTCAATTGCACCCATTAAAGGCCCCTGGCAAAGATGGATTTTCAGCTGCATTCATTCAGAACTGTTGGCATGTTGTCAAAGATCATTTTATTGCTAACTGTCTAATGTTCTTGAATGATGGCATTCTCAGTGATAAAGCTAATATTACCCTCACCACTCTCATCCCAAAGCAGAAGCAGGCGGTTAGAATCAGTGACTATAGACCAATCAGTCTCATTGGTGTGAAGGAAAAAGTCCTCTCAAAAGTAATAGCTAACAGACTTCAGCAAGTCCTTCTTGAGATAATTTCAGATGAGCAGTGTGCCTTTGTTCAAAATAGATTAATTACAGATAATATTATGATCGCGCAGGAAGTGAGCCATTATATTCATAATATTAGAAATCAAAAAGCGGTCTATGGCTCAATTAAACTGGATGTGGCAAAGGCTTATGACCGGGTTAGTTGGACATATTTATCACATATTATGCTGAGATTGGGATTCGAAGAGATATGCGTCAGACGCATAATGCAACTTGTTACCTCAGTCAAGTATAGTGTTCGTGTCAATGATGAGTACACTGATTATATTGTGCCACAGAGGGGCCTCAGACAAGGTGATCCATTGTCGCCTTATCTTTTCATTATCTGCACTGAAGGTTTCTCTGCGTTGATTAATCATTATAAACTGCGTGGACTGATTGATGGTATTAAAATTTGTCGAAGAGCTCCTGTAGTATCTCACCTTTTGTTTGCTGATGATAGCCTAATATTTATGAAAATCACTGACCATAGTATACGGCATGTTAAAGCTTTACTGAGTGAGTATGAATATATATCAGGACAGTCAATCAATTATCATAAATCAGAAGCAGTGCTCAGTAGAAATGCTCCGGAACATGTGATAGCAGCTTTTGAGTCTGTTTTGGGAGTTAAACTTGTGCAGAAACATTGCAAATATTTGGGAGTTCCTTTGTTGTTGAACAGGAAGAGGAGTGACACATTCCAAAGTTTACTGGATAAATTATGGTCAAAAACTCAGGGGTGGAAGAACCGGCTTTTGTCAGTGGGAGGTAGACACGTTCTTGTATCCTCAGTGCTTAATACCATTCCTTTGTACTGGTTATCTTTTTTTTTCTCTGCCGGATAAGGTGATTCGTAAAATTCATGCCATTGTGAGTAATTTCTGGTGGCAGCAAACAGGGGACAGAAAGGCTGTGCACTGGATTCGAGCAGATATCCTTAGAACACCGAAGGAAGAGGGAGGCCTTGATTTCGTTAACTTCAAGTGTCTCAACAAGGCTCTCTTGGCTAAACAGTGTTGGAGGATCGTCAATAATGAGCATTTGCTGGTGAGTAGACTTCTAAAGGCCAAATATTTTCACAATTGTCACTTATTGGAGTCTACAATAAAACAAAATGCATCGCATGTTTGGCAAAGCCTTCGTAGTGCAATTCCAGTGTTAAGGTATGGTAGTCTCCGACAATCCGACAATCCGACAATCAGGAAATCTAGATATTAAATCTTCGTATAGAGTTGCCAAACTTTTAACTGATTCAGATTCAGCAGGAGGGGAGCAATCAGATAACACTCATATAAAAACTTTCTGGAAATGGATTTGGAAAATGTCTGTGCCGAGGAAGATTAAAATATTTTTATGGAGAGGCTATTATCATGGTCTACCCACAGGGGAACAACTCTGCAAGAGAGGCCTATACGGTAACATTAAATGTCATATATGTCATTATATTGTGGAAGATGATCTTCACCCGTTTATTCGGTGCTGGTGGAGTCAATCGGTATGGAGTTATTTGGGTATCAAATTACCTGATTGTTGTCAAAATATAACTTCCTTTGCTGATTTACTTTACATGTGCTTTCACATCATGGAACCGGAGAAGCTACATAAGAGTATGGTGGCTATATGGTATTTGTGGTATCATCGAAACATGGTGGTTCATAATAAACGTAGCCTTTCCCCATTGACAGCTAGTAAAAATATTATTCGGCTGCATAATGATTTTTGTAGAAACAACAAAGGGCTGATACAGTGTATGTCTCCAATTGGGCTTAGATGGCAGAAACCAAAAGGAGGGTTCCTTAAGGTGAATTGTGATGCATCTTGGACTCTTGGAGACAGGAGGAAAAGAAAGGTGGTATAGGAGTTGTATTGCGAGATCATACAGGAGTTGTTCTAGGCATCAATGCTCTACATGTTAATCACGTTAACAGTATTGAAGATGCAGAAGGAACAGCTCTGTGGGAA
Organism: Rhodiola kirilowii; assembly: GCA_033675215.1. NCBI lineage: Eukaryota > Viridiplantae > Streptophyta > Magnoliopsida > Saxifragales > Crassulaceae > Rhodiola > Rhodiola kirilowii. Next base: position 10,334,822 of record CM066200.1, read on the forward strand.
GGGATGAAATTAGCAGAGTCATTAAAGCTTGAGAAAGTCATCTTTGAAGTGGATAATAAGGAAGTCACCATGGCTGTTAACTATTGTGTAAAAGAGGGTGTGTGGACCAGCGATTGGCTTATTGCAAGCTCTCGGTTTCTGGAAAGCCACCGTGAATGGAAGGTTGTTTTAGTAAGGCGCGAGGCGAATATGGCGGCTGACACCATTGCGAAAAAAGCAAACATGGAAGAGTGGTGCTGGCGCAAGCTGGATAGTTTACCTTACATTTGTCATTTTGTTCAGCTTCTTTAAGCCTTTGTTTGCCTTTCAAGGCAGTTTGCACTATCAAAAAAAAAGCATTCCCTTTGTGAGTGAATCACGTGACTCCACTAACTCTTAACTAAAGGAGTCTTTAATTACAATCTCGCTCTCTTTTTTTTCCCATTCTCCATCTCCAAAATCGGCACTAAGCTCAAAGAACGAGCAAACGACGGTCATTTCCGGTGGAGGAGGTTGAGCATTCCTTCCTGATTTCACCGTCGGATTCGCTGATGTACTTCTTGAGAAGGAGAAGTACGCGCCTTCACGAATGTTTTCAAGGCAGTGTTGGGCACCGACGTTTTGATTTGGCCGACGATTACTTCTGAATCACAGTTGATGTTTCTCCCAACCATGTCGATTTCTACCGGAATAAAAACTTTAGAATCTCACTCAAATTCAACACCTTTGTGTCCCCATATGTGCAATTTGGGATCAAAGTTAAGATTTTGCCCTATGTCGTTGCATAACGAAGCCGGACAACGCCTCTCTCAGAATTGAGTTAGGGTGTAGCTTCTAAATGATGATTGAGTTGGGAGAGCTGGGGGCACGACGATTGAGGAACAATTTATTTGTTGTTGCAGATCTAACTTTAAAAGATGAAGAGAACCAGATGGAGAAAAAGAGAAGTTGAGGAGAAAGGACTGGGAAGTTGAAGAAAAAAAAGAGAATTTGTAAGGGCACGTGATTCACTGAGAATGCTTAAACGACTTTGTTATAGCAATATGAAAGTGAAATAAAAATTATAGGCCAAACGATGTCGTTTCCCGGGCTAGCAGTATTTCACTGCGCAGCACCGGATCTGGATCCATATAATACACCATCAAAGTTGATGCGAGTTTAATTCTATTATACTCTTGGTTAAAAGTGAAAAAATTTCCAATTTAAGGAAAAAGCAAATTTGGTTTCCAATTCTACAAACTCCTCAAATTCAATTTCCAAAATACACACTTTCACTGGACGACGCCTTATATTATTAGGCGCTATTGCTGAGAGCGCCTAATGTCTAGTGTCAAAATATTCATTTTTGATCGATATAAATGCTACGGCTTTTGCTTACATGGCAAAAATATTTTGGGCGCTGTGAAGAACAGCGCCTAAACGTAAAACGATGTAACAGGGTTAAAGTTATTTGATTAACAGGGTTTTGATTACCAAGACACATCAGCATGAATAGTAAACAAGTCACTTAAAGTTATTTGACAGGGTTCCACACCAGCCCCCGCTAACGATGTCTAACGCAATTATTTCGTTCGAGATCGGGGACATTGCAATGGCAGAACTGTCGGCCGAGATGCTCAATGCTCCCAAGTCGAGGCTCATACAATGTGTGTGCTGCATTGGTGCATTACTCTTTTTTCTGCTCAGGTCCACAAGTTAAAGAAGATGATTGTTTGTTGCTAGTGAAAAATGTTACCTACAATGAAATTGCTGAGATTATAAAGAATTTGCCATCTTGCAAAGCAGCAGGTCCAGATGGTTTAATGCTGAGTTTTTGAAAGCCTCCTGGAATGTTTTAGGCCATGACTTGGTAGAGTGCATCAGAAGTTTCTTGTGTTCGAGCATCATGCCTTCAGGTATTAACTCAACCTACCTGCCTAAAGTAGCCCAATGGATTTCAGACCTATTAGCTGTTGCAACATTGTCTATAAGGTAATCTCCACCTTACTTGCTAATACAATGAAGCATGTGCTAAAGTACCTAGTGACCCAAGCTCAGTCTGCCTTTATAGAGGGAAGAAACATTGCTTATAACATCGGCTTGGTTCAAGAGCTTCTGAATAACTACAAGTGTAAGAACCTGAGCAAGAGGTGCATGCTGAAATTAGACATTAGCAAAGCCTATGATTCAGTGGACTGGAGTTTCTTGAGGCAGTGTTTAGAGATTTTTGGGTTTCCTATGATTTATATTAACTGGACTATGGCTTGTGTTTCTACTGTGAAGTTTTCTGTCTTGGTGAATGGGTGTCTAGAGGGATATTTTGGGAGTAATAGGGGGCTACGGCAGGGAGATCCTATATCCCCATACATTTTGACATTGATAATGGAAATGTTGAGCAGACTGTTGGGTAATTTGAAGAGCTCAGGGAGCTATAAGTTTCATCCAAAGTGTGCTAGAATTAGCCTGAGCCATCTTATGTCTGCGGATGATGTTATTGTATTTTCCAAAGCTAATGTCGAGTCCCTGGTGAAGGTTCGAGAGGCCCTGAACACCTTCCATGAGTGGTCTGGCCTTAAAGTTAATGTGGATAAATCGGCTATTTTTTTGGAGGCTACAGTGCGAGGGAGGAAAACATTTTCTGTTGTTAATTTCAAGAAAGGGAAACTCCCTTTTACCTACCTAGGTATTCCATTACATGGTAGGAGACCAAGAGGGGTCGACTTCAATGAAATAATTGAAAAGATGGCTAGCAAAATCAAGACTTGGGATTCTAAATGCCTCTCTTATGCGGGTAGATTAGTGCTCGTGAAACGTGTCCTCGGTGATATTGGATCATATTGGATGCGAGTCATCATCTTCCCAAAACAGGTCCTTAAGAAGATTTCAGCTATATGCAGGAACTACTTGTGGTCAGGGACTGTGTCAGGAAAAAGAAATTTGGTTGCGTGGAACCTTTGTTGTAAACCAAAGAGTATGGGAGGTCTTGACATCTTGAATTTATGCTTATTCAATAAGGCTCTCATGTTGGGGCAGATTTGGGATATAAAGCTGAAAAGAGATTCTATGTTGATCAAGTGGATGAATAGCTACTATTTTAAAGATCAAATTTATTGGAAAGTTGAAATGAAGAACCATCATTCATGGGTGCCAAAAAATTATTATTTATTAGGGAAGATGCTTTGAAATGTATTGTTTTGGTGGATCATCATTCCATAGTGTGGCGCTCTGGTGCTGATTTATTCACTGCTCAGGGGGCTTATGCTCTTATGGATAGTAGGCAGCCTCCTAGTGCATGGGAGGATGTAATACGGAATGCACTATCCCATCCAAAGCATAGCTTCAGTGCTTGGCTGGCTGTGCAAGATCGCCTACCGACAAAGGCTAGGCTGTGCGCGGACTCGTGGATGCTGATAGGATCTGTTGTTGGTGTGATAAAGAAATAGAAAGTGGCAATCATCTATTTTTCCAGTGCAGAATGGCAGTTCCTATCTACCATTATTTGGAACTCATTAGCATTAAACCCCAATGGCAGACCTGTGAAGAATTGATTGAATGGAAGAACAACAAAAGGTGGAGCTGTGGGGCTCAAAAGCTCATGGCCTTCTTTATTATTACAACCTCGATTTATGAGACTTGGAGAGCTAGAAACAGACGCATTTTTAATGAAGATGACATAAGCTCAGATCGCATAAGGAGCCATAATTGGAAGTTGTTGTGTTTGAAAATTGATCTTGTGAAGTTTAGTAAAACAGGGAAAAGAATTACATTGGTTCACTAACACATGATGTAATGTTTGAAGTTTGTTTTTGTATAGTGTAGTAAGTTTGGGAGTTTCAGGGGAGTTTTTTTTTTGCCCTGTTTTCGTAACTCAATCTCACTTTTGCCCTGCCTGAAACTCAAATCTCGTTTTTGCCCTGTTTTTAATGAAACCGATTTGGGCAAAATCAGTTTTAGGCATTTTTGAGTAAAACCGATTTGGGAAAAATCGGTTTGATGACTGTGCGCCTACGTGGACCGAAAGAAATGTAAATTATGGCCACGTGTACGAAACCGATTTACGGAATAAAAATAATTAATAATTAATAATTAAAAAATTAAATAATTAATAATTAATAAAAATAATTAATAATTAATAAAAATCGGTTTCATCCGGAATAAAATTATTAATACCCAATTCAACAATCGGTTTCTCCTTAGACAATTCTTTTCTAATTAGATGATAATTAGTTGAAATATTTGTATTTTTTTTAGTTGAATTGGGTAGTAATTAGTTGAAATATTTGTATTTTTTTTGAATTGGGTGTTAATTAGTTGAAATATTTGTATTTTTTTTGAATTGAGTGTTAATTATTTAAAATGTTTGTATTTAATTGTTGAATTTCCTTTCTTTTAATAAATAATTATTAAATTAGGGTTTCCTTTCTTTTAATAAAATCGGTTTTCTTTAGTCAACGACAATTATTTTGAAAAATTCAACTAATTACCATCCATTTCAACAATTCAATGCAAATAATTCAACTAATTATCACCCAATTCAAATAATTAATACCCAATTCAACAATTAAACACAAACATTTTAACTAATTAACACTCAATTCAAATAATTAATACTCAATTCAACAATTATTTTTTATAGGAAATTCAACAATTAAACACAAATATTTTAAATAATTAACGCTCAATTCAACAATTCAACACAAACATTTCAACTAATTAACACCCAATTCAAAAAAAAATACAAATATTTCAACTAATTACTACCCAATTCAACTAATTATCATCTAATTAGAAAAGAATTGGCTAAGGAGAAACCGATTGTTGAATTGGGTATTAATAATTTTATTCCGGATGAAACCGATTTTTATTAATTATTAATTATTTTTATTAATTTTTAATTTTAATTTTTTAATTTTTTAATTTTTAATTATTAATTATTTTTATTCCGTAAATCGGTTTGACTAAAGTCAACCCGATTTTCCCAAATCGGTTTCGTACACGTGGCCATAATTTACATTTCTTTCGGTCCACGTAGGCGCACAGTCATCAAACCGATTTGGGAAAAATCAGTTTCGTTGAAAATCAACCAAACCGATTTTTCCCAAATCGGTTTTACTCAAAAATGCCTAAAACCGATTTTTCCCAAATCGGTTTCATTAAAAACAGGGCAAAAACGAGATTTGAGTTTCAGGCAGGGCAAAAGTGAGATTGAGTTACGAAAACATGGCAAAAAAAACTCATCTCAGGGGTGTAGTTTTTGGTTTCATTAGTTGCTTGGGGTCCTAGCGTTTTTGTTATCGTTGTGTTGTTGTGTTTTTTAGTGTAACAAGGTCTATTTTGGACGTTTTGAATGAAAGCACGCTTTATTAAAAAAAATAGAGGAATAGGATTAAAAAGATAGTGTATTTTTAAACATTTACCCATCAAACGAGTCATTGTTAGAGTACTCGAAGACAGTGTAATTCGTGTCGAGTTCGAGTACTCAACAATTTTGGCGAGTCGAGTTCGAACAAGATATAGCTAGGCTCGGTGAGTTCGAGCCAAGTTCGAATATAGCAAAATTTTAAACGAGCGGAGTTCGAGTTATGTGATACTCGACTCGCTTGCAGCTCTATAGATAACCAATATCACAGGTCATGTATTATGTTGACTGTTGAGATTCATCAGTACACATGCCAAGGCGTAAACTATACACTCTGATCCAAACTCTGGAAATGTGTAGTCTACTTTGATCCATTGATGTGCGTCACCAAGATTATTTATTTTCATATCAGTAATACATTTCTCAGGATGTCATTATATATTATCATTTATCATTATCGTCCGAGTAAGCAAACGATCTGTGAAACTGATGAGCAATTATTTGCATGATCTTTGATGTATAAATCCATACACTTTTGAGCTTCATTCTCATATAATATTACGCAGATTTGATGGTTTTACTTAGTGTTTCAGTGACAAATCAAATTGAGAAGTAAAAGGCAAAATTGAGCAAAAGTGAGCGAAAAAGAGCTCGGACCTCCGAGGGGCCATCCGACCTAAATTGAGTTAAAAGAGCTCGGCCACCCGAGTGGCTGCCCGACCAAAATGCCTTGACACCCACTCGGCCATCCGCCCTCCATCCGCTCGGCCATGCACTCGCACACTCGGCCACACGCTCGGCCATTCCCTCGTACAGCCGCTCGGCTACCAGGCCATGCATCTCCAATGACCGCTCGGCCATCCGACCAAAAGAGGCCGCATACACGCTCGGCTACCCGACCTGAAATGCTTTTATACACGCTCGGCCAGCTGCTCTAAAACCCTAGCATTTATTTCCATCATCGATCAATGTGAGTTTTATCGGGACACGAAGAAACTATTGAAATTGGAGAAGCCGGCATTGGGAACCATGTAGACAAAAGGGAAGACATCAGTATAGAAGAGGAGCAGCGCGCATCGGACCTAAGGAGAGCTGAAATCGAAAACCTAATCGAAGGAACAGGCGACAACAACATTCACGCAGAAGAAGTTCAACATCAGGGGTTTTCTTAACCTTTTCTTGTACTTCTATTTTTATTTACCTGTTGTCATGCATCAGCTCACCATGAGTGAGTAGTCCGCTTATTGGGATCCAATGGATCCCCAGAAACATCTGAAGTTGTAACACATGTCTTTTTATATGATTGCTGTTTTATTTCTTTACATCAGATATGAATAGTTTAATTCGTGCATCCTGTATTTGGTATTTTGCAAGATATCAATAATGTTTGTATGAGGATTGTTCGTATCTATTGTCTGTGTTTGCAGTAGCATGTCACAGTAGGTTTACATAATTGCATGATAGGCGAGAAGCGAAAGTTGAGTCTATGCATGTAATGAGATAAAATCTGATAGGCGAGAAGCGAAAGTTGAGTCTTGATGATTTGTGTATCTAGTTTTGTTATTATGCGAGAAGCGAAAGTTGAGCATGTAATAAAGCAAATGACCTAGGGAAATATTTCACTGTCGTATATTAAGATCTACTGTTAGGCGAGAAGCGAAAGTTGAGTCTGCAGTAACCTTGTGTTATAATCTGTTTGTTTTTGGGGAGTCATTGATTCCCAATGTTTCATCAATTTAACAGACAACCCAACAAATCGTATGCAACAACAAATCTTTAGTTCTTGTTAGTTCATTTCGTTGTTTATTTTATTCATTCTACGGCACTGTTCTTTTATTTCAAACCCCCCATTTCAGTACTGATATAAACAACTATTTACAGAAAGTAGCAAACTAGTTCCCTGTGGATTCGACCTGAGTCACACTCAGATTAATTGTTTGATCTGTGTTGCATTACAATCACTACATTTACAACCGATCAAAATGGCGCCGTTGCCGGGGAGCTAGTCATTTGTTTATTTTCTGTTATTATTTTTGTTTATTACATTAGTACACTATCTGTTTAGTACTCGTTTTTAATCTTTCCTTTGTCTGTTGATGCAAACGAGAAACAAGACGAAGAGAGGAAGGAAAGGTAGAGGAAAGATGGAGAACATTCACAACAACAATCTGGTGAACGTTGCTGTTCAGTAGAGAGAACCTACTGTCGCAGATTTCATGATACCATCAACCCATACTCAAGGAAATCCCATCCAGATGCCTGAAGGAGGAAATATCGAATGGAGGTCCGGCCTCATACAGATGATAACTAGTAATGCCTACAATGGGATGACCGGTAATGCTCACCATCACCTGGATCAATTCAAGGATTTCTGTGCAACGTACAAGCCAACAAATGTGGACTTGGAAACGATGTACCTTCGTCTGTTCCATTTGTCACTAAGGGACCGAGCCAAGGAATGGCTCAAGAACCATCCACCAAACACCTTCACCACCTGGGACCAGTTATCTAGTGCATTCATGATGCAATTCTTCCCACCAGCAAAGACTAAAGAGCTTAGAGAAGCAATCAGCAAATTCACTCAAAAGATGTGCGAGGACTTTCATGAGGCTTATGAAAGATTTAAAAGGTTACTGTGGGAGTGTCCACATCATGGAAACTCGCCTTGGCAACTGCTGTATTCCTTCTACAATGGAATGGATAAGGAAGCCCGACATCTGATGGATAATAGTGGAAAAGGAGCCATTAACAAACTGCCACCAACTGAAGCCTTCCAACTGATAGAAGAACTGGCATCAAACTCACTACAGTTTGGCAGTGGACGCAACAATTACCCTAAGGACAGAGACTTCATCAGTGGTGCTGTTGCAACCAAGGACGACATTCAACGCCTCACCACAATGTTCGAAACAATGATGAAGAATCAGAGTCCTAGCGTAGCACAAGTGGGAATGGAATACAATAACCAGTACGCTGCTCCACCACCACCTGGAGTCCTTCCTCAGCATCCAGTACCATTACCACCCATGCCTATGCAAGTTGAAGAAGATGTGAACTTCATACGGAATCAACCCTACAACAACAACAACAGTAGGCCTGCATATGAAGCTAATAGGAACTACCAGTGTCAACCATACTTCAATTATCAGAACAATCAGATGCCTCAAACAAACTATGCAGCCCCAAAACCATGGAACACCAATCCTGTTGCACCCACTGCTCCCAAACCTCAAAATACTCATCCAGGTAATGTGTCATCATCCAGTAATTCTAATCAGACTGACTTGTCTTCTATTGTTGCGCAGCTTGCGGCAACACAACAACAAATGATGCAACAGATGATGCAGCAGCAGCAACAGAGTCAACAGGAAGGCCAACTAATAGTGCAGAAGCTTAACGAACTACAGAAACATAATGCTATATTGGAGAATCAAATAGCTCAGCAAGCATCTGCATCTAGATTTCAGAGTCAATTACCAGCTCAAGCCGATGTAAAATCAACGGATATCAATGCTATCACTTTAAGGAACGGGAAGGAATTACAAGGAGTAAACAAGCTACCAGCCGACCTCATGTCCGAGCGGGTACACGATCGCACAGCCGAGCAAAACGCTCGCACCTCCGAGCGGGTAGCCGAGCGCACCTCCGAGCTATCAGCCCGCATGTCCGGTCGGACCTCCGAGCAAACCACTCGCACAGCCGAGCGCACCTCCGACCAAGTAAACGAGCCTTCTTCAATTAAAAATTTTGCTAACTTATTTGAATCTTTGCAGAAACAAGATGCTGAAACAGAAATCGACAAAAGAAAGCAAGAGATCAAGGAGAAAGTACCTTTTCCGCAAAGATTGAAAAAGCGGAACGACAATTCCCACATCCAAAGGTTTGCTAAACTTCTTAGCAACCTTCAGGTATCAATGCCATTCACTGATATAATGCTTAAGATGCCTGGTTATGCAAAATTTCTGAAAGATATTGTCACGAACAAGAAAATTTAGACACTGATGATGTTACACTTGATGCAAATTGTAGTGCCATTACACAACATGCCATACCTAAAAAGTTGAATGATTTTGGTGCATTCTGTATTCCCATTACAATAGGTCCTGTTAATGTGTCTAATGCTCTATGTGACTTGGGTGCCAGTATTTCGTTAATGCCATATTCTCTGTACAAAAAGCTTGATGTAGGAGAATTAACACCAACACCCATTAGCCTGAGATTAGCTGATAGAACCTCCAGGTTGCCTAAAGGTATTTTAGAAGACATGCTCATTAAAATTGGTGAACTTTGGGTGCCTGTTGACTTCTATGTTCTAGAGATGGATGTTGAGAATGAAACTCCGATCATACTAGGTAGGCCGTTTTTGAATACTGTTCAAGCTGTGATTAACTGCGGTAATGGAACTATTGAAATGAACTTGGGCAGTGAGAAAGTAAAATTTTCCTTGAAATCTATGATGAAAAAACCTAGGGACTCTTTGGACTGTGCTTGGCTTGATACTTATGATGATTCTAACAATTTTGATGAGCCGCCAAATTTTGAACATGAGCTATTAGGCAGTGAAAAAGAAGCAGGTGCAGTTATGATGCTGACGGAGTGCGAAGCAGTGAAGAAGCTGAACTACGACATGAAAGTTGCAGGTGAAAAACAGATATTAGATTTACATGAAGTAGAAGAAATTCGTATGGAGAGCTATGAGAGTGACAAGCTGTACAAGGAACGTTCAAAAAAACGGCATGATAGGAAACTAAGAGCCAAACACTTTTCTGTTAGAGAAAAAGTGTTACTGTACAAGTCCAAGCTTAAGCTATTTCCAGGAAAGCTCAAGTCAAGATGGATGAATGGACACACGCTGAAGGAACATTTCGGATACAAGCCAGGATTACAAATTTGAAGACGTTGAATAAATCTACCCCTACAATCTCAACATTTAAGCGCAGCTCCGTCTTGGCCAAGACGTTAAACTAGGCCGGTAAGAGCTTCAACTTTATTTTTTCTGCAAAAATTTACACTTCCATCAATCAAATAATATTTTTCTGCCCTGCTTGCTCATTATTTATGCTAGAATGCTTAGGGACTAAGCATGTTTTAAGTGTGGGGTGGCCTATGTTTATTCGATTATATTTGATTGATGACTGCTATATGTGCTGAAAAAATAATAAATTGCAGAAAAATGATTGAATGTGCTTACCTGATATTTGCTCAAACCTTTGCTGAAAACACGTTGAATGATGAACATGTTAATCTCTGATGCTACGGCTTTGCTGCTCTGAACTCATGAATTTGTTAGCATCTGATTTCTGATTTTCTTGTGATATGAAAGTTTATGTAAATAGACAATTTCATGCTAGCTTAGTTCAGCATATTGAATTCGTTTAGACCTTTGGAAAAATCATGGTGAACAAACTTTTGCAAACAAGTTTATTTTTCAGATGGGCTCTTAGGTGACTTCAAAAATACTGTGGTTGTGTTTCTGTGCTACACATTATTTTGGTATACTGTCAATTTCAAGTGCGGGGTTAGAAGAAAAAAAAGAAAGAAAAAAAAAACATCAGTGAAGAAAAAAAAAGAAAAAGAAAAGAGAAGTGTAGATGGCGGAGGTTAGGAAGCGGTAGATATGGGTAATCCCCTGAACCAGGTCTTCCCCTTCGAAACCATCCTACACTAAAGTCGTTTCTTAAAAAAAAAAAAAAAAAATCCCCTGCTTGATCGTGACTTTGTACCATATTTTGTGCACTAACATATTCACAGGTATTGTTTGAGGAAAGACCCTTGCAGATTACTGCGTGAGCCTTGAAGAAAATTTACAAGTTTCATGTAAGTGAAATTCTTCTTGACGATTCAATTGACTAAACTGACTTTTTCGATTAGTCTGAATGAATGCTAGCATATTTGAGTCAAATTAGCATAAGCTGAACATCATATTGAAATGAAGAAATCTTTTGTCTGTTTTGAAGTGAGTGATATTGATGCAGTACTGCCTGAACTGATGAGTTATCATGTTTATCACTGTTTTAAAAGTTCATTCCTAACTGAGCAAGTATCACGGGATTTGTGAGTACTCCTATTCTGAAAACTCTCACTAGTTTTAATTGTTATTTTATTTCCTTAGTTCTAAGATGTTCTGAATGATTCTTTTGATGTATGTTTGTTCGGGACGAACAAAGTTCAAGTGTGGGGTATTTTGATGAGCAATTATTTGCATGATCTTTGATGTATAAATCCATACACTTTTGAGCTTCATTCTCATATAATATTACGCAGATTTGATGGTTTTACTTAGTGTTTCAGTGACAAATCAAATTGAGAAGTAAAAGGCAAAATTGAGCAAAAGTGAGCGAAAAAGAGCTCGGACCTCCGAGGGGCCATCCGACCTAAATTGAGTTAAAAGAGCTCGGCCACCCGAGTGGCTGCCCGACCAAAATGCCTTGACACCCACTCGGCCATCCGCCCTCCATCCGCTCGGCCATGCACTCGCACACTCGGCCACACGCTCGGCCATTCCCTCGTACAGCCGCTCGGCTACCAGGCCATGCATCCCCAATGACCGCTCGGCCATCCGACCAAAAGAGGCCGCATACACGCTCGGCTACCCGACCTGAAATGCTTTTATACACGCTCGGCCAGCTGCTCTAAAACCCTAGCATTTATTTCCATCATCGATCAATGTGAGTTTTATCGGGACACGAAGAAACTATTGAAATTGGAGAAGCCGGCATTGGGAACCATGTAGACAAAAGGGAAGACATCAGTATAGAAGAGGAGCAGCGCGCATCGGACCTAAGGAGAGCTGAAATCGAAAACCTAATCGAAGGAACAGGCGACAACAACATTCACGCAGAAGAAGTTCAACATCAGGGGTTTTCTTAACCTTTTCTTGTACTTCTATTTTTATTTACCTGTTGTCATGCATCAGCTCACCATGAGTGAGTAGTCCGCTTATTGGGATCCAATGGATCCCCAGAAACATCTGAAGTTGTAACACATGTCTTTTTATATGATTGCTGTTTTATTTCTTTACATCAGATATGAATAGTTCAATTCGTGCATCCTGTATTTGGTATTTTGCAAGATATCAATAATGTTTGTATGAGGATTGTTCGTATCTATTGTCTGTGTTTGCAGTAGCATGTCACAGTAGGTTTACATAATTGCATGATAGGCGAGAAGCGAAAGTTGAGTCTATGCATGTAATGAGATAAAATCTGATAGGCGAGAAGCGAAAGTTGAGTCTTGATGATTTGTGTATCTAGTTTTGTTATTATGCGAGAAGCGAAAGTTGAGCATGTAATAAAGCAAATGACCTAGGGAAATATTTCACTGTCGTATATTAAGATCTACTGTTAGGCGAGAAGCGAAAGTTGAGTCTGCAGTAACCTTGTGTTATAATCTGTTTGTTTTTGGGGAGTCATTGATTCCCAATGTTTCATCAATTTAACAGACAACCCAACAAATCGTATGCAACAACAAATCTTTAGTTCTTGTTAGTTCATTTCGTTGTTTATTTTATTCATTCTACGGCACTGTTCTTTTATTTCAAACCCCCCATTTCAGTACTGATATAAACAACTATTTACAGAAAGTAGCAAACTAGTTCCCTGTGGATTCGACCTGAGTCACACTCAGATTAATTGTTTGATCTGTGTTGCATTACAATCACTACATTTACAACCGATCAGAAACCCAGGGATCGATGGAATATACCATCGTACTTCGGACAGAGTGCCTTTTGAGTTTTCCTGTGCGGGTATTGATATTCTCTTTTTTAGACATTAACGGTATGGTAGATGTTGATATTGTGATAAAATGAAACGTGGTACCTGTCTGATTGGTCCACATAGACCCCAAATGTGACACGCACTCATTTTTTGCAAAATATCGATACGGGATACCAATAGTTTGTGAAAATAAGGAATATCAACACCATGCCTTCCAATTTCGTTAAAAATTAAACAAACGAGATATGTCGAACTCTTTTTCCTCGTTTGTGATACGCATAATCCAAAAGAGGACAATATAAGGAAAACTTTATGGAGTCTACTATTTTAATTCACCCCATCCACCAACCCTCATTTAAAACTACCAAAAAACACTCATCGATAAAATGTAAAAAAACTACAACAACAAAAAAAAACAAGATGGATTGCATCCGATGACATCTTTTCAAAGGACAGTTGCCTTGCAATATGTAAGATCTTGTGTTCAAACTCAATCGTGTCATTTTTTTTCCACAATTTTGTGGAATTTTCTTAGTCTCACCTTTGGTGCATAGTTTCCTCTTCCTCGTCTGTTGTGGACATTTGCAGGTACTACCCTCTCGCGGATGTGTGCTTAAACAACGTTAAGGTTCTTCCATGGAGGTGTTTGTCGATTCATGGGTTTAAAGTTGGAGGTGTCAAGATGGCATGCGCTTCATCGAGTGACTACAGTTCAAATCCGGATGGTGCCCTTTACGTGGTTGTGCTTCAATTATGCTAGAAATATATATGTACCCGAGAAATATCTTGTATACGATATATTCCTTTGATATAACATATATGAGATGTAAACTCACTATAAAAAAATAGCAAGGAAACACTCGTGTAAGGAGTTAAATTACATTTGATAACTTAAAACCTCTGCATTTGTCCATTATTAGTTACTATAATTAAGACAACAGGCTGAAGTTTATTCCCTTATACGCCGTTTCAATAAAATCGATGTCATTTTCATTGATATACAATTTATAACGGAATAAAATGTCGTCATTTTGATACTCACAAATCTCAACTGTGCGCTGCACTAAATTTTTCCGTACGTCTAACTCATTAGTATTCATATACATTTCTGGACCCGGTCTCCTTGGCCGGCTCCAAATCAGCGTGTCGCTATTCCGCTTAACCGTATCCCTAAGGCCTAAACCCAAAAACTCACCCCAATTAGATTGATCCTCAAAATTCAAATCCGCAGCTAGCTCTAACCACTGGATCAATCTGGCATGGTTCTGCATAGATCCGGAATCACAATGGCCTGGAACGTGTTCAAATTTTGCACGGCTTTGAGGGGCTTGGGCTCAATCATGGTCCTCGTCGTTCTCGCGATTGTCGGTGTGACTTATTACGTTGAGGTATTGGAATGCTACGGACCGGCTTTGTTCAGTGGTAGTCTCGGTGACTCCCTTATTGCGGCCGCTGTCTTGATCGTATTTCACGGTTTGGTAAATTTAGTGACTTTTTATTTGGGGTTTTTTTTAGCTGTTTGTAGCTCCATCTCTTGCTTTACTGATCCTGTAGGTTTTAAAAATATTGATTAGCTGGTTATTGTGTCTCTATGAAGTTATTATTGCTGGTCTTTCATTTTAGCTTGCTTTTTTTATAGGATTTTAGCTTGCTTTTAAATCTCTCAAAGTTTCTTTTGGATAATGGAAATTTTGATGGAAAGAAAATAAAATGAAAAAAATGGGAAAATGATGTACAATTGTAAGAAATTTTTTGCATTGTATACTGTTAGGGCCCGAAAAGTAAAATACTTAACCAAGTCCTAACAAGTGCGGAAAAGTGGTGGGTGGTCGATGGATATAGTAGAGATGGTGGAAAATGGGTGGAAAAGGGTTGGATTTGGGCGGAAAAGGGTGAGACGAAAGATGGTGATGATGGATATAGTGGGTTGATACGATAAGGTTGATGGCCTCCTAGATCCGGTATCAAGGAAATAGGTCACCCCCAAGGCAAACGCCCGATCTACTACTAAGATAAACAAAAAGATACTTTGATTGATAAATGATTGGATAATTGGATGCATAACAAGAATGAAAGACAAGTGCTTAAATAGAAAGAAAAGGGCGCTTAGATGTGGCCTTCAATGCTGGTTTTCCCTCCCAGGTAGATGCATGAACCGTGTCCAAGGAGTTGAGGACTTGGGGGATGAATTTGGCCAGGCGCGGGCTCATTAATGCCAAGCCGCGTGCCAACCCGTGTTCCAGGCGTGTCCCTGGGCCAGCCGCGTCCGTCCTCCGCGTCCCCAAGCCGCGTGTACGCGTTTTGGTCCGTTCTGGCCAATACCTCCGGCCGTTCTCCTGGGTTAAGCTCATCGTCCCACTCTTTTGCCATTTCGAACACAATGGTCGAGCCACTTTTGCCCAATTCGGTTGTTGGCCCGAGTAAGTCGGAACGAGTGCTCTTCGGCTCGGACAGGGCCTGGCCGGTGCCGAACTTGGGTCCCTCGGCCACTCGGTCCCATTTGCTGCGAGGGTTCTCCTGGGGCATGGCCGAGTATTCTGGAGCTTTGGTGGGGACTTTAGGGCCATCGAGCGAGGTCCTAACAATTCCGCCTCCTTTAAAACCGACCTTGTCCTCAAGGTCGAGGTCAAGTCCTCCTGGATCAAATGGCTTGATGGTGTCTACATTAGCTCCACCCATGCGAGGCCTAAGACAGGTTTGGCCAAGATTGCCCTTTGACAAAATCTGGGCAGATTTATCTTTCTCCACCAGTTTACCCGAACGATTCTGTGCGCGAGGTTCCCCTTGCATAAACTCTTGAACCGCTGCTGCAACTCCCGGGTCAAACGGCTTGGTGGGTTTCCCATAGTGAGAGGGGTGAAATCCAAGAACACCGTCCATAAATGCCATGTCTCCAATCTTCTCTTCAGTTTTGGCCTTCGCAACGTCTTGCACATTTTTGGCCAAATAACTCCACGTGTGGGCTTCCTTATATTTTTGCGTAACTGCTTCTACTCCCGGGTCGAACGGCCTCATCATTGCTTCATGGTTAGTGTTGAGAAACTCAAGAAAATTACCTCCTAGGAGAAGGATGTTGTTCTCTGAATCCTTGCCTTTGCTGAGTTTGTCCACCAAGATGTGCGACTGGACCATGAAAGTATCTGGTGCTGCGACTTGGATCTGTTCTCCTTGGCTTCTTTGAAGGTGCTCCATCTTGCTTGGTGTGACTGGAATGAACCCCTTGTGAACTGGCGGACAGATTTGGTCTCTTGGACGGATTTCGCCAAAAATCTGTTCTTGCGGCCAGATCTGATCTTGGGCTATCTTAGCGACCAAGACCTCCTCCTTGTGCACCAATGGTGCTGGGACTTCAATTGGCGTTGCCTCCTTTGGTGAGAACTTGCCCAATAATGCCTCCAGTCTGGCGAGTCCATCCTTGAGTGTTTTGTGATGAGCAGCTCGTGATGCTTCCAGGGATGCGAACCTTGCCTCCATGGTTGATAGGTCGTACGGCCGTGCAGGCTCTGATACCAAGATGTTAGGGCCCGAAAAGTAAAATACTTAACCAGGTCCTAACAAGTGCGGAAAAGTGGTGGGTGGTCGATGGATATAGTAGAGATGGTGGAAAATGGGTGGAAAAGGGTTGGATTTGGGCGGAAAAGGGTGAGACGAAAGATGGTGATGATGGATATAATGGGTTGATACGATAAGGTTGATGGCCTCCTAGATCCGGTATCAAGGAAATAGGTCACCCCCAAGGCAAACGCCCGATCTACTACTAAGATAAACGAAAAGATACTTTGATTGATAAATGATTGGATAATTGGATGCATAACAAGAATGAAAGACAAGTGCTTAAATAGAAAGAAAAGGGCGCTTAGATGTGGCCTTCAATGCTGGTTTTCCCTCCCAGGTAGATGCATGAACCGTGTCCAAGGAGTTGAGGACTTGGGGGATGAATTTGGCCAGGCGCGGGCTCATTAATGCCAAGCCGCGTGCCAACCCGTGTTCCAGGCGTGTCCCTGGGCCAGCCGCGTCCGTCCTCCGCGTCCCCAAGCCGCGTGTACGCGTTTTGGTCCGTTCTGGCCAATACCTCCGGCCGTTCTCCTGGGTTAAGCTCATCGTCCCACTCTTTTGCCATTTCGAACACAATGGTCGAGCCACTTTTGCCCAATTCGGTCGTTGGCCCGAGTAAGTCGGAACGAGTGCTCTTCGGCTCGGACAGGGCCTGGCCGGTGCCGAACTTGGGTCCCTCGGCCACTCGGTCCCATTTGCTGCGAGGGTTCTCCTGGGGCATGGCCGAGTATTCTGGAGCTTTGGTGGGGACTTTAGGGCCATCGAGCGAGGTCCTAACATATACATTGATTGCATCTTTAACTATAAGGGCCTTGAACCATAACATAGAAGTAAAATTATGGCTGATCTGTATGATTAATCATGGTAACGAATAACGATACTGATGATTTTTTTTTCTTTCCAGTTAACGATGCTATTATGGAGTTATTTTTTGACCATATTAACGGATCCGGGTGGTGTACCTCCAAATTGGAAGCCCAATACGGATGAAGAGACTGGAGAAACGGATGCTTTAAGTAATCTCATCGAAACAAGTGATCCACTGAATGCTGGGATCCGAACTTGTCGAAAGTGTAATCAGCCGAAGCCCCCTCGCTGTCACCATTGCTCAGTTTGTGAGTACTGTTTTTTCTTCTCTTATTTCGGAATGCTGATTTTTGGAGTAAAATAATCAGTTGAAGACATAAAAACTTTGGTTCAGGTGGGAGGTGTATATTGAAAATGGATCATCACTGCGTCTGGGTGGTCAACTGCGTGGGAGCAAAGAATTACAAGTTTTTCCTTCTGTTCCTGGTATGTTAATCTTTCCATAATTCACTGGTGCAGATGGAATAGTTTAATGCATGTGGGCATTTTCTGTTTTCATTTGTGGCCTTTTATCATGAAGCATATAAGAAATAGATTAAAACATTCTTTGTGATGATATAATTTAACTCTAACAAATACTAAGTGTTTATATTGCAATTTTTTGAATTTCCGTGTGCAGTTTTACACATTTCTTGAGACAACTCTCGTTGCTGCATCTCTATTGCCCCGTTTCCTAGCATTCTTTAGCGACGTTCTTGACGATCCAGGGACCCTAGCCTCCACTTTTCTTGTGTTTGGTACTGTAAACCCCAATGTTGTTATTCCTTTTAGTGGGGATTTGAGGTTTCTATAAGCCACTAAAATTATCTATATACGTGTCTTCTGCAGTCCTCAACCTAGCGTTTTCTTTGAGCCTCTTTGGTTTTCTAATCATGCACTTGTCACTGGTGGCTCGTAACACTACAACAATTGAGGTATGGACAAGTAGTGTGTTGATAGCTACTATCGTTACCACTCAAGTGTGTTAAATAATTCTATGAATTTGCTTTTGGTGAAAAAAACTCACTACACCTAGTACTAGTAGCCAGTGGGCGCACCTAACTCCACTAGTCATTGATTAAGAACCCAAAATATCAATAATAAAAAAAGAACCCAAAATATTATATCTGTCATATTTTTATCTGCTGTACGAAATATTTTGAGTATTTGCATTATGGAACTATACTTACTGCTGATGCCCAATGTTTTCACTACCTTATTGACAGGCATATGAAAAGAAAACCTCGCCAAGATGGCGTTATGACATTGGTTGCCGAAAGAATTTCGAACAGGTTTGTCTAATTAGTAGTACTAAATTAATCTGAATTGTAATATCTTTCACACCAATTGAAATATTTGCATAATTGGTTAAAATTATAATGAGAGAAAATATGTCTTGAAAGAGAAAGTGGATGTTCTGTACAGTTACCTGTCTCTAGCTAACGAAATCTTGTTTCTTGCTGCAGGTATTTGGAACGGACAAACGGTATTGGTTCATTCCTGCATATTCCCAGGAAGACCTTACCTCGATACCAGCCCTTCACGGTCTAGAATACCCAACAAGACCTGATTCAGTCCAAGAGTTTTAAGAGTCGCTCAATGTAAATATCCTTTCATCTGGTCAATATAAATGGATTCCAAAGCAGTGACATTAAACTCTCGACAAAAGGGAATCGCATAGACAAACACCAGCTCATACTGATATGATTTTGCCTTCATACAGCTAACGTGCGACACAAGTCGCAGAAACTGAGATTGCCATATGTGAAACATATTACATTACCAACGTTTTTATGGCTTCAATTTTTTTCACATATGATTGGAAAAGCTTTGACTTTATCTGTAGAAGAACTCTCGATTACTTGGTGTCCGTAGAGAGGGTAATGTATTTACAGTTTTAGCGTTCCAGTAGGATAATTGGTACAAAAAGCCATCTTCGCTTTTTTAATGTAAAATCTTCGGGAACCAGGTTTATATTGATATCCATAACTATCGTCCATTTCTTAACTGTCATTTGAACTTTGAATTATTCTTTTTTCAATTGCGGATAATTTCAGATACAATTTTTAACTTATGGGCTAGGTTTTTCAAAAACATTGAACATTTGATAGACTAGTGAAAGAGCTGGAGCACAGCTACCACATCAAGCACTCCTTATTCTTGGCCAAATAAAAAAGAATAGTAACAAATACGAACAAATAAATTTTAGGTTAATTAAAATTGCAACCTAAATGAAAATTTTTGAAGTATGGACAATGTTTGGGATAGTAACAAATACGAACAAATAAATGTTAGGTTGGAGATATGATCAATAGGATTGAAACATGTGCGAATTGATATAAATATCACTAAATTCAAAATTGAAAAATTCTGGTACCTAATTTGAAATCAGGTGGTAGACCAGACAATGTTTTTGTAATTTAACCAAATAAAAGTTATGCCCCAAATCACATAGGTTTATATTGTAGGACATGTTCCCAGTTGGAGTTTTTCGCAGTCCTTTGTTTCGTCGTTGTATCTGCAACCTGCAATTTATTAAAAAACGACTTCATTTAAGAGTTTGGGGCATTTGTTTTTAGTTTTTATTTTACGTATACTAAATCTAAAAAGTAAATAAATTTAAGGCTTTGGATCAATTACAAACCAAAATTATAAATAAAAACTACAAACCCATAATAAATGACAAGTGTAAAAATCGACCAATCAAAATTCATCCCGTTCGGGGTTCCTTTTGTAAATAAAAAAATACACGCGGACTTATTTAATAATACATAAAAGATAGGGGGTATAATCGTCCTAAAATTTGCTACAGTAAAATTTGACTTTCGCTACAGTACGTTTTTAAGTCTAATCAACATGCGTTAAGTCTGATCATTTCGAATAAAATTTACTTTTGCTACAGTAAAATTCGACTTTCGCTACAGTACATTTTTAAGTCTGATCAACATGCGTTAAGTCTGATCATTTTGAATAAAATTTGACTTTCTCTATAGTACGTTTTTAAGTCTGATCAACATGTGTTAAGTCTGATCATCTTGAATAAAATTTGACTTTCGCTACAGTAAAATTTGCTACAATTTTTAAGTCTGATCATTCTCTCTTTAAGTTTGATCATTCTCAATTTGTAGTCTTTTAGTTACTAGTTTTAAGTCTGATCATTCTCTTTTTAAGTCTGATCATTCTTAATTTTAAGTTTGATCATTACCAATTTTTAAGTCTGATCATTCTCTCTTTAAGTGTGATCATTCTTAATTTTTTAAGTTTGATTATTACCAATTTTTAAGTCTGATCATTCTCTCTTTAAGTATGATCATTCTCAATTTGTAGTCTTTTAGTTACCTGTTTTAAGTCTGATCATTCTCTCTTTAAGTCTGATCATTCTCAATTTTAAGTCTGATCATTAGCAATTTTTAGTCTGATCATTCTCTCTTTAAGTCTGATCATTCTTAATTTTAAGGCTGATTATTACCAATTTTTAAGTCTGATCATTCTCTCTTTAAGTCTGATCATTCTCAATTTTAAGTCTGATCATTAACAATTTTTAAGTCTGATCATTCCCTCTTTAAGTCTGATCATTCTTAATTTTAAGTCTGATTATTACCAATTTTTAAGTCTGATCATTCTCTCTTTAAGTCTGATCATACTCAATTTGTAGTCTTTTAGTTATTAGTTTTAAGTCTGATCATTCTCTTTTTAAGTCTGATCATTACTATTTTTTAAGTCTGATCATTTCCAAGTTTAAATCTGATCATTAACCACTCGTGGACTAAATTGAAAATATCATTATTGGGTTTATACCTCTCCATGTGGAATGACTATAATACCCCTCTGTGTGTTTGTTCGGGATTTCGACTAAATGGGACACGTGTCAGCTTAAAATTCGATTTGTAATTTTTATATATAAATCGATTTGTACCTGAACCGCATTCTAAATTTAAAAGGATGGTTCTCCTCACACCCCCCACCCCCCCCCCCCCCCCCACACCACTCAGTGGGTCCCACGACTATTTCCCATTATACACCCCACCAAACATAACAATTAAAATATAATTATTGATTTAAAACTATTTAGAAATTAACATTAATATATATATATATATATATAATAAATAATGAGATATTATCGTTAATTCAAAACACTGTATAAATTAAATATATAACACATATTTTTTAAATATGAATACATTATTGATTAAACAAAAACTAAGTTATACTCAACATATATATAATACATAAATTATGAATCTAGTCAGTGACTTGTCTATTTTGTGTTTCGTAATGTACCAGTGAGTTGTCTATCGTAATGTATTGTCAAATCTGTTATTACTACTTTTTATTAAAAGTTAATACATAAATGAATAGTGTAATTTGCTTTTGCCAGAGAATCTAGTCAGTGAGTTGTCTATTTTTTGTTTCGTAATGTATTGTCAAATCTATTTTTGTCCACTAACTTTTTGGATCACAAAATTTTTAAACGTAAATAATTAGTCTGTATAATGGATAAACTTATGAGTAGCAAGTTACTCACTCACACTTCTTTTAGACTACCATATCTCTCTATCATGGATAATGATCATTTTGCGGGATTTTCAAATAGCTGGTCATACGGGATTGATGTTCTCAGTGAGGAAAGTATATCCAACAAGAATCGGGATTATACATCCGAATTCACCACAAACCAGGTTAGTATCATTATTGTATGCTTATGTAGTATTTAATTTTGAAAGAAAAAAATTAAAAAAGTAGCAAATTTCATCATAAATGTTCATCATTTGTGTAGATATTTGAAAATAGAGAAGATATGCTAAATTGGGCGAAGAGGGTTGGTTTAGAAAATGGCATTGTAGTGGTGATTACTATTAATTATTATAGAATTTTTTACTATTAATTATTATAGAATATTTTCTGATTAATAATAATAAATCAATATGGTACAATTAATTTATAATATTAACTATTATTTAATTGAATTTTAATTATCATTTAATTGAATTTTAATTATCATATAATTGAGTTTTAAAGAAGAGTTGTGATCATATGAGAAATAACATATTTCATGAGAAATAAGAAATTTTATAAACCGTACGATTTTGCATCTAACGGACACGATTGCACTAATATATTTCCATATATTTCTTAATAAATTCGAGATTAAGGGTGTTTTTGTCATTAGATTAATATAATTTTTAATTATTCCCTATTATGTCGCACACGTTTGTACCGTTTTCGATATTCGATTCAGCTTATTTTGGAAAGTCGTTCATCGTCGATAAGGCGAAACCCATATTCATCCATCGCCTTCGTTTTTCGTTCGTCCCTGTGTTAAGAATGACCGCATCCGGCGAAGCTATTCCAGGTAATTCGTCGATTATACGTGATACGATGGTAGTAACCGTTTGATTAGAACGGTATACCATATTAAACGAATAGTCATTGTGTAATTGGGCAGTATCGGCACTCTAATATCGCACAATTCGTAATTCATGTTCGCCGGAATCGTAATTATGTTGTCAGATTCGCAATTCATGTTCGCCAAATTTGTTATTCATGTTCATAGTTTTTCAGATTCGGCATTACGGAACCAATAATTTGCATCTGATTAATTTCTTATTGCTCATGCATTTACTATTAAATATTACGCATTTACTTCTAATTTCCACGCATTTACTATTAAATATTACGCATTTAGTTCCTGTATATCTCTATGAGATGATAAACATTTTGAGCAATTTTGATACATGTAAGGTTACGCATTTATTATAAATTTTCACGCATTCAACAGTATCATATAATTTATAACTGTTTACAGAGTGTTAGCTTCTATGTAAGCCATTTTATGTGTAACAGGTTATGTTTTTGTGAAACAGATCAGTCTAATCTTGATGCTGATTTTTGCGATGTTGATTCTAGTGCGTTTGTATCTGCTTCTGGCACTAGACATTGGATTCCTAAGTGCCCAGAAGAATTTAAACCACGTATTGGGATGGTATTTCAACATGTTAATGATGCTATAAAGTTTTACAAAAGTTATGCATACATTGCTGGGTTTTCTGTGCGTTTATCGACCACTAGATCAAGGTCAGATGGTGTACTAACCCACAAGTATTTGGTGTGTTCAAAGGAAGGTTTTAAAGAGAAGCATACAGTTGTTGACTCAGTTATTTCGGTAGAGCAAAGTGAGAGGCATAGAAGGGATAGTAGGTGTGGATGTTCTGCCAGAATGTGTTTGAATATAACTGATGGGGGCATATACCGTGTTTACTCTTTTGAAGAAGCTCACAATCATTGGTTGGTTGATGATATTGGTAAACAATATTTGAATCAAAATAGGCAGTTGTCGTTTGTTCACCAAAATATTATTATGCATTGTGGTAAATACCGAATAGGGGCTACCAAAGCGCATCATCTTGTAAAGGATTTATGTGGGGGATTCAGTAATGTAGGGGCTACAGTTACTGATTTCAAGAATTTTAAAAGGGATTTGAAGCTATACATATGGCTTAATGATGCGCAGATGATAGTGGACAGCTTAATTAATAAGAAAAATACTTGTAAGGGTTATTCTTTTGAGTACTTTGTAGATGAGAATGGCTCTCTATCCAGATTGTTTTGGGCGGATCATGTAGCAAGGGGTGATTTCATTATATTTGGTGATGTTGTGTCATTTGATGCTACATATAGAACTAACAAGTAAGTTACTGATCATTATATTTATAGGCACAATTCTTCTTCAGTTTTTTATATTATTAATTGATTCTACAGGTATAATCTTGTTTTTGTACCCTTCACTGGTGTTGACAACCATCACCGAAGTGTGACCCTGGCTGCTGGGTTGATATCAAAGGAGGATGTTGAGTCCTATACTTGGTTGCTTACATGTTTCAAGAATTTTGTTGTTCGTGATCCTCGTGTTATTGTGACTGACCAAGATGCTGCAATGAAGGTGGCCATTTCCCGTGTATTTCCCACAAGTCGACACAGATTTTGCATGTGGCACATCACTGAAAATTTACAGTCTAAGGTATTTTTACGATAAAATGCGTAAGTTTTTGTATTTCATGCGTAATACTAAACAATTGTATATTAATTTGTTTGTATGGTTCCTGCCTAGGTGGGTATTTCCAAATACAGAGAACCAGGATTTTTAAATTGTATTAAAGGAGTCATATGGGATGATTGTAGCGATCCTAAAGAATTTGAAGAACGATGGTCGGAGATGATTACTAAATATGATCTGCAATGTAACTCATGGCTAGCTGACATGTATAAACTAAGATGTTCGTGGATTCCTATATATTTCCGTGATGTTACAATGGGAGGCCTATTGAGGACCACCTCATGTTCGGAAAGCGAGAACTCCTTTTTTGGTAGGTATATCTATGGGTTTATGACTCTTGTTGAATTTTTCACGGGTTTCAATAATGCCATGGACCTTCAAAGAAATATTAGGGTGCAGCTTTATATTGAGTCAAGAAGCTCTAGTCCATTTATCCAATCGAAGCATATATTGGAGAAGCATGCATCGGAAATATTCACAAAATCCGTTTTAAAGAAAATTCAGTTAGAGATTTCTTCTGCTTCCCATATTTGTGGAATTCAGACGATGATGGATAATGAAGATGGTAAAACGTACATTATATATGATACCGAAAAAGGTGACAAAACTTTTCAGGTAATGATTTGCACTTACTAGTTTAGTTCTTTTTATGTTTACTATAGGCTTTAATTCCTTGTAAAATGTGTATTAGTACTTTCACTTTGGTAGTTTATAATTAGATTTATTGATCTGTTTGTTTAAATTTCTATCTGCAATGTTAATCATACTGTCAAGTTCATTTTTTAGGTGAACTACATAGAATCTGATGATAAATTGAAGTGCAGCTGCTATAACTTGGAATCCCGTGGTTATATTTGTCACCATTTATTTTGTGTGATGTTCTTTATGAGACTTGAAAGGATACCTGATTATATGGTGATACCTAGATGGCATAAGGAGGCATCTAGGAAGCACAATCCCGGCTTGTATGTTGAAGAGTCTGATTTCTCTAAAAAAAACTGGTGAACAAATATGTTATCTTCGTCTATATGGTCCCATGTAAACCTTGGCATACGCAGTTTTGGGAGTAATGTTGGCATCTTGCGACGATTTCACGACAATATATTTCAGTTTGTTGAGGAGAATGCACCGGATGATGTTGCTAGCAACAATACTTCGAAATCTGATTTTTTTCGATCAGTTTTGGAGATGCCTCAGCCCACCGAAGTATTAGTTAACAACCCTGGAATATCCAAAAACAAAGGAAGTGGTAAGCGGGTTAAGGGTCCAAGAGAGATTGCCTTGGATAAATTGAAAAACCCACAAAGGTTATGTGGATATTGCAATGATAGGGGTACTCATGACAAGCGGACGTGTCCAAAGAGATTGCTTGATGAAGCAAGATCACATGAACCTTCCTCCGAGCCTGCCAGTGAATATGATGCAGCTATCTCTGACATTGAACACACCCAATTTGATTTTAGCCATAACTCTTAACTGAGTAGGCTGTGTTATTTGCACATTATTTATTGTTTCAAATTGCGTAGAAAATTCATAAAACTGCGTATTAAATTTATTTACACATTGATTTTTTTCCTTGAGTGTTACAGTTTCATTTGTACTAATTACAAAATACGTTGGAGTTGACTTGAATTTACAATAGCATAGTCACCGACTTTAAAAAATTTCATCACAATACATGTTGCCAACTATGATTTAGGCGACCATGTTCTGTCTTGGTAAAATCGTACTATATTATGAGAAATATTTGTGTACTTTAGCTTCCAAGTGGTAGGAATCCATCAAATTATAAAACTTGAAGAGACCCTTCGGACATTTATATAACATTAGTTTGTCGATGTTTAACGCACGCATTTTAGTTTGAAACTTACGCATTTTAAGGTAAATTATACGCATGTACAATAATTTTTTACGCATTTCATAACATTGAACACCTGTAACTATCATACCAAGACTCACAAAATGAGCTCCTTCAAAATATTTTGCATCATCAAATTAAACAAGAATCGTACGCATTTTATGGTATATGATACGCATCTACTACAACTTTGTACGCAATATAAAACTTGATGAGACACTACGGAAATTTATATAACATTAGTTTTTCGATGTTCAACGTACGCATTTTAGTATGAAACGTACGCATTTTAAGGTAAATTATACGCATGTACAATAATGTTTTACGCATGTCCTAACATTGAACACATGTAACTATCATACCACGACTCACAAAATGAGCTCCTTCAAAAGATTTCGCATCATCTACATAAACAAGAATCGTACGCATTTTATGGTAAATGATACGCATGTACTACAACTTTGTACGCAATATAAAACGCAGTACACCTGTAACTATCTTTCCATGACCCACAAAATGAGACCCATCAAAAGATTTTTCAACATCTAAATAAACACTAATCTATTCGAATTGATCTTTAATTTTCCACCAAGCGTTTGCGCGATGTAGCACCGAGTCTTTTATAGCATTCAGATGTGACCTGATCAATACATTCAAGTAAGTATCGCGCAGTGCCATTAGTTGCTCTGTTTGCTGCAATGCAAAGTTATTAACAATCAGTGTTCAACCACATTTGTAAAATATTGTATAGAATTGAAACTGTCCAGATGAAGAAAAGGGTCCAGATTACAATAGGGAAAAAGTGTCCCAGCAGGCTGTGATTCTCACATGTTCTCCTTCGACAACCAAGCCAGATTTCCAATGTAAATTTCCCCCGCCCATATAAGTCTCCATGTGACGCATTGCGAAAACCCCACAATCCTCAAAGTTTGATTTCGTTTGCCAATTGAAATCCATTCGACTATAATTTTTCGCGTCAAACAAATGTGACTTCCTATGCTTCACATGCTTCAGATAAGCTAAGAAGTTATATATCTGTACAAAGTTTATAAACTTGATGAAAAATTTTAAAATATAGGTTGGAGGGTGTGATTGTGAAGTTTCAACGTCCAAAAATACCCCTATATCATGAAAAGTACTCATTTTAATGCAGCAAAATAGCAGAAAGACGAAAAAGAAAGTTAATTCTACCATATAGCATATTGTGTATCCATATCTGTCTTTTGACCCCTTCTCCATATTGTCAATTAGTTCTATTTTGCACTCGGCCATATCGAAACTCAGTAAGTAGTAATGTTCTTGGTAATATATCGGGAAGAAGAACTGCAATAACAGACTTGAATTGTTAGTATATTCTAAAACCATGCAGCTACTCTGATGTATCTAAAATAATGGCTTACCATGCTTACTCCATGTACATTTACTTTCGGAAACCTTTTTAATTCTTGTTCAAACAGCCTTATGAACTGGGTGGCTCTACTATCTTTTCTCCCTCCTCTTACTGCTGTCCCCATCTGCAGGGCAGGGTTATGTTAGATACAGAACATCTATAGTTGCATATGTAGGTGTATGCATAATTAATTGCCACTCACTGCAATCCTTGTAGTGGCAAAAAACTCAGTAGGTTGGGGTTGGATCTGAATTTCTCATTTTCGTTGAGAAATAGTGTCCACAAATCAATGATTGGAGAGGAAATGTATTTTCCTGGATGTAGCGTAGCAAAATCCCTTCTTTCACCCCACTCGGTTCCATACTCAAACAATTTATCACTGTCATGAAATTAATCAGGTCATTGCATATTTGTATTCCTTATTACAACACCCATTTTTTATCAGTATATAACAACTTCAAATCAAGTTTTCCCGGTGAGTTTTACGCATTTTACTGCTAATTTAAAAATATTTTAAATGTAGTAAAATAATATCAAACACTTACCTGTCTTGGCAGTCGCCCTCATACACCCACTCATAAAAATTCTGATAAATTTTTGGTGCTGGTACTATCAGTGGTATAATCCTCTCTAAAAAAGGTGATTTTAGCTGCGGTACCGGTTGTAATTCTCTCTTAGATCGTCTTAATGGCTCTGGACAAGCAATTGGATTATGTTCACGCACTTTGGCGCATTTCTCGTCACTCAATCTGCACGCCTCTTCAATAACTTGCGTAGGCAACTCCATGAACTCGTCCATATTCAGTTGTTGTCGTGGCAGATCAGGGAAATTGAAAACATTGTC
The DNA here is from genome assembly GCA_033675215.1 of Rhodiola kirilowii. Classification (NCBI taxonomy): domain Eukaryota; kingdom Viridiplantae; phylum Streptophyta; class Magnoliopsida; order Saxifragales; family Crassulaceae; genus Rhodiola; species Rhodiola kirilowii. The sequence continues at coordinate 10,363,407 of CM066200.1, forward strand.
CTGTTCTCCTACGCTCACTGTTTGCAGTCTAGAATGTGATTTGTCTTCTTGGTAATTTGGTTGAAATGGTAGTCGGTGTTTTAAACATATCTTGTGCTGGTTCGACCAATGGCTTGCTTTGTTTGACAGCGCTGTGTGCTTTGAAGATAGTTGATATGTGGCCCATATCCCCTGTTGACTATCCGCTATCATTGTTCTGCCTTTTTTCTCTTTGCAATTGCCAATACATCTCCATACCCTTTCATTTCTTTTATTAATTCTGTCTATGAAATTGTCTTGTAATGTAGCTTCTGTGTATGCCATATTGTACTTCTCAATTGCTGCTATTAAGACATCTGAAGCCTTCTCAAAATTTGTCACAATTTTCTGCTCGGTTGAGGAGATATTAGTTAGATGACATAGGAATGTATTTGAATATAATCAGCACACATGCATTACTAGTTGCAAACTCCTATTTTCACATTTATATGTAATCTTTACAATTTAACTAGTGGTAATCACTTTTAACATAACTTACAAATGGTGAATGTCTAGCTTCTTCTTTTGATTTTCCTTCCTTCTCCTTACAGGGAACTATTCGGTGTCTTATCTAAACTTCCATCTTCCTACTATTTTAATAGGAAGACATAAATTTTACAAGGATTATGATATGAATTTTGTGCATGGAAGTACAAATGTAACAAAAAAAGCTTGGAATATTGAATATTTAGGTCTACGCATTTTGAATATTGAGATTACCATGCGACATAATCTCAGTACTGGCTTTAAAAAGTATTAAAAAATTAGTTACATGTAAGCATGTTAGGGCTGAATTTACAAAGTTTATACTCATTATGTAAAGTAGTATATTTTAACTTACAATATGTGACTTTCTTTGCCCATCATCCTCATGTACTGCATTGTTTTTGTTATGAACTTCTTCAGGTGTACATTCAACATTCACGGCATTTTGGTCGACTTCCACCTGTTTAGAATATGTGCAGATAAGAACAGAATCATGTTTCTGCAGTTAATAAAATTAAATAGCACAGTTGGTATAATAAAACGTACATTGGGTGTTTTCATTTCAACAATCCTTTCTTGTTCGTTTGGCTTATCTTTAGCACTGGTGTCCAGCTGCGGTGTACTACTAGTAGGCTCGTCACGGCTTAATAATGTTGTTCCTCTACTGAATCCCCCCTTTTTCATCTCAAGTTTATTCGCTTTGTAATGATTTTGTCAGTGATTCCTTTGATAGCAGGTCTTTGTCTTTCGAATTTAAACTGTCTTAGTTCAAACGTGTTGATGTAAAGAGCCTGCACACCAAGATTGTTTTATCGGCATCATATTGTAATACAAAAATATTATAAAATTCGTAGCAGGACACACTTACAATTAGGAATGTTATTGGGTCGGTGTACGGACTTCTCCTATTTTCTGCCCATTCATCCTTTGTGTCCCGTAAGCAAGTGTATATGAATTCGCACCAGTTCAGGGCGCGTATGTCATCGGTCCCCTCAATCCTATTCAAGATCCTTTGGTTTGATACCCCTGATTTATTGCTTTCGACCATGCATGAGAAAAACAGCACAAGGAAATTTATCTTAAATGTGTCATCTGCAGCATATGATTGTTTAATCTTCTCCACAATGGTTTTGCAGGTCACAGTTGAGTCCTTAATACCCCCATATTGAAGTTTAAATTGCTGAACAATTGGACTGTCTGCGTCCGTCCTATTAGGCAGAATTATGTTGCGGCCGCCTAATGGTAGTCCTAGGATATAATGGACATCCTTTGGTACAAAGTCCACATCTCCTCTGTCTGTGATGAGTGTGCTGGTTTTCGACTGGTATGAATCCAAAAGCCACTCTGCTAATTCTGCACGCACCATGTTCAAATTCAAATGCAGCATGGCTTCCAAACCCATGGAAGCCACAGCTAACTTCTGTTCTTTATTAAGATTCTTTACGCAGTCAGTCAACGGTTTAGGTGTGGATCTTGTCTCGAAGCCTGAATATCTTGGTTTTTTGGGCTGTGGAACTTGTTTATGATCTTTGGGAACTCCATTTGACAAACCAATCTGAAAATTGTTCTCTTCAAAATCATCATCGCTGTCTGCAGATTGCAGGTCAATGTCGGGTCCTTTTTGTTTCTTCCTTGCTGCTAAAGAAGTAAATTATGAATTATAATTCCCATCTTCTTAGTTATATACATATGCACTTAAATGGGAAATGATCAAACACCAATACCTGTTTCTTCATTCAGTGTAGGTCTTTCCTTCGATGCACTTGCTCCTTTTTTATTGTTTGTTGATGCACAACCACCAACTTTGCCACGTGAAATTAATTACACTATGTTATCAACATAATTTATGCAATTGCCTAATTAATTATACAAGTATTCCATACCTTTAAAAGTTTGTGTGCTGGTATGATATGTAACCACTTTTGCTTTTTTTGTAGCTGGTCCTTTATTTGGAATGCCTTTATCTAAAGATTTTGTGTTCTTTCCATCTTGGTTCTTTCTTTTCCGCTCTGCAAATATTACGAATGTTAGTATGTAGAAAAAGGTGGTTGTATTGTATATCTGTATGTGTTTTATAAGCATTTAGCAATTTTAAAACATGTAAGGCTACGCATTTTGTATAAAATGTCACGCATTTTGTATAAAATGTCACGCATTTTACAGTAATTTTTACCAATGCAAGTCGACAATGCATATTTACCCCAAATTGGACACTTTATGTCTACGCATTTATCTTGTAATTTCTCCCAGGTATACTATTAAATCTTACGCAGTAAGTTTTAGTATATCTGTATGAGATGATAACCATTTCGAGCAATTCTGATACATGGAAGCTTACGCATTTATTATAAATTGTCACACAAACAATTTTGTGTACGAACTTTCTAATAGATTTTACGCATTTCACATGTAAGTTTACGCATTTATTATAAAATTTCACGCATTTCACATGTAAGTTTACGCATCTTATACTACTATTCTGACAATGTAACGATGGCAGACCCAATTGCAAGCCAAGCAGTAATTTATCGACGAAAGGACACATCACATTCGCGAGGCAAGCAGTAATTATAAAATCAATAATTCAAACAATATTGGCTACACAGGTTATAATAAATCTTACGCACTTGACATGTAAGTTTACGCATTAATTATAAGATGTCACGCATTTTACAGTAGTGTATAATACATATTCTTATAATGTAACGATGGCAGACTAAAATGCAAAGTTTTACACTTGGCAAACGACGTTTCCATAAATAAATCACTGAAAAAAGACACAATATTCGCATCCCAGACGGTAACTTCAAATTCCTAATCCAAAACCCCAACAATGGCTATTTAGCCCAAATTGGAACCATTAGTGTCTACGAATTTACTATTAAATCTTACGCATATAACATTAATATTCTTCAGTCGTCTAATAATGTAACAATTGCAGTCCAATCTTCAGAACTGATACGCATTTATCACTGGTCCGAAACAAAATTGGTTACACATTTACTAGTAAATCTTACGCATTTCAGATTGTAGTTTCTCAATCTTCAATTAATTTAACAGACGCAGTCCCAACTTCAGTGTCTTCACATTTAAACACTAAGTGCGATGAATCGGATTCACAGCATTCACAAGCCAAGTGGAAATTAGAAATCCCAAACCCGAAAACCCTAGAATGCGAACAGTAGTCAACATGCGTATTCGAAGATCCTAGAAATCTGAAATCTGAAAACCCTAGAAATCTAATCGGGTAGCAACCACCGTATTCGAAGAAAATCACCGCTACATGCGTAAAATCTAGACGGAGTTGAGATTTGCGTACCGTTGTCCTGCGTTGTTGTTTTCTACCGTTTCCCTTCGCCTGCCATAATTTGTGCTTTCTTCCGGTAGTCTGTCGCCTCCGTTCGTCGAAACTAGGGTTCGCTCCTTGACTGGATTTTCGTTTAGTGATTTCCGCGAGACGAGACAAATACGGGATTGCGGTTTTGATTTTTTAATTTGTACCTAATTTGCCCTCAACCGCGTATATATTTGATAAACAATTACGCATATACGATTAATCTAAGCCGTTTGTTTCACTAATCCGACGACTCATATAATTTCTCATTTTTCATCATATATCCATTTCTCACGTGAACCTCACTCTTTAAAGAATATATAATACTTAAGTTGGCATATGAGCATAATTAATTGAAAAGAAGAGGGCATATGAGTAAATGTGCCTGGAGATTTTATCTTGAGGGGTGCGATGAGCACTTCCCATTTAAAACCACCTTATTTTTTATTTGACTGTTTTTACTTTTTTTTTTCTCTTTTTTTTTATGGGAGACTGTTTTTACTTTTTTTTTTTTTGGCACAATCAAAATTGTGGGGTCCACCAGAAGTTTCTCCAGGTTTCTACGAGTATTTAGCCATCGTGTATTATTCAAAATATTAATATCCAGAACGTTCTAGCACTTTAAGGACAGTTCGTGTTGCCACGTGGCACAACAACCGATCCTCGCAACCAGTTCCTTTTAATCCCTCAATCCACCATTTCCCAAGTTCGCGTATCTCGGTCAACGATAGCGTTCGCGAGGTGCGCCGCGTCTCTCGCCAACATCGTCGCCGGGATTCTGAATTGTGTTTTTGAATTTGTGAATATGCAAAGGGAAGGAGGAGAACGAGCGAGCGAGTCCCGTGTTCCCTTTGGGGGATTAGGCAATCTGATGTCGAGCTTATTTGGAGGGTTTAGGGATCCGTTTGACGACCCGTTTTTCACTCGCCCGTTTGGCAGCGTGTTCGGGTCGAACATGGTTGAAACCAGTGACCAGTCTGATGATGCGAGTCCTGCTGCTAAGGGAGTGGTTATTAAAGAGCTCAACTCTGATGGAGAAGAGGAAGAAAACGAAGAAAATATGAAACAAGAACATTCCCCAGCTGGTGATTTTAATTTATTTAATTTCATTTTTTGAAAACATTTTTAAGTTCTGAAGTTTGTGAGTTCAAAATATTCTTTGTGATAAAATAATATAATAGTGCGTTTCGTATTTTAGCTCGATCCTCTCTAAAAAAGTCTTTTAACTGTTTTGGAATTTTTTTTTCTGTTTTTCAATTTTATCAAATAAAATAATATTGAAGAAAAAATATGATCAATAAATATCAGTCACAAATAGGTGTTTGATTTCTGTTTGCTTTTATGTGTTTCAGAGAAGGAGAGCAGTGAGGTCATCAGGAGAAATGATCATGAGAAAAAGGATGATGCGAAGCCGCAGGTAAAGAGTCAGAGCTTTAGTTACCGTAAAGTTACGTATGGCGGTGTAGATGGAGCATATCGCACATCTACGGTTTCAAGAAGAACAGGAAGTGATGGAGTGAGTTTAATACATTCGAAAATATGAATGCTGTGCGTGACATTTTTGTGTTTGCAACTTAAACATGACTTTTTAATTACTACAGGTTGTTTTAGAGGAAAGTAAAGCGGCAGATAAAATCACTGGTCAAGCTGAGCATAGGATATCTAGAGGGATTCAACATAAGGTATTTCAACGTTGAGCATCGCAGCGAATTAAATAAAAATTTTAATTGATAAATCAATACAAAAGAGAGTAAAAAAACTGCTGGATGGTGCATTGAGTAGAATTTTTAGATTGATATTTGTGGACTGATGATGTATAGGGTCATTCGGTTACGAGGATGCTTAAGCCTGATGGGAAGGTGGAGACAGTGCAGACTTTGCACAATTTGAATGAAGGTTTATATCCTTTGTTGAAGGATTGAGTTAAATTTTGGTGATTGTCGTCTTTTTAGAAACTGACTTTTACTAGTCTCTTAATGAAGATGAGCTAGCTGGCTTTGAGGAAAGCAGCTGGAAAGGCAATATTGCTGGAAAACATAGCGGTGGTCAGTGGAAAGACAGAGCTGAGAGGCATCATTTTCCAGGTAGAATAGAAACTTGTAGCTCAACTTTTGAATTCAACTGAAACTGAAATTATAAATTGAATGACTTAACTTCAATAGGGGAACAATATTTTACTTAAATGTCCTAATTTTTTTTTTTTGATAGAAACTTAAATGTCCTAATTGAGTGCTGAAATATGTATAAGGATTGATCATTTTCCTTTCAAAAAAAATTAATTGTAATATCAAACCTTGGTTCTATATATATGTGAGTATGTGTTATGCATGTTTTGCTTTTTATGGTGGAAACATGTACAGGAGCCGGTAGCGGAAGGTGGGATAGTAGTCTTGTGAACTGGAACGAGAAGATGAACCCAGTTGTGGCAGCGTCAAGAACTGATGATAGAGCTAGGACATCCTCCTCGTCCGAAGTTAGAGCAAAGAAAATAGTAAGGATCCCCATAGAGTAGGTGAAATGACAATATGTTATGTGATACAATATGCCTCTGGTTGCGCACACACTCGGATCAATAATATAGAATGTTTTTCTAGAAGTTTCTTCCTACTCTCCAATCGTGATTATCGTTCATGCTGATGCCTCTCTTTGGTGAATGTGAATGAATCCAACCAAGCTTTCGTCATCTCCATTTGGAGGTTGAGATGTATAACTCTACCTCATATTAAAAGGCATCCACATCAACCGAGTCTCAATAACCAAATAGCAATTAATGCCTTTTGTACCTGATATTTATTCATATAATTTATTAATTTTGTATTAGGGGTTCTTCACATTTACTAAATCATACGACAGGGTTGAGTGGTGTTTCTTGGAGAAAATGCCACTGAAGCTAGGCTTTGATGAGACTTGGGTGCAAAGAGTCATGCAATGTGTTACTACAGTGAGCTACAGAGTAAAGGCTAATGGTGAATACAATAGACTAATTGAACCTGGGAGAGGCTTAAGACAAGGGGATCCGATTTCTCCCTACTTGTTCATTTTGTGTCAAGAATGGTTATCATTAATGCTTTTAAAAAATCAGCATACAGGGCGGTTGGAAGGGGTTCAAATTGCCAGGAGTGTCCCTAAGATTAATCACTTACTTTTTGCGGATGACTGCCTTTTATTTGTAAGAGTAGAATTTAGATGCTTGGAGGCCTTGAAAGAGGTGCTACGTATGTATGAGCAAGCATCGGGATATGAGCAAGCATCGGGACAGAAGGTAAACTACAATAAATTGGAATTGTGTGGCAGCAATAACATAGATGCCTATATGATGTGCTTGTTTGGAGAGTTTATGGATATGACCCCCCGTTGCCAAGCACTCCAAATATTTGGGACTCCCACTAGTTGTAGGTCGTAATAAATCTGAGGTGTTTCGAGTCCTGGAGGAAAGAATGCATAAAAATGTGCAGGACTGGAAGACAATTACATTATCTAGAGCCGGTAAGGAAGCACTTATCAAATCTTGTTTACAAGCTGCACCTCTGTTTCCAATGACCTACTATAAAATTCCGAGGACACTGGCTGACAATTTTTCAGCGCTTGCGGTTAATTTTTTTGGTGGTCAAATAATTCAAAGGATAAAACCATCCATTGGTTACGTAAAGAAATTTTGCAGCTGGAAAAGGTTAGAGGAGGTTTGGGTCTGCGATGTTTTGAGGCGTTGAATATTGCTATGTTGATGAAGCAATTATGGAGATTCTTAGCACATCCGGATCAGTTAGTAAGCCTCGTCTATAAGAATAAATATTTCAAGAATGGAAATTTGTTAACTGTTAAAGCCAGGCCCATATGATTCATTTGCTTGGAAATGTTTATGTGAGGTAATGGAGATATTTAGGTCTGGATTGACAATGGACGGCCACGCGCTGGAACTGCGATGGAGCAAATCAGCCACAGGTCAATACTCTGTCAAAACTGGATATATGATGGCAAAAGACTGGGTTGATGCAAAGCGACGATCAGTGGGAGGATCCTCAAATGCTGACAATGATTGTCCAGTATGGAGGAATTCTGGAAAGTCGGTATATTGTATAACGGAGAGGATTAAAGTTATGGTGTGGAGATTGTTTCACGATTCGCTTCCAGTGGCAGCAAACCTGCTACGAAAGAGAGTGTGCGAAACACAAATTGTCTGTTGCTTCTGTGGGTGGGGAAATGAAACGGTGAAACATCTCTTTCTTGACTGCTGGTGGGCTATGTGTTTGTGGACTAAACTGGCTATTGAGGCGTGGCCGGCAGACAGGGAGGGGAGTGTGACAGATTGGCTTTGGTTTCACATGACTGAGAACAGTCTGGTAAATTTGAAGAAGGTGTTGGTCGGTGCTTGGACACTGTAGTATATTAGGAATCAAATGGCGAAGATAAGGATGGTGAGCTCACCTTCCACCAAAATATTAATTCGGATTCAGGGTTACACAGTCATTCAATGTTAGCACAAAAATAATATTGTTTCATTGCAAGTAAACTTTAAAATATAACAAAAAAAATAGGTACTGGTTTCGGATTCCTGCGTAACTATTATCTCCGAGAGACAAAATAATATCGTTTTCCTTAAAACAATGTTGTAGGAACTAGCGTGGATAATATATGTACTTGAGTTTTTAAGTCAAATCTCATATGATCAGAGTTTTAATGAAACTATTCAAATGACAACCACATGTATATTTCTAATTCGTATGAAGCACAAATCACACCAATAAATGGGATGGACAAAAAGTTTAGAAAAAAGTGACATAATACAATTAGAACCCTTAACTTTAGGAGTTCTATCAACTCAATCATCACCTTCTTACCACCAAATTAGCAGTTTAAACTTTTAACTAATGAACAAAAACCAAAAAAAAAAGACAAAAACTAAAAGTCCGATTTCTGTATAAAACTCGAATGAAAATCAAATTCTGTGGAAATGCTAGCATATGCCGACTTACACCCTCATTCAACTCAAAAGCCTTGGCTTTTGAGTTGTGGTGGTGTAACCCAATATATGGTAGTCATTCTTCTTTGAAACGGGCGATGTGGGATAACTTGTCAAGTGCTTATACTTAACACTCCCCCTCACTTGGGAAGTTGGACGTGCTCCGTGAAATCTCGCTAACTATTGTAGCGGAAAGCAGTAGGCGCGCATATGCGACTTGTTAACCTACGCATAAGCTCGTGTGGCGGGTGTGCAACTTGCAACTCCCCTTGACCAACATGGCTGACAAACGGGCGTCTCGTCATGCACTTGGCGCACATAGGCGCATCCCTCGCGTCACATACAAGGCCTAGGTCGTGTGCCTTCAGCTCTGATACCATGTGTGGTTTAGTTGAAGAGCTGCTATTTCTTTGTCCATGGCTTCACACCACTTTGGATCTTTGCTTGCTTGACAATAAGTTTTGGGTTCCTTTATATTTGCCACAGCAACTGAGAAAGCAGTGTGAGTCTTGGAACAGTGAGAATTACTCAAGAATTTAGTCAACTGATGAGGTGATGTCCTTACTTTGATGTTGTTGCATACATAGTCATTGTGCCAGACTGGTGCTTGATGTTGTCTGGTAGACCTTCTTGCTGGTTCAGTCACAGCATCAATATTAGCATCTGCATCAATCTCAGGAGGATTAAAGTTTTCAGGTTCATCATCATCCACTTCAGGAACAGGAACACCATACTCCATATCACCATTAGGAACATTAATAGGTAAATGAACAGTAGCAGGAAAATGAGAATTAGAGTCAGCTGTAGGTGGTTCTATGAAGTCTTTATAGGGAAATATATCTTCAAAGAATGTGACATTTCTGTTGATTGAAGTCTGCTGAGATTGAAGGTCATACACCTTGTAACCCTTTTGGCCATAGGGATATCCAAGAAACACACAGGGTATGGACCTTGGATCCATTTTATCTCTTTGATGAGTCATGGTGCCAACATAGCAAAGACATCCTACCACTCTCAAATGATCAACAGTTGGTGGAGCATGAAACAAGACTTCAAAAGGAGATTTGAAACCCAATACACTGCTGGGAGATCTGTTGATTAAGTATGTGGCAGATAAAACACAGTCACCCCAAAATATTTTTGGCAGATTTGCTTGAAATCTGATAGCTCTTGCAACATCTAGAAGATGCCTATGCTTTCTTTCTACAACTCCATTTTGCTGAGGTGAGTAAGTACAGGAACTTTGATGCATACACCCCTTTGTGATAAGGAACTTATTCAAGACTTCATTAAAGAATTCCGAGCCATTGTCAGATCTGAAAACTTTAATTTTCTTGTTGAACTGAGTATCAACCATTTGGAAGAACTGAATCACAAGAGATGGAACTTCAGATTTGTGTTTCATCAAAAAGGTCCATGTATTTCTACTAAAATCATCAACAATGGTAAGGAAGAACTTGCACCCAGTCATAGTGCTAGTAGGAAAAGGACCCCATACATCAGAATGTATTAGTTCAAATGACTCAACTGACTTGTGACTGCTAGAAGGAAATGGCATTCTGGACTGCTTAGCCATAGGACATACAGGACAATGCATATCAGACTCAACTAATTGAACATTTTCTTGAGTAGAACTCATCATCTTCTTCAGTTTATGAATAGGCAGATGACCCATTCTTTTATGCCAGATGCTTGCAGAAACTTTCTTGCAGCTGACTGTACAGGTAGATTTGTTGTTTGAATTTTCAACATCTAGATGATATAAACCTCTGACCAGCCTACCAATCCTCAAGTTGGTCTTGTGGGCATGGTCCTGGATTGCACAGAAATCCTTAGTAAACTCAATAGAGCAGTTAGAACTGGCAGTCAACTTGCTGACAGAAATAAGATTGAACTGAAACTCTGGAACATAATAGACCTCATGTAAAACTATGCTGTCAGTCAGGGCAACTTTACCAACAAGTTTTACAAGAGCAGTCTTTCCATTTGGCAGAGAAACAGTGCAAGAGCTGGCTACTTTGTGAATATCAAAGAACATATCAATATTGCAAGCAAAATGATCTGTAGCACCACTGTCAATAATCCATTCAACTAATTTGGCATTGAGCTTAGTAGAGAGTAAGCATATACCTGCCATATGAGCCACATTAGCACTAAGTATGTTGTCTCCTCCACCACAATCAGTCTTCTTCAATAATGCCAGCAATTGATTGATCTGAGTACTGCTCAGTTGAGTGACTTGTTCATTCTTATTCTTCTTGAAGGAGTCATGATCATTATCCTCATTTAAAGTTTCAGCTGAAGCCACATTGGCAGACTTGCCACTAGAGTTTCCTCTGGAATAATTGTTTTTCCCTTTATACAGCTTGTGACCTTGTGGATAACCAACTAGCTTGTAGCAGAACTCTTTTGTATGACCATTCATCTGACAGTGAGTGCAGAAAGGTCTGCCTCTAGGCTTCCCTTGAGAGTTTCTCATCTGTCCTCTAGCAGAGCTTTCACTGTCCCGCTGTCTGCTATATAAGGCTGAGGCTTCAATGTATTCAGGTTTTGTCACAAACTGCTGACTTTCATTATTTAGAATCATGTCATAAACTGTATCAAGACTAGGTAATTCTCTTAAGGCCAGGATATGAGTTCTGATGTGAGCATGTTCATCATTTAGTCCCATAAGAAACTCAATTACTCTATCCTCTTCTCTTTCTTTACAGCAGGTTCTACAGTCAGCACAGGTGCTATCTTCATCACATCCAGTTCTTTTACTCATAGAATCAAGCTCCTTCCAATAAGCATTCAGTTTCTCAAAATAATTTGCAACATCCAAGTCACCTTGCTTGATATTACTAATTTCCTTTTTAACAAAGAATTTCCTTGACACATTTGAGCCTGCATATCTAGAATGAAGAATTCTCCAAGCACTAGCAGCGTCTTTAGCATGTAATATGTGACTAACAACTTTCTTGGACACAGAGTTTAACAGCCAAGTCATGATAACATCATTACACCTCTTCCATTTTGCACTCAAAATAGGATCAGTAGGTTTAGGTCTCTTACCTTCAACAAATTCAAGCTTTGATCTGACAGATAATGCGATTTCCATGGATTTCTCCCATGCTACAAAGTTCTGTCTTCCAATTAGGACTTCACTGACAATAGAGGAGCCTGTAATCTCGCTGCTATTGAAGTAATAAGGATCTTCAGCCGCGGCATCACCTTGAACCCTAGCCATAGCCAAACGAAGCAGAAAACACAGACGAATAAAAAAAAACGCTGGAAAACTTCAAGAATCGAGACGGATCACTGAATCCGCTCTGATACCATGTAGATTAACACGATCTGAAGACGATCGGAGAATGCCGGAGCTGAGCCGGAGAGCGAGCTGAGAGGAATCGAGAGAGGGAAATTTGGGAAATTTCTGAATTGAAAATCACACAGGCGGAAGCTGTGTTTAAGTATCAAACAATTACAGAAGACACCCCTAAGTCTCACAAGGAACAAAAACAACTCAGACATAATCACAACAAGCCCCCTAAGGAAAGCGACGACATTACAATAAACAGCAAAACCTGGCAATCGCGCCAGTCATAAAACGACGACGCATCCAGCTGACTGAGCTGATCAAACTGACTGAAGAAACAGGCCGCGCCGCCTTGCTCCGCCGCCTTAAACCATACATGGATCATTACTGATTTACCTGAAAACCAACCTATTACAGACTGCAAGTGGATTTTCAGAATCAAGTTAAAGTCTGATGGATCTATAGAAAGATACAAGGCACGTCTTGTGGCAAAGGGGTTTACTCAGATTGAAGGCATTGACTACAATGAAACATTTGCCCCGGTTGCCAAAATGACGACAGTTAGATGCCTATTAGCTGTGGCTGCCATCAGATCTTGGCCAATCTTTCAACTAGATGTAGACAATGCTTTCTTGCATGGTTCTCTAGAGGAGGAGGTGTATATGAAACTACCACCTGGGTACTTCAAAGCTGAAAGATCAGATGGCAAAGTCTGCAAGCTCACCAAGAGCTTATATGGTCTAAAACAAGCGCCTAGACAATGGTTTTCCAAGTTCACTGAGGCCCTTCTTGAGTTTGGATTTCAGCAAAGTCTCAATGATTATTCATTATTCACATTACAAGATGATTCTCATTTCACAATTCTGCTTGTTTATGTGGATGATGTCCTCTTAACAGGCACCTCTTTGAGCCTCATTGACAAAATCAAGTCCTTTATCCATGACAAGTTCCAGATAAAAGATTTGGGCACCTTAAAGTACTTTCTAGGCCTTGAAGTAGCACGGAATCCCTCTGGCATATTTTTACATCAAAGGAAGTATGCTCTAGATCTTTTAAAGGATCATGAGATGGTTGAATGCAAGCCAGCCAAAACTCCACTTCCTCTCAAGCATCAGCTCAGCTTGTCCACAGCTTCCGTTATTGATGATCCTATGCCTTATCGAAAACTGGTGGGAAAGTTGATCTATCTGACCATTACCAGACCAGATCTTGCACATTCTGTGCATATCCTAAGCCAATACATGAGTGCTCCTACTTCAGAACACCTTAAGGCTGCTCATAGACTACTTCGGTACATCAAAAGTGCCCCAGCTCAAGGGCTGTTCTTCTCAGCCAAGTCTGATATGGCTCTCACAGCCTTTTGTGACGCAGACTGGGCTGCGTGCCCAAAGACCAGACGATCTACAACTGGGTTTTGCGTTCTCATTGGCCACTCGCTTGTTTCCTGGAAGACAAAGAAGCAGCAAATAGTTTCCAGGTCTTCTGCTGAATCCGAATACAGATCCATGGCATCCGCTTGTTCTGAAATCCTTTGGCTACTCAGACTACTAACAGATATGAGAGCCCCTATTCCTATGCCTGTTCCTCTTCATTGTGACAATCAGGCGGCGATACACATAGCCAAAAACCCGGTGTTTCACGAGAGGACAAAACACATTGAATTGGACTGCCACTTCATCAGACATCACATCAACAACAAGACCATTGAGCCAGCTTACATCCCCACGACTGATCAACCAGCCGACTTGTTCACCAAGCAGCTTCCGTCTGAGCAATTACTTCGTCTTCTTTCCAAGCTGGGAGTGTCCAACTTCTTACACTCTCCAGCTTGAGGGGGGGTATTGGAGGTATAAGGCGGCGGAGCAAGGCGGCGCGGCCTGTTTCTTCAGTCAGTTTGATCAGCTCAGTCAGCTGGATGCGTCGTCGTTTTATGACTGGCGCGATTGCCAGGTTTTGCTGTTTATTGTAATGTCGTCGCTTTCCTTAGGGGGCTTGTTGTGATTATGTCTGAGTTGTTTTTGTTCCTTGTGAGACTTAGGGGTGTCTTCTGTAATTGTTTGATACTTAAACACAGCTTCCGCCTGTGTGATTTTCAATTCAGAAATTTCCCAAATTTCCCTCTCTCGATTCCTCTCAGCTCGCTCTCCGGCTCAGCTCCGGCATTCTCCGATCGTCTTCAGATCGTGTTAATCTACAAATTCGAAAACTAAAAGCCGTGAAATAGAAGAACTAAGCAAAAAGCAGTCCGAAGGTATAAGTAATCGCCATATCTTCGTTGTTTTCATCTTTATCTGTTCTTCAGAACGATATTAATGATTGACCACATTTTGATTTTGGGTTTTGGGCTTGTTGTGGATTTGTATGATCCACAAAGCTTTCACTGCTTCTCAGTCGTCCAGCTCATCCGATGGACAGTGTCACCAGTAGAAACTCTTCCTTCTCCTCTAATGCCCTGTACGTACTTTTTACTTTTGTTCGTAATTTCTAGGTCAACGGTGTTGGTTCTGATGTTGACATACTTTTCAATAAAAGGAGTTACTTATATTTGTTGTGTGGCGTTGGAAGTGATCTGGAATGGAAAGAAGATTTAAATGGAGGTGGAGGTGGAGGTGGAGGTGGAGGTGGAGGTGGAGGCAGAGGAGACATCAGCAATAGTTTTGGAAAAGACAAGATTGATGCTCTTGGGAGACTCTTGTAAACTCTCTTTCCGATTTCGTGTCTTCATTTGATTCTCTGGATGTTATTTATGTCACTTTGTGGTGTTGTGCTTAAGCCATAGTTATCTGCTTTCGATTTGTTTTCAGAACTAGAATTTTGAGGCACATCGCATCTGAGCTGAATTTGAGTATCTGCAGTGACGGGTATGTCAAGGTCAACCAAATGTTGACGTTGAATCTGAAAACAGATGCCAACAACGCATACAGTTGAGGATGTTAGGGAGGTTTGTTGCCTGATTCTCTGACCTTTTTTAATTCTTCATATCTCAATCGTACATTCTTGTTATCAGCAATATCATATCTGTGAAGGCTTGTCAACGGTGAAATTTTTGTTCCTGGATTGTGTTAATAATCCATAATTATCGAACAGTTTCAAAATATTGACTTGTTTTACAATGAAAAAAATGGAGAAAGACTTATTTGATAGATGTAAGATTGATGGCACACTCTTTGGCCCTGTCGTTTTTTAAGTTTATGTCGTATGCTTGCTGCCCAGGCTGTTAGAAAGGATAATAAGCAGCGGTTTAGCCTTATGCAAGAAGATGGCGGACTTTTGATTAGGGCTAATCAAGGACATACCATAAAGGTGATATCCCACTTTTTTGTTCTGTTTTTCAAGTAACTCAAAAGGGCTGCTAACTTACCCGAACACTCACTCTGAAATATCTCCATTGACATTTAAATTCTCACTGATGCATGCAAAACAGGCAGTCGAGTCTGAAAGCCTGTTAAAACCAATTACTTCCCCGGAAGAGGTTCCAGGTAAACATAATTCCGAAACTATCTATACTTAATGACATTCTAAAAATGTCTCATATTACCAAACTATGATTTTGTTTGGCTTTGAATATAAATTCCTATTGTATTTTTGCTTCTTCTGACATTATTCGTGCGAGCTGATTCTACTGAGCAACTTGCAGTTTGCATACATGGGACCTATTGCAAACATCTCGAGTCAATCTTGCAATCTGGTTTAAAACGCATGAAACGACTGCATGTTCACTTTTCATCTGGCTTGCCCACCGATGCAGGAGTAATTAGTGGTAAGTTTTATTTTAACATGTAGAGTATAGTCTTACTCGTGTTTCATGTGTCTTATAAATAGATCATTCTTGGATAGTTATAGTTGTTTAACACGATTCAGGAAAAAAGTGTAAATGTTACGAGTACTGAATACATGTAAACATTTAAAGAATAGTCTTACCCATGTTTCATGTGTCTTATTAAAAGATCGTTCTTGGACAGCCATAGCTGTTTAACATGATTCAGGAAAAAAGTATAAATGTTACGAGTACTGAATAGTTTTGTTGAACCTTTGAATATCGAATTGTCTGACTGGTGATGGTGGATTAAGAAACTGTTATTTGGCTGGCTATAACATGATGATAATGTGTACAATGTAAAGACGTTCATCGGATCCACTTCTAGCTGTGACTTCGTAGCCTCAATGTATCCAATGGTTTCCATCTTGAACTTGGATTGCATATGCATTGCCTGTTACTACTTCCTTTTACTATGAGTAGGCATGAAACTTAAAAGCTATGAAAGACTATCTTCTTAGATGAATATTGGTATAAATAGTGTAAGATAGTCAAGTCTACTGTATCATATATGTCTGGGCCATGTAATTCAAAATGTCTCTGAGAGTACTAGGACTTTTGTTTGTGAATGAATTTCTGACATTTGGTGGTTTCCGACCTCACCAATGACTGTGTAAAAGATGCTTCTTTCAATAATCTCTTAATCTTCTTGCCAGGCTCGAGAAGAGACGTAAATATATTGATCTTCCTAGATGTTAGAAAAGCCTTGGCAGGTACATTTATGGATGTGATTATGTGAAAGCTTAATCTGATTGTGGGCATTGTTAAACACTTAAATGTCGTGATAAGCTCTTTCGTTCAACAACTATGTTTTGTTTGTTTTATTTAAACCGGCTTAGCTAGGCTATTTGTTTGATCAGATGGAATGAAGCTATACATATCAGACAATAAAGTAATTCTCACAGAAGGCTTTGAAGGTGTGCTGCCTGTTAAGTGTATCGCAAAGATAGAATCATGGCCTGATAGAAGACTCATTCCATTAAATTAACACCCAATTGATGTATAAGATAATTCTGCATTACAATTCCAAAGTATATGTAACATTGTTTTTATCAGCCTATTTGGTGTTGGATAGTTGTGGCCTCTAGTTTGGCATTGTTTTCGTCAATACTATAAATTTCTGGATGCATCTTATAGCTTCTCAAGTTTCTTTACAACCTTCATACTTTGGATGCATTGTTTGAAATATTTCATCTACTTGGTGACATGATAGTTGGAATAGCCAACTAACACAATTTATCAGAGAAGTGATAATTTATACACTTAAACAAAAAAAGATGAAAAAAGAAACATGCCGGTTGGGAAAGCAATAACAATGAACTTACACAATGGATTGCACAATACTTTGATGAGGGTAGTGCATTGAGTAGTTTTAGTGACCACAACTGTTGATTTGGTCAGTCGATGTATGTATATTTTGGATTTGATGATGCAGGGCCATTCAGTGAAAGGGATGTTTAAGCCTGATGGGAAGGTGGAAACAGTGCAGCTGACTCTGCACAACTTAAATGAAGGTTTAGTATTGCTAAACGAATGATTAAGCTAAAAATAGTGATTGTACTCTTTAGAAACTGAATTTTTATTAGTCTTTTATGAAGATGAGGTAGCTGGCTTTGTGGAAAGATGGAAAGGCAATGCTAGGAAACACATTGATAGTCATATATAGAAAATACAAAGAGAGTCATCATGTTCCAGGTAGAAGAGAAATAATATATTATTGGCATGAAAATGGGAATTGGTTCCATATCTGAGTATCTGTTATGGGTGTTTTGCTTTTTTTGGTGGTAAGCACTAAGCAGTGGGTTGGGATAGTAGTAGTCTGAACTGGAATGAGAAGATGCGCCCTATTGTCTTGTCGCAACCTCAAAAACTGATGATAGAGCTGGGACATCCTCCTCCAACGTTAAAGCAAAGAAAGTAGGAAGGATCGTACTTTAAATACTGATTCTTTTTTTTATAATTTAAATACTGATCAATATGGAAATCTTTGCATAAAAGTTGTCTTCATTTTGATGTAAATGCGTAAGTTTAACTTAGAAATCAATTTTTTTTTCTTTCTACAGACAGAAGAGAAAAGCTCAAAGAAGATGTGGATAGCAAATATTTTTCATGCCCTTGGAAAGTGTAGGTAGAGTAAGGAGATCATAAACTCCTCCCTTGAGGCTTTCATGTTCATATATAGAGGAACGGCGCAAGGGTCCTGGGGGACTTGATGGGTTTTGGACTAGCTTTATCAAAAGGAGTTGGGAGTGGTTATTGGCAGGACTTAATAAATCATTGTGCAAAGGGCAACTTCATTCCTGTAATTCTGCCTCTCTCTCTTTTTTTTATGACCTGTATTTCGATGTCAGCAAAGGCCTTCAGGGTTTTTCGTTTTCCCATCTCCACCAGCGGAAAGCGGTGTCACCTACAGGTTACAAGATTGTATCATCAAAAACAAGTTATTCCAAAGCTTATTGGAAGATGTTTGTCACTTAAATGTCAAAGTTATTGTGAAAATATCATAGGATTTGTCACAATTGATGTCAATGTGGCGGCTCTTATATATTTTCAGCATGGTTTGTGTTGAAATAAGAAGAAACGATTTCATTTTAACACAAAAATTCCTAATAAACTATTAAAACTCTTGACATTTTTCTCCATATCATTTCAGTATTTTGATAAATGGGCCGAGATGCTGGGCCTGGCGTGGAAACAAAACAGTTGGCAGCTTTCCTTTCTTTCAAGTCGTCCAGTCCAATACATCAAAAAAAAAAAAACAAAACAAAAGTCGTCCAGCAGCTCCGACCGATCCTCAACTGAAGCTAATCTCGATGCGCCTCGCAGCCTTGAGCAACAATCTTCTTCGTCATCGCTTTCTCTTTCATCCGATTGTTTTTCTCTCACCTGCCACTCCCATGGACAGCACTTGTCGAAGTTCTTCAAATGCTGCCGGTACAAGGTGCGTCTTGTGTTTTTATTTATTTTTTAAATTCCAGGTCACAAATTCAACGTATTTAGCTGTGATATTGACATGCTTTTCAATGAAGGAGTTGTTTATATTTGTTGTGTGTACAGTGGAGGCGTTGGAAGAGGTCCGGGAAGGAAAGAAGAACCAAGTGGAGGCAGAGGAAGAGGAAGAAGGGACATCAGCACTAGTAGTATTGGAAAAGACAAGATCGATGCTCTTGGGAGACTCTTGTAAACCATCGTTTCAGTTTTGCATCTCGAAATGATCTCTGGATGTGTCACATTGTCTCGTATGGTGCCTAACTCATAATTATCCTTCCTGGAATTGTTTTCAGAACTAGAATTCTGAGGCACATGGCAGCTGAGCTGAATTTGAGTATCCGCAGTGATGGGTATGTCAAGGTCAACGACTTGTTGAAGTTGAATCTGAAAACACATGCCAACAACCCACTAAGGTCGCATACATTTGAGGATGTTAGAGAGGTTGGTCGCCTCATTCTCCAACCCTTTTTAACTCATCATATCTCATTCTTGTTATCATATCAAGGCACTAGACACATGATATATAAGCATATCTATCAAGGCGTGTCATCTGTGAATTTTGTGTTTCTTAATCTATATTTACCAAATAGTTTCCAAATGGCCACAGATTTATCAACTAAAATATGCATTTCTACAAGAAGAAAAAAAATATATGAAGAAAGAGACCTGTTTGATATATGTCAGATTGATCGCACTCTCTTTGGTCCTGTCCATTCTTAGTCTCCTTACTTGTGTTTCTATCTAATGCTTGTCGCCCAGGCTGTTAGAAGGGATAATAAGCAGCGGTTTAGCCTTATGGAAGAAGATGGCGAACTTTTTATTCGGGCTAATCAAGGACACACCATTAAGGTGATATTCCAAGTTTCTGTTCCATTTTTCAAGTAACAGAAAAGTCTACTAAGACTAAGATTTAGCTCAAACTTGCCCGAACACTCGCTCAAACATATATCCATTGACATTAAATTCTTACTGATACATGTAAAACAGGAAGTAGAGTCAGAAAGCTTATTGAAGCCAATTACTTCCCCTGAAGAGGTTCCAGGTTATACATAATTCTGAAAATATCCCGTTTTATTAAACTAATATGTTTTTTTTTTTAATTTTGTTTACAATATAGGCTCCTCTTATATTTTTGCTTCTTCTGACATGATTCCTGCAAGCTGATTCTACTGATCAATTGCAGTTTGCGTACATGGGACCTACAGCAGGAATCTCGAGTCGATCTTGCAGTCTGGTTTGAAACGCATGAAAAGATTGCATGTTCACTTTTCATCCGGCTTGCCGGCTGATGGGGGAGTAATTAGTGGTAAGTTACATGTAAACATACAAAGTTATAGTATTACTCATGGTCATGATTTGCATGTCTGATAAACAGTTATAGTTGTTTAACTTGATTCAGGAAAAATTATAAATGTCATGAGTATTGAATAGTTCTTGAACCTTCGAATGTCAATGGTCTTACTGGTGGCAGCAGACTAAAGAAAATTTTATTTGGCTGGCTATAATATGATGAAAGTGTGTGCAACGTAAATGTGTTCTTCGCATCCACCCCTACCTTTGACTTTGTAGTAGTTACTATCTTGAAGTTGGATTGCATATGCATTGTCTGGCATTATAATTCCTTTTACTATGAGTAAGCTTTTTTCTTTTTTTTTACTATGAGTAAGCTAGAGAGCTATGAAACACTATCAGACGTTCGGTGGTTTCCAGCCTCACCAGTGGCTTCCAGTGACTATTTAATTGTGCCTCTTTTGCTGATCTCTTAATCTTCTTGCCAGGCATGAGAAGGGATGTAAATGTATTGATCTTCCTAGATGTTCGAAAAGCCTTGGCAGGTACATTTTATGGATCTGAAACCTAAATCTACGTGCGAGCATTGCTAAACGCCATGATAAGCTCTTACATTCAACAACTATATCTTGATTGTTATTTATTGCCGGCTTAGCTAGACTATTTTTTTTTCTTCAGATGGAATGAAGCTATACATATCAGACAATAAAGTAATTCTTACAGAAGGCTTTGAAGGCGTGGTGCCTGTTAAGTATTTCGAAAAGATAGAATCGTGGCCGGATAGAAGACTAATTCCATTAAATTAACAGACAGCCACATGGTTTACAATTCCAGAGTGTATGTAACATTGTTTTTATCAGCCTAGTTGGAGGACAATCGTGGCCACTAAGTTTGGCTTTGTTTATGTCATAGCTATGAATTTCTAAATGCATTCTCCTGCTTCTCAATTTCCTTACGAGTTACGACCTTCCTTCTCTAGTTGCATTATTTGAAATATTTTCACTCAATTGGTGAAAAGATAGTCTAAACAGTCGACAATTTAACACCCAAATGAACACACAAAAAAGAAGAAAAAAATATCCCAGTAGGAGAAGCCATAGCAGTAAAACTGGGCAAGTTTCAAACGGACTGACGTTTGGCAGTTAATTAACGGTCGCGTGATCACTTTAATTGCTAAAACATGTCTATACGGCTATACACATTCAAAATGACCGCGTAATCAGTCCGGATGCGCATCCCTACAAAATGCACATATAAGTAAAACTAAGCAATATATACATTTGGGATGTGCAAACACAGAATGAAAAGTGTACCGAAGACCAGCAAAAACACATACAAAACCTGCACATATAACAATCATCTTCTGCTACTTCAACAAGAAGAACTAATCAAAGTTGGAACATCCATAGATATCATCAGATTACCAAGTGCAAGTATTTATTGAAAATCAATAAGTTCTTTGGAAACAATCGATCAGAATTTGTGAGTCGCCAGTCAAGAATACACATTCTACAATGTCAGAGGCTAAAACAATTACACATAGGCTGATAGATGAATGACTTTCCAGCTTCCTCGACATTTGAGGCGCGCGCCATTGTCCTTACGCCAGCAAACTCCTCCATTCCGCTGCAGAATTCTATCACTGTATTGCACCGTTACAGTATAAGGGAAAGCGAATATAATTGGGCAGAAATGATCAAACAGCCATTAGAATGCAATTCTGAATATATATCACCGAAAAACATAACAGAATTTGCTTTATACTGCACTTTTCTTCCCATTGCCGTAGTAACTCAGGTACCACTTGACGAATTTTTTCAACCCTACTTGCAAATCTGTTGTTGGCTTGTACCCAAGCTCTCTCTGAGCCAAACTGATATTAGCATGAGTAAACTGAACATCCCCATTTCTCGGCAATGTCATAATCTTCTTGTTGGCCTTAAGTTTCAAAAGCCTCTCCAAAATACCCACAAGATCTCTAACCGGCACAGGTGAAGTATTCCCCAAATTAAACACTCTCAACTGAGCCGGCCCTCTCTTCCTCCCACCACTCCCGGTACTCTTCTGAGCAGTATCCAGCGACGACACACACCCTTTAACAATATCGTCAATGTACGTAAAATCCCTAGCAACAGTCCCGTGATTAGGCGCTTCAAAGATCGGTATCGACTTCCCTTTCAACATATCTTTAGTGAAAAAGAAATACGCCATATCAGGTCTACCCCAAGGTCCATACACAGTAAAGAACCGCAGTCCAGTAATCGAAAGACCGTATATATGATTATAACTGTGCACAATCTCTTCACCGGCTTTCTTAGTAGCGGCATACAGACTAGCCGGTTGATCAGTCCTATCTGATTCCGAAAAAGGCACTTTCTTGTTAAGTCCATAAACCGAACTCGACGAAGCCCAGACAATAGACGGCTGCGGATTCGCAGACTTACAAACCTCGAGCAAATTCACTAATCCAGCAATATTACTATGAACATATGAGCTAGGATTCTCCATAGCATACCTAACTCCAGCTTGAGCAGCCAAATGCATCACATGACTAAACGCCACAACTTCGAAAAGCTTCCTCAGCAAAGCTGCATCATTAATGTCGCCTTCGATTATAACAACGCCAGCTTTCTCCAACATCGCTTGACGAGCTCTCTTCAAACTTGGATCATAGTAGTTGTTGTAATTATCCAAGCCGACAACCCCATCTCCGCGGCGCTTTAGAGCTAGTGACACGTGGCTGCCGACAAATCCAGCAGCGCCGGTGACGAGGACGGAGATGCCGTTAGTCCTCCGGATCTTGGCGGAGGTGCGGATTTGTTTCTCCCAAGAAACGCCGCCCCAATTGGAAGTGCGTAAAGATCTCCTGGTTGGATCGGAGTGGAGGGAAGTTGAGGAAGGCGAATGGAAGAAGAAGAGGACGATGACGGCGAGAAAGACGAAGAGGCCGATTTTAGTGAAAGAGGCGTAATTGAGTCTTGTCCGGTGAGACAAGTACTGCGATTTCTCGATCTTGAATTTGCCGGGCGTGGAGGGAATATCGTCGAGGTGGGATTGGGAAGACATTGGTGTTGGCAAAACCCTAGCTAGATCGGCAGCAAAGATGACACCTTTTGATGATTTCTGAATCTGATTGAATTCAGATTGTTGTTGTCAGCAATTTTGGATGTGTGGATGGCGAAATTGAGATTGGGGAAATTATTTATATATACGAGGATGAAGATGGATTGGAGTCTACTGGGGATTGTAGCGTAGCTGTAAATTTGCTGTCAATCAGATGGAAAGTGGAGACACGCTTTTTTTTTATATAAAAAAAAATCGAAATAAATATTTTTGCGGGATTCGATAGGATGGAAATTTCGAATCAGAATCAACGATGAAAGGAATTTGGAATGCGGACTACTGATTTTTTTTACAGTTATTTAGGGAGGAGTTAGCTAGGATTACGGAGTATGCAGTTACTTACTTAATGCAATCAAACTAAATATAGTTAATCGAAGATAACGTAGTTTTATTAAAAGAATATTAAAATTATGTAATTTCATTAATAAAATTTCTAAATTAATAAATGAAATTTTTTCAAAACTTTGAAGTTTTCTCTCAAAACTACACAGTTGTACTATAAACATATAAACTTACGTCGTTTCCACACTTGGATATTTTTAACTTCAATTCAGACTATGCACTAATTACTGTTATGGGTTGAACTTTGAGTTTTTTTTTATATAAAAAAAATTTATCGTCCGTTTACATCACAAACCTAATCTTGAATCTTCCAAAATCTCGTTAAAGCTTTTCAACTCAATTTTCAGTGGAAATATGGCCGGGACTCCATGGAAGATCTGAAGTTGACTCTTTGCAGCTTCGACTGTTTGGCCATTTGGCATCTTCTGACCTCGGTGCAACTCGTGAATGAAACAGCCCAACAGCTTTCGAAAGGATTTACTTCTACACGGATTACCCTTCCAAGTTTTCTGTGTTTGTAGGTTTGTTTCGTGGTTGTTGTTTACTTTCATCTTTGTTGATGTTTGCTTGTCGTTGTATGCCATTTGTTCCATCAAAAAAAAGTTTCTAAATAGTATATAGTTATCTGTTCAAGTTAAATGATCTGGTGTTTTTAATTAATTATTTTATTTAAATTAAGTATCTGACATGAGTTTATTGTTATTCATTCAGAGTCTGATTCCGTGAGAAGTTCATTTACGGCGAGAAATGAGAATACATCTCGACCGAACATTTGGTGTGATCAATGGCCAATATTAATTCCGTTAATCGTCCGAATTAATCGTTAAAATAATTAAATAATTGTTAAAGGGTAATCTCGTAATCAAACACATCGACGACTCCCAATTGGAATCGCTAAGCTGCCGGAGAAAAACCAGACGCTACCGGAGAAAAACCAATCCGATCCAATTTCCTCTAGGGAAGATGAAGGTGTCGCGCGCCCCACGCTGACATTAAGTTCTCAGCACCCAAAGAAGACATTAACTGGTTAATGTCTTCTTTGAGCGCGGCGTTAATGTTTTGTTTGGGCGTGATCACTTGAAATGTTATGAATAATGCTTTGAAAGCTACGAATTATAATTTGTACTTCGTAGTAATTACATACAAAATTCGTAGTATTCTATTTGGTGACTTTTCAAAGGATAATTCATACCTTTTAAAAGGATAATTCGTAGCAATCATGTTTTGGTCAAATCGAAGGATAATTCGTACCTTTTCAAAGGATTATTCGTAGCATTTACACAGTCATCCGCGCATTCCACGCTTACATTAAGTGAGCCGCGACCATAGTAGACATTAACAAGTTAATGTAAACGCTGGGCGCGCGGCAAATCGAATTACTGTTCATCATTCCAAAGAAAAAATGCAAATGTCGACCGGTGTCGACTGAGAGAGGAATCAGATGCGATGCCGAGCAGTGCGACGTGATTTCCATGGGCGATGACGAAGGTATTCATCCCGATCGTGGCCAGCCGAAAGTCGATTGATTAGCGATTGGATTAAGCTAATTACTAATTTACCCTTAATTCTAATTTAAAACGGCAATATATGAATAAGTTAATTAGGGTTTAATAACAACCATTAGATTATTAATCTAATGGTTATTAACAGTTCTCATTTTTCACCGTAAGTTACACTTCTCATGTAATCTTTTCTCTATCCGTTAATTGGTTTTCTTGGTAGAATTTCTTTTTTTATAAAAAATATACGATTTAAATTTATCTTATAGAAAAAATTAAGAGACAAATGATAATATCATCATGTAATGGTAATCCAAATGAAAACCTTAATGGTATAAAAAGAGAGAAGCTATACTTTGTATTTAATTATATGAATGAATTATATCCATTGTAAGATCCATATTGGCACTCCTAAATCTTATATAGCTGCATAGTTCAAGTGTATGCATGATTTCAAGAAACCAAAATTATTCTTGCTTCAGAGGTGATGAACTGATTACTGATCAGGAGTTTTTTTAAGTTTGATGTACAAAGCGGGCAGATGTGAGGTTTAGAAAAATGGCTCTAAAAGTAAAACAAACTTTGATGGCATGGGCAGTTAACATAAGATTTTTTTTTATTGGAGGTTAATAACTCTTTTTTGGGTTAACACTTAAATACAAGTCTAATGTTAAGGTGACTTTAGAACTACGGCATGGGCAGTTTTGATGCATATCATACTATAGGCTATAGCAGTAAATTTGAGTGAAGAGATAAGATACAAAATGAAGACGTTAATTAGTACAACATTGGACAACTAATGAACCAAACGAAGCAATGAAATAATGTGCCGGTTTCAATACTAACAGAAATCATGTGATGTGAATCATAAAAAAAACAGAAGTGAAGAGAGAAGCCTGATGTAGGTTGGTTGGGTTTGAAGTTGGGATCGGCTCCTAACTAACATTCCATCACGTTACGCCTCATCTAATTTTTAATCAAGTTAGACCAAGTTATCATTCAAAGTGTTGTCAATAATTGCGCTAGTGTATAATCGACTCCTACTAAAGTTAATCAGGTATTTGGTTCTTTCATTTGAAACGATTAATGCAAAATGAATACTCAATCAATTGCAACCCCAATTTATTTAGAATTAAACAGAGTTAATGGTTGGTTTTAACACCGTTAGATTTAATTACTAAAATAGTTATTTTTTTTAATTTGCCCCTGATTGGAAAAATTAATAGTTTGGACCTTCGATTGAAAAACGCCGATAGTTCGAGGTACCAACACGTACTTTTCCCTTTTATTTAATCTTCTACCAATACGGATACAACAAGTTCTTACAAATATAACTATAAAAAATATGAAATAATGAATTTTAAGCTCTCTCTCCTTCTAATTTTCTCTCGACGCTTCCGGAATTCGCTTCTGAACTCGAGGTTTTAATCGGCCAGTTCCGACCGCCGGCGGGGCGGGGCTTGGCTACGGATCTTCTTTAGCCGCCACCGTTGTTGTGCTCCCGCTGTTCCGCCCCTTCGTTGACATCGTCGACTGTGCTGGCTGGGAGTCGACGTTGGCTCTATTCTGCCCGAAGGCTTTTGCGTCGTCGTCTGCGCTTTGATTGTGGATGGATTTGGGATGGCTGATGCGTCTTGAGGGTGCTGCTGTGGAGTCTTCGCCGGGTGGCTTGCGGCTTGGGGTTGGACGACAGTGAGGCTGGGTTCGTTGTCAGCTTTTGGTGTTGGTTGAGGATGCCGGTGGCTTCGACTGTTTTCCGTTTGCTCGCAGCCTCACGTCGGTGACTGTTTCGGTGTAGTTTAGGTTGGTTGTGGTTGCTTTAGTTATGCAATTTAGTTTGATTTAGTTTGGTCAGTTTAGTTTAGTTTAGTTTAGTTAGTTTAGCTTAGTTGAATAATTGATTAAGTTGTCGGCTTCGGCCGGACCTTGTCGGCTTCGGCCGGAACATGAAGGCTTCGGTCGAACATTGTCGGCTTTTAGCCGAAATAGATCAGCTTTGGCTGGATCGGATTGTTCTTCAAGGGTCCACTGGTCTATGTTACGTTGTAAAGTCGTCTGCTTCGATCAGTCGGCCGGGCTTTGCTGGGCACTTAATGGGCAGAATGTTCTACTTCAACTTAATAAAAAATGATGTTTGAGTTTTACTCCCTTTCTACTAAGGGTGTGTCCGTTTGGCATACATCTTAGAGTGTTTTATCTTATCTTAACTGATAGTAACTTATAGTGATTGATAGTAACTTATAGTGACTGATATTAATTGATGAATAGTAATTGAAACTTATATTGATTGATAAATAGTAATATTATGATGATGAATAGTAATATTATGATGATGATAAATAATAATATACTGATGATGATGATGGTTGTGATGAATAGTAACATGATGATGAAGAATAGTAATATTATGATGATGAATAGTAATATACTGATGATGATGATGAATAGTAATATACTGATGATGATGATGAATAGTAATATACTGATGATGATGATGGTATGATAAATAGTAACATGATGATGATGATGATGAATAGTAATATTATGATGATAATGAATAGTAATATACTAATGATATATTATTATGATGATGAATAGTAATATACTGACGATGATAATGGTTGTGATGATGGTGATGAATAAAAATATTATTGATGAATAGTAATATACTGATGATGGTGGTGATGAATAGTAAGATGTTGATGAATAGTATGATGATGATATGATGAATAGTAACATGATGATGATATGATGAATAGTAACATGATGATATGATGAATAGTATGATGATGGTATGATGAATAGTATGATGATGATGATGGTATGATGAATAGTATGATGATGGTATGATGAATAGTATGATGATGGTGTGTTGAATAGTATGATGATGGTATGTTGAATAGTATGATGATGGTATGATGAATAGTATGATGACTTGTATTAAATTATAGTGACTGAAAGTAACTTGTGATGCATGAAAGTAATTTATATTATTTTAACCATCACAAAATAGATGCCAAATAAACATGGCCTAAATCTACCAAATTGGTTGTTTTTTTTGCTCACTTTTTATGAAATGAGGTTGACGACGGCGTTATAGATGTCAGCTGCTGTTGGCAACAACTATTTAAGTTATGTGGCTATTTTTCTTAAAAAGATGCTGAGTTAGCCGCTGACATTAATTTTGCCACGCTTTAGGTTACGTGGCTATTGTTCCCTTTTCTAGCTCTCACTTTGAGTTAGTGTGGAAGGAAAAGAACCGTAAATTATGGGCACATTTGGCACATGTCTAGGTAGCAAAAGAGACGTTATCCGCAATGAGATTGGTAGTTAAGAAATGTGATCACATCCTTTTGATGCGTTTGCAATGTGAGATGCTGCTGCGGATGCCTTTGGAAGTGACTGAGAATGGGGCTGACGCTGATTGAAGAGTAGGAGACTTGTCTATGTAGGCGTATCGTTCATTTCCGTTCCAGTACAGAATGACTCTATTGGTGCATGGCCGGGACCAAGTGTCACCTTGGTAAGCATAATGGAAAAGAAACAATCAATCAGGTAGAGTGAACTAGTGAGACAATAACAAGGCGTGATATGTATGAGTTGACTGTTGGGTACCTAATGCTAGTGTTAAGTGGAAAGAACCTTCTTTGTGCTTTGCAGTTACCTGGTTCAGCAGCACTACCTGCAAAGGAATCATAAGATTAGTAGACAAAAAAAGTGTTATATGCAGGATAACAATTACATCAACCATTCTTTAACAAAATTCTTGGATCAGATACTTCCTATGTTCCTCATAAAACTTTTTTATCAATACGTGCCTATCATTTTTCACATCAGCATTTTAGGAAATGGAGAGGAAGGGTAGATAAATAAAACGGTTTTCCTCGTAACGATGGTAGGAACATTCAAGTAGAGTAGGGAATGCGGCATAAGACAAAATTATGTGCCACAACATAAATAAGTTCACTAACTGCCAATTTTGAATTCTTCGCAAGTTTTGTCAAATTGGACGCCATGCCACTAAGAATTCGGGTTCTGGTGGATAGGTCTTCAAATTCTTGGCGGAAATGGAAGGCAATACTGTCAACTATTACTATCTTTACCTGTAAATGCGTGAAAACTGCATCAGAGCTCTGCAAAACGATCTTTGTGTTTAATATGAAAATAAAACTAAAAGACTTTACCATGGTAGTGTAAAAAATAAGGCAATAAAATAGCAGAAAAAGCAAAGCCCGTGCATGCGGATCTTTATTAGTAGTTATGCGCTTAGGATAAGTCAAATATCAGCAAAAAGGATAGGGAAGATTCAAAGCCAAAAGTAATAAGAAACCAAACTGTGCATAAACGAAACTCGTAATCAACATTGCTTATACATCCAATTCTTCAACTTTAAAATTCGCATGCTAACTTGAGAGCACAAAGTATGTTTATCTAGATGCATCCCAGCACGTAAAAACATTGGTACTGGAACTGACTACCTTGGATGCATCCAAACACTGCAAAAAATGTCTCATCAAAATTCCAGCATACCTACATCTTTATGAGCTGAGATAAATGTTTCCAAGTTATTTATCAGCTCAATTTGTTCTTGATAGCTGCAGACTCGGAAATAGAAAATATTTCTAAGGAAATTCTTGGGCTGCCATTTTTCTAAGAAATCCTGAAAATCCGTTTCTGTACTACAACTTGCTGACATATCCTCTTTGCAACCTTCTACAATTTGCAAAGTGCGTTCGACCATAAAGCTGCCTTCAGTATCTATGAACATCAGTAATGTCAATGTAATTGTGGATATGCAACCAGTGAGATCATTATTTGAAAAGGGTCAGCAAGTCACTGAGATCAATAAGATGAAAAGCCTACCTATGTATACTGCCTTTCCTTTAAGCCCACCATAATCAACAGGCATCTGAACATTTACTGCTAGTTGAATCCTACAATGATCCAGAGACTATGTCAGGTAACATAGTCATACCTGAAGGAAAAAATCAGCACAAGATGTACCCTACCCTAATTGCGTCTTGCCAATGCCTGGAACCCCACCTAAAAGATCTGTAATGGTTAGAACCGTTTACAAAGAGTCTATCAAACAAAAAGATACTAGAAAATGTTAGCTATTCTTCATTTAGAGACAGGATTGCAAACCAATCTCAGTTACTTGTTTGCAGCTTATTCCTCCACCCAGGATTTCATCCAGTTCAGCACAAGATGTCGTGATGCGCCCAAAGACAACTTCTTCATGGAGCATGTCCCACGCAGACTGTGAACAAGATAAGACTAGAAGAGGTATACTGACAATATCAGTAAGACGAAAATTAAACAACTTAACATCAATTAAGTATTTTTTTTTCAGAGCACTATCACAGGATTTCCAGCGCTTCATCCAATCAACATAAATAGAAGATAGCATGGCGGAAGTTGTTACCATTGCTAACAGTAGGATTCCCACTTAAACTGTTTGATACAGGGCTTTCAGATGCAAGCCTAAGAATCTCACTGGCTTCAGCCTCTGAGATGTTCAGATCTATATATAAAAAAGGTTCACTATTCAAGCATCAGGCTGAATACACATACAAGCTGCTTCAGGCTTTCACTAATTGATACTGCAACTTCAAGAGCAACACATGTTCCGAGTTTTAATTCGCCTATCGCAAATGAATGTGCCAGTACCACAAAATACATAATACTTTCTCACTGAGTCAGTCCTACTAAACATATGCAGTTTTCCGACTTATAAATAAGCAGCGCTTCTTAGAAGCTGGTGCAAAATTTCAGGACAAAAATGGCAGCCATATTCAAGAAACGTACTAAGGACGACTACTTCAAATTTATGTCACTGAGCCCTAAATAAAACAGCCTGCAGGCAGTGCTCAACTCCGACGATGGCATAGAAATCGGTCCACGCCACTCGTCAGTCAAAACAGTCAATGGAAAAGAGAAAGACAGACAGATTCGTGCTCGAGAGAACACACGCCTTAATAATGAATTTGGGAAAGAAAACACGTAAAATACCGCGGGCAAGACGTGAAGGTGAGACCGACAACAGCGAAACGAGAGTCGTGTAGCCTGCTTTTACCAGGCTTTTCTTCTGCGGCAGTGAGATCGGCAATCGCTCCACTTCCATCGTCAACGGTGGAGTGTGGACTCTTTCACCAGTTTCCCGCCAAAACATAAACCGGTTCCGCTGACGCGCCTGCAATTTTAGAAGCTTAAAGCCAATGTTGTTGATGAGCCAGCCCTGAGCTTAATAAATTCGGTTAATAATTAATTTTATTTTAAGCTCTACATTTAAGTTATTTAAAATTCAGTTGAGCTAAACCCTTCAACTTTAAAGTTAACTTCACTTTTACAATTTGAAGTATTAAAATAGTCACCATCAATATTTTGAATATTATAAAAGCTTCACCCTTTGAATACACCTAAATCAAAAATTACCCAACTTATCATCTAGTGTCTTGATCACAGCCAAAATGATGAATGTCATCCCCGGCCTGGCCGTTTAGTTGACATAGCAGTACGCACCGGGTCCTGAGGACTGTGGATAAGATAAATGCATGTCTCGTCAAATCCGGAGAATGTAGATCGGATCAGGTGATGCCCGGACTTGTTTGTAAATGTGCAGATACCGGCCATGGCTATTAGAGGTTTTGCTACTGCTGCATTGAGGCTTGAATGATTGATGTCAGGGAAGGATGCATCCTGGCTGTTCTAATGGAGCGAGCTTCACTTCTTCCTTCCAAGTGTTCCTCCCCAAGTGGCCATCTTGGCCTTACATCATACTGGCATTAATCAAAGCAAAAGTACACTTATAAAAGCCAATGTGTTTCAAGTACGGTGTCCAATCCAAGATCGGCAAACTAGGAATACAAACATCACATCACTACGAATATGCACTCAACAATAGGGATTGAGTGTATACCAAGATATCTTCTGGTTCGTCAAGAGGCGCAGGGGGGTCAAATCTTCCGTTGCTAAAGTGCTCAATGCCAGTCCAAGCAACCATTACACCTAATTCCAGTTTCAAACTTATATAAGATGATGCTTGTTTCACCTTTTCACTACAGTGAGCTCAATGAGTTATGCCATTGACATTGAGTTCACATCTAACATCAAACTATTTCGACGGCTTACCATTGTCTGTGCAAAGGCTTGGAGGTGGACATACAAGCTGCAACCCTTTTCTTTTTGCAACCTCATCAAGGCGTGCTCTTACATACTTATTGGATGCAACACCACCAGAAACTACCTGCAAAAAATGGCATAACTAGATATTCCGGGCAATAAAATGCTTAATGCTGGAAACTTGATATTAAAATATGACTCACTAAGTGTTTTATGGATGGCTCAACTTTAGAGGCCCATTCAATAGAACGGTCACACCTTTCCTCTAAATGCAATACTGCAACTCTCTGCGATATAAATGAAAAGGATGTGTTTGTCGAGTAGAGAAATGTTTTCAGATAATATATGAACAAGAGGTTAGACAACATGAGGTAGTTAGAACCTGGAATGAAGCAGCAATGTCAGCTCTTGCTTTACGATCGTCACAACTAGCGGAAGAAAGTGGAATTTCAGCATTACTGGTAAGGAATGATAAGCATGTCAGATAATAATGTAAGCACATAAAAATTGCATATGCACATCAAGTATTGGTAGCATGCCCACATAAAGTAATGGTCATAAGCTCTTATTATTGTTGTTCCCATCTCCATTGAAGAAAGACAAATCACACATAATTTCAATTTAGAATTTGACACCAAAAAGTGAGGCATATGATCCAGTTTATGTCCACAACAACATGGTGAACGAATAGTCATGAAAAAGGGTGAACGAATAGTCATGAAAAAGGGTGAACATGTTCATACAATTGAATAATTGACATCTAAATTAATTACCACAGCTTACGTACATATTCCTAGCTTGAATTGCTAGCCTCACTTGAGTCTTCAAACCAGCGTACGAAAAGTTGCAGTCTTTATGCTGTTTCATTGGGATCTAAGAACACAAAAGTTAAGAGTCCAGGACAAACGGAATACATATTTTTACTTACTGAATCCTTGATTGGGTTCAGCGAACCTTGTGGATAGAAACATGATGAAGCTAGTAGTGTGAAGCAATGTTTAAGTGGTGAGATTAATTAAACAGAAGGAAAACAAAAGAGAAACCCGAGGAAAGTTTCATAATAGTGATTAGTCCAATATGCTCTCCATGGTAGAGACTGGAAAACTCCATTTCACTTTATATCAGTGACGTGTTTACATACAAGCGAGCATATTATTAACTTACTTTGCATTTCTTTTCTAAATATTATTCAATTTACATGTGTATTTTACGACCAATTGGAATCCAAAAACAACAGAAAAGGAGGGAGGTAATGTGTACGCATCATCATATTTGCTAAGGTAGATGGTTAGAACATCTTCTATAAATGAACAAGTCCTGGGAAAATGAGCAAACAGGAGGAAGCTTTACCGCAAACTTAACTGATTTATTATCGCCCTCAAGAGAAAGCTCTTCAATTGCTGGCCCACCACTTCGACTCAAATCAAGGCCGAGCCATTTTGCTATCTTGTCGTATGCTTCACCGATAGCATCATCTATGGTAGTCCCAAGTTGTAAGTAATTACCAAGATCACGGGCAAGGATGAGTAGATTGTGTCCTCCTACAAAAGTGTAGGTAGTAGAAGAGGAAATAACTGTTAAAACCACAATCTCGTGTGTGTATATCAATTGAGAATGAAAAATCACGGAGACAAATGAACTTAAGGAAATAAAGCACGAGCTTTGATAAAAACATAAAGGAGTTTATAGCAGCTGATCACATGAAGAGAAGTTACTGTCTCGCCAAACAAGGTATATTAAAAACAAATCGAAGTTCAAAGCCATCAAAATATACGTACAACTAAAGTCTTCCAAAAACAATGTGTTCATGGTGGTTCAGGTTCATACAGCATCCATCCATTGAATGACAAAGTAAATAGCAAGATTAACTGTTTGGTTTATCCTGATTTTTACCTGAGACAAGCAGTACCATGAAAGGAAATTGCAGCTCCTTCTCAGTTAACCTGAAGCAAACAAATATGCACAGTTAAGCCATTGGACTAACACTTTCCTAATCATAATTATAGTACTGTAGTCTAGAATTACTGCAAAAGGCAGATACAACTTTTCATCTCATTATGCTCATGTGTGTAGTTTAAACTACGCATATAGTGATTAGTGAGGGGTCGAGACAAGAAAGAAACTCGGCAAAGTTAAACAAGTCAGTGCATTTGAACTACGACCAAGTAGAACCAAAGCTACAGGGGGCATGCTATTGTTACCTAGCAACCAATGCATGAGCCTCCATATGATGAATGCCAACAATTGGAAGACCGAATTCGGCAGAAACTTTACGCGCTTTCCGGACACCAACTGAATTGCAGTAAGGAAATGTAATAGGAACTTTCTTTGAATGAGCGATAAACTAAACTCATGCAATTGGCTGTGTATAGAGAGTAATTTTCTGTTTCAGTGCAGTGGACTACAGACTCCCTATTCACTGGGCCAAGCATTAAACATCTCCTTTACTGCACTAATAACATCTAAATCAATTGAATACCTATACTTGATTTCTAAGTTGATACTTAGTCACACCCAGTAAGATTACCACGTAAACAAAGGCTTAGCCCAGGACCAATTGTAACCGCAACTGCTGATAGATCTTTCCCTGACACGCAAGCTTTGCCAAGTGCTTCTTGAACCACCTGGAACAACCGTGTGAGTCTTCTTCCGCTAAATAGTTAAGGGCTTAAAGGATCACCAATAATTAATCAGGCATCAATTGAGAGAAGCTATTCTATTCCAACTTGAGCATATCCCACAAAGGATGTTTACGGCACATGACTAGTTACGCTAACAACTCTACATGTTAAATTTGAGGAATTGACCTGATCAATAACTTGTGTGTGTGCCTCTTCTGCCATTTTAGGAGCAACGCCACCATATTTAACCAGCAAATCTGCCTTGGCAGTTATAATACTTGAAATCAGCTAAATGCATAATACTAATAATCATCATAATAATAGTAAATGTCAGCCTATACTTTTTGGGAATGTAGATGTGAAAAGAAAAAGAAACAGGCATTCAAAAAGTACGCTTGTCAGCATTCTCCATGGAGTTTTCTATTCAACAGAAAGAAAAATAATGAAAATGGACAACGTTGCGACTTCATACGCAAACAGTCTCATTACAAGCATAACCATAAAATTCAGAATACAAATGATATTTTTGCAATTGTAGCAATGACAACCTTCACCAAACTACACTCTAAATAAGAATCCAATGCAGAGAGGTCATCACTCATCACTGTCTATGCTGAGTAAATATACCAGAACTTGTGCACAAACTTAAGTTTTGATAAAATTTTGAAACACAATACCTGAGAAGAGATCACTTGGCTCAGAATTTCGCCATCACCTCTAACCTACAATGTTATAACAAGCCCTAATCAAATAAGTCCACAAAATCTCAAGCTTACTCTGAGTCTGAATGAAACAAATTGAAATACCAACGCACTTACAACGGCGGCAGCTGTGTCATCGCAACTAGTCTCTATCCCTAGAACAACCAAATCCTTAGGAATTCCGTATCTACCATTTTGCAGTGTGCACTCAGACGCTGCCATGATTCGGAAATCTAGCGGGGGCCTTCTGCCTGCGTTTTGCAGCTGAAACGTTCTCAACGAGTGCGGTAACGCAGACTTCGGGAAGATATTGAAGCGGGAAGATAGCAGCATCGTTTTGCACACTCGAACATCAGACGTGGATTTCTTCCCACTCGCATCGCATAACCAACTGACAACGGGAAGATAGCAAGATTTGGTTAGATAATTGGACCGCGAAGATTCGGTTTGATTTCATGAATCCGACCGGTTGAGTAATGAAGAAATGTATGCTTAAGAGCATATACATCTGCCGAAAGGGGTGGTGGCATATTGATTAATGAGATCTCGGTAAAGTTGTGGAACATTGTTTGCGCTTCAGAAGTGTAGAGATGTATCAGATTTTTGTGGATCGGATAGATGATTTCCTAAGAGTTTCGGAGATCAATATATATGTACTAAAATGAACTTCATATGCATTGTAATGTTCCTATTTGTGGTATCCAGTCACTATAAAAATAAAAATAAAAATAAAAAGAGCATATATATAAATGAAAGTTAAAAAAATGATTTTTTTATATAAATAACAGATGAAAGGTATGTGAATAAAATAATGAATGTGACTTTCCAAAAATTACAAATACTGTAATGACAATATTTACCTGTTTGTATCCTTTTGCTAAATATATATATATATATATATATTATAACTAATCAATTGATCCAGTCTGAACAGTAAAAAATAATAATCATCCAGGGTTGTTTTCTTCAACTGCCACAACATTTTCCGACGTTGTTGAACCAAGCCCTACCTGTAACCATGATGACGAAGAGCCTTCACCTCCAACTTTCATATCCTTCAACTCACTCAACTTAGCCAACCCCATTTTACTGTTTGCATCATCTTCCTCCACATTGTTATTAACTTGGTTCTGCTGATTAGTTTTGTTACCCATCATCATAACTTCATCATTTCCTTTTAATTCATTGTTCTGTAGGAAGTAATTTTCAGCTGAGAGTTCGAAGCTTAACGCGTTTCTTGCAACGGGTTGTCGCTGCTCATGGTCATTTATGGCTGGTAACAAGTTAAGATCGATCGGTCCTGCTTGGGCTAGTTTGCTCGCGAGCTGGTGATCGTAATGTGCGAACTTCGATGATAATGTCGCGTCGTGTAAACCGTTGTTGGAAGTGATCCAATGACATCTCTTATGTCCTCCGAGTGCTTGTCCTGATGAGAATACTCTGTGGCAGATTGAGCATTCATGTACTTTAGATTTTCGCTTAGAGGAGCTTGGTGAGGCGGCAAATTGCTGTGCAGTGGTGGGTGTCATGGCGGCAGTGGTGCCTAATTGGATCGAGTAGGCGGTTGTTTTCGATGTTGGCACGGTAAATTGGTCATCTTCGTCGTTATTGAGTATGTCGTCAACTTGAGGAGATTGATGGTTGTCATCAAGTCTGGCCGCGAAACAGCCCTTGACCTTTTTGTGACTTGCTCGGTGGCCACCAAGAGCTTGGTGCGAGTTGAAAACCTTCTTACAAGCCTTACATTCGAACAACCCTTTCGTCGCAACTGACTTAGCTTTGACGCCTACGGAAATTCGAGTGGCTCTTGCAAATGGACCCATCATCAGATTGTTCAAGTGATCATCCCTGTTGGCCGAAGCACACGACTCGTGATCAGGCTCAGCTTGATAAGAATAATCAGCATTCGCATTCGCATTCGACAACATCATCAAACAATGAGCTAAATCTTCTTCCTCACTCGACGGGCAGTTAGGATTATTGAAGTTTCCATAATTTGCTCGTAAAGAACTTTTTCGCCTAGACCATCCCATCCCTCTCCGCTGTTCCTCGCTGTCCGACTCTGGAGACGATATTACAGGTGACGCAGCATCGTCATCCGACTCCTCTACACCGCATTTTCCATGTTCTAAAAAAGACTTCCACGACGAAAACTCCTTGCCGCAATTCTCACATGATCTACAAGTCTTCAGCCTGTTAGGATTTGTTCTTAACGCGTACATTCGTTTACTAGTAGGCGGGGAAGCATGATTACTCGTCCCAGCCATTTTTTCATCCCAATCACTTGCCTGATCCTCTTCCTCATCATCCTCCATCAATCCGCTTTCGTCCCCGATTCCGTGAGCTCTCATATGCCCACCCAAAGCCCTCCCACATCCGAACCCTTTCTTGCAAATCTTGCAAAAATGCTTCAAATTGTGTTCTTGATCTGCATTGTTGTTGTTGTTGACACTGTAAGCCATTCAAAACAGGAGGACAAACATAGACATAGCAATGGGTAGTGTCATCTAAAGAGCTAGCTAGTTTAATTAACAACAAGCAGCTAAAGATTGCATATGGGGTGAAAAAAAACAGTGGGCAGTAGTTATAAATGCAAATCCTTTTTTGTAGTTGTCTGCTGTGGTTTTGTGTGGATGGAGAGTGCTGAGTTGACTGAAAAGGTGGGGTAGAGAGTTTTAATGTTTATCCAATGATAAAATCTGTTCAAAGTTGTGTGTGGATGTAGATGAGAGTGCCTAAATTTACATGAACGTTTTACCATATTTTTAGGATTAGTCAAATGACTTCTTCTAATACGTAATCCTAATCAACTTCATGTCATAATTATTATTTTTCGGGCGGTCAAGTGTAATGTTAATTAGATTCAAATTAATGAATTAAGAAAAGTCTAAAACTGTAAAAAGACCATGGGAAATGTGAAATTTGGCTCCAAATGAGGTTGCTCGATAAGCAAGCAAATTCAAATCATACCTGACTTGCTTCCGAAGTTAGTTGGAACAAAAAATATGTTAATTATTTAAAATTAGTTTTAATTAGTTAGGTGACAAGTATATTTTTAACCCTTTATAATTATTAAAGTTTAAGTTTTAGAGTTCAATTGCAGTCACAAATAATTTATAACTTTGTTAAACCAATGGTCGATCCTTAGAACAAACGTGTGTAAACTTGTTAACAAGTGACCTATTTATCTACTCCCTGTTACTATATGATTATCAATTTTAACATATTTTCTAGTTAAAATTTCATAATTACGCTAAGGTTTGTTTGATTAGAGAAAGAAGTTCAGGATCAAAATTCACCTCTGTCAATCCACAATTCAAGCAATAATGTCAAGTAAATTTAAACATGCTGTCAAATATGGAAATAAATCACATAACATTAAAAAAACCGCTCATCCACGGATGATTGCTTAAATTAACCCAAATTATTGAACGTCATCCAACCACGGATTGTCAACAATTTCGATTTATTAAGCTTATGGTTTTTCAGATGATTAACATCAACTCTTTTATTAATTCATGTGCTAATAGTAATAGCGTAGCTACCATGTCCTAATAACAATTTCACTTAATCTGGTTAACTACCTCTGGCCCCTCCATCTCTTTTGTTATTAAACTAGCTTCATTCTAGTAAGAAAACATCCTACTAATGTGTAACGTGCCAGAACTATAAAATTAATTACAATAAAATTGAATACTTGAATTGTATTAAAAAATCGTTTCTATAAATCATATGAAGAGTTGGTTACAAGAAGCTATCCGTAGTATTCCGGAATAAGGAGATTACTCACTACTCATGGTAAAAATAACACAGAATAATATAATTAGAAATCAACGATGAAGAAACCGTGTTGATGAATTGGTTGATTGAATCTTCAATCTCTCTTGACATTCTTCTTCTCCAATTTAGGTCAAAATTGTTACCCAAAATCAACGTGTCTAATTCTTTGCCGAAATCTTTAATTTATACTCAAATTTTCCGTCTAGGTCGTGGTGTACGTGAATGGTGAGGGCATCATGTTTATCACTGTTTATCTTTTTGCTCAGTTTGGTAGTTGACCGTGATGGAAAAGTCCATCACGACTATAATGACTTCTTTGACTTTCGAGGTGCTTTTGATCAATTTAATCTCGAGTTTGCTCTCTGTGTGAACTACATAGTTATAGTTAATTTTTCAACAAGCTATGGTTCGCATCATTTACATACCATATGTGCTATCGACATACAAAATAAATCGAAAAGGTCAGTCAATCATTTTTTTCACCCAAATCTTCCCCAAATATAATATATAAACTATTAATTTTTTCAATAAAATACAAAATAAAAATGATTTAATGAATTTTCAACTTATGTAATTAAATTTAGAAGTCAAACTACCAAATTCGTTATTCATTTTTTGTTGACGAGAACCCAAATGGTTTCGGCGCGTGATCGCACTCTTCATTGTTGCACGTCTTTACCGTTGGGCTCGGGCGAGGCTAGGGTTTCGAGAATTTCATTCAGGGATCTCTCGTAAACGGAGCAAGATTGCTGAGCAGTTGCTGGTCGTCAAGCGACACTGTAAGTATGCCTTCCGTTTCATTGGAGATCGTCCACTTTCGATTGTAGTCTGTATACGGGACATGGATCTCGTCCGAATCCGCCCGGCCAGCTTAATCTGGTAAATTCTCAGTTTGTGCAATTATGTTCTTGTGATTGTTGATTTTTTTCCCGTAGCTAATCTGTTTATGCATGTTCGACAGCCTTTCACTGGAATGAAATTAATGGTTATGGTTTCTTATTCTGTGGATAGAGAACATCGAACTTAGAGGAGTAATTAACATGAAATTAATGTTTGAATATCCCTTGAAACTTTTGTCATTTGCTTGAAGTTGAAATTCTAAGTGCAGCTTCTAGCATCTTCACTTTCCTTTACATTCCCCTCTCTTGGTGCCTAGTCACGTTCATATATAATGTTCCACGTTTTCTTTATTCTTATTTTGCTGAGTGTTGTGATTTTGGGCTGTGATAAAAATCTACCAAACAGTGAACGACATTAATTATGTTCAGGCAGTATTCTGGTTTTGCACTCTCATACTTTAATGTGTCGAAAGTGCAGATGCATGAGGTATGCTATACTTTCAGGGAGCAAACTGCAATATTGAAATGAGGCGCCACTTACGCATGATGTTATGCGTAATCGTCATTTGGTCCCATTAATGTTTAGCTTGGGTGGAATGGGCATAAAAACCATTGAAGGAGCTTTTGTTAATAGGTAGTAACTAGAATTCATCATTAAAAGATTGCGGCACAAATGATTCACTACAACTTGTTGTTTATGGTTTCTGCCTATTTTACTTAACAGTAAAAGTTACCACATAAACCTATTTCAATGCCCCACCCACCCAAACATGTAAATGCAACCACATCTTTATTAAACTGCAAAGAAAAACCATATGTCCAATGTAAGGTCATTGAAATCATGGAACGGTGACATAGAAGTAACTGAGATTGTAAGTTTCTGATAAAGACGGCTAAAAGAAGAAAGACAACAA
Organism: Rhodiola kirilowii; assembly: GCA_033675215.1. Classification (NCBI taxonomy): domain Eukaryota; kingdom Viridiplantae; phylum Streptophyta; class Magnoliopsida; order Saxifragales; family Crassulaceae; genus Rhodiola; species Rhodiola kirilowii. The sequence goes on from CM066200.1 coordinate 10,404,542, forward strand.
CATTGAGTATGCATTGCATATAGAAATTTTTTTTTTGAAAGGACTCTCTGCTTTAGTTATCTCTTCTGACTGTTTGCTAATGTGTCAGTACATTGCTTGCTGCTGGCTTCAGAGAAAGTTGGTCTGTTACATTTTAAGTGTGTCGATAAATCTTCCTTCTGTAATTTCATTCCGTTCTATGAAATTTAGAAAGTCGTTGAAGCTGAATTCTTGATAGTTTACTGGATGATTATCATCCACAAGAGCAGGGACGGGCCCTATTTTCTTCTCCAAAGCCAGACTATGCAGGCTTGCAATTGAAAACCTGTTCTGGTCTGAACTAACAGTTACTCTGTGCACTATGCTCTTATACTCCCCATTGCTCATAACCTCCATTTGATCCCCTAGTTGAACTATAAGCGCTCCATCAATGTAGGGGACTGATACCCAGTTTTCTTTTTTCTTTTTGATCTGCAAACCTGGAGAGCTCTGCAATAATATGGTTAGTGTTCCATAGTCTGAATGTGGTGGCATGCCTAGGGTTATCTCTGGCTCAGGGCATGATGGGTAGCAGTTAACCGCCAATACTTGAGAGTTTTGATCAGCTTCCTCTCTTAAATAGTCTGGGTCTATACCTAAGCTTTCAAACACTAAGCTTGTTAGTTTCTTCTGTAGGCCCTGTAGAGCTGTTGCGTACCTTCCCATCTTCTCCCTGTGAAGAAACGATTTATAAGCAATCGGATAAATTACCAGTATGACTTTTGATAGATTGTATAATCTTGCAGCGCAGAACAAATGCGAAGGGTCCAACTTATAATGTAAATGTCTGCTGCTTTGATAATGTTATCTTGCTTTCTTCATTTTAACTTAGCTCAACTATTGACTCTGCATTGAAATCAGGAAATGTTTTATTTACTTTGTGTCAAAAGTTTCACCTGTAATCTGGAGGATCTGTAGGCCACAGATGGACCCAGTCTGATATGGGATGCGAGTAGTGCTTGATGAAGTCTCTCCAGAACCTAACCTCATCCTTAACATGATTCACACTTGTGCCATACCTCACAGGAGTATGCACATCGCCTGATCCTAGTTTCATCTTTTCCTCTGCAGGCAAGTTGAAAAAGTCAGATGCACAGTCTAGAGCTCCTTTCATCACAGACTGCAGAACTCCATGGTTGGTCACCTGCGGAAATGTATGTACGATTGAAAGACATTGTGTTTATTCATTTTGAGGCATGTTCAGATATAGAAATGTGGGAACTCCTTGGTATGTTGACAAGACGTCACATAGAATTTTCGGCAGCATGTACATGAATAAAGCTTTGTTTACATATGTACCATGTCCATGTAATTCTGAAAGACACCATTTTTATTTCTTTTAATGTTTCGTATTACCAAGGTCAGATTGCTGTACATGCTGGATAAATCATCCAAATAGAGGAAGAATAACGTACCTGGAAAAAACCCAGTTCCTTACAGGCGCGCTTGATTTCAGTCATCAATTGGGATTTGCTTGTTGCATCATCCAGCAAAGAGAGGTCAATCACGGGTAGATCAGAATTGTCTGGACTTGGGGTCAAACTAGTGTCTGGACGTTGGGATGGTGGTAGAACATATCTTTCTGGGACACAAGGAACACCCATTTGCGTCAATGCCATAGCACTGGTAAATGGTATGTCATTCTCATTCTCTAATGATAATGATCCAAATGAACTCAAACTCAATGTTGAATCCAAGCTTGAACTTGAACTCAAGTCAGAGCTTGTGTATGATGTCAAACTCGAGCTAGAGTTTGTGCTTGAACTTGAACTTGATTTTTGGCTTCCCATGCTTATCTGTGTAGTTGTCTTTTTGGATGAGCTTCCTTCCAAAGTTTATTCCTTATTTATAGGTCATCAATCATGTGGACATTTAACTAAATGCTTACATTTTTTGATTGGGAGCAAACATTTAAACCCAATAACATCCTAGGTACCTTTTCACATTACTAATAATTCCATTTGTGGGAACTCTCCAATAGTATGTTAGATATTTTGCTCCACAAGCTACACGTGTAGGACACTTAATATACAACGTTTAAGCCATCAACTAGCTTATTCAGGCTTCTCTTCTTGCTCTAGAAACAAAGTTTGTCTACTCATAAATATCTAAAAATATAATTGTCAAATATCTTTAATCTTTGTTTATTCTACTATATGCTGGCAACTTGACCTAGTGTGTCACTGTAATATTTTTATGGGAGTGCGGTTTATTACATATACATGCATGTGGTTGTAGTCTTAGTTTGTTTTTAAGCTATGGAGTTGCTTTTGCTGAACATGGCACTGAGCCACTGACAAAGATAAGGAAGGATATTTTACAATGGAGGTGTAGTTATAAAGGAGGATTAATTTTAGTCAAACACAAAACATACGACTATGAGTCATGAGTCTATGACTTCTCAATTCGTATACTAAAAATAAGAAGAAGAAGAAAAGGTTGTACTGCTGTTTTTACTTAGTCCATTTCATTTTTGTAAATGAGTGGTAAAGAAATTTTTCAGCTAACGACTTTCATGTTAATGTTCATATTCAGTTGATGTTCAATGAATGGATCACTCAAGGTGTCCGTATAAATGACCAGGTGAATAAGTCCATATTCAGTTGATGTTCAATGAATGGATCACTCAAGGTGTGCTCAAAATGCGCCACCAATGCTGCAAGAAGTAGGGAAAGCTGTGACGGCTTTCATGTTATATATAGGTAAAAGATGTTATCAACTACTAAATCTGAACGCTCCTTATCTACTTTTTGCTTAATGTATGCGGACAAATTTGAACTTTTTGGATGAATATGACGGCAGAGAATTGATAGCATCAGGGGGTTCTGCACCTAAATAATACTGGATATGCAACTCTATTTTCCTTGCATTGCATTGCGGAGGGCTTGTCCCTTGCAGGGGTGCAACTCTATTTTCCTTCCTTGTAGTTTTGGGCCTGAGTTCTGTAGTTCTTCGGGTTCTTCTTGTCGATGCTTCAAACAAGTGAGACTTGGATTCTACTTGAGTCACGTACAATTTGTCGCTTTTCAAATTCAATTTTTCTTCCGGTTAGGAAATCCGAAATATGAACTGAGATAAAACAAGTGTTTTGCACTGGAATAAGAAACTAAATTTTAGAGCAAACCCTAAATCGAAAACCAATCAGAATGATTGAACAATGGAGGAAGAGAAACTATATTTTGCTTCTTTTGAAAAACTGTATTTTTCTTCTGTTGCAAAAAACCGTATATTGCTTCTGTTGAAAAGCTATATATATTTGCTTCTGTTGAAAAGCTATATCGTTTAGCTTCTGTTGAAAAGCTGTCATTTATTCTCTCAGCAATTGGATTTAATCCCACCGTTACATACAGTGACGTTTGAATTTGAAGACAAATGTCTATATTCAATCCAACCGATACATGCATTCTCATTTGAGTTTGAAGACAGGTGTCGATTCAACTTTGCTCAGTGTGCATACAAAATTGTTTTGTTTCTTAACAAAACAATCTTAACATGTTACACAACTCAAAATCCCTAAAATCTCCAACAATCCTCCCCATTTTAGGGTTATACTCAAGAACACTAAAAAACATTCAAATCGAACAAAACATTGTGCATAAGTGAAGTGTCCATTAGGTTTGAACTTCACATAGTGTAGTATCTTCCAATACTCGAGAATCGGGGTGTTCTAAGAATTGTACCCTTCAACCCATTTGAGTACGGGAAAACAAAACACACACAAGTTTACTACTATTCCAGTATAACTTGACACTATTTCAGCCATGTGTCCTTATCCATTCATAAGTGTATACTTAGCCAAGCACCAGCTAATTGAAGCGGCTCACTTCACACTTACATAGGTGGATTCTTTTAGCATGCACATGCAATGCACTTTTCCAAAAGATCCATTAAGAAGATAAACTTCATCCTCCCTTTCTCTGCAGGAAACAAGCACAACTTTGGGATGAATATAACCATGTGCTTCAAGTCTCCCAGAATAGGCTTGTACTTAACTCAGCTCTTAGCGTCATACTAAGAGGGAATTAAGGTGTCCTACGATAAGCGACTTAGATGTGCTTTAAGCCCATCCCTAAACATGACTTCTTTACCAAGTCCTTAGCTAATCCTTTTGTCAAGTGATCAGCTAAATTATGTTGTGTCCGAACATAGTCAATCGATATCACCCCGTGAGTGATCAGTTCACGAACCGCGCTATGTCTAACGCCCAGGTGTCTCGATTTACCATTGTACATTTGGCTATATGCCTTAGCCAAGGTTGCCTTACTATCACAGTGGATAGAAATGGGCGCTATCGGTTTCGGCCACAGTGGAATCTCATATACCAAATTCCTAAGCCATTCTGCCTCTTTACCGGCAGCCGCTAATGCTATGAATTCAGATTCCATAGTCGAATTGGTGATTCAAGTTTGCTTCTTTGATGCCCAAGATATGGCACCTCCCCCAAGCAGGAATACCCAACCACTTGTAGAAGAATGATCTTCTAAATTGGTAATCCAACTTGCATCGGTATATCCCTCCAAGACCGAGGGAAAACCAGCATACATCAAACCATGATGCATTGTTCCCTTGAGGTACTTAAGTACTCGCCTAATAGCTTCCCAGTGATGAGTACTAGGATTACTAGTATATCTACTCAGTTTTCCCACTGCAAAAGCTATATCGGGCCTTGTACTCGTCATTGCATACTGACAGACCGCTCGTCGTCAAAGCGATTTGTGCAAATAAATTTATAATAGTCCGCTACTCGCAACTATACTACTGGGTAGTACTTGGTAAGTAGGGGTTGAACCCAAGGGAATCAGGGGAATAGATGTTCTTTGAGGGGGTTGTCCAGCGAGAGAGCGTGTTTTAGGTCGGTTGGTTGGTTTTAAAGCTACCAGCTAAGTGATTGATTGATTGATTGGTTGGTTGGTTGGTTTTAGTACTGCAAAGTAAATTGCAGTTTATAACTAAAGAGAAATGTTCGGTTTCAGGGGCCTTGTATTATATCCTGTTTATCATTGACCTTTAGTGAATCGTCTAAGTATTCAAACATGAATCGAGGCTATTCCTAGCTCAAGACTTGCAACATCGTCTAGCCTTTTTCAAGGTCGTAGAGCACTTATTCTACTTAGACTAGCACCAGTACCCATTTCAAGGTACGCTAGCCTGTGTGCATCCATCTGATCCCTTTGGCCCAGTTTTCAAATGGTTTTTAGGATAAGTCGACCTCCTCGGATAAGCTTGTCCATTTGGTCCCTTTGGCCCAGTTACAAATGGTCCACTTACCCGAGTATGATCACGAACCCCCAAGGACAAGCTTACCCATTTGGTCCCTTTGGTCCAGTTACAAATGGTTCACTCACCCTTGGAAATTCTAACTTTATATATGGCACATAGAATAAGTTTTGAATACTAATACGAGACACTAAGTTAATAGTCTAAAACATTTTATAATACAAGTGCGCCCCTTCTACCGAACTACTAGTTTAGCTACTATTCATCGCGCTAAACATTATAACTAAGGAAATAAAAATAGTTGAATAAATACTAAGAATTACTTACAACCGTTGAAGCGCCAAGGGAGCTATCCTTTATTTCCAAAGCCAAACTTACAAATACATAAACTTAGAGAGAGAAGTGAATTATGGATTTTTGAGGTGTGTTCAAATGAGGGGAGGAGCTCCTCCTTATATAGCCATGGGAGGAGGAGGAGATGGCCACAAGTGTCCCATGGTGATTGGAGGAGAAAATGGAGGGAGGAGATGGCCACCACATGGAGGAAGGAGAGGAGGAGCAAGGAGGAGCCGCCACCTATGGAGGAGCAAAAGCCGTCGGTCATCATGTGGAGGAGCCGCCGGTTGCCGGTGGTGGAAGGGGAGGAGCTCTTCCCTTGGCCACCACTTCTTCAAGTGGCCGGTCACCTTGCCTCATGTGTGAGTTTTGTACAGTTTTGTGCAGTCTTTTCACAAAACTGTCAGTGTATTTCTTCACCGGGCTGTCTTGATTCCTCTCCTAATTCTTCTGATTAATTTGTTATGAGTGATTCAACGTCAGGATCCTTGATATTTCTTCAGTCGGCATATGATCTTGACCTTGGATTGACTCGTAATATCTTTTCTGCTTTAAAAGCTCCTCTTTAGTGTGTATTCTCTCTAAGCTCTGAAATACCCTGTAGAAATATATCTGAACTAACAAGCAAAAGTTAAATAGACAAAATGTCTAATTAAGGGGGGTTTACTGTGTTTTTGATTCGTATAATTATGGTCCATCAGATCACCCCACACTTTTAGTTGTTCGTCCTGAACAATACTATTCAAGGGCTGTACTCTAAGTTGGCTTTGAAATATGAAAATTAGACTGTGGTACTCGATCTATCCTAATTCATGCATTACTACTTATTACTAAATTAAACTGCGTAAATAAATAGAAGAAACTTAATACTTGTACCTCCGTGCTGAGATGCAAATTATATTGGATGTCTCGGGAGATAGCCCTTTTTAGGCTCCTGGACTGCAATCTCGGGATCGTCTCGCACTATATGGTTTTCTGGTAGCTTTCTTTAGCACGTGATTCGGTTCGGGTTTCACTAAGTTGAGCCTTTTTGATTTCTTTCTTTTTGGCGAGGGACTGCTTTTGTAGTGAATTGGCCTTTGGCCTTTGATTTGACTCTTTGAGTACTTCACTTTTTGTTTGGTTAAAACCTTCACAATTTTGGGCCTTTGGCCTCTTGATTTGCTTCTTCGAGCTTTTCGCCTTTTTGTGGCTTTGCAAGTCCATTTTCTCAAGCCTTTTTGGGAGGTCCAATCATCGCTCGCAAGCCTATGGAAATACCTCCCCGCTCCTCTCATCTTTGTCGTTTCGCGCGGGTCAAGATGAGGGTCGCTCATCTATTTTCTCGGCTACTTTGACTAGAGAGAGGACGGTCTGATTCCCGTCCTCGCCTTTTCTTTTCTTTTTGCATAAACACTGCATGGCGGAGATGACTTCAATTCTTCACTGAAACCCGAAGTGCAGCCTCCACTGACTTCGAAAACCATATAGTTTGATCTTATCCTTTGATTGCTTGCCAAGCCTCTCTAGGGCAGTTTATGTCAACTCCACATCCCTAGTTATCTCAGCACAAAGGACAAATGAAAAGTTACATTCTAAGTTTTTAAACAGTTTGAATTTTCACAAGGTTAATGCATGAATTGTGATCTATCTTTTTCACATTCTTAAGTTCATATTTTCAAAAAGATACTATTACTAAAAAAAAGAAAATAGCAAGCATGTTATTTATGTACACAGGTGGTTCTTACCCCCCATTTTTGAACGAAGGCGTGCCTTAGTTCAAAAGTCATGCAAGCTTAAAACTAAATTACTGAATTTAAATGACAGAAATTAAAGTGCAGAAAAGTAAGATAGTGTCGGGTTACCTCCCGACCAGTGCACTTGTTTAACGTCGTTGGTTCGACAGTACCTCATTGTGGATTACTGGTTTGGGTCCCATGGGTGGCTCAAGTCGAACTTCGCCACCGTTCCCGTGTTGTTTCTTGCTTTGACTCGTCCTGACTTCTTGCCGGATGTTGTATTCGGGTCAGGACTCCTTTGTTTTGGGATTTTTTCCTTCCAATACCCCGGAGGGGGTGAGGGACCTTTGACCATAGCTGCTGGTCTTGTTACTTTTTTGGTCTCTAATGACAGGTCAGAAAACTGTGCACCGTGATCTGAGATAGGTGTTATGTCTGGCGGTTTCTTTGTGTCCGGGCGGCTCTTATCAATGTAGAAGTGTGCAATTTTGCCGCTGAACTTAAGCGATAATGATCCCTTGCCCACATCGATTCTTGCTTTAGTGGCGTAGAGGAATGGTCGTCCCAATATTATTGTTGGTGGGTCGTCTTCGCAGGTCTCTTCTGTTGGTATTACATATAAGTCTGCAGCAACGACGAGTTCTCCCACATGGAGTATTACATCTTCCAGTTCTCCAACCGGGCGGATGCATGATTTATCTCCTAGCTCGATATTTGATCGAGGTGGTTTCAACGGACCAAGTCCTAGTAGGTAATACAAGGAGGAAGGCATGGCGTTGACAGCAGCCCCAAGATCGACTAAACATTTATGGATCTGGGTTTCACCAATACCGCAGGTGATTGTAAAGGCCCCAGGGTCTTTATCTCTTTCCGGTTGTGACTCATGATTTGAAATGAGGGCTCTTTCTATTGTCGGGCTATTCTGCCCATTCCCTGGTTTAGGATTTGCATACTTGGATTCTTTAACATTTTGCTTCGAAGCATAAGTATGAGTTGGGGAGTCCCAACCAGATGCTGGTATGTCAAAGTGTGTGATCGGCGGCGGTGTTATGCTAACAGTGAACGCGTACCGTCCATTGTCAGCATGTGTAACCCATGTTTTGCCATCATTGGGTCGGTCTTCTTCTTGATTCCAATCAGGTCGATGCCTACGGTTGAAGTGATTGTTCGTAAGTCTGTAGGTTGGGGACCGTGCTACTTCTCCTAGTGTAGGCTTCATGTTTGACCTCCTTATCATGCTTATGTTCGCCTTTGGATTTTGGACGGTCTGTGAAGGAAGTCTGCCAGGTTCAGTAGTGAGTTTTGACATTGCGGTGGCGAGCTGGGACATTTGTTTGGTCAATTCTGAAATTGCCCCGTCAGTTTTTGCCTGGTACTGGTGTAGCAAAGTACCCAATTGATTAACGTTTCCCGCGAGCTCCTTCATCGTGTCATTGAGCGACTTGCTTGGTTCCTGCTGATTGCTCAGGCTAGCTTGGTACTGATTTAGCCCTTTTTGCTGATATTGTCCTGCCGATGGAGCGTTCTGGTTATATTGTCGGTGGGGGGGTTGGTAGAATGACTACGCTAGTTGAGGGACAGCTGGTTGTGTCTCCTTCTGAGGATAGCTGTTGTTGTTACGCCAGCCCGGGTTGGATGTTTGACCGTACTGTCTATTTTGTCCAGCTCTGTCATTGTATCCTTGATATCCTCCTACTATATTTACTTCTGCCGGTTCTTCTTCTATCAATGTAGGGCATGCGTCAGTTTTGTGGTTTGTAGAACCACAGAACTCACAAGGTTTTACCGGAACTGGCTGTCTACGTATGATCTCGATCATCATCTTCTTTAACTGTTTCATCTCTTCAGTCATGGAGTTTACTGATGCCTCGGCTTGTGCTACCTTTTTTGATCGAGAGAATTCATCTTGACGAGTAGTCTCTTCTCTAAATCGGGCATTTTCAGCAACGTTGGCGATGCGATTCCTTATGCCACTCAATGATAAATTCATCATGGATCCTCCCGCTGAGGCATCCAAGAGCATTTTGTCTAAGGGTCTTAATCCATCAATGAGGTACTCGATGATGAGTTTCTCGGGCAGTCCAAGGGTACAACAGCTCCTTTCTAGGTGATTGAATTTTTCCAGGTAATCGTACATGGTTTCATTGGGACCTTGTTTGATTTCCTGTAGTTGCTTCCTTACTTGCATTGCTCTTCCAGCCGGATAGTATTTGTCTAAGAATTTCTTCTGCATCTGAGCCCATGTTCTGATGCTTCCGGAAGGCAATGAAAGGAACCGGTCGCTTGCCGAGTCTATGAGGGAAAAATAGAACGCCTTTAACTTGAAGTTGTCCATATTCACTCGATTGGGCTTTAGATTCTGGCAAATGCCATGTAGGCGTTGGAGGTGAGTGGTCGCAGATTCTCCAAGAGCTCCTGAGAATTTGGGCAAGCTGTGCGCTACTGATGCGTTGATGGTTACGTTCTCTAATTCAGGGCTCTCATAGATGCACCACGGCTGTGTCTCAAAATTAGGGGCATTTAACTCGCCCATAGTTGGTTCACGGTAGTAGTTATCCCCGTAGTAGTCGTTGAAAGCGGGTTCTCTTCCTGGCATGTATCGAGGTTGAGGTTGTGGTTGTGGGGGGTGAATAGGAGGTTGTACTGGACCAGCTGCATTTCGATCCTCGGGTAGTTCTTGGTTTCTTCTGACTGCTTCCCTATCACGAGCTCTTCTGTTTCTGATGAGTTGTTCCGGATCGTCGACGAATGGAAACGGTACCTCATCATTTTGATCGTACAGGTTTATTTCTTTGTCATCCTGGTAGTCATGGTGACTTTCTTCGCGAGACATGGTTGTTTTGAAGCGCGTAACGATTCAAAGAACTTTATCCGATGGCTGATTCCCCGGCAACGGCGCCAATTTGACAGACCGCTCGTCGTCAAAGTAATTTGTGTAAATAAATTTATAATAGTCCGCTACTCGCAACTATACTACTGGGTAGTACTTGGTAAGTAGGGGTCGAACCCAAGGGAATCAGGGGAATAGATGTTCTTTAAGGGGGTTGTCCAGCGAGAGAGCGTGTTTTAGGTCGGTTGGTTGGTTTTAAAGCTACCAGCTAAGTGATTGATTGATTGATTGGTTGGTTGGTTGGTTTTAGTACTGGAAAGTAAATTGCAGTTTATAACTAAAGAGAAATGTTTGGTTTCAGGGGCCTTGTATTATATCCTCTTTATCATTGACCTTTAGTGAATCGTCTAAGTATTCAAACATGAATCGAGGCTATTCCTAGCTCAAGACTTGCAACATCGTCTAGCCTTTTTCAAGGTCGTAGAGCACTTATTCTACTTAGACTAGCACCAGTACCCATTTCAAGGTACGCTAGCCTGTGTGCATCCATCTGATCCCTTTGGACCAGTTTTCAAATGGTTTTTAGGATAAGTCGACCTCCTCGGATAAGCTTGTCCATTTGGTCCCTTTGGCCCAGTTACAAATGGTCCACTTACCTGAGTATGATCACGAACCCCCAAGGACAAGCTTACCCATTTGGTCCCTTTGGTCCAGTTACAAATGGTTCACTCACCCTTGGAAATTCTAACTTTATATATGGCACATAGAATAAGTTTTTTGAATACTAATACGAGACACTAAGTTAATAGTCTAAAACATTTTATAATACAAGTGCACCCCTTCTACCGAACTACTAGTTTAGCTACTATTCATCACGCTAAACATTATAACTAAGGAAATAAAAACAGTTGAATAAATACTAAGAATTACTTACAACCGTTGAAGCGCCAAGGGAGCTATCCTTTATTTCCAAAGCCAAACTTACAAATACATAAACTTAGAGAGAGAAGTGAATTATGGATTTTTGAGGTGTGTTCAAATGAGGGGAGGAGCTCCTCCTTATATAGCCATGGGAGGAGGAGGAGATGGCCACAAGTGTCCCATGGTGATTGGAGGAGAAAATGGAGGGAGGAGATGGCCACCACATGGAGGAAGGAGAGGAGGAGCAAGGAGGAGCCGCCACCTATGGAGGAGCAAAAGCCGCCGGTCACCATGTGGAGGAGCCGCCGGTTGCCGGTGGTGGAAGGGGAGGAGCTCTTCCCTTGGCCACCACTTCTTCAAGTGGCCGGTCACCTTACCTCATGTGTGAGTTGTGTACAGTTTTGTGCAGTCTTTTCACAAAACTGTCAGTGTATTTCTTCCCCGGGCTGTCTTGATTCCTCTCCTAATTCTTCTGATTAATTTGTTATGAGTGATTCAACGTCAGGATCCTTGATATTTCTTCAGTCGGCATATGATCTTGACCTTGGATTGACTCGTAACATCTTTTCTGCTTTAAAAGCTCCTCTTTAGTGTGTATTCTCTCTAAGCTCTGAAATACCCTGTAGAAATATATCTGAACTAACAAGCAAAAGTTAAATAGACAAAATGTCTAATTAAGGGGGTTTTACTGTGTTTTTGATTCGTATAATTATGATCCATCACATACATTAGACATCCAATGACTTGAGAGTACTCAAGTTGTGAAACAGGTTCACATGTGTTAGGCAAAAGCTTCACACTTGGGTCCATGGGAGTGCTCACCGGAGAACAATTCCAATAATTGAATTTCTTAAGCACTTTCTCAACATAATGAGACTGTGACAGTGCTATACTCTTGTTCTCACGCTTGATTCTAATGCCAAGAATCACATCCGCTTCTCCCATATCTTTCATAGAGAAACTTGATGATAAGAAGTCCTTTGTAAGGTCTACTTGTTTTTGGTCAGTACCAAAAATCAGCATATCATCAACATACAGATAAATGATTACTCCATTACCGGAGTTGTCAATTTTGCTGTAAATACACTTGTCTGCTTGATTCAACTTGAATCCACTAGACAAGATTACCTCATCAAACTTTTGATGCCACTGTTTGGGTGCTTGTTTCAGCCCATACAATGATTTGATTAGCTTACAAACTTTGTTTTCATTTCCCGGCATAATGAATCCTTCAGGTTGCTTCATATAGATTTCCTCATCCAAATCACCATTCAAGAATGCTGTCTTGACATCCATTTGGTGTACAACTAGATTATTAATTGCAGCAAGTGCAATCAATAATCTAATAGTGGAAATTCTGGCATCCGGAGCATGAGTATCGAAGAAATCAATACCCTCCTTTTGCCTAAAGCCTTGAATAACCAACCGAGCTTTAAATTTATCAACTAATCCATCAACCTTCATTTTATTTTTGAAAATCCATTTGCAGCCCAATGACTTGCAACCCGGTGGGAGATCTGATAATACCCATGTATTATTCCCAATAATAGAATCCATTTCATCGTTTATTGCCTCTTTCAAGAATGACACGTCTTGAGACTTCATAGCCTCATTATAGGTTCTAGGATCATCATCAATGTGATAACAATATGAGTATTGATACTCAATATCATTTCTAGAACCCTCAATCAAATAAATTTGATAATCTGGTCCGAAGGATTTTTCAATCCTTCCCCATTTGCGTCTACGAGGCTCAAACGATGTAATTTCAGAAGATGTACCCACATCATCTTCCAACGCAGCCCTTGTAGAGCTAGAAATCAAATCTTGAGGTCTAGGTATCGATGAGAAACGGTTCTCATCAAAGATTGCATCTCTTGATTCAATTACGGTGTGAGTCGAAATAGAATCATTAGTTCCAATTACATAGAACCTATATGCTTTCGAATGTTCAGCATATCCAATGAAGATGCAATCAACACCTCTTTCTCCCAACGATTTAATTTTGGGAGCCGGTAGTCTCACTACCGCTCTACATCCCCAAACTCGGAGATAATTCAGATTTGGTTTCTTATTGTGCCAAAGCACATATGGGGTAGTGTTGTTACTTTTGTTAGGAACTCTGTTAAGTAAATAACAGGCTGTAAGCATAGCCTCACCCCAAAATCTATTACTCAAACCTGAGTAGGATAGCATGGAATTAACCATCTCTTTTAGGATTTTATTTTTCCTTTCAGCTACACCATTTTGTTGTGGTGTATATGGTGCTGTAGTCTCATGAATGATACCATTCATCTGGAAATATACCGGATCGTAATATTCCCCACCTCTATCAGTTCTAAGTCTCTTAATCAAATCATGCATTAGTTCTACTTCAGCTTTATACACTTTAAACTTGTCTAAAGCTTCATCTTTAGCATGCAGCAAGTACACATAGCAATATCTAGAACAGTCATCTATAAATGTTATGTAGTACTTCTTATTTCCTATAGATGGAGTAGAATGCAAATCACCCAAATCACTATGGACAAGTTCAAGCAAGTTCGATGTTCTAGAAATACTTTTGAATGACAACCTAGTGATTTTTGTAAGCGTGCATGTATTGCATTTATCAACATTCATGTCAACTGTAGGTATTAAACCTTTCTTAGACATTAATTTTATTCGTTGATAATGAACATGTCCTAATCTAGCATGCCACAAATTAAAATCATCACTAGTAGAAGACATGTAAACAGAATTTACCACTTTATTAACATTCAACATGAACATGCCATTACAGAAGTATCCAAATCCCACAAAGACACCACACTTTGACAATACATACTTGTCGGATTCATACACTTGCTTAAATCCAAATTTATTCAACAAACTACCGGAAACCAAGTTTTTCCGGATTACAGGTACATTTAAAACATTCAACAACTCAAGGGTCTTTCCCGAACTGAATTCTAACACTACAGTTCCTTGGCCAAGGATAGGTGCGGTTGACTCGTTTCCCATATGAAGGACAGCTCCTTCTTTCACCGTTTCGTAAGTCTTGAAACTATGACGATCTTTGCACACGTGCTTGTTTGCACCCGAGTCAATCCGCCATGCCACCTCATCATCCTGAACATAAAACGCTTCAGCGATAAGTGACACATAATTCACACAAGAATTATTATCAGAAATAGAAAACTGACCTTGAAGTTTGGTAGGGCTTTTATCCTTGCCCTTATCTTCAACATTCACTTTAGCTTTCCCTTTTTCATTCTTATCCATCCTACAGTCATTTTTGTAGTATCCTGGTTTACCACAAATCCAGCAAGAGCCCTTAGGTTTCTTGTTGAACTTGTTACCAGCGTGCTCATTTGCACGTTTCTTTCCCTTGAATTTTCGAAGACTTTTCTTGTCTTCCACCATATGCACAGAAGAGGACTCAATAGTCTCTTTCTTATTTGCCTCCTCTTGAATCCTAATTGATTCCTCTGTTTGCAACTCTCCACCGAGTTCTTCAAGAGACCTTTCCTCTTTGTTATATTTAAGCTTGTGCTTGAAATCCTTCCACAAAGGTGGTAATTTGTCTATGATACTAGACACAGCAATGGAATCATCCATCTTCATATTGTACTGAGCAAATTGCCCCAATATGCGAGCCAATTCATTAAATTGCTCCGGCACTGGTCTAAAATCAACCATTTTGTAACTATTGAAGTTACTCACGATAAACTTCTTGCTAGAAGCGTCCTCTCGCATGTACTTTGTTTCAAGTGCATCCCATAGTTCCTTTGCGGACTTAACATTCTGATAAACATCAAATAAGTTATCAACCATACCATTGAGAATATGCCCACGGCATATGTAGTCATCATTTTCCCATTTGCTCTTCTTCCTTATAGCATCCAGTGGTCCATTTTCATCAGCATCCGGCATCGGGGTAGAGAGCACATGCACCACCTTCAAACTTGTCAGCAAAAAGTGCATCTTTTTCTGCCATCTTCTGAAGTTAACACCTTCAAACTTCTCCAGTTTCCCTAAATTCGCAGTCATCTCCCTTACTGAAGCAGCAGACATCTTGTAAATATTGAATTTGATTGTAGTTCTTCGGGTTCTTCTTGTCGATGCTTCAAACAAGTGAGACTTGGATTCTACTTGAGTCACGTACAATTTGTCGCTTTTCAAATTCAATTTTTCTTCCGGTTAGGAAATCCGAAATATGAACTGAGATAAAACAAGTGTTTTGCACTGGAATAAGAAACTAAATTTTAGAGCAAACCCTAAATCGAAAACCAATCAGAATGATTGAACAATGGAGGAAGAGAAACTATATTTTGCTTCTTTTGAAAAACTGTATTTTTCTTCTGTTGCAAAAAACCGTATATTGCTTCTGTTGAAAAGCTATATATATTTGCTTCTGTTGAAAAGCTATATCGTTTAGCTTCTGTTGAAAAGCTGTCATTTATTCTCTCAGCAATTGGATTTAATCCCACCGTTACATACAGTGACGTTTGAATTTGAAGACAAATGTCTATATTCAATCCAACCGATACATGCATTCTCATTTGAGTTTGAAGACAGGTGTCGATTCAACTTTGCTCAGTGTGCATACAAAATTGTTTTGTTTCTTAACAAAACAATCTTAACATGTTACACAACTCAAAATCCCTAAAATCTCCAACAAGTTCATGCCTTGGGCTGGAATTTGTGATCTGGTAATGTTACTTTGAAGTAAGCCTGCAATCAAACAACCGGGTTAGAAAATTTGGGCTCTGAGGAGGTAAGTAAGTCCATAACTTTACACATATAACCATGATATGATCGATCCTCGTAAATGATTTTTCTGTCAACCATCCATGGCGATCTAATTAATCCAAGAGGCTTTAATAACATTTTTTTTACGATACATGCTCGGGCTAAACTAGTATGAACAACTGAAATATGTTTATAAATAGTATTTACTAAAACAATAATGAATATATCTTGCTTAGTAAGTAATGACTAGGGTCTGAAATGGATTTTGTCCTATAGTCTGATGCTCATCCCAACCTCTGATAGCTGCCGAGCCATCAAGACAAGAATCCACTCTCCAAGCCTTCGCTAAACCACTCTACAGCCCTAGGTGTCACGGGCACGGCGTCCGTGCGGACTGCCCTTGTCATGGAGGACCCACTTTCCTTATATTTGGTGTTTTTAGCGGGCCCAATCTGACTCAGACTCTGTCACAGCCCAACTCATAAAACAATCCTAACATAAATAATTGTAAAAGAAATAAACATATATAATAATTAAAAAGTAGGGGTCGCCAAAACCAGTCCGAATTTAAAAATTGCCCGTACCGCAAAAGTGTGTTTGATTAACCGCACCGTTTTTGGAAAAAAAATCAGTTTGTTAAAAATCGCATCGTAATCAAATAAAGCGGTGTGGAAGCGGTTCTTTATCTCAGACCACCCGTTTTAAACCGCACTGCACCGCATTCAATATTATTACATACAAAAACAAATAATAATTTCAGGCCCAAGCTCATGCTCAAAAAACAAAAACAAAACACATGTGCGGCTGTGCGAATTTGATTTCTTCATTCCGTCGTCGGTTGTGCGAATTTGATTTCTTCATTCCATGTATAAAGAGCCCTACGATAACAGAACTAGAACTCTATACGGAGCTTGAAAAATTAGAATCAGAAACAGTTTCAAGAAAGGTGCGGTGCATATTTGTAAACTTTAAAATCAATTTTTGAACAAAACCGCACCGCATCAAATAAAATGGTGAGGTGCATATTTGATTTTAATTTTTCTAATGCGGTTTGCGTTTTGAAAAATTTACAAACCAGTTAATGTGATGCGGTTGCGAGTTTAATCTTAAACCGCACCAAACCGCACTGCACCCACCCCTATTAAAAAGTGTTGTACCAAAAACAAAAAAGATTAAATTTTACTACTAAACTAAATAATACTAAATAAAACAGCATTTTTCAGTATATTGGTTTTATATTTCCATCGAGACGAGTCTATTATAAACAATTGTAAGAATAACTATAATATTAAGAAAGTTATCATTTTTAATTTTCATTTCGCCGCGAAAAAGTTTTAGTCAAGTGTCTTGTAGGTTCGACTCCTTTGAGTCGAATAATTTTATCCACTTTTGTGATGGAGTGCTTTTCGTCCCGCTTTGGCGTGAATTTGTTGTTCTTCCCTCGCGAAAGTATTGGTTGTCCCTTGTGGACGTGTTGCGGAGGTGTTGCTGGTGCTGCTTCGTTTCATCATTTCATGAACGCATGGAGATGCTGAGTTTCAGATTAACGCTCGTGGACGCAATTCAAGTATCAAATCCGGGTTAGTGCCGAGAGCGATCTGTGCTCCAAGAGTCTAGATAGTCATATGCACCCAATAAAATTCTCATGCTGTGTGAAAGATGTACTTATATAATGTTTGAATGTATGAGATGAAAAACCTACAATTAAAAAAGAATAAAAACCAGTTGGCTAACATATGTGTTATCTCGTGAAACTTCTTTATTTATTGTTTTGCATAAAACATTAAAAATTGGATCTTGCGAATCAAAACCAGGTGTACTGTATCTCCGCCCAATTGATTTAGACATATTCAATTTTATTGGAAGGATGGATACTTAAATTCACAGACTCATAGCGTAAGATATATCTATGGGTTTGAAATATCAATTTTCTAGTTATTTGATAAAGACTATAAGCGTTAGATTATTATTTCTTCTGCACTCATTTCTGTAGAGAAGAAGGAATCGAATTGCGACGATAGAAATCAACAAAAACGAAACAAGAACGCACAGATTTACCCTGGTTCAGAACGGCCAGTGTGACCGAACCTAATCCAGCAACCAACGATCGATTTATTGATGATTCGTGCAACCGGAACCTCTCGCCGTCGATCCGAGCTCGTCGCCTCAAGCAATTACAGAGTTCGCTTCTCAATCGCTTTCAATCGCTCTCGCTATTCTATCGACCTAACTTATGAACCCTAATTCCCAATTCTGGGAATCAAATACAACTTCTAGGCGCCTTCTAAACTAGTCCCTAAGGTTTCCAGTATTTACACATTGGCCCCTCAAGATACAGACTGTTACAGACGCACACTAGCCGTTGGAGATAACGACTTTAACTGTCGCTTGCCCTTTAATCAAACGCCATTGTTTCCTCATCAAGCTGCTTGCTCTTGGATCAAACGCTGCCGTTTCCATAGCAGATCTTCAGTCTTCACTTCTGGTTCCGCTGATCATACTACCACCTTTAGCCACCAGTTGCTCCGCCGTCCGTCGTCTGAATTTGTCCAGTCTCCGTCCGGTTGCACTCATGACATGTCTGACTCACATTTCACAATCTCCACCTTGAGTCAGACGTCACTTGAATCGATCATTGGTTCAGGCTTTTCAGCCTGTCTCCACCAGCTTGATCAGCTCCAAGCACTTCAGGAACTTTGTGTTGGGAACTGGTTTTGTGAGCATATCAGCTGGGTTATCTTCAGTGTCAATCTTTGTCATTTGCACAGCTCCTGTCTCAATCACCTCTCGGACAAAATGTAGCTTCACGTCGATGTGTTTGGACCTCTCGTGGAAAACTTGATGTTTTGATAAGTGAATGGCTCCTTGACTGTCACAGCAGATCCTTATGCAGTTCTGGTTATGCCCCAGCTCTCCAAGCACTCCTTTGATCCACAGTGCCTCCTTGACAGTTTCAGTCACCGCCACGAACTCTGCTTCAGTAGTGGACAAGGTCACCATTCCTTGCAGGCTTGTTCTCCAACTCACAGCTGTGCCATAAATTGTAAAGACATATCCAGTCTGGGATTTCCTGGTATCTATGCTACCTGCAAAATCCGAATCTACATACCCAACAGCTAGATCAGTAGCACTGTTACTTTGCCCAAATAATAAACCTTTATTTAAGCTTCCCTTCACATACTTTAACAACCATCTAACAGCATGCCAATGAGCCTTACCTGGGTTAGCCATATACCTGCTAACAGCACTAACACTATGGTCAAGATCTGGTCTGGTACAGACCATAGAGTACATAAGACAGCCAACAGCATTAGCATATGGAATCTTGCTCATATAATCAATTTCAGACTCATTTTCAGGACATTGTTCAGTTGACAGTTTAAAATGATGTGCAAGGGGAGTAGTCACATATTTAGCATCAGACATATCAAACTTGTTAACAACTTTAGTTAAATATTCAGTTTGATTCAAAAATAATGTTTTCTTACTTCTATCCCTTTCTATATGCATCCCTAGTATTTTCTTGGCATGACCCAAGTCTTTCATTTCAAATTTGGAATTCAGTTGATTCCTTAAGATCAATGATCAGTTGCATATCATTACTAGCAATAAGCATGTCATCTACATACAATAGCAAGTAAATAACAGACCCATTCTTCCAAAATTTAAAATATATGCACCAGTCATAACTTGATCTTTTAAAGTCACAGCTAAGCATGAATTCATCAAATTTCTTATACCATTGCCTAGGGGATTGCTGTTTTCACATCCTTATGGATCTATGTTTCACAACAGGAGCATAAATTTCATTAAAGTCAATACCTTCCCTTTGAGTGAAACTTTTGGCACAAAGCCTTGCTTTATACCTTGGCTTCTCCACCCCTGGGATCCCTTCTTTGTACCTGAACACCCACTTGCTGTCTACCACTTTCACTCCATCAGGCTTCTTGACAAGCTTCCATGTATTATTCTTGTTTAGAGAATTAATCTCATCTTGCATGGCTTGATACCACAAGTCCCCTTGTTTGGAGTTCAGTGCTTCATTTACTGTCTTGGGCTCATTTTCTGGTACATCTGCAGCAACACTGAAAGCAAAAGCCACAACATCCTCATAGCCATATCTAACAGGTTTCTTTTGGAACCTTCTTGCCCTATCTCTTACTAGGGTATAATTTTGTAGGGATCTAGGGGAATTTTCAGGTTCAGTCTGCTCTGTTTTAGTTTGATTTATAGGATCTGGGGCAGGGGGCTCAGTTCTACCATGCTCTTGTACTTCTATACCACCCTGCTCCACCTCAGTTAAAGTATCACTAGGTTCCTGCACTTCAATCTCTATACAAGGATTCTGTTCAGGGGAATTTTCTACATTTGATTTCTTAAAGGGGAAATCCTGCTCATTAAACACTACATCTCTACTGATAAGTGTTTTCTTATGATTCTTTTCTAAGCACCACAACTTATACCCTTTCACACCTTCTGGATATCCTAAGAAAACACATTTCAAAGCTCTTGGCTCTAACTTATCCTGTTTCACATGAGCATAAGCACAACAGCCAAACACTCTTGACTGATTATAATCAACAGGGTGAGAGGACCACATTTTCATAGGAGTATTAAAGTCAATAGCAGCTGATGGACATCTATTGATTAAATAACATGCAGTATTAACAGCTTCAGCCCAAAAGGATTTAGGCATACCTGATTGTAGCAGCAGGCATCTTACCCTCTCAAGTATGGTTCTGTTATACCTTTCAGCCAAGCCATTCTGTTGAGGTGTTCCTGCCACTGTATGGTGCTTTGCAATACCACAACATTTACAAAAGTCCAAGAACTCCTTATCTAAATACTCTAGTCCATTATCAGTTCTGAGTCTTTTAATATGTTTTCCTGTTTGGTTTTCTACTAGATTTTTCCAGGTTTTAAAAGTCTGAAAGGCCTCAGATTTCTTAGCAAGAATGTAAATCCATACTCTCCTAGAAAAATCATCTATGAAGGTTATAAAGTATCTCTTACCACTGTGTGATTCAGTCCTTGTTGGACCCCAAAGATCTGAATGTATATAGTCTAGGATATCAGTTGTTCTATGAATGGCCTTATTAAACTTTACCCTGCTGGATTTTCCTAACACACAGTTTTCGCAAAAGTCTAGTTTTCCCAGTTTACCATTTCCTAGATAACCATGTTCATGTAGTTTACAAATTCCTTTTTCACTAACATGACCTAGTCTCAAATGCCACAGGGAAACATCTATATTAGCATTTTCAGTGTAGTTTACTACAGCTCCCACAATTGTGTTACCCAGCAATACATAAATTCCATTCATCCTAATACCCTTCATGATTATTAGAGAACCTTTTGTAACCTTCATAGCACCCTTTTCAGCTTTCAAAGTGTAGCCTTGTTTATCTAGCATACCTAATTAAATAAGATTTCTTTTAAGTTCAGGCACATACCTGACCTCAGGAAGAAGGACTTCTTGTCCATCCTCCATTCTCAGTCTCACTGTGCCAACTCCAGCCATGGTGCAGGATTTGTTGTTTCCAAGATGAACTGTCCCTTGTTTCTTCTCCTCAAGCTGCTGGAACCAAGATTTATTGGGAGTCATATGGTATGAGCATCCACTATCCATGATCCACCTTGAATTGGCTTCACCATCCATGACAACTAGCAAATCAGCACTATCATATCCATCATCTGCCACAGCAGCATCTCCCTCCTCTTGCTTCTTTCCACCAGCCAGCTTCTTTCTATCAGGACAGTCCCTTCTAAAGTGCCCTTCCTTGTGACAGAAATAGCACTTTAGCTTCTTCAGATCAGTCTTGGAACTTTGTGGTGTGCCAGGCCTTTTCTGAAATTTCCCTTTGTTGAATCTCTTCTGAAAACCAGACTTAGATGATCTCCCATGAACCATCAGGCTTTCACCTGATTCATGACTGGTCTTAGCATCCATCTGTTTGGACTTCAATGCCGAGATTACCTCTTCAAAAGTCAGCGATTCCCTCGCATATTTCATCGTCTCCACAAATGAATGATAAGATGTTGGTAATGCGTTGAGGATCATGATCGCCTGATCTTCATCATCAATTTTGATTTCCATATCTTCCAGATCAAGTATGATCTTGGAGAATTCATCCAGACATTCATCCAAATCCTTGTCTTCCGGAATCTTGAAACCAAATAACTTTCCCTTCAAATGAACCTCGTTTGTGAGCGACTTGATCATGTAGAGGCTTTCCAGTTTCAGCCAGACTTTAGCAGCAGTCTTCTCTTTGGCAACTTCGCGAAGTACCTTATCTCCCAAGTGCAGAATGATGGTGCTGTAGGCCAGTTCCCTTGCCTCATCCTTTTCATCCTCAGTCATTGTTGCAGGAAAGTCCTTCTCGCCATCAAGCGCCTTAACGACCTTCATCTGGACAAGGATCGCCCGCATTCTTTGCCTCCACAAACTGAAATCGCCCTTTCCGTCAAATTGATCGACTTCAACCTTTGTTGACACCATTGCGCCACAATCGGCTCTGATACCAATTGTAGAGAAGAAGGAATCGAATTGCGACGATAGAAATCAACAAAAACGAAACAAGAACGCACAGATTTACCCTGGTTCAGAACGGCCAGTGTGACCGAACCTAATCCAGCAACCAACGATCGATTTATTGATGATTCGTGCAACCGGAACCTCTCGCCGTCGATCCGAGCTCGTCGCCTCAAGCAATTACAGAGTTCGCTTCTCAATCGCTTTCAATCGCTCTCGCTATTCTATCGACCTAACTTATGAACCCTAATTCCCAATTCTGGGAATCAAATACAACTTCTAGGCGCCTTCTAAACTGGTCCCTAAGGTTTCCAGTATTTACACATTGGCCCCTCAAGATACAGACTGTTACAGACGCACACTAGCCGTTGGAGATAACGACTTTAACTGCCGCTTGCCCTTTAATCAAACGCCATCGTTTCCTCATCAAGCTGCTTGCTCTTGGATCAAACGCTGCCGTTTTGATCGTTTGTAATTCAGTGTAAATATTCAATAAGAATTATCAAATACTTATGCCAAACACGGCTAATCAAAACATTTATATTTTGACTTGGGAAACCCAAGGTCGTACCCAAAAGATAGGTGATTAAACTAATTAGTGCTACGATTAAATCTAGAGTGTCTAATGGTTTGGGGGGGGGGGGGTTTAATGCCTCGAAAGAGGTTGATAGCAAAATGATTTACTATCCAAAAGGAGGTTATAGCAATGAAATAGGTAGACAAACAATCAAAAATGACTAGGGTTCTAATTCCCTCCTAGACAATTATTGCGACGGTAAATTAGAACACCATTGATAAACTCAAACACACACATTTAGAATTTAGCCATGTAACTTTAATACTAGGTTCCACTCGCGCTACAACCTAGCATCAAGAGGTTACACCTCGCATAGCACCTCACACTCGCGCTCTATTGGTGCTATAGCGCATTATTTATCTAGCCTCACACTCGCGCTTTATTGGCTAAATAAATCATGCACTTGTTAAATTCAAGCCATTCTCATTAGGATCAAAGCATCGCCATATAACACAATTATCCTAATGCTTCTTCATTTATATCATTTGAAATCATACTTTTCAGGGGTTAGCTACGTCAAGCATGAAATCAACTAGAATCCCTATTTCGGACTTGTCGAAAACACGTCATAGGTAATTCAAAAACATTAAGTTCAAACGAAGAAGAATCGTGTGTAAAATCATTCATCAAATGTATTCATGGTATTCAAAACGTCACAAACATGTCTAGGGGTTCATAGAACCCCAACCAATATCACTACTCACTCATGGTGAGATTACAACCCATATCAATAGTAGATGAGTAGAAAAACATAAACAAAGTTGGGTTTAGGATTCTAGAACCAATATGGAGGAATAATGATGAAGGACGATCCACGATCCGAGTTGTTGATGATGATGTAAAATTCTTGCTTCTTCTCCAAGCTTTCTTCTCTTCAAATCCCCAGAAAAATCCCAGAAAAACAACACCCGGGCCAAAAAAAACCCTAATTTCCTTTTATAGTAAGTCAGAAAAACTGCTGCTTTACGACGTCATGCGTTCGCATGGTGTAAATTCATGCGATCGCATGATGTCTAAAGGTTAAAACTTTATGCGATCTTGGCCTGAAACGTGCGCTCGCATGATAATGTCATGCGACTGGTTTGTGTCATGCGATCGCATGATCTAGATTCATGCGTTCGCATGGTCTTGGAAAGTTGATCTTCAGTTGAGCTCGCATGGTCTTTTATGCGATCGCATCAATATGTCATGCGACTGATCTGAATCATGCGATCGCATGATATGTTTGTGCGATCGCATGGTCCTTTGGTTGTGCGATCGCATTCTTTCTTCATGCGTCTGGTCGGGGTCATGCGAGCGCATGAATTGATATCATGCGAACGCATGATTTTGAGATGAATTTGTTCCGACTTCTGTTTTGCTCACTTATCGCTCGAGAAGGCTCGGTTTGCTCCGAAATCACTGTTCACTTGTGTTCTCAGCTAAATCTCTGAAATGGGCCTGAAATGAACCACAAGGCATCAAATAGCAGGTGAAATCGTAAAGGAATGACCAAAACAGTAAGCGTAAAGGTCGCCTAAAATGCATGTATTCTAGAGCTATCAAATCACCCCACACTTATCGTTTGATCGTCCCGAGCAAACTAGTCATATAAATCATCAACAATATTGCAATTTCAACTACTAGGGATCTGTCCAAAAAGAACTCCATATGGATTCTAAAGCAGGACAAAATACTAAAAAGTATAAGCTACTAATGATAAACCACTTTCGTAGGTGACACGAGTGCATTTAGCGAATGCACCAAGCCTTTAAAGCCCTAGGTTACCCTAGTGGAGGAGTTGTAGTCTCCTGAGAGTTTTCAGACACGGGAATACTCACAAATCCCACAAGGAGAACAATCATCCAATTAGGCATTTTAAGGTCACATTTTTCAAAGTACTAGGCAAGGTGTTTTTCATGAAGTTCAAAATGTATTCAACTAGATATGTGCATTTCAATCACTACATGAAACCTTTTCAAATCCTTATAGAAATTCATGCATCAAGACATTCAAGCAAATTAAAACATAGACTAATAAGTCTTTGATCAAGGATTCTAGTCGTTTTCTATATTAGTGACTTCAAGAAGACAATCTAATCGTTGCAAAGAAATCTTGTTGGATCACTCGCCAATGCTAGCAAGAAGGCTAGTCCATTGGCTTATGGGCTTTGAACTCATTCTCAAGCCTAGGACGCAAAGGTCACTTAGTCATAAGAGAAGAGGAGTTCCAACATTACATTTTTTGTATACACTTGCAAGTCATATCATGCCTAAGTATAAAAGAATACGAGGTTCGTCCCTTAGTGAATTCTTGCTAGTAAGCTTCAATGGTCTTATTGGTTTTCATGCTAGAGAATGGCGGAATAGCCGATTGTCAAGTCTAATTGAAACATTAAAGGGGGTAGAAGCCGTACTAAGCACTTTCGAGGGGGAACTTACCTTCCTAACCCTCGGCACTTAGCACATACTTCTTTAAAGTTCTTCCTAATGGTGATCAATCATAAGGAAGGGGTTTGGGGCTTATTTCACACTTTTTTTCTTTCTATTTTTTCTTTTTTTCTTTTCTTTTTTTCTTGCCCTCTTTTGACCCCACACTTAGAACTTTGACAAAGGGCTAAGTGTGAAAAATGGAGCATGACAAACCAACAAGACAAATCCACAAGACAAACAAGGTAACTAAGGTCACCTAAAGGCAGTCATGGCATGCAAGAGTTTTAAAATTATATTTTTTTCGATTTTATGCTTTCAAAGATCAACTCTTTAGTCTCAACGAGAAAAAGCTTAGAATAAATGATAAAGAAATGCTAGTAGATGCTTTGATCCTCAAGAATGAAAATCAACAATCCAATCCATTAGTCATCTAAAGGATCAATCAAGTAAAATCATGCACGACTAGTTGAATTTAAAGATGAAGTTTATCGAAATGTAGCCTTGCCTAGACTTTTTGTTTTCATTAATATTTCAAAATTTTGAATGAATTGTGCAATGGTGTAAGTGTTTTCCCTTAATCATATAAATTGATTGGATTTCACACATAAAATCACGTCAAGCAAACAACAAACATCTCATGTAGTAAAAACATGTCAAAACATAGGCCACCCCACACTTAGCAATTGCTTAGTCCCTAAGCAATGGATATAATGGAGGGCAAAGAGAGAGTTAAGAAGGACTTCTCTCGTTTGGAGGTAGCCTTTTCAACGCGAGAGATGTTGCCATGCGCGTCTAGTCCTTGGGCGACTGATCTTGCACAAAAGATTCGAATGATGATTCCCCTTTTTCTTCTATAAGACATGAAACTAAGAATGAGAGTGTTAAGCATACAAGGTAGGGGAAATCATCATCGTAAATGTATCAACATCATGCAAGTCAACTCAAAATTTCATCACAAGACCGCACTAGAAGGGCACTAGAAGGGCATGCGAACGCATGCTAGGGTTTGTGCGAACGCACAAATGTGGGCAGTGGCATGAAATAAGTGTGCGAACACATGGAATTTATTCGATCTTAACGGAGTGAAGGAAAGGCCCTTTGTGCGACTGCACGAACAATCTGTGCGAACGCACGGAGTTATAGACAGAAATTTCTAAGGCCATCTCAAATCGTACATCAACACTCATGCACAAAATTTCAACACCCCACACTTATGCCCTATCAAGACATCTAGTTAACTAAGCACATGTTAAGAAATCATCAAAAATAGGCATTCACACATGCATAGTTCATATCCTCAAATTCTTGCACGAAGTAAATAGAAATCCAATCAAAATAGATATACTTAAAGATCGGGAGGGAAAACACTCACAAGCCTAGTTTAACGTCTTGGCTAAGACGGAGTCGATTCTCCTCTTAGGAGATAAGAAGCACGCTTGAGGAGTCTTTTGCTAAGATCCCTCCTCAAGTGGGGGCCTTGTACTTGATCGTGTCAAACCACCTTCAAATCCCATTTGAATTTCCTCCCATTGAGCCTACAATGGACTTTCCTTTGGGAGCATGGCCCCTTCAAGTATGAAAATCCCTTAAAAATTAAGGGGCCATGGGAGCTTTTTCCGAATAGTCTTTGGAAATATGGCAAGAAGCTCCAAAACTTGTCTCGAGACGAAGTAGTGAAGAAAGGGTCTTCATAACTTGTCTCGAGAATAATGGGCACACCCTCCTTAAGGTTTTCAATTATTTCCTTGGGTGCCCAATTCTCAATCTCCCTCATTAAACTTTTGTTTTCTTGAATGCGAGGTGACTCTTTAGTCTCTTCCATGAAAACCTCAACAAAGTCTCTATACCCTTGAAGACTCTTAGTCTCTATACGCTCTTCCTTTAATCCATCATCCACAAGAATTTGGGATTCACATTCAAGCTCGCAAGTGCCGGGAGGAAGAAATTCTTCTTCATTGACCAAGGATGTTTCTTCTATGCATGAGGCATCGTCATTGAAGAATTCCTCATCGGAGAGCGTCAAATGGATGTCGAGCTCTTGTGTGTTCTCGTCTAAATGATCTTGAGATGTGCTAGTGGTGAAGGATGCTTCACTTTTGCATTCCATCTCTTCTTCATCACATGACTCACCATCCATTTGGTTGTAACGAATTACGGAGCCGACTCTCCAAAATTTATCCTCCATTTCTTGATCCCATTCTTCCCTTGAGACATTAGATTCAAGGACTATTTCTTCGGGTACCTCCTCTCCCTCATCCAAGTTTTCGTTTTCCATTGATTGTTGCCCCAATTCGCCTTCCAAAACTTGGTGTTGAGCATCCATCTCCCTCAATTTAGCATATTCTCTTTTTAACTCATGGTTTTGAGCCTCCAATATTTTCAATTGAGCGTCCATCTTCTCTTGGTTTGCTTGGTTTTCTAGGTATGTGGCAAGCATGGCTTCAAAACCGGAGGGCTCATTCGATGGCTGAGGGGGTTGAGGGTATGGAGGGTAGGAGCCTTCAATATCAAAACATTGACTATCATTCCAATTTTGAGCGTGGGTATGTGATGGATTCCAAGAGTCTTCCCAATAGCCGTTTGGTTGCTCCTCTTCTTGGTCATCCCCATCCAAATTATAACGATTAGTTTGATAGTCATGGTCTTGGTAATTCCAATATTGTTGCTCCTCCTCTTGATAATATCCCTCATTGGAAAAGACTTGTCGGCTTTGATTGTTCATCCAATAGTCTTCACAATGGGCATTCGGTTGATCATCTTCATAATAGTCTTCATTGTCTTCACACTTCTTTTTGTCAACCCAAGCCTTAACCATACTCATCATGCTATCCATTTTCTCTTTCAGATTACTAATTTGATCTTTCATTTCAGAATTTGAGGAGAAATCCTCTTCATAATAATCTTCATCGCGCATGACTTGTTGGTTATATTGATCCATCCTCGCAAAACAAGATAAACGAAGTTAGTAAGGGAATATGAGAGAAAAAGAAGAATATACAAGCATAAGAGAAAGAAAAATATTTACAAGAATAAAATAACTAGATAAAATCTACTAGCACAATAGTTAATTAACCTATCCCCGGCAACGGCGCCATTTGATCGTTTGTAATTCAGTGTAAATATTCAATAAGAATTATCAAATACTTATGCCAAACACGGCTAATCAAAACATTTATATTTTGACTTGGGAAACCCAAGGTCGTACCCAAAAGATAGGTGATTAAACTAATTAGTGCTACGATTAAATCTAGAGTGTCTAATGGTTTGGGGGGGGTTTAATGCCTCGAAAGAGGTTGATAGCAAAATGATTTACTATCCAAAAGGAGGTTATAGCAATGAAATAGGTAGACAAACAATCAAAAATGACTAGGGTTCTAATTCCCTCCTAGACAATTATTGCGACGGTAAATTAGAACACCATTGATAAACTCAAACACACACATTTAGAATTTAGCCATGTAACTTTAATACTAGGTTCCACTCGCGCTACAACCTAGCATCAAGAGGTTACACCTCGCATAGCACCTCACACTCGCGCTCTATTGGTGCTATAGCGCATTATTTATCTAGCCTCACACTCGCGCTTTATTGGCTAAATAAATCATGCACTTGTTAAATTCAAGCCATTCTCATTAGGATCAAAGCATCGCCATATAACACAATTATCCTAATGCTTCTTCATTTATATCATTTGAAATCATACTTTTCAGGGGTTAGCTACGTCAAGCATGAAATCAACTAGAATCCCTATTTCGAACTTGTCGAAAACACGTCATAGGTAATTCAAAAACATTAAGTTCAAACGAAGAAGAATCGTGTGTAAAATCATTCATCAAATGTATTCATGGTATTCAAAACGTCACAAACATGTCTAGGGGTTCATAGAACCCCAACCAATATCACTACTCACTCATGGTGAGATTACAACCCATATCAATAGTAGATGAGTAGAAAAACATAAACAAAGTTGGGTTTAGGATTCTAGAACCAATATGGAGGAATAATGATGAAGGACGATCCACGATCCGAGTTGTTGATGATGATGTAAAATTCTTGCTTCTTCTCCAAGCTTTCTTCTCTTCAAATCCCCAGAAAAATCCCAGAAAAACAACACACGGGCCAAAAAAAACCCTAATTTCCTTTTATAGTAAGTCAGAAAAACTGCTGCTTTACGACGTCATGCGTTCGCATGGTGTAAATTCATGCGATCGCATGATGTCTAAAGGTTGAAACTTTATGCGATCTTGGCCTGAAACGTGCGCTCGCATGATAATGTCATGCGACTGGTTTGTGTCATGCGATCGCATGATCTGGATTCATGCGTTCGCATGGTCTTGGAAAGTTGATCTTCAGTTGAGCTCGCATGGTCTTTTATGCGATCGCATCAATATGTCATGCGACTGATCTGAATCATGCGATCGCATGATATGTTTGTGCGATCGCATGGTCCTTTGGTTGTGCGATCGCATTCTTTCTTCATGCGTCTGGTCGGGGTCATGCGAGCGCATGAATTGATATCATGCGAACGCATGATTTTGAGATGAATTTGTTCCGACTTCTGTTTTGCTCACTTATCGCTCGAGAAGGCTCGGTTTGCTCCGAAATCACTATTCACTTGTGTTCTCAGCTAAATCTCTGAAATGGGCCTGAAATGAACCACAAGGCATCAAATAGCAGGTGAAATCGTAAAGGAATGACCGAAACAGTAAGCGTAAAGGTCGCCTAAAATGCATGTATTCTAGAGCTATCACGTTTCCAGAGCAGATCTTCAGTCTTCACTTCTGGTTCCGCTGATCATACTACCACCTTTAGCCACCAGTTGCTCCGCCGTCCGTCGTCTGAATTTGTCCAGTCTCCGTCCGGTTGCACTCATGACATGTCTGACTCACATTTCACAATTTCATTTAATATATCAAATTCTATTGAATATAGAAGTGAATAAATATTTTAAATAAGATATCTAAGAATAAATTTGATATTCTGTATCGAAATCGTCACTTGGTGTAGTATATAATCATGTAACTTGGAACAGGTGAAAAAAAGAAAGAAATGTGAACTTGTCAATTAAAACTGATTTGAAACTGACGAAGTATTAAATTTGCCCTAAAAACGTGGTTCGTAAGCATTTAATTGTTAATGTATGAAAATTGACAGCTACATGTAACCACTTTCCATAAATAAATAAAATATCAATGTCGACACTTCCAAGAAAATTTACTTTGAGCAGAAAACTATGGAGGATATTTTATAGTGTTCGATTCGATTGATATAAGAATGAGAATGAGGGGAGCACTCGGTTGAGGTAGTGTTGATAGAATGAGGTACGTGAGGTACGATCTGAGCCACTAATTTTGATGAAGTGGCAGGGAATAATGCATGAATAGTTTTTTGCTTTTAGTAGTGGGACACGTGGCAAGCCCATAAAACACGAAGAGGTTAAATGTGTGACTCAGATCGTGTCTCACTGCCTCATTCTAATGAGCACATTTTCCACTAAAAATATGTTCATATTTTCTAGTCAACTTGTTGCATTGTTAATGCAACATTGATTAAAATGTAATCATAATCACACATTCACACATTCACACATTCACACTAGCACATTTGTCTTACTTATGGAGTATATTATAACGGAAAAAGATCATGTGGAAAGAGTTTTTTTAATACAAACAAATCACGTCATTTGATTTGATGATTTAGATGGGTAAGATTAAATTCTTAAATTTTGATGTATTTTCTTGGTGACGAATTATATGAAAACGTGACGAACTATGTCATACTTTTGTTTTTTCGGCGACGAATTATAGGTCATTTTTTACGAATTTTGTCGTTTGCACCTGATCTTAACCCATATTATAACTACACCAAGTGACTCAAATTCAAATCCGGATGATATATTTTACGTAATTGTGGTTCAAATAGACTAGAAATATATATACTCGATATATCTTGTATGCAATGTATTGATTGATATGTCTTATATAAAATATAAAGTCACTATAAAAAAAATCAACAGGCCACACCACATGACATAACATTTTACAATAAAACCACTAAAAACAATACGCAGCTTGTCTCGTTTGGACAGCAACATGTACTAGTTGCAATTTATTATGATTAGCTTCTCAATTATATAACCTACGCCCTTGCATCTCTTCAAAGCTCCCTTTTTTTTCCTTTCCTTCCTTCCAACCTTATTCAATTCTCTTATTACCATCTCCTTCTCCCAATTCTTAATTAGATCCAGTTTCTTAGCCCTAATGGCCCCGGGCATATTCTTCTACGCCGAATGCGACGATTGCAGCGTTCTCGCGTCGAAATCGCCTAGCCGGGAGTCTTGTTTCATGTGTGAGAAGCCGCTAGGCTGCAGCTCAGACATATTCATGTATAGGTTAGTAGTGTTAACTTAATTTTACAAAATTAAATTATATTGTTCAGTTCAATTCAATTCAGCTGACTTAGACATAAATGATTGGTTGCAGAGGAAATACGCCGTTTTGTAGTATGGAGTGCAGACACGAACAAATAGAAATGGACAACGCGGAGGAGAGGAGGAAGAGGAAACGATCAGCTCACCGGATCAAATCAGAATCGGCTAGATCAACGGTGCGGATGGACACAATTCAAGTGGCCTGATTCAATATATATATCGTCGATGGGTAAGAGCATTGTGGATGATCATGGTATATGTAAATCTGGTTGCAAAGCAAAGCTTGTTTTGCTTCAAGTTATAATCTGGAAATCCAAAAATTTTGTTGTTTTGATTTTTTTAATGTCTCATTATTGTTAGTTCATAGGAGATCCTGATAAGTGATGTAATTTTAGCTGTAATGTAATAAGAAAATTATAAAAAGTTTATCGTATTGAATTGTTTTCGGAACCGATAAACTGTCAAAACCAAAAAGTTCAGAACGGGTGATAGAATGGTTAATTGCTGCTATTGACAGAAACAGGGAAAAAGAAATGACTGACCTTTTGAATTTCACAAAGGAAAGCATTGAATGATTTTTTTTTTTTGGTGCAGGAGGGAATTAGGTGCCAAAAAGGAGAAGCTTTACATAAAAAATGCAAAAAAAAGAAAGTTCTTCCATAAAAGGGCTGTCTGATATGATAACATTGATGCTTTTTATATATAATTTTCAACTTATGAATCCATAAAAGTGTGTGTATAACAAAGCTGATGCAACTGAGTTTTCTTTGGTGCCCACAACTTACAAGCAACGTGAATATTGTTTGCATAATTCTTCCGCATCTCAACGGTAGTCGGTTAACAAAGAACTCTGTGGACACAGTATATTTTCAATTCAAAAAAATATTGCGACTAGAGTTCGAATAATAAGTGAATCAACTATCTATGCATAATATCTCTACACATGATTAAGTAATTCCAAGTGTGATCTTTAAACCTAAATCCTAAAACAGCCTATATATACAGTATAAGCATTGGAATATGAAAACACGGTAACACGAATAGTCCCCAAAACAATCTACAGACAGATCAGGAGGCAACAAAATAATTCATAAGCAAATTGTACTCTAACTAATACCCACAGAAATCCACAAAACACAAGATTTCTATGCCCAGCAATATCAATTCGTCCAGTGTATGTAAACCCGATTCAAGTGAAACACAAGATTTCTATGCCCAGCCATATCAATCCACAAACAAATTCGATTCAATTACCACAAACAGTAGTCACGCAACGGACAAACCCGATTCAAGTGAAACACAAGATTTCTATGTCCAGCCATATCAATCCACAAACAAATTCGATTCAATTACCACAAACAGTAGTCACGCAACGGAGACAAGGCGACTAACGGGAGTACCGGTTACGCGTACCTTCGAGGAGTGAGCAATAGTGAGGGACGGTGAGTGGCAAAAGAACGGCGACGGAGGCAAGATGTGCGGCCGAGGGCGACGATGACGACGTCGAGGAAAGACAACAACGGACTGACGGAGTGCGTCGAGAAACCTAAGTCGGCGGAGGAGCGAGCATGCGGACTGACGAAATTTCAAATAAAACCTAAGTTGTTTTTATCTCACTTTATGCATCAGTTAAGAAACAACCGTTGCTTAATCGGACACCATATGCATCGGTTCATTTTAAACTGTTGCATAAAAGACACGTTATGCATCGGTTTTACCTGAACCGTTGCATAAGGTCCCAATATGCATCGGTTCAGTAAATACCGATACATAATGTGTCTTTTATGTAGCGGTTCCTTTAAAAATCGATGCATAAAGAGAAACCGATACCTAGTATAATTTTTGAACCGATGCATAATGTCCTATCTGTAGTAGTGAGAGCACATTGATCCATTGTTAAAATGTGCCAACTTCTTTGCAAGCAATTGTCTCTGCTGACTGCTAGCATTAGAACAAGCATCTCTGCTATCAATTCTTGTCACACGTATTACTGACTTGAGATTGACACTAAATCCTGTTTCTGTGGCTAAATGGAAAGTAATTTATTTGAAAGCATTTTTGCATAATCAAGGGTTATTTTAATATTTTCTTTTTGAAAAACTATGGTATCAAGATTTTAGAATTTTTTTTGGGGATCAAAGTTCAACTTTTATTAAAACGAGAACAAACTGCCCCGAAGGGACAGAAGTCCTAAAAAGGGCACGACCAAACAGAAACTGTTCTGGTCGGACCGACCGCAGTGGCCGACACTACAAATACGGGTTACGCACCGTCGTGCCCTTTGATACAAAGCATGAGAGAAGCTCCTGAAACTACAAGACTAAAAGCTAAAAAACTCGGACCGATAAGCGGCCGAGATAAAGAGCTCAGACCGGAAACCCGGCTGAGAGAACTAAGTTAAACTAAACTAAACTACATAAAAACTAACCTAATCTACACTAAAACTACAAGCTAAACTAAAACCAGCAACAACCGGCCAAAAAACCACCACCACAACCGGCGCAGGGAGCATCCGAGGAGACCACAAGCCGACCACCCCTCCACCAAACCATCAGCCACCACAACATCGTCATCGTCTACCCACCAACAAACAAGCCGACGCCATCAGCGACTCCACTCCAATCGCACGACACCATCACCAAGCCGAGCCGACGCCGACCGCCCCTTCCACTGCAAACGACGCCAACGAAGCGTGACCAAGAGAGACCGATGGAGGAGCGACATACCGACATCAGAAAAACAACCCAAAAAGATGCCTCCATCCGTTCCTCGACCCCCGCCGGCGGTGGACCTGAACAGCTCTCCCAAGTTTTCTTCGAGTCTTCTACAAGCTTCTTCGAGTCTTGTTTTATGTTTTTCCCCAGTTTTTTCAAGATTTTAGAATTTTGATCATTCTTATTAGGAGATTTTTTTGTGGTTAAGGAAAGAAATTTATGAGGGTTGAGATCCAGTCAGAAGTGGGTTTTTGGTGAGAAATAAGAATTAATTTCAACCCTACATCTAATCAAATCTATGGCTGATTTTAAACCATATTTTCGTAATAATTCGTAATTAATAACCGATTAATATCAATCTTAAGAATAAATTTGGCAAACTAAATATAAATCTTCAACCGAACCCATAGATCAGATCGCGTTATGCATTCTGCGATTTTGAACTCGACTACTCTTGGACGAACGACGGACGACTCTCAGAGAGCATCGATGTCGGTAAATACGCACAGTAACGATGGACGACTCTCGGCGACGGACGACTACTCTCGGACGGACGATTCTCGAACATCGATGTCGGAAAACGCACAATGACGATGGCAACGACCCACAGGTAAGCCATGTTTACGGTATGTAATGTTACAATTTTTTGGGTTACACGCTAATCGACTCAATGGATTTGGATGGAGACACAATTTTTTGCGTACTTCAAAAACTCACGCTTTATATTGGCTGTAGACACATTGGTATAATTTGGTAGTAATTGATCATATTACGTACATTTCCTTTCATAATTCGTACCCGAAAGTAAATGTAAAATTTGTACGGTACTGGTTATAATTCGTAGCTTATGATTCATAATTGGTAGTAATCATATTGGTATAAATTGGTAGTAATTGATCATAAATCATAATACGTACCTTTCCCTTCATAATCCGTAGCAGAAATGTAAAATTTGTCTAGTTACCTATGAACGTGCTCGAGGATGATGAGCGTTGGTCCAAGAGGGATGTTTACATCTTTGAGAGCACTGAAGAATAAAACAGGATAGATTGATCAGTTTATGATGTCCTTTTACTACACAAGAACATAAATAGTAAAAGGTAATGGTATGTTTGAGTTATTGCATGTCGCTGAGCAGAGGCAAAGTGATGTCAGTTAACAAGCCTTTCTTGAAGTTCTTCTCATATTGCTGTAAGCCAAGACTTGATAACATGCTCCCAGTCATATCGGTAG
Source organism: Rhodiola kirilowii (assembly GCA_033675215.1). NCBI lineage: Eukaryota > Viridiplantae > Streptophyta > Magnoliopsida > Saxifragales > Crassulaceae > Rhodiola > Rhodiola kirilowii. The sequence goes on from CM066200.1 coordinate 10,440,213, forward strand.
TAGTCATATTGGTATAAATTGGTAGTAATTGATCATAATACGTACATTTCCCTTTATAATTCGTAGCCGGAAGGATATGTAAAATTTGTTATGCATGTATTTATAATACGTAGTAACTGTACTAAAATGCGTAGTGACTAGGCTGTTTGCATTTAGTGTGACATGTTCTGCTCCTCGTTAAATTTGGATTCTCTCATTTTGTCCCAGAGGTAACATACTTAGCGTGACATTTTTTGCTTACAGTGACCGACTACTTCTCTTATATTTCATGGGAACTTTTCTTACAGGCGGAATCTGCATGGGTGAGGGCCAACCGTTTGAAGAATGTCGCACAAGCTCAAGATGCATGCTCCAAACAGCTTTTAAGCATAGTTTCTGGTGAAAGAAAAAAGTTCCACAAAATACACAAGGATGACTAAATCTATTGCAAGGAGAGTGACCTACTATGAATAAAGGCATTAGTTGAGGTCTCATCATCTCTATGTACACGTAGTTTCTAGTATCAGAATTTGTGTGTTTTGTCAAGTCTATGTTCATATGGTTTGTATAGGTTTCTGCTGATTTCCACTTTATAACGAACACTTGTGTTTAAATAAGCACGATTTCCTTATAATAATAAAGCCAATTCTGTTTGATTTATTATAGAATTTATCAAATCAAATTCCAGCCCTAGCATCCACTTGGATGTCATTACAGAACTTGCTGTAGTTGATAATGAGTAGGATCATTCGATTCAGGGCACCCAGTCCATCTGTTCGTTACCCATTATATGGGTTGTACTATGAATATTAGGACTTGGTCTTATTTGATACGAATTTTGCCTGTTATTCTACGCATTATAAAATCAGAAAGTTACATATTTCAACTAGAAAGATACGTATTTTAACTAGAAAGTCACGTATTTTAACTAGAAAGTTACGTATTTTTACTAGAAAGCTACGAATTTTAAATAATTACACATTTACACTCACATAAACTCATTATCATCTACATATCTCATTCCTTTATTTTTTATGCTCTGTATACTATGTTTTTAAATCAATGGATTCCTCCTCATTGTTTCTCCATTATATTTTCTTTTTTTTTTTGAGTTCAAAATTTCAGATGAATAGAAAGAGTGAGTTGTTCATATAGAATTCAAGGATATTAGTAGTGTAAATTGAAATCTAAAATAGAATCTCTTCCAAATTGCACACTTCATCAGCGAAAAGCATCCATTGAGCAGTTACAACAATCCAACAACAGTGTTGAAATTCTGCATCTTTCTAAATGAGTAGCTTCTCAATGGCATTCTTCAGTGTTTGTATTTGAGATTTCAGTTGACTTCCTTCATTGCTTGTGGCTGAACAAGCAATGACAGGCCGTGTGACACCGCAGGCTCGCCACAGTGCTTGTTTCGAGGGAACAAACACATACGAAACATTCTTGTCCTCAGCAAGCAGTGGAAGATGGAGTAGGATCTCTAAGGGCTCCGTGTCAGCAGCCATCACCACGAACTCAGAAATTCCTATATTCAGTGTCTTAGTTGCTTCATTAGCACCCTTCTTGAGTTGTTTGTAATTAGCAGCCAGTTGAACCAGATCGAGTATGGTTATGGTCAGCTTCACCTGTTCCTCCTCCTCTTCATCACCATCTCCTCACCCCTCCTTCTCCAGATCCATGCCAGAAAAATCGATTTCATCAGCAAGATCCCCACCAGGCGACTTGGAACGATCAAGAATTTGAACAAACAGAGCAATTGCCGCAGCCGCAACCGGAGTTTGTGCGCCAAAACCAAGACGGTCACGGCCTGTACAAAAATATCCACAACTCTGAAAAATAATCCGACATTGTCGAACCAGAGCATTGCGATGATCAGTCCCAAACCAATAGCATCGGAAAACATGATTTCAGCGACGAGTTGATTGTTCGATTCAACGTGGACATGCCGCCGTCAAGAGACAGAGGTTAAGCGGGTCGAGTTTGGGGAGGAAGGGGATGAGGTAGCGACGGAGGGAGATGAGGAAGAGAGTTGCGGCGGCGGAGGGAGAAGTAGACGGCGAATGGGTCGAGTTTGGTTGTCGATGTGCAGTTTTGGATAAGTCAATTTACTAATTTAACCTTTAAACGTAATTAAGATATGATTATGAATAAATATTTCTGTTAATTAATAACTATTGTAATCTAATGACTGAAATTAATTCTTATTCCTCACGAAAAAACAACTTCTCATATGATCTCAATCCAATTTATAAAGAGAAAAAAGATTTAAGGTAAAGAAAACATTTTTGAAAAGACCTTCCAATTTTTATCATTCATTCTCATTCTCGTTCTCTCTTTTGAGTGTTTCACCCTTATACGTTCACCACTATAAATACTAATTTTCCACCCCAATAAAGGGATATGAACAATTTCTTTGGATGGCTATGATTGTTTTTTTGATAAGTGGATGGCTATGATTAGTGTAACTAAATTGATATCACCCTCCTCATATCTCTGGAAATTCTGGAAAATATTTTCGTATTTCCTTCTTGAACATCATCATGGATAATCTAATAACTAGGGTTTATACTAGGCATTAATTGTTTGGCTTATCGCAACATTGATCGGTATCAATTTTCTATCAAAATTCAATTCCGAGAATGTATATCTCAAACAGAAAAGTTTAAAAACAACTCCTTTCACTCGAACCATGCAAATTGAAAGTAAAATTTCAATTAAATAGCTAGAATTATTAAACAACGAATATGAATAAAAAATGGTTCCGAATTCAAATAAATAAATGTGTAATGTTGTAATATAATGGAGAAGAACAAGAATATGAGAGACAAGTGTAAGAGGAGAATTGTATTTCTTCTTATTCATCCTTCTTAACATAGACACCTATTTATAGGATTACATGAGATAGATGAAAGGGCATGACCCTACATAAATAACAAGGGGTATTATGAAGTGATCTAAATGAGCCTAACCAAAGGTTAGACAACCAAAGGTTAAGTGGACATTCATATTTCCATAATATCATAACACTCCCCCTTGAATGTACACTTCTTATTCGGTGAACTGCCTCGTTAAAACCTTGACCTGAAAAAACCCAAGAAGGGATAAAACCAAGTTAAGGAAAAAGAGTACAGTTATAAAACTCCCCCTCAAACCGACAAGTCTTTAAGACTGCACATCTCAATGTCATTTACAAGTTTCTCAAAAACTCGTGTCGGTAATGACTTACTGAACAAGTCTGCCAAATTTTTACTGGATTATATATCACTTGTTCCACGTAAATAACGTAGGATGTGCTTAACACCGCTCCAATGTCTTTTAGTAGGTGATGAACTATATCTTGCAAGTAAATTAACTGCAAATGATATGTCTGGTCGGGTATTATTGGCTAGATACATTAACGCTCCAATTGCACTAAGATAAGGTACTTCTGGACCTAAAATCTCTTCATCGTTTGACCGGGGACGAAAAGGGTCCTTTTCAATGCTGAGTGATCTTACTACCATCGGTGTACTTAATGGATGCGCTTTATCCATATTAAAGCGCTTTAAAACCTTCTCGGTGTAATTTGATTGGTGGATAAAGATTCCATTAGTTGTATGCTCGAACTGCAGGCCGAGACAAAACTTAGTAGTTCCTAGATCTTTCATTTCAAATTCCCTTTTCAAATAGTTTGCTGCCAATTGGATCTCTTCTGGAGTTCCAATTATATTTAAATCATCGACGTACACTGCAATGATTACATACCCCGATTCTGTGCGTTTTATAAAAACACATGGACATATTTGGTTATTAATAAACCCTTGTGCTAGTAAATATTCGCTGAGGCGATTATACCACATTCGACCAGATTGTTTCAGCCCATACAATGATCGTTTCAATTTGATGGAGTACATATGACGAGGATTTGCATGTAATGCTTCAGGCATTTTTAATCCTTCTGGGATTTTCATGTATATATCTTTATCTAATGACCCATATAGGTATGCAGTTACCACATCCATGAGTTGCATTTTGAGTCGTTCAACAACGGCCAAAGCAACTAGAAACCTTAGAGTTGTTGCATCCACTACAGGTGAATATGTTTCCAAATAGTCAACTCCAGGTTTCTGTGAAAAGCCTTGTGCAACCAGTCTAGCTTTGTATCTTACAATTTCATTACGCTCATTACGTTTTCGTATGAACACCCACTTATAGCCGACTGGTTTCACACCTTCCGGTGTTGGAGCTACAGGTCCAAAAACACCACGTTTATTTAAAGAGTTCAACTCTGCTTGAATTGCTTCTTTCCAGCTCTCCCAATCATCTCGATGTCGACATTCATATATGGTTTGGGGATCATTGTCATCTTCTCCAATGACCTCTAGGGCAACTGAATAAGCAAAGATTTCATTGAGATTTACCTCATCTCGATACCAACCCACACTAGTGTTAGCATAATTGATTGACATTTCAAAATTGTCATCAATATCTTTGTCTTTATTTTCTGTTTCCTTAGGTAAAGATTCTTCAAGAGTCCTTACATTATTAATGTTCGTATTTGACATCTCGACATCCGTTTTACATCTTGCGTGTTCTTTCCTCTTCCGGGGAACTATATCCTTAGACCCTAATGGTCTCCCACGCTTTCGATGTACTTGAGAATCACTTGCAATGTTTGTGTTTGGAGTTACTACAGGAATCTCCAAATGAGCTGGTGTATTTTCAGCAGGTATATGTGACTTCGTCACTTTCTTGGCATCAGTAAACGCATCGGGTAGCCTATTTGCTACATTTTGCAAGTGTATGATCCGTTGAACTTCAAGTTCACTTTCATTTGTTCTCGGATCTAAGAACGACATAGAAGGTGTATTCCACACAACCTCCTTATGAATCTCCTTTTCTTCTCCTCCTAAAATTGAGAATTTTGATTCATCAAAATGACAATCAGAATATCGAGCTCGAAATACATCACCAGTTAATGGCTCTAGATATTTGATAAATGATGGGGACTCAAACCCCACATATATTCCCAACCTCCTTTGTGGCCCCATTTTGGTTCGTTGTGGAGGAGAAATAGGGACATACACCGCACAACCAAAAAATTTCAAATATGAGATATCAGATTCTCTTCCAGAGATAAATTGCAAAGGAGAATACTTATTATAAGCGGTCGGTCGAAGTCTTATCAAAGCTTCTGCATGCAAAATTGCATGTCCCCAAGCAGAGGCGGGTAATTTTAACTTCATTAGCAATGGTCTTGCTATTAATTGCAACCGCTTTATCACCGACTCTGCTAGGCCGTTTTGTGTATGAACATGAGCTACTGGATGTTCAACCACTATACCAATTGATGTACAATAGTCGTTGAATGACTTTGATGTAAATTCTCCTGCATTATCTAGCCTGATTCTTTTGATTGGTTGATCAGGATAATGAGCCCTTAACTTGATTATTTGGGCTAAAAGCCTTGCGAATGCAACATTTCGCGTTGAGATTAGGCTTACATGTGACCAACGTGTTGAAGCATCTATCAACACCATAAAATATCTGAATGGTCCACATGGCGGTGCTATTGGTCCACATATGTCACCTTGAATTCTTTCAAGAAACATAGGAGATTCCGCGTTTACTTTTGTTACAGACGGCCTTGTTATAAATTTGCCAAGTGAACAAGCCGTGCATGTCAAGTCACCCATTGGGAGGATCTGCAGGTCCTTAAGTGGGTGTCCGTGTGAACTTTCAATGATTCTCCGGATCATTGTTTCACCAGGGTGACCGAGTCTATCATGCCACAAAGAAAATAATTCCTTGTCAACTAACTTCATGTTAGTAACTTTATACACTTCAATGGGGTAGATTTGCGTGCCATATAAACCAGACGCATGTGCTCTCATTTTCTCTAAGACTTGCTTCTGGCCAATCTTATAAGATACAAGAAGTAGGTACTCAATACCATCTTCACACATGGTTTCAACATGAAAATCATTTCTTCGAATATCTTTGAAACTGAGTAAGTTTCTTTGTGATTCACCGGAATACAATGCATCATTGATATTTATTCTCGTTCCTTCGGGTAACAAGATAGAAGCTCTTCCGGAGTCTTCTATAATACTACTCATTCCAGAGATACTATTTAAACTTCGGGTTTTTCAATAAAGTATGAGTAGTGGCACTATCAACGAGATATAAATCTCCACCATTGATAATTCCGTTAGAACATGTACTACTGCTGGAGTACAAGATTGATTCATTCTATAAAGAAATATAAACAAAATATATAATCAGTTGAAATATAATTTAACTCATGACAAATTCGTAATAAATAAAATAACTTCAGGTACGGAAATTAGATCTATATCGTCATTAACACTGAATTTAAAAAGTAACTACGAACATGAAAAATAATCATGTTTCCATGTACTACTGCTGGAGTACAAGGTTGATAACATGAGAGACGAATAATCTTTTCTCTAATTTATCTCCGTCTTCATTAGTCTCTTCACATAGTCTCAAGATTGAAACAATACAATATAGTTCAAAATTATAATATGAGACCTAATTAAAAACTCATATCCTCAAGTGCATCATTCACATATTGCACGAGGTACAATGACCGTCCTCTAATGATTAAAATAATCATTTAAGCTCTTCCAGAATATGAGGGGTCATTGACTGTAAAGTTTTTAGTTTCGGGCTCTCGTGAAGATGATGACGAAGTAAGCACAATCCTGCTGGGATGTGGTGGAGTTTTCATTCTTTTACAGAATCTCTCAAGTTGTTACATGCTAAAATGAGTTCAACATCAGTTTACCCATGTAAAACAGTTTCTTCCGGAAACATTATGGTAGTAAACTAAAGTCTTGCGACGTAGACATGTATATAATAGTTAAAGCATGAAATTAAAACAACTAAATCACTAGGTATTGATCATACACATCCAACATATTTGATGAGAAATTTCATGGATCTATCACTTACAACGGGAAGTGATCTTATAATCATCTACTTCGGGAGAGATATGATCTAAATAAAAACAATTTCTTGGACCATTATTTTTCTTTCACTTACAAGAAAGGAAAATGGTAAATTACTCTCTTCTAGGAGTAAAATATATTTTACACCTATTCATCCTCTTCGGGGGACAATTTTAACTATCTCATTAGGATAAATATATATATATGATGTACAGTGTGTTTACCCACTTCAGGGGATTAAGTGTGTATGATCTATATGAATCCGCTCCAGGGGATTATATATACGAAATATGATCAATAAATAAATAAAATAGAATTTTATCACTTACAACATGAAGTAATTTTATCTAGATTATAATCATCTACTACAGGAGATGATATAATCACACTACAAAATATATGCTTGATGTTTTATCACTTACTACAAGAAGTGAATCTTACTCTCTTCAAGGAGTGAAATGAAACATCCTCTTCGGGGGATGGAGATAAAGAAGAATAATAATATTCATATATCCACTTCCGGTGATATATGTATATGATCCACTTCGAGGGAATCGACAACATGTACTATACATGTATCCACTTCGGGTGATACATGTATATGATTATATTCTACTCCATAACAAAATCAAAGCATATATTATACATGTATCTACTTCAGGAGAAAATGTATATGATTCCTCTTCGGGGGAATAAAATAAAACATAAACTATTCATGTATCCACTTCAAGTGATACATGTATGTGATTCCACTTCGGGGGAATAAAATAAAAACATAAACTATACATGTATCCACTTCAAGTGATACATGTATATGATTCCACTTCGGGTGAATCAAAAACATATACTACACATTCATACATCATGTGAATATAGAACCAATTACATGAATAAGAATATTGAGTTTTCGAATGCTAGGCTATTTTGAGAACCTCTACAAAGAGGACTCATGGTTGCCATCATCGCATTGTGAACAAGAATCGAATAGAGGATCAGAGAGGGATGATCACTACCTTTGAGCAACTCGTGCTGATAACGAATGTCTTTCCATAATATCATAACATGTAATCTTTTATTGAATGTTTTTTAACTTTAAACTTTTTACTAGCGCCGTAGCTCTGATAGCCTAAGTCAGCATCCGTCCCTATCTTCAAGTTTATGTTGTCGTCGTCGCCATAAATAGTACACTTGACATGGTGACCGGACGGAGGACGTCAAGCGACGACTTGGCGGATTAATTTTGCGACGAGTAATACCATGAGTGTGAAAAAACACCGAAACAACTACGATCGTACGACGACATGAAAATACTGATTCCTTGTTAAAAGTCATGAGAAATTTACGAGGAAAGGCGGATCTGAAAGGGTTTCACTGGCTGAGATCCGAAGCGACTCGCGACGAAAGTGGCTGAGACACCAAGATAGACGGCCAGGACAATAACATACAATAGTCCTCTGAGATGAAAGTGACTCCGAGAGTTGCAACCGCGAGAGCGCAGCAGCAGGATTGAAGAACAGCGCAGCAACAATAAGAAATAAGGAAAGTAGGCCGTATATGTTTATTCAAATTTTAACAATAAACATATCAGAATATGCTCGACTAACACAAAATTGGGGGCTCTGATACTAATTGTTAGATGAACTTCATACCCAGGATCGTAATACCTCATATCTGTTAATACAACAGTAAATTTTTGACCTGATTCCATCGTTCTTCACTTGAATTCTTCTCGGGAACACTATAGTGGTACTTCCAGTTTCTTCGTATGATCTTACGTCAGTGATTATTTGAGAGAGAATAAAACTGAGATCGGTACGTGAAACTGAGGACCACTACCCATCTTATAGCAGTGTACATAACAACTATAAGTTTTCATAATTACAAATCATTCTCCTCAAAAGAAGCGTATTTATGAACTGGTATATATACATATGATTACATTAATATTTAAATACTTTAAAGTCAAACATATAATAGATCGCTTTAGTATTGACTTATAACTTATAATAGTATACACATCTCAACTTAATTATATTATGATCGAATATATTAGATTATACAAAATAATCTAACAGACTACATATAATCATTAAGAGGTGATAGTCATATTTTCTCGATATTGCATAGAGGTACTTCAAATACTCCGCCCGGTAAAAAATAGACAATGGCATTAGCAGGGTGGAAAATCTTATAGCGGACATAATTGCGAAACGTGAATATTATTCGCATAATTCTTCCTTTCACATTATATGAGAACGAAGAAAGCAATAAATCAAAAAAATTAGCTACAAGGATATAAGGTTTAAGAAACATCACAAAACACTGATGGTTACACAGGCTGTTTTAGTGTTTATGCTTGAAGAGCACACTGATCCTTTAGGGCTGATATGTTGCCGTTTGTCTGGACTGCATTGCTGATGAAGATCACACCTCTTTCTTTTTGCAGAACGGTAACCATCGGGAAAAACATAGCCAGGGATTTGCTTTCTTCGAACATGCGAAATGTATATATCCATACCAGGCTTCCAGAACAAGTACATGTAAACAGATAATCTAAATTCATCCACTGTTCCCCTAATGTCAAATGGTTGCTGTTGCTGCTGGCCTTCTTCAATTGCATCTGCATCCCCTTCCTTATTCCTCCGGAGTCCCATAAAGAAAGCAGTATGTGAACAGCGCTTTGATGTATCAACATATTCATGTGGATACGGATGACACTGTAGCTTTCCATAAGTATCACGCTCTATCATCAAAGTCAACTGTCTTAGTCTGGACTCGACCCAACCTTTCCAAGCGCGCAAGTCATCGATATCAGCTGCCACAACATCCACCTGAAGGTAATTCTTATAGCTTTCGAAAAACGCGTATGGCTCGAAGAGTAAATCCCAATTTGATTTATTCAGCTCTATTTCCTCACATATCTTGTTTCCTAACTGAAACTGTTCTGCCATGACCTTCAATGTACTCGTCGAGACATTATAGCTAGAATTCATGCACGGATAAGCCGGTGTTATGATCGGCATGCGATGAGTTCTGTCCTTGGGGTTCTTCCGAGGATCCCATACAGTGAAACCAAGTTTGTCTTCCTCTATTTCACACAGCATAACGGGATTAGGCCAGCGCCATTGAGTGTACACCCTAAAAAAGCGGGAAACTAGCATGCTCGGTACTGCATTCGGGTATAGCTGACAGACTCTAGCGACTAGAAGCGCCCAATTCACTCCACCGAGAAATCCAGTCACATTAGAATACACACCACGTCTTTTCGCCCAATATTTCAGACACCGGAGAGTCGTGCGAAAATGATCAACATTCGGAACAAGTCTAAGGATCTGATCAGCAACTCTGCAGCCATTTAGACTCCGAACAGTAGCTTCATCAACATTGTATAACAGAGATACGTCAGATACGTCCAAATTCTCGGGGACTACTAAAAGAGAAACACTCGCATACAGCAAGTCAATTGATATTCCATCAAACTTAAATTTCATCACCGGCACATGAGCATCTTGCACTGGCTGCAACTCTGTTACTTCTTCTGTTCCGGCCAAAATGCCGTGTAACGTATAAAAGAAGTCTTGATCGCGGTCAACATACGATGGCCCAACGCATAAAGTGTCTATGTCTGCTCCAGAACAGTTGACTCCTAGACGATAGGAGCCGAATGTGAGTATAACAGCGTTAGCATCCTCGACCATCTGATCAGTGTAGCCTTTAAAGTGGGTAAGTTCCTTCACCCAGTCAACTACAATCTTCTTGATGCGATCAAGAACCTCCACTCTTTTAGCATCTTCCTCCTTGCTTTCATACAGCCCAAAGTCGAACAGAAACTTCTCCAACTCTAGATTCCTCCTCCCATCAGACTTGCTCGGCCCCGCCACCGACAAAGTTTTCGTCACGCCAAACTGCTTAAACGTCTCCCCCATCACATGAATCCCCAAACGGCCTCAAAAGACGATCAACAAAAGTCAAAAACCCTCCACCGGTTGCAAATTCGCAAGAATCGTAACCCACCGTAAATGAGAGAATGTCAAAAAATTGGGGAAACCTGTGTAAACAGCCTTACATATTTATAAATCATGTCTAAACATATTTCTAAAATCATGTTTGTAAACATATTTCTAAATCATGTTTCTAAACATATTTCTAAATCATGTTTCTAAACATATTTCTAAATCATGTTTCTAAACATATTTCTAAATCATGTTTTTTTTTGTTAAAAAATTTAATATATTTCTAAATCATGTTTGTAAACATATTTCTAAATCATGTTTTTTTGGTTTCTAAATCATGTTTGTAAACATATTTCTCAATATGTTTTTTTGTTAAAAAATTTAATATAGTTCTAAATCATGTTTGTAAACATATATTCCCAAATCATGCAGTACATTATAAGAGAAGTGTCAGAACTGGTAACAATATCAAGATATTTTGATGCAATGAAACTGGTAACACCAAGAATAATTATTAACAAAATTTAGCCCGATTACATAAAAAAATTATGTTGTTATTGGTAATTAACTATTTCATTGAGCTCACACCCTGTCCAAAATCAGTAGATTTTTTTGTGAGGCTCAAGACTCTAAACTTTATAAATCTTTAGTCGAGCATATAAATGAGCTATTTATTTAATACTCATTTGTCAATCGTTTATAATTTAACAAAACATATAAATAAAATACATAGGATATTTGATTAGTAATTTATTTACTTATTTCTTATTTTATATTAGTAATATATAGGTCTTACTCGAGCCAGACCCGACCCAATAGGAGAGGCCGCTAAAGCCATTGCTTTAGGCCTCCATATTTCTGAAAATGCTGAATAAAAAAGGCCCCCATTACTGCCATATCAATCAATCTCACTATCCATGGTGGGTAATCGTCACTGCTAGTTCGACCCATCATATCAAAATGCGGATCATGTCTAGCTAGAATTATATTAGAATGCAAGTCATGTCTCGCTGGAATCTATCAGAGTGCGGATCATGTCTCGTCAGAATCATATGTCGTGTCAATGATGATGCATGGTGTGTATGAAATGATGTGTGTGCAACGATGCACATATACTTATCAAAACAGTCTCCTTAAATTATTCTTTACGTTCGTGAAGGCGACAATGATAATATTGGAATTGGCTCAATAAAAATATTAATGTCTAGTCTAGTTCAAATAAGACTCCAATGAAGTATGATACAAGAAGGACGAGCCCAATTCAAAGAGCGACCCTTCTAGAGAATTATGGAGAAGTGTGGATGTGGAAGGATAAATGACAAGTGTGTAGTGTCTTCTAGATGTACTATTTTGGCCATTGGATCAAAATGATCCCAACCATTCATTTGTTATGTACATTAGCATAAAAAAGGGTGTGAGTTTAGAGGTGAAGCACTCAAAAATCAAAGAGTGATCTCCCCATAAAGTGAGTGATTTTAGTGAGATTTCCATCGTAAAAGAGTTTTCGCTAATAAAATCCTCTTATGTAAGCCAGATTCTGAACAGATAATGGGAAGGAAGGGAGGACGTTAGGAAGTCAACCAAACCTGGTGGTGATGTTACGGTTTGTCTAGACTGTACAAATGGATTCCAATTTAATTAGTTATAATACTTCTAAGTAGTGTGATGATTCTTTCTAATTTAAGAATTATGATATTTCCAATTTAAGTAGTTATGATATTTAAAACCTCTACTCTTTTCGTATCTTCCTCCTCGCTTTCATACAACCCAGAATCAAACAGAATCAAAATCTAAACGGCCGCAAAAGACAAGCGCGCAAGTAAAAAAATACCCTCGGCCGGTTGCAAATTTGTTGCCACTGAAATCTAAACAATGAAAGATGAAAGAGAGAATGAAGAAATTGGGAGACTTTTGTAAACACATAACATCGCTTTACATATTTCTAAATCATGTTTGTATACGTATTTCTAAATCATGTTTGTATACATATTTCTAAATCATGTTTGTAAACGTATTTCTAAATCATGTTTGTAAACATATTTCTAAATCATGTTTTTTTTGTTAAAAAATTTAATATATTTCTAACTCATGCAGTACATTATAAGAGAAGTGTCCGAACTGGTAACAATATCAAGATACTTTGATGCAATGAAACTGGTAACACTAAAAATAATTCCTAACACAATTTAGTCCGATTACATACATAAATTATGTCGTTATTGGTAATTAATTATTTCATTGAGCTCATGCCCTGTCCAAAATCAGTAGATTTACATTTGTAGTTAGTGCAGTTTCACACAAAAACTTAATAAAAAAATAAGAAAAATGCAGTACAGTTTGAAGATATGAACCTATTAGATTAATGAAACTAAACATACTTGATGCATAAGAGCACACTAAAACAAAATAAATATGAGAGAAAGGGTCTGGCCTTTCCTCATTGTTAGGGCTTTAAACGAGTCGAGACGAATACTAACACAAATTTGACTCGATTATATATTTACTAAGCTTGAATTCGACTTGAAATTGTTACTTCCCGTGTGGCATGAATTTTGGCAAAACGACTTCAGTGTGTTCAAGTTAGAAGTCAAGGAGTTGTTCAAGTGAAGTTGGAACTCAGGCGTTGACGGAAGAAGTTTCCAATTATTGAAGTTTCCAAGTTGCGGATGTCGGCTGGCTAGAAGATCAGAGAGATATGTTCAGAAGAATATGATCAGATATCGAGCAATATTATCAAGAGCCAACATTATCAAGAAAAATATTTTCAGAGCTGACTTGGGAAGAAAGATATCTAGATATTTAATCATATTCTTGAATACCTTGACTAACTTGGAGGTAAAGATTTCCTTAACCGTTTAGGAAACCCAGCCAAGTATCCTATAAATACATTGCTAGTGTTTCCCATTCTATATCGTTTTGGAGAAGTTATACATGCCTATAATCTGCAGAGGAGGAGGTGGAGGACGACGACGATGATCGACCAACTAGCTTTTCACATCGGAAAGTTAACGATGCTAAGATAGACTTTCAATGTGCTGATCAGAGCTATCCGTGAAACACACACCGCTTGTTGCTATCACACGCCTCGGGAGAACGCGTCTGTCTTCGGGAGAAGACACTAAGCTTCGAGAGAAGTTCTATAGAAAATCGAGAGGGAGTCAAATTTAGATGCACAAAGACGAGAGGGAGTCTCGAGTCTAAGGGAGCCTAGATCGCAAGTCTTGAAGAGTGTTAGACGTTAGGCGGTTTAAAGAGGAAGTTTTGTAAACGTAAGTCCACTGTAATTCTAAACTCATAGTAAAGAATTGCAATTCCTGTAGGGCTTAGGAAGCCCCCATAGTAGGCTTTACGAACTGGGTATTACATCGTGTGTGCAAGTCTTCTGCTTTCATAGTGTTTCTGTTAAAATGTTCCAGTGACGGTCAAAACACCTGATAGAACTAGTCTTGAACAGACAACATAATTTCAAAACTCATTGAGCTTAAAAGATTCGTGTCTACACTTGACTCAATATTTTTTGTGAGGCTCAAGACTCTAAACTTTATAAAGCTCTAGTCAAGCATATAAACGAGCTATTTATTTCATACTCATTTGTTAATTCATTTATAATTTAACAAAACATATAAATAAAATACATAGGATATTTGATAAGTAATTTATTTACTTATTTCATATTAGTAATATATAGGTCTTACTCGAGCCAGACCTGACCCAATAGGAGAGGCCGCTAAAGCCATTGCTTTAGGCCTCCATATTTCTGAAAAAGCTTAATAAAAAAGGCCCCCATCACTGCCATATCAATCAATCTTACTATCCATGGTGGGCAATCGTCACTGCTGGTTCGACCTATCATATCAAAATGCGGATCATGTCTAGCTAGAATTATATTAGAATGCAAGTCATGTCTCGTTGAATCTATCAGAGTGCGGATCATGTCTCGTCAGAATCATATGTCGTGTCAAGATGATGCATGATGTGTATGCATTGATGTGTTTGCAACAATGCACATATACTTATCAAAACAGTCAACTTAAATTATTCTTTACGTTCGTTAAGGCGACAATGATAATATTGGAATTGACCCAATAAAAAGATTAATGTCTAGTCTAGTTCAAATAAGAGTCCAAAGAAGTATGATCCAAGAAGGACGAGCCCAATTCAAAGAGCGGTCCTTCTAGACAATTCTGGAGAAGTGTGGATGTGGAAGGATAAATGACAAGTGTGTAGTTACTTCTAGATGTACTATTTTGGCCATTGGATCAAAATGATCCCAACCATTCATTTGCTATGTATTAGCATAAAAAGGGTGTGAGTTTAGAGGTGAGCACTCAAAAATCAAAGAGTGATCTCTCCATAAAGTGAGTGATTTTAGTGAGATTTCCATCGTAAGAGAGTTTTTGCTAATAAAATCCTCGTTTGTAAGCAAGATTCTCAACAGTTGATGGGAAGGAAGGGAGGGCGTTAGGAAGTCAACCAAACCTGGTGGTGATGTTACGATTTTTCGAGACTGTACAAATGGATTCCAATTTAAGTAGTTATAATACTTCTAAGTAGTGTGATTAGGGCTGGGCTTGGGTCGGTTCGGGCCGGTTTTTTGTGAAAACCGAACCGAAACCCGAAAATTCGGTTCGGTTCGGGTTCGGTCCTTCTAAAACTGAAAACCGACCAAAGCCCGAAAATTCGGGTTTCGGGCCGGTTCGGTCTTTTTCGGTCCTTTCGGTCTTTTTCGGTTTGGGTTTTCCGATTCGGGTTTTCGGGCTTTTTCGGTTCGGGCCTTTTCGGTTCGGGTCGGTTCGGGTCGGGTCGGGATTTCAGGATTGTTTGGTTTTTCCGGTTTTGGGGGTTTTTTCCTGTAAATTGACAAAAAACACATATTTTGTATTCTGTGTTTGGTACCTGCTAGGCTGCTACTGCTACACCCAAGAGGTTACAACTCAAATACTCAATCACCAAGAGTCCAAGAGTCCACATTACAAAATACAAATTGTCACAAACTCAAATACACATTACACAATGTCCATTGTCCACATTACAAACTCAATCACAAACGCCACTGCCCTTCCCCCACTGCCCTCCGGAGACTACAGAAGAAAAATGCCACACTGCCCTTCTCAATGCCTGAGAAGAAAACAAACAAATTTAAGACAATGAAAGCTACCAAAGAAAGCACCACCTTCCAAGTAAAATGCCTAAATACAAGTTACAAGCTGCAGATTTGCAAACAAAAAACATGTTTACTTGATATTTTCAAACACATATCTACTTTTCTCCAAACGAAATAGATAATGAAACATTTCTGAATGATTGGATAAACACTGCAGAATCATTTCTGAAAGTTAATTTGCAATAGTAGAGATGATGTAAGTACTTCATGTCTTTAAATGATAATGAAACAATGAGCATTAAATAACTAATCTGAAATTAAAATTCACATGAATAAACTGAGAACAGCAAGCATTAAAAACCTAACTCATGCAACTTGAACTCACGCAGCTTTAACAAATGAAACAGCAACAAACAGCAAGTTAATTTGAGCATATGAATAAATTCATGCAGCAAGTAACAGGAAGTAACATAAACTAATTGTAACAGCAACTAGCAGCAACTAATATGTATATTTGAATGAAAATATTCTGTAAATAAACCAGCAACTAAACTGCAGCAGCTTGATTGAACCGAAGACTGAACATGCATAAACACTGTTTCATGCCCAGGCCTAATAAACAGCAGTAAGCATATATGAATTTCATGCTGAAACTAAACACAGAATATGAGTCACAGAATATACGCCTGGGATCGGGATGCGACGCTCGGGATCGGGACGCGAAAATACGATTCAAAGCTCGGATCGGGAACGGGATGCTACGCTCGGATGGGGATGCGCCTGCGGGATGGGACGCTCGGAGAGTCGGACCTCTGGTGTGGGGATGCCGGTGCCGCTGCTCGAAGTCGAATATGCGAATTGCGAAACGAAGTGAGGCCTGAGGCGAGAGCGACGAGCGAGAAGCCGAGAATGCGAAATGAATTAGGGTTTTTTTAATTAACCAATCATATGCTGCCACCTGTCCACTTCATTTTCCATTCGGGTCGGTTCGGGCTTTCGGGCCGAGAGAAATGTAAACCCGGGACCGAACCGAATTTCACTATTCGGGTCGGGTTTTTTTCGGTTCGGTTTTCGGTCCGATGAGAACCGACTCGTTCGGGCTTTTTCGGTTCGATTTTTAGTTTTTCGGGTCTGGACGCCCAGGCCTAAGTGTGATGGTTCTCTCTAATTTAAGTAATTATGATATTTCCAATTTAAGTAGTTATGATATTTAAAACCTCTACTCTTTTCGTATCTTCCTCCTCGCTTTCATACATCCCAGAATCAAACAGAAACTTCTCCGACTCAAGATTCCTCTTGTCAGATTTACTTGGCCCCGACATTGACAGAGGCTTAGTCACGACAAACTGGTTAACTGTCTCAGTACCCATCGCATGAATTTCCAAACCAAAGAACCAAATTCAACGAAAATCAACGAGCACAAGTAAAAAGCAACTGGACCGGTCGCAGAAGAAAACACTGAAATCACAAGAATCGAAACCCTAACTCTGAGAGGATGCGTACGCAAAAGAGTGAATGTTAAGAAATTGGAAACGAAACAGAGCCTTACGATCCATGTAAAAGAAACTATGCGAATTTCTTCCAATTTCTGAAACCAATGTTTAGAAGTAGTGTGATGGTTAGTAGCGTGATGTCTAAGCATATAATTCTAAATCATGTTTTTATGCACTAAATCATGGTTCTAATCATATATTTGTTGTTTTACTGACTAAACATATATTTCTAAACCATGTTTTAAAGGGGGCGCTCGGTTGATAGTCTAAAAAAAGTCGAGAACTTGAGAACTCAAATCCAACCATTAGATCATGATGCATCATTTGAATGTGCATGTGACACATGTACAAAAAGTAAAGTCAAAGTTGGTGCCTTGACTTTGCATTAATTACACTTTGAAAAATGCACATGGGACACGTGTTATCACCCAAATGACTTTTATGATGAACTTTTAAAGGTGAAGATTTGGGTTTCAATTTCTCGAAATTTTAAGGGGTTGAGCGCTCCTCTCTAAATCATGCTTCTTGTTTTTTTTTGATGCACTAAATCATGTTTCCAAACATATATTTCTAAATAATATTTCCAAGGGGAGCGCTTCAGTTGAAAATCCTTAAAATTTTGAAAATCTGAGACACCAAATCTCACCATTGAATCAAGTTGCAACTTTGAATATGAAGGTGACACGTGTCCCACTAACGTTTTTTCATTCATTATGCATTTTGAGCCTTCTTTTTGCCTATATGAATTTTCAGGTTTCGAAAAGTACACTTAGGCAAAAACGAAAATGCATAACGAAAGTTCTCAAAGTTCTCGAAAAAGAAAAGTTCTCATTTGAGCGCTCCTCATATTACTAAACATATATTTCTAAACTATGTAGTATATTATAGCAGAAGTGTCTCAACTGGTAACAATAGCAAGATCCTTTGATGCATCAAACTGGTAACACGAAAAATAATTCCTAACACAGTTTAGATCCTCGTTACATAAAGTAAATTATGTCGGCATTAGTAATTAAACTAGTCCAATTTCACACAAAAACTTGTTAGAAAAAATAAGAAAAATGTAGTAATGTATTTGATGGATTGATGAAACTAAAGGTCTGTCCACTTGAATTGAAACTTAACTGTACCTAAACTGATATTAACTTATATTAACTTAACTGAAACTTAATTTAACTTTGACATCAGCAAAAAAAATATAACTTTTTTTGTTATGTACTTATTGTTGAATATATAAGTATATTATTTATTGATGGTGATAATGGTGATGATGATAGAGATATGATGATGATGATAGAGATATGATGATGATGATTTGATGATGATGATATGATGATGATGATGATGATATGATGATGATGATATGATGATGATGATATGATGATGATGATATGATGATGATGATGATAATAATAATAATAATAATAATGATAATGATGATGATATGATATTATATGATAATGATATAATGATGATGATATGATGATATGGTGATGATAATGATGATGATTATATGATGATGATGATGATAATGATGATGATGTGATGACGTGATGGTGTGATGATGATATGATGATGATGATGATGTGATGATGATGATATGATGATGATGATCTGATGATGATATGATGATGATGATGTGATGATGATATGATATGATGATGTGATGTGATGATGATATGATGATGATGATATGATGATATGATGATATGATGATGATTATATGACGATGATGATGATGATATGATGATGATGATACGATGATGATGATATGACAATGATATGATGATGATGATATTATGATAATGATGATGATGTGGTGATGTGGTGATGATAATGATGTGATATGATGATGATGATAACAATGATGATGATATGATGAAGAAGATGATGATGATGTTGATGAGGATGATGATGATAATGTTGATGATGGTAATTGATGAAAAAATCGATTTAAATCGAACTTGACTTAACTTAAGTTAACTGAAATTATATTAACTTAACTTAACCGTCAAAAATATAATTTCAAGTGGACATGGCCTAAATATACATCAAAACAGAATAAATACTAGAGAAGGGTCGGGTGTTTCCGGCCCGACCCTCTTAGGTCCGCAAGGATCCAACCACTATTAAAGAAAATTTTAACGCAGTTAAAATTTTTTATTTCACAATTGACCATGCGCAACCTTAGCACTATTTATCGATATCAAATAACCCTGTAAGCGCCCATATTAGGCCAAGGCTTACCGACCCGTGTTAGGACAAAATGTATCCAATACTGCCCATTACCAACCCCTAATCAACCCAAGATATCATTACTTATTTCTAATCTCTACAAGAAATAGGAAGAACAACTAGATTAACATATTAGCAAGTTTAATTAGGCATATAATGTATAAAAATCGTTTCTTTCCAACCCTTACGTCATCTTGTTTCTCATCTATGCTTTGCAATTGCAACCCATTTTGGATTTCTTTAACTGCAAACCATGGCCGATATTTGTGTAATCTTGATCTTTACATAATTAAAGTTATTATTCTAAGTACAACTTAAGATCTAATGAAAAGGCCCTTTTAGATGAAATATGAAAAATTACCTCATCCCTAGATAATATTTAATCAACGATCAAATTAAACACTAATTAAAACTAATAATTTGTTTTATAATCCTCAGTACGGGTACCACAGTCTAATAAACACACTAAATTCGATTGACTCTATTGGACACGACGGCAACGCAAACGGTGCAGCACCGAAGGCCTGGATTTCATTGCGTCGAAAACCATTGGAGAGGCGATTACAACGATTGAGAGACTGGGAATAATTTGAGAGACTACGACAATGATTTCGATCGATTCGAAATTCGTAACTGAGGTAAAATTGTGACCGAGTAAATTCGTAATTTGAAAACTAAATGTGTAGCGATTAGTGACAAAGAAATTCACTTAAATGTATAGGTTATAAAAGCCGCATTCGTACCAAAATGCTACAAATTCATTCATGCTATGAATTATATGTTGAAAATTACGCATTATATGCAATGCATGCAGTATGAGTCCGCTAGAAATTATATGTCAGTATGAGTCCGCTACGAATTATAAGTTGAAAACTACGCATCATATGCAATGCATCAACCCAGGTCGTGAAAAAGATGCACCATCAATGACGAAAAATTTAGAAACAACGTAGATGATGGATACTTTTCAGAACATGGGTGCGAAAGTTGAATTCTCAGATGAAATCGAAGATCAAACATGCTCAAAACCCGATCGAACTGATTGAGAAAAAATAGGATTTGTATACACGATAACTATAATACCCTTATAATCATATTTAGACGTTATAATATATTCTATTTTGTTATGAGCCGTGAGATTTTTAATCCAAGACTCACACAATTTCTCATTTCTCATGATTTAATGCACTTTTCATATGATCCTTAGTCTTCTAAGTAGCTATAGCGAACTAATGCTGGAAAATACATGAAATGTTAATTCCAATTCAATCAAAATTAATTTGACAACTGTTCATGTTACACGATTGGTGTCCCAATTCTAGATTAATTTTCTTCAACAAGACTCCATTAAATTTTCCAAGTAAATAAAGCAATTAAGCATTATAATCTGGTGAGAAACAAGAGACTCCATCTTTCTAAGTTGTAACTGAACCAAATACCATCAAATGAAACAAGTAAGGTTGTCACCAAACCACAGCACATCTCCAAATATTTTAGTCGAAACAAGACAAAATTCAAATCAAACAAAATAATTAATTAATGGAAAAATATTTTCCACACTCACATCACTTACCTCACTAATCCTTCGAAACATCCTTCTAAGGAGTAAGGTTATAATCCTTATCCATGTCAACAAAAATAATACCAGTCCTTCACTCTTATCAAAGTTCAAAGGTTATAAACTGTTAGAAGTTCAACCAGGTGGATAGAGAGCCATCACTACTATTTCAGTGACTTTTAATGAGACTGACTTCCATTTTAAGAACAAGCTAACTTCTTCAAGACTTCAACTGAGCAAGAAGGTGCCCAAGAAGCCACTCAAATCAGCTTCATTCCTCAATGGTATGCCCAAGCAGCATGGGAGCAAAAAGTTGACCCAAATGAAGAGGAATTTGATCATGGGCTGGTTCAAGAAATGGAGTCTTCTGCTCAAGGGAATGAATCAAATTATGATCATCCCATCACTCATGCATCAGATGGAGTGGAAAGCAGCAATCACCCTCACTCTACTAGTGAGGGAGGTATCCCTGAACTTATCTCTACTAATTCCGCATATATTGAAGGAACAGTGGATGCTCATGTTGTGTATGATAATATTGCTGATGTGAATTATGACATGCCTGCTGTGAATGTACCTAATTTATCAGACTATAGGCTATCTAGAGATAAGACTCCTAGAAGGGTTATTCCCGATAAGAAATATTCCGCAAATTTGTCTGAAATTCTGAATGTTGATGAATTTGCTTTGATGGGTGCTGAGATTGTTAAGTATGATATACCTGATACTTATGATGATGATGTGAGTGGTAAAGAGTCTAAGTTAAGGCAGAAAGCTATGAATGAGGAAATACAGTCAATGCATCGTAATCAAACTTGGAGATTAGTTCCCAAACCTGATAATGTAAAAGCTATAGACTGTAAATAGATCTTCAGAATAAAAGAGGGTAATGACAGTGGTGAACCCCCAGTTTTAAGGCAAGACTAGCAGCTAAAGGTTTCTCACAAAGAGAGGGTATTGACTTTAATGACATTTTTGCTCAAGTAGTTAAATACAAAACTATGAGACTGTTATTTGCCATGACTGCTGTGTTTAACTGGGAACTTGGGAAAATGGATGTTAAGACTGCATTTTTGCATGGAGACTTAAATGAAAGACTTTACATGAAACAACATATAGACTTCATTGATAAACAAAAACCTGAGCATGTATGTTTTTTACAGAAATCTATATATGGTTTAAAGCAGTCTCCTAGACAATGGAATAGGAAATTGGACTCTTGTATATTGTCTTTGGGTTTCATAAGAAGTCTGTATGATTCATGTCTCTACTTGAAAGATGTTAAGTCTGCTACCCCACCCCCCCCCCCCCCCCCCCTCTATGTTGTGCTATATGTGGATGATCTCTTGCTGATTTGTCCTTCTTTACCTGTCATCATGAAACTGAAAGATAATCTTAAGAAGTTTTTTGACATGAAAGACTTAGGTAAAGCACCCGAAATACTTGGGGTAAAAATCATAAGAGATAGGAAGAACAAACAAATCTTATGGTCACAAGTGGACTATATTGATAAAGTTCTAACTAAATTCTCTATGAAAGATTCTAATCCCACTATTGTACCCTTAGGAGGGCACTTAGATATATCTAAGCTTAACTGTAAGACAGAAAATGGACAAAATTTCTTATGATGTTGCGGTTGGTTCTATCATGTATGACATGTTATGTACCAGACTTGATTTAGGCTTCACTATTAGTGTTTTGAGTAGGTATATGGCTAATCCAGGACCTAAACATTGTCAGGCTATAAAGTACTTGTTAAGATACTTATCTGGTACTAAAAATATGGGCTTAATATATGGTGAACATGCTAGTAAAACCACCTTAACTGAATATGTTGATTCTGATTATGCAAGTAACAAAGACACTAGAAAATCTACTACATCTTTCTTCTTTACTTGGGCTGGAAAGTGCATTACTTGGAAGTCTCAACAGCAGTCCATAGTTGCTCTGTCCTCAACTGGGGCAGAGTACATAGCTACTATTGAAGCAACCAAGGAAGCAATCTGGCTTAAGGGCATGTTGAATGAGATTCAAGATGTTGTGTTTGTGCATGTGATATTCATGGATAGTCAAAGTGCTTTGGGCGTGCGTAAGGACCCTGTGAGTGAGTAGTGACGATATAGAATAGGGTGCTAACATTAGCCACAACCATTGCGTCATCCTCATTCCGTCCCTTCAACTCAAGTACCCGCAAGCCAAAAGGATCAGACCTCGTTAAAGCCATTTATTCTGCAACAATGTGAGCCGAACTCAACATAACGGATACATCAGATTCACCTTTAAAAGTGCACCAACAATCTTCCATGTTATCCAAACAACTAGCATCAACTAGCGGAATACTAGATTTCACTAACAAGTTCTCACAGTACAACAATTTCACACTAGAGCGTAAAATGATCTAAAACAATCAAGTTTCAACCAAACCAAAACAGGAAGAATCGTCTGATAGTCAATGTGCTTATGATATGAACTATTTAAAGGCTCTATCACAAAGATCATATTATCAAAGAAGTATTGAGTAATATGCTCTCAGCCCCTCATTCTCCAAAGCTCATCAAGGTGTAACATCACAAAGATGTAGATGAATGGTAATACCTGATACTTAAACAAAGGCGAGCTGTGTTTGGGCTCCGAGAGATTCGATTTTGCATCTTCTGTACTTGTAATCGCCTTCCATAGTAGTGGATTGCTGGATGTACAAAGGTCAGTCCCGACGAGGGTAAATTCGTTGTTCTAGGGTTAGGGGTTCTTGAATCCATTAAATTGGGACTTTTCGATTCAGCTCACATTCGATCAAATTGAGAGTGCGTGAGTGATCTTCGGGAGTGCATAAGTCAGCTTGGCAATCAAGGCTTCAGATATGACGTATTTCCATTAAATTTCTTATCTAGTCAGTTAACGGTTAGTAAAAGGGACAAAGAGAGAACATATTATAGAAATTATACCTTTTATATTCCTAAGAACAATTACGAAACCCTTGATTTCAACTCTCTAACGAACCGGCGCTAAAAAGTTGGAACTTTGATGAACGAAGCTGAAATATGAGAGGTTATAGGAGCATTGCCATCCATGAACTTTTGGCTCATAAGGGCATCTCCAACAGGCCCTCAAATTCTCAAATTTTGAGAATTTTGGCATTCCAACAAGCTCTCAAATCCTCAAATTTTGAGGTTTTGAATAGTGAAACCTCAAATTTGAGGTTTCACTATTCAAAACCTCAAAACTTCTCTTTAATTTTACTTTGGTCCCTATAATTATGTTTTTCATAAATAATTGTACTAAACTTAATTTAAAATAACTTAAGTACACAAAATAAGAGAAATATTACATAACATTAAAAACAAAAGAAAAATACATTAAAAATCCAAATTCCAAACAAAATAAAAATACATTTTAAACAAATTTAACATAAATTAAAGCAAATTAAAGACAAATTACATGAACACATAAATATTACATATATTATCATGTAGCTTTATTATGTAATATTGTGTTGTATAATATATTAAATGTATGTTTCATATTTATTTATGAAATTTTATCATTATTAGTAACTTTTATCAATATGAAGGACTAGATTGCAAATTGATAAAATTTTAAAGATTTTTTTGAGAATTTATTGTTCGAGTTAGCCAACCTCAAATCCTCATTTTGAGGATTTGCTCCCCTCAAAATGAGGAGAGCTATTGGAGATGCCCTAAGAGATGATCATTTAAGGTGATTGAAAAAAATAAACACAACACCAATGACCTCTTGAGTCGTCAACCATAACCAAATATAAAATTAGTCGGTCGACGACCTACTTTTCAAATTTAGTCATAGGATAGGGACTCGCATAAATATGAAAGAACCAATAAGAAATAGACACACGCCTCATTAATACAACTTGATCTTAAACAGCTATACTTATAATGATTTTATGATATAAATTACAAATCAACAAAATACAAAAAAACATCAATGATTAAAATGGTCACGAGACATGACAATAATTTAAGGATGAAAGAGGCAAAGTGAAGTGGCACAGTGGTGACCCTTCCCCCTGCGTTCCCGGGTGACCAGGGTTCAAGTCCTACCTAACACAACTAACTACTAACCCTTGTACCCATCAAAAAAAAATTAAGGATGAAAGAGAAAGCGATATAGGGAGAGGGATGACCAAATTTTTTAGATCAGGATTAGGGAAACTTTAATCAAGGAAGATAAAATTGGAGAGGTTGTGATCGAGTTTTAATCCCACGTCCATTCAGTACATCCAAGTTTCAACTGAGACTGAACTGAATGAAGAGTTAAAAGGAAAAATTAACCAAGATTAAATCAATAGTATTTTCCATAATAAAAAAAATCAACAATATTGAGTGCTTCTCAGCCAATAGATGACTGAAGTAGATAAACTAGAGTAATTAACTAAAATTAATCAACACTATACAGAATGAGGAGACAACAATTATCTCGAAGTCAATCATAGCACAAAGCTCAGTTTTGTATGTAAAATGTAAGATATCCAAAATACATTGATTGCAGTGGGCAATATCATCGCTACGATAAAATATTTGATCAAGATAAGCTGAAATAAAATAAAAATTAAAGTCTAGATTCAACTCTCGGTCTGCTCCCTAAGCCTCCTGATGGTACTCCAAAATACATTGATTGCAGTGGGCAATATCATCGCTACGATAAAATATTTGATCAAGATAAGCTGAAATAAAATAAAAATTAAAGTCTAGATTCAACTCTCGGTCTGCTCCCTAAGCCTCCTGATGGTACTCCTAACAGTCACAGCACTAGCGGTACTGCAAAGATTCAAAAGCGAATTCGTAATTTATGAAACAGTTTCAGCAGGTCCTTTTTGCTAAACCGGATGAATAGTTAATGCATTGAGAAACTTACTTTAGCGTATAGGCACCGCCGGCTTTCACTTTGCCACAGTCTTTGCAGCCCCAAATACCGACTGCCTTTCTCTTCACGGCATACTGAAAAAAAGCAGCAGTGGTTTGAGTATCTAACCAACAACAAAATGTCTTTACATTGAACTGAAGGGGGAAAATAGAACAAACACCTTTCCACAGAACTCGCAGAAGTATTTACTGTGCTGACTAACTTCCATTTTCTTGATCTGCTTCCTCAAACTGGCACCATAACGGGTACCTACAAATAAAACATACATATTTTAAGCAAATCCCAACACAAGACAACATAGAACTTATGAAACAGGTAATATCACCAAGCACAGGCATACTTGAATTATTCTTCAGCAAAAGAAAATGATTTTTAAAAAAAACTGTGATTGTAAAAGTGACATACCATACTTGCCGACAATTCCGGCCTTCTTGGTTCTCTTGGTCTGCATAATTTCAGAATACAAAAGATTATTTCAGTAATCAGTAACATAAAGAAACAGTTTTAGTCACATTGAGCCATATCTATCAATGCTGCGATTCATCACATTGCACACTAGCAATTTTAACTTTCTTGCTACTAATCCAAATTGCAAACTCGATGAAAAATGCCTAAAAAATTCACAAAACACAATTTTGGAGAATTCATAATCTAGGAATAATGTGGACCCGATCTATTGTTAGTGTAGATCGACATAGACTTGTACACAAATTGAGACCAAAGTGGAGCAGATATACATAAGTGGGTAGGAGAATTTGGGACTAGGCAAGCAGACGTACCATGATATCGGGAGAGATGCAGCAGCTTCAGCAAAACCCTAGTCTGTGATCCTCTTATACGCCCCACCCGACTTAACCCAATCGGATCGTGGGCCCATGAAGTCTATAAGCGGCCCATGAAGTCTTTGGCAGTCACATTTTGTCATTACTATTACGTTTTCTTGTGACTCATCTTGTTCATCCCTTAGAAATATAATATCATGAATATAACTACCTCATCATACTCAGTGGCGGATCTAGAAATATTTGTGATTGGGGGCAGTAGTGATCGAACTTTAAATCGTTGCTAAAATTCATACTTCAATATTCTTAAAATAAAGGCTAATCGTAGTAAATATATATTAGTTATGCTACAAGATTTATTTTAGTGCACAAATAATTATTTTAGTTAAGTTTCACAACAAAAAGAATTATGTAATGGGAAATTTTTTTATGGTTGCCAATAAAATTAGTGTCTTTTTGTATGTCTAGCCAAGTATTTAAGCTTATTTAAGATCAAATTGGAATCTTTTAAAACCAGAAATTTATTTGTAAGGGATTGGGGCAAAATGTTAAAATTAATGGGAGCAAATTATTAAAACCATTAAATTTATCAAGATAATTAACTTATATTTATTGAATTCCCCAAAAACAATGGGTCAACTGCCACCCATGACATTAACGTGGGTCTGCCTCTGATCATACCCCATTAATGTTAGGGGTGATCTGATCGGTTGCAAATATAGCTAAAGTATTTAAATAAATCCAAACACTTGTGCTAGTCACTATGATCAAAACATTTGTAAAGACTCCGGTGATTCGAGGTCGAACCCGAAGGATTGGTGATTAAACCAATAATGCTAAAGATGCGATTAGGATGTCTATGGTTTGAGGGGGGGGGGGGGGTTGTTCCTTTAAAAAGGACGATAGCAGAATTTTACTATCCAAAAGAGAGATTTGATCAACTAAAGAGGTTAACAATCAATTAAAAGATGACTAGAGATCTATTTCTCCACCTAAACAATTATTGTGACGGTAAAATGGGATGCTATTGATGAAATCACATGCACAAACTTAGAATTTAGCTATTGCAACGTTAATACCAAGTTCAACTCACGTTTCAACTTAGTACAAAGGGGTTGCATCTCGCATAGCACCTCACACTCACACTTTATTGGCACTATAGAATTTGAATGTCTAGTCTCACACTCACGCTTTATTGACTAGATAATCATACTCTTGTTAAGTTCAA
Source organism: Rhodiola kirilowii (assembly GCA_033675215.1). Taxonomy (NCBI): domain Eukaryota; kingdom Viridiplantae; phylum Streptophyta; class Magnoliopsida; order Saxifragales; family Crassulaceae; genus Rhodiola; species Rhodiola kirilowii. The sequence continues at coordinate 10,468,400 of CM066200.1, forward strand.
GCCATTCTCATTAAGATTAGAGTGTCACCATATAACACAAAAGCCCTAATGCTTCTGCATTTAGTTCATTTGAAATCATGCTTTTCAACGCAAGTTACATCAAACATGAAATCAAGCAGAATTCCTATTGAGGACTTCTCACAAACACCTTATAGGCAATCCGAAAATCTAAGTTCAAATGAAGAAGAATCATGTGCAAATCATTCATCAATAGCAACCATAGTATTTACAATGTCACAAACATGTCAAAGGGATTCATAGATCCCCAAACAAAGTCACTACTCACTCATGGTGAGTTTACAAACAAAATCAACAATAAAAGTGCAAAAACCCATATGGAAAAGTGAGTTTAGAAATCTAGAACCAATATGAAGATCCAATAACACTAGATGATCCGATCTTCGTGTTGTTGATGACTCCAAAATCTTTGGCTTCTTTTCCAAGAAAAATTGCTCCAAATACCCAAAAAATCTGCCTTGAAAATCCCCCCAAAAGTCCTCCCTTGTTCAGAACCCTAGGTTTCTATTTATAGCAAACCAGTAAAAATCCTGTCTTGACGACTCAACCGATCGGCTCAATTGGGTGAAGGATTTTCAGCCGGCCGATTCGCGCAGGGGAAAGCTTCCTCAAATTCTCTGAGCTTGGAAGCCGGCCGGTTGGATTGGTAGGCATATTTGAGCCGGCCGACTCAGTACCTCAGAACTTTTGATCTTCTTGAATTCAAATCCAACCGGGCGGCTCATCTTAAGGCCAATATTTGAGCCGGCCGGCTGGATCTCATCCTGGATACTTTTTGCTCCAAAAGCTTGGTTTTTCTTGAAGTTTTGATCTGTAAGCCTCGCCATCAGAGGATAGCTGCTTTTAACCTGAAACGTAAGAATAAGGGTCAATGAACACTAAATTAGCACCGGGAATGGATCAAAACTCTTCGTAAATGGAGAGATGAACGATTCTAGAATTAGACTCATCAAAACACTCCACACTTAGAGTTTGATCGTCTCGAGCAAACAATAAAATCAAGCCAAGAGGGACAAGGGTGAGTCATAGTGTTGTCCTAGAGAAACTCTCATTATTAGCAAACAAACTCCTTTTCGTAGGTGTTACGGGTGCATTTAGCGTATGCACCAAGCCTTAAAACCCCTAGGCTATCCTAGTGGACGAGTTATAGTCTCGTGAGAGTTTTCAGAACCGGGATTACTCACAAGTCCCACATGCATTTATCCCATAAGAGTGAAAAGCAAGAGTGTCTAACAATTAAGGCATGGATTTCTCAAAACTTACTTCACATCCCAAGCTAGCATCACAATTACTATGCATTTCAAGAGAGTTTTCAAACCGTTTAAGTTCACATGAGGGTGCACATTCAAGGAGGTCAATACTAGCGCTATCAAGTGCCTAACCTAGAAGTCTATTTATTTTTGAAGCAAGGTTTTTGAAAAAATGGTTAAAGCTTTTTGCGCAAAAACATCGTTCGATCACTTATGCTAGCTAGGGCTAGTCCACTAGGGGTGGGCGTCCAGAACCGAAGACCGAAAAAAAATCGAACCGAACCGAAAAAAGACCGAACGGGTCGGTTTTTATTAGACCGAAAACCGGACCGAAAAAAACCCGAACCGATTCTCAACATTCGGTTCGGTCTCGGTTTTGAATTTTTCTGGGTCCGAAAGCCCGAACCGAACCGAATGCCGAAAAAAACCCGAAAAAACCGAAAAAAACAAAAAAACAAAAAAAACCGAAAAAGACCGAAAAAGACCAAAAAATAAAAGCCCGAAAAATACCCGAACCCGAACCGAATTTTCTGGTTTTAGTCGGTTTTTGCTTTGAAAAAGCCCGAACCCGAACCGAACCGAATTTTCGGGTTTCGGTTCGGTTTTTGCAAAAATTCGGCCCGAACCGACCCGAGCCCAGGCCTGAGTCCACGGGCTCACGATATAAACTCATTTCCAAGTTTTAGACGCTAAAGTCGTAATCCATAAGGAAAGAGGAGTTTGACAACAAGAGTTCTTAAAACAAGCATAAACCAATCAATAGCTTACGTGAAATCACAAGGGTTGTCCTAAAGTTCAACTTGCTAGCACACAATGCACGTGGTGAACTCACACATGTAAGAGATGATGGAAGGGCATAAAGTCAAGTTTAAGGGTTTCTATTTGGCCTACAAATGCTTTCGAGGGGGAACTTTTCTTCCTAACCCCCCGGCATTTGTATCTTTTTGCAACAAAACTTCTCTAGTACTCGAGAAAGTTTTTAGTCGGGGCTTTGCCCTCTTTGACCAAAATATTATTCTCTTTTTTTGAATGGGGCTTTGCCCTCTTTTGACTCCACACTTATAACTTGACAATATGCCCAATGTGAATACGAAATGTGTGAGAAACAACCACGAACAAGGCACGAGAACTAAAGTCACCTAAAAGCAATCGAGAGATTTAAGTTTTTCATAAAGGGTTAAAAGTGTGCTTGCTAAAAACTTTTCAAAGCATGCGTGAAAAATACTTAGATTGCTAGATAGGCACAAGATAGCAATGAATCTTGATTCACAAGAATGAGCATTCAATAGAACTAGCTTGGTTTTAGACTCTAAATCATGTAAAGGGGAATTGTAAGCTAGATGTGACTTATAGAAGTTGAGAATTGGTAGTCACAAGCCTTTAGTAGTATAACACTCAAGAAAAGATGGGATAAAGCATGATGCAAGTGTTCATTTAAAAAAGATATGCATGGTATAAACATGTGAATGATGCGCCTAATCCAAACAACACTCCACACTTAAATGAAGCTTAGTCCCTAAGCGCAAGAAATGGTGAAAATAGAGGCAAAGGCGCAAAGGAAACTCCTATCGTTTAAAGAATGTAGTCCATTTCAATCAATTCGCCCCCTGTGTGTAGAAACTTCCCCTTGATGGCAATATAAAACAAGGAGAGTCAATGTGCACTAGCATGAATATTTTCACAAAAGTGTTACAATGATGCAAGTGAAAATCAACCTCCTCATATCATAACATGAAATATCCAACAAGAGTACAAATAGAAGTCATACAACCAAAATGCGCACTATGGCGACTTTAATATCCAAACATCAAAATATAGCAAGTCAAGTAATGAAAAATTGTTCATATGAATGGAGGTGCAAATGCAAATGGCCACAAAAAGTAAACAACATCACCAAGCGAGCTTCAAAATGGAGCATCATCATCATCATCCTGGCTTGCAAATCGATCCTCCTCTGCTGGAAAACTGCCTCTAGGGATAAGAGGAGAAGCACGGGATGGAGCAGGGGCATAGGAAGGAGCAAACCCAATTGGTTGAGGAGGTTGAGCATGGCGCGGAGCAGGGGCGAAGGGGGGCGGGAAGCCAAATGGTTGAGATGGGTTAGCACTATCAAATGGCGGAGGTGGGGGAGCACTAGCACTGCTGGATGGGAAACTCATGTTCTGGACAATGGAAGTAAGAGTGGAACACACCTATTGAGCCTCCTGACGATGAAACTGGGATTCCCGATGAGTAAACTCCTCTAAGCGACCAAATCCCATTCTCAAATCAGCCATATCCACAGAAAGCCTATCAAACTGCGAAGTCCAATCCGCACTAGAAGGCGGTATGCTCTCGGATGGAGGAGGGACAGATGGGACGGGGGATGATGTTCGTGATGGAGTGAGGGCGCAGTCTCGGTGCCTTGATAAATAGGCGGCCCTGGTCCTTCTAGCTTTCTTTTGGACCTCCTCCAAGTGTGGTTTGTCATCATGATCCCAAAGCATTGTTCCGGGCTTCAGGAAACGGCCGCGCCTCATAATATCTAGATCAAGAATCTTCCTTGAAGGCTCAGGGCACCCCGGATAGGCAAAACTGAAGTTACAGTTCATTGCTATCAATGTGATCAACGAGCCCCCTCCAAGTGCGGCGATTCTTGAACCTTTTTTCACAAAGTTCTCAAAACTCTCGGCGAGGATTGTGATCCAATCATGCCTATCCGCATAGTCTATAAGCATCAATAATTTAATATCTGGAGTCGTCACCACTTGAGCTAGCCCCCCTCGGGTGTTTATGCCAATGGCAACGAGATGGTGAATCACCTTCCAAATTGGATCTTTGATTTCTGCGGAGTTGTATGACGAATCGAACCACTCATTCCTTCCCGAGATTCTCTTCCAGAATTTAGTTCTATCATGACCATCGTAAACTGGTTGCCCACTTAGCGAAGGCGACCAATGCAGCCATTTTAACAACTCGCTATGGGACACCTCAAATTCCTCTCCTCCAAGAGTAAACCTCCATTTTGTCACAACCTTCCCCCTCCTCTCCGCTTCAAACGAGCAAAGGAATTCCTCTACTAATCTTTGGTGGCATCCCGGATCATCCATAAGAAAGAAACCTAAACCGCAACGAGATAATTTACGTCGTACCTTATCTCCTATTTTGAGGTTGTCGAGCAATGCCCAATCAGGGTAAGAGGTCGGAATGGCAGTCTTCTTGGCATTTACAATGCGCTCGAGTCTAGCTTGATGCTCCTCGTTTTGAAAATGGAGTGGTTCCCAGAATGGATACGGCTTTGGAGGCAAGGCCAATGCCAATTCCTCATTGGCTTGAGCTATTGGAGGAGGCTCAATTTGAGGCGTGGTTTCGCTAGACGGACCCTTGCCCTTGGACGTCCTTTAAGATGATGCTCCGGTTGACGTCTTGTGCTTTTTTGGTGGAGGTGGTGTGGAGGATTTCCTAGGAGGGGAAGGGGTATCATCCCTAATCACAACACGCCTGGCAGCTTTTCGCGGAGGATTGCTCCTCAAACCCTCCTCTCCATCGCCGGTTGAAAACCCAAACGAATTTGGCTTGGTCGGAGCAGTGGATTTGGGGTTTTCTTGAGCACCGTCTCTACCCGTTGTTTGGTTGTGGAGGAAATTTTGAGTGGAGGAAACCGTCTAAATTTGAGGGATGAGATGTGGATTTTTGAAGTTGGAGATGCGGCAGGGGAAAGGGGCGGACGAGATGTGGTGGATGGCTGAGCGAGCGGAAGGGTCGGGGATGGCTGGGCGGTGATCGGATTTTCGAGGAGAGGAGGAAGAACGGCGAGGATTGGAGCGGCTGGGATGGCTGGCTTCCGTCGAGCGAGAGAGATGAGAGTGAAGGAGGTTTTGAGATGTGTTGATTTACGTCAAAATTGGAATTGAATTTGAGATGTGGGTTTGAGATTTAGGGCAAAATTGGAATTGAGTTTAAAATTTAGGGCAAAATTAGAATTGAATTTGAGATGTGGGTTTGAATTGAGTCAATCAGATGGGAATTGAGCCGGCCGGTTGGAGGTTATAGGTAAAAATTGAGCCGGGCGGCATAACTGGTCAGAGAGTTAAAGTGATGAAGATGAAATTTTGAGCTGGCCGGTTGATTTATAAGGCATGGAATCAGTCGGGCGGCTCAGGGGCTCAGAGAATTCGAGAGGATGAAAACGGAACTGAGCCGGCCGGTTGAGGTTATAAGGCAGGGAATGAGCCGGCCGGCTCATATGCTCAGAGAGTTTATAGGATTTTGAGGCTGGTTGAGCCGGGCGGCTGAGTTTTCTGCTTCCTACCGGGCTGGCCGGCTCAACAGCTCAGGGAAGGCTGGCTCTCAAAATACACCAAGCAAGCAAAATATTAGCACAAAAATGAACACTTACAACGGGCTACCTCCCGCGAGGGCTTAGTTTAACGTCTTGGCAAAGACCGAGCCGAGGCTTGATATGAAGAGAAACACACTAAGAGAAGTCCCGAGCGGGATCCCTTCTCTAGCGGCATTTGCACGTAGCACTCAAGAGGGTGCTACCAACATGTTTTGGTTTCCATGGTCAGCATGGTAGATTTTGACTCTCTGCCCATTTGCTTTGAATACATTCCATTCGTTGCCAATTAGCTCTAGGTGGCCATCATCGAAAACTTTATTATTTCTGTACGGTCCAGACCACTTAGACTTGAACTTCCTAGGAAACAACTTGTACCTTGAGTTGAACAGCAAGACATTATCTCCTTCCGAGAACTCCTTCTTTATAATAATTTTATCATGCCACCTCCGAGTTTTCTCCTTATAAATCTTTGAACTTTCGTAGGAGTCCAGCCTGATTTCTTCTAGCTCATTCAGTTGAAGGAGTCTTTTCTCTCCTGAAGCTTTCATGTCGAAATTCAGCTTGGATGACCCACATGGCTTTGTACTCAAGCTCCACTGGAAGATGGCAAGATTTGCCATATAATAACCAGAATGGGGACATTCCGATTGGCGTCTTGAAGGCGGTTCTATACGCCCATAATGCATCATCGAGCTTCAGCGCCCAATCTTTCCCTGACTTCCCAACTGTCTTTGTCAAAATCTTTTTTATCTCACGATTTGATACCTCGACTTGTCCATTTGCTTGGGGATGATATGGAGTAGAACACCTATGGAAAATCCCAAATTTCTTAAGCATGGACTCAAATCTTCTTTCTTTGAAGTGGGAACCATTGTCGATTATTACCGCTCTTGGGACCCCAAATCTTGGGAAAATGATCTTTTTAAACATCTTGATTACCACTTTAGCATCACAAGAAGGGGAAGCTATGGCCTCGACCCATTTAGAGACGTAGTCTACCACCACTAGAATAAAACTATTTCCTTGCGAAGATGGTAGAGGTCCCATGAAATTTATTCCCCAAACATCGAATACTTCGACCTCTAAGATGCTTTTCTGGGGCATTTCATCCCTTCTAGCAATATTACCCGTCCTTTGACATTCGTTACAAGATTTAACGAATTCGTACGTATCCTTGAACATGTTGGGCCAATATAATCCCGATTGAAGAACCTTAGCTGTGGTCTTTGAAGCAGAACCGTGCCCACCATAAGAAGAAGAGTGACAACAAGCTATAATTCCTTTTGTGTCTTCTTTGGTCACACACTTTCTATAAATTCCATCTGCGCATAGCTTGTACAAGAATGGGTCATCCCAATAGTACCTCGAAATGTCGTGCAAGAACTTCCTCTTTTGATTATGATCGAAGTCACTCGGAAGAATTCTGCACGTCAAGTAGTTCACATAATCCGCGTACCATGGGGCATCATCTTTGACACTTAGCAAATATTCTCTGATAAAAGAGTCTCGTATAGGCGTTGAGAGCCATTTTGTATCGTAAAGCTCAATTCTCGAGAGATGATCTGCTACTACATTTTTGACCCCTTTCTTGTCTTTGATCTCAATATTGAACTCTTGCAAAAGAAGAATCCAACAAATAAGTCTTGGTTTTGCATCTTTCTTCGCCATCAAATACTTAATAGCGGCGTGATCAGTGTAGACAATAGTCTAAGACCCAACAAGCTATGGCCTGAACTTTTCAAAAGCATACACCACGGCTAGCAACTCCTTCTCGGTGGTGGTGTAATTCAACTGAGCATTATCAAGCACCTTGCTCACATAGTAGACTACGTGGAGTCTCTTATCAACTCGTTGTCCTAAGACGACTCCAATAGCAAAGTCGCTTGCATCGCACATAAGCTCGAATGGAAGATCCCAATTCGGTGGTTGCACTATGGGTGTCGATACAAGAGCTTTCTTGAGCTTTTCAAAGGCTTCTAAACATCCTTCATCAAAGTTGAATTCCACATCATTGCATAGGATGTGAGTTAATGGCTTGGCAATTTTTGAGAAGTCTTTTATAAATCTTCGGTAAAAATCGGCATGGCCTAGAAAACTTTTAACTCCCTTTTGATTCTTTGGAGGTGGTAGTTGCTCAATGACTTGAACCTTTGCTTTATCAACTTCCACCCCCCTTTTATACACCAAGTGTCTTAGCACGATTCCTTCTTGAATCATGAAGTGGCAGTTCTCCCAATTTAGCACCAAATTTGTTTCAATGCACCTAGCAAGAATATGAGAAACTAGTTAAACAATCATCAAACGAGGTTCCATGAATAGAGAAATCATCCATGAAAACTTCAATGCATTTCTCAATGTAATCACTAAAGATAGACATCATGCATCGTTGAAAAGTTCCCGGTGCATTGCATAGCTCAAAGGGCATGCGCCTAAATGCAAAAGTTCCATACGGACATGTGAATGTAGTCTTTTCTTGGTCATTTGGCAAAATGGGGATTTGATAGAATCCGCTATAACTATCTAAGAAACAAAAGTATTCATGTCCCGCAAGTCTCTCAAGCATTTGGTCAATAAATGGAATGGGGAAATGATCTTTCTTGGTTGCTTTATTAAGTTTTCTATAGTCGATACACATCCTCCATCCATTCACGGTTCTTGTAGGGACTAATTCCCCTTTATCGTTTTGCACAACCGTGAGTCCTCCCTTTTTGGGGACGCAATGGATGGGGCTTACCCATTCCGAATCCGGAACTGAGTAAATGATGCCTGCATCTCTTAACTTAGTAATCTCCTTAAAAACAACTTTGCTAAGCTTAGGATTCAATCTTCTTAGAAGCTCCCTAGAAGGTTTCACATTCTCTTCAAGATTTATCCTATGCATGCATAGTGAAGGGCTAATTCCCGTAATATCATCAATAGAGTATCCTAGAGCTTTTCTATTAGTCTTCAAGACATGCAAAAGTTTGGACGTTTCATTCTCATTCAAAGTTGCACCAACTATAATGGGGTAAGTAGCATTAGACCCAAGAAATTCATACCTGAGATTCGAAGGTAGAGGTTTTAACTCTCCTTCCAATTCCTTACCTCTCGGCACTGGGTCTTCCTTACTTTCATGAGCATTCAATACTTGTTCTCCTTTGGCCAAAGTTACGTCACACATTTCCTCATCATCCAAATCCATCAATGAGGTAAAGAGCATACTAGAATCATCTATCTTCATGACTTCACTCTCAAAAGATGTTAGCTCAAAACTTTCACAAGATATATCAAGCAAATTGCATTCAAAAGATGAAGTAGGAGCTCTCATGGCACTTTTCAGAATTTTTTAATTTCTCATCCCCTATTTTCAGTTCAATAGACCCTTCGCCACATTTAATGACCGCCTCAACGGTGTTAAGAAAGGGTATACCAAGAATAACGGGCGTTTCTTGCTCACCATCCATATCTAGCACATAGAAGTCTACGGGAATAAAGAATTTACCAACTTTAATAGGCACATCCCTAAGAACTCCCCTAGGAATTCTAGAGCTTCTATCGGCTAGTTTCAAAGAAATAGTAGTAGGATGGAGCTCACCCATTTGATCGGTTGCAAATATAGCTAAAGTATTCAAATAAATCCAAACACTTGTGCTAGTCACTATGATCAAAACATTTGTAAAGACTCGGGTGATTCGAGGTCGAACCCGAAGGATAGGTGATTAAACCAATAATGCTAAAGATGCGATTAGGATGTCTATGGTTTGGGGGGGGGGGTTGTTCCTTTAAAAAGGACGAGAATTTTACTATCCAAAAGAGAGATTTGATCAACTTAAAGAGGTTAGCAATCAATTAAAAGATGACTAGGGATCTATTTCTCCACCTAAACAATTATTGTGACGGTAAAATAGGACCCTATTGATGAAATCACATGCACAAACTTAGAATTTAGCTATTGCAACGTTAATACCAAGTTCAACTCATGCTTCAACTTAGTACAAAGGGGTTGCATCTCGCATAGCACCTCACACTCACGCTTTATTGACACTATAGAATATGAATGTCTAGTCTCACACTCACACTTTATTGACTAGATAATCATACTTTTGTTAAGTTCAACCATTCTCATTAAGATTAGAGTGTCGCCATATAACACAAAAGCCCTAATGCTTCTTCATTTAGTTCATTTGAAATCATGCTTTTCAACGCAAGTTACATCAAACATGAAATCAAGCAGAATTCCTATTGAGGACTTCTCACAAACACCTTATAGGCAATCCGAAAATCTAAGTTCAAATGAAGAAGAATCATGTGAAAATCATTCATCAATAGCAACCATAGTATTTACAATGTCACAAACATGTCTAGGGGACTCATAGATCCCCAACCAAAGTCAGTACTCACTCATGGTGAGTTTACAAACAAAATCAACAATAAAAGTGCAAAAACCCATATGGAAAAGTGAGTTGAGAAATCTAGAACCAATATGGAGATCCAATAACACTAGATGATCCGATCTTCGTGTTGTTGATGACTCCAAAATCTTTGGCTTCTTTTCCAAGAAAAACTGCTCCAAATACCCAGAAAATCTGCCTTGAAAATCCCCCCCAAAAGTCCTCCCTTGTTCAGAACCCTAAGTTTGTATTTATAGCAAAACAGTAAAAATCCTGTCCATACGACTCAACCGGCCGGCTCAATTGGGTGAAGGATTTTCAGCCGGCCGGTTCGCGCAGGGGAAAGCTTCCTCAAATTCTCTGAGCTTGGGAGCCGGCCGGTTGGATTGGTAGGCATATTTGAGCCGGTCGGCTCAGTACCTCAGAACTTTTGATCTTCTTGAATTCAAATCCAACCGGGCGGCTCATCTTAAGGCCAATATTTGAGCCGGCCGGCTGGATCTCATCCTGGGTACTTTTTGCTCCAAAAGCTCGGTTTTTCTTGAGGTTTTGATATGTAAGCCTCGCCATCAGAGGATAGACGCTTTTAACCTGAAACGTAAGAATAAGGGTCAATGAACACTAAATTAGCACCGGGAATGGATCAAAACTCTTCGTAAATGGAGAGATGAACGATTCGAGAATTCGACTCATCATGACCCAAATTACTTGCGGATTTAAAAAAATTCTAATGCGCTCCTAGTTCGATCCAATCCAATTTCCAACCGTGTCCTAAACATAGTCTTATTTGTCCGTGACTTTTGACTCTTGGAGCAGTTAAGGATCAAACAAACATAATCTTGTGGTAAGGGTCAAACAAACATTATCTTGTCTGATCTCCGAACGTTGTCATTTTAGACTTTAAGGGCCTAATACGGCCCGACCCTCTTAGGTTCGCAAGGACCCAACCACTATTAAAGAAAATTTAACTCGGTTAAAGATTTTTATTTCACAATTGACCATGCGCAACCTTAGCACTATTTATCGATATCAAATAACCCTTTAAGCGCCCATATTAGGGCATCCTTGATGAGGATCTTAAATATATAGATCATCAACTCTCTTTATTTGCTATCATCAATCAATCTTTTTTATGATATTTTTACTCTTAACAATGATCATAAAAAAGATCATTCACTTATCTTCTACATTCCAATCTTACTTTATTTTACGTTATAAAAAAAACTTACTTTATTTTACATTTCTTATTATAATAATAATTTTTTTCAACCAATCAACAGTCATGTGACACATCAAAGCAAAATCTGGTCGTGAGCAGGGTCGTGCCATGCTCCAAACCCACGACCATTGTTCCCACAATCTTTTATCATTCACCTATTAAGAAAGAAAAAAATTAAAGATTGGACCAACTAGGAGTCGACAATGGGCAGGGCAGGGTCGGCCCTGCCATTTTGGAAGGGCTTAGGGCCGAACATATGATATTTTGGAAGGGCTTTCAAAAAAATTAGGGCAGGGCAGGGCTTGCCTCAAAATGTTTGCCCTAGAGCCGGCCTTAGGGTCGAGTAGTGAAAGGGCTTTTAGGGCCGAACTGAACCGGTCCTATATTTTAGGGCCAAACTTAGTGCTGAGGCTTATAAAATCATTTATTTAGCATATCAATAAAAATGTATTATTTTAATTAAGCACATCAATAAAAAAATTACAAAGTCGCAAAACATATATATTTTAATAATATTAATATAAGGTAAATAGATTATTACAATTAATTGCAAAAACATACATACTATAAAATTAATACATATGTTGAATTATATTATTTGAAAATTATACATAAAAATGTACTTAATTGACTAGTATATTACAATTTGATTTATTGAAAGTAAAATATGAAAGGGCTTATCGATAGGGCTTTTTAAGGTCAAGCCGAGTAGAGCATTGTTAGATCGTAATTAGGTCGGATTTTTTTAGGGCGGACAGGGCCGTGCTTTTTTAGGTCATAGTTAAGTCGGGCTCGAGGATCGAAAATGGCTTTAAAATCACAACATTTGTTCGACTTTCAGCCTTTAGCTTAGGGCTCGGGGGCTTAAACTTAGAGCTGGGTCAGCTCTAGGGCTCATAGGTCGTAGGACATTGTTTAGAGCTTTTGAGCCCTAGGACCAACAATCTTTAATTTTTGGTGCTATTAAGGATGGCTTACCGACCCGTGTTAGGTCAAAATGTATTCAATACTACCCGCCATTACCAAAACCCCTAATCAACCCATATAGAACGATATCATTGCTCATTTGTAATCTTTACGAGAAATAGGAAGAACTAGAATAACATATTAGCAAGTTTATGTAGTTTTATTGAGTTTTAATTTGTTAAAATAAATTGTGAAATTAGGCATATACTGTATAAAAATCGTTTCTTTCCTACCCTTACGTCACCTTGTTTCTCATCGATGCTTTGCAATTGCAACCGGGGACGGAGCCACTAAGAGGGGGCCAATATAATTTTGATGCAATTTTTTTTTTTCATAATTTGTAGTATAATTTATATAATTTTTATAAACTGCCCAAGTAGTTTCAGAATTTTTTTTGCCCAAGATACTTTGTAATCCTACCTCCGTCCCTGATTGCAACCCATTTTGAATTTCTTAACTGCAAACCATAGCCGATATTTGTGTAATCTTGACCTCTACAATATAAGATCTCATGAGAAGGCCTTTTTTAGATGAAATATGAGAAATTATTTCATACCAAGATAAAATTCAATCAACGGTTCAAATTAAACACTAATTAAAACTAATAATTTGATTCATAACCCTCATTACGGGTACTATAATCTAATAAACACACTAAATTCGATTAAACTCTATTGGACATGACGGCAACGCGAACGGTGTGGCGCCAAAGGCCTGGATTTCGTTGCGTCGAAAATCATGGAGAGGCAACGACGACGATTGAGAGATTGAGAATAATTTGATAGACTACGACGATGATTTCGACCGATTCGAAATTTGTAATTGAATAAAATTGTCACTGAGTAATTCGTAATTTGAAAACTAAATATCATAGCGATTAGTGACAAAGAAATTCACTTAAATGTGTAGGTTATAAAATTCGTAGGTTATAAAAAGCCGCATTCGTACCAAAATGCTACAAATTCTTAATGCTACGAATTATATGTTAAAAATTACACATTATATGCAATGCATGCAGTCTGAGTCCGTTAGAAATTATATGTTAAAAACTACGCATTTATATGCAAGTCTGAGTCCGCTACGAATTATAAATTGAAAACTACACATCATATGCAATGCATCAACCCAGGTCGTGAAAAAAATGCACCATCAATGACAAAAAATTTAGAAACGACGTAGACGATGGATAATTTTCAACACACAAGTGCGAAAGTCGAATTCTCAGATGAAATCGAAGATCAAACATGCTCAAAAACCAATCGAATTGGTTGAGAAAAAATAGGATTTGTATATACGATTACTATAATACTCTTATAACCATATTTATATGTGATAATATGGAAAATGTTCTATTTTTTATGAGCCGTGATATTTTTAACCCAAGACTCATATTGTTTTTCATTTCTTATGATTTAGTGCACTTTCTCCTATGATCCTTAGTCTTCTAAGTACCTAATGCTGGAAAATACATGAAATGTTTTCAATCAAAGTTAATTGGACAACTGTTCATGTTAACATTACCAAGTGAACACGATTGGTGTCCCAATTCTAGATTAATTTTTTCCAACAAGACTCCATTAAAAATTTCCAAGTAAATAAAGCAATTAAGCATTATAATCTGGTAAAAAACAAGAGACTCCATCTTTCTAAGTTGTAACCAAATACCATCAAATGAAACAAGTAAGGTTGTCACCAAACCACAGCACTTCTCCAAATATTTTAGTCCAAACAAGACAAGATTGAAATAAAGTTCCAATCAAACAAAATAATTAAGTAATGGAGAAATATTTTCCACACTCACATCACTCACCTCCTTAATCCTTCGAAACATCCTTCTAGGAGTAAGCTTATAATCCTTAAAAATATCAAATAAAATAATACCAGTCCCTCACTCTTAACCGATTTCCTCTTCAAACCCTTCAAAGTAAAACCCTCCACCAATCACAAATACACCTTCTTGCATCTATATGCAAATGTATGACAAACCACTATGATTTAGTTTCTTACCTTTTTATCTTCCTTAGCTGACAGGATCCAGTGAGCATCTATCTACTACAAAAATTTGTCTAGTTTCCTTGATTTTAAAGGAAGGGGCGGTCTGAAATCTTCTAACCTTAAGCTGGAAAGGGTTTCGTTTAAATAGGAATCACCGTTAGTAGATTGGATCACCTCTAAAATGTTGCCAATCAAATCACCAGCCAGCCCACTTTCAACAAGACTACCCGGTTCCTCACCACCTTTGTGTATGATTTGCCCAATATCTCCCAGGGGAACGACATTTTCCAAAACCACAGTTGCAAAAAGGCGACCCAAAAATTCTGGTGCTCTAGGAGCATCATTTACTGCATCCTCCAGTGCCGTAAGAACTGTCTCAAACCTGAAAGACAAAAAAGAAATGACTGTTTAAGCAGATGTTGAAACAGCTTCAATGTAGCAACTTTTAAACACACTTTACCCTTTGATCAAATCATTGCAGGTCAGAGAGTTGTCCTGGGCCTTTGCGAGACTAACTAGAAGTGTGCTCAAGAGATTTCTTTCCATATCCTTTCTCTCAAAGGAGTCCGTAACCCACAAAGCAACCATAGAAGGATAAAAACTAGGAGTATTCAAATCTTTTATGCACAATACAACTTCCTTCTCATCCTTCGCACTGAAATCACATAATTTTCAATCAGATAACGAAATAAATGCATGCAAGATCAATTACAAACACAGCTATAAAATACTTTTTAATAAAGTATAAAGTATAAACATGTCAACTTGGGAAGAAGGCCTCGACTTAGCATGCACATGGTACATGCAAAGAAACTATCAAGAATATAATGACTATTGTCATGAAGAAGATATTATGACAGAAGTAGCTCCATAAATAGCACCCCAATATCAACACTATGGTTCCAGCTTACTAGCTTAAATATTAATTCCAAGCCAAGTAGCGGCCTGAAAACCATTGTCCTTCTCCTTCCTATCCCTTAAGTCTTTTTCTTCCTTTCATTTTATTGTATAGGAGGAATGGACTGAGCTTTTTGTTGTTTTTCCGTATGTCTATGCATCATGATATACCACGCCGAGACTTATGTTGTTTTCAAAAATATGTTTACAAATCTAAGAGGGGACAATAGATATAGTTGTGCAAACAAGCAACCATGAACACAAAGAAACCAAGTGGCAAATCTTATTTAATAGTTTATATTTTGATGAACAATTCACAGCAGCAATGAATAATCTCTATGAATATTGGCTGCAAAAAGAAAGCTCACAGCTAAATATAAATGAAGCTTGATGCTCCATGTTATATCTTATATGAACAAATCAATGATCACTAGTCACAAGAGCTGACGGACATAAAAGTTGAAACACATACATTTAAAGACAACCAATATAACCTCAGATAACCAGTAACTGAAGTCTGTTCAGTAATCTGTCTTTCCACTTCACAAGAAAAATGTGCATTATAAACAAAACCAACACATGAACAGATGAAGAGAAAAAACCCTATCTAGGAATTATTTTCCCCGAGTATATTTTTGTTGGATGGTCCAGGGTCTACAACAGCTCAAATTTTCTGATGAAAAAATGCAGGACAGTTAAAAAAGAATAACAATGAAACATATATAATGATCAGCACGTGCGTACCTGTAGAATTCTTTGATGGCAGCTATGGACATATCCCTCAGGCGTTCCTTAGACAGGCTTTGATCATGCATGGAAGAAACCGTTGTCTTAGGTCTATCTGTATGATGACCAGAACTTCTCATTTCATTCTCCAAAGATAAGTTACGATCTAATTCTGCAGGTTGATTGTTTGCCGACACAGCTAATCGACCAGATGCAGACCTAGGAAGTGCATTATCATTTGAACTATAAGCTGATCTGTCATTTGCAGTCCCGTAACCATTCAACCTAGCTGTTGGAGGAGTAATATGGGCAAGAGGTGCTCCTCTCATGGACATCCCTCTGGCAAGACCACCTTGTGGACCAAGAGTTACTGTATCATTGCCGGCAACCCTCTGAGGTAAAAGAACCGACACATTTCTACTTTCGTTTGAAGGTTGTCTACCTTCCATCCTGACATCCTGAGTACCACCAAACCCTCGGACCTGAGAAGGGAATTTACGAACTTCCCCTGTCTGAGAAAAAATACTTGAACCTCTGGGACCAAAATCAGTCAACGTTCCTCTTCGAATAGATGCATTCATGCTGGGACCACGAGTAAGGCGGCTAGACTGTGCCTGTCGTTCATGAGCTGCATCTCTGTGTACTTCTTCAATCGTTTTTGGACCTTCAACTTTTCGTCTTTGCTGCCATTTATTCTTCCTCAGATCAATAGAATCCTTCAGCATGAACCTCACTCTAGATGAGTATTTCATGTTATTTGATAGCGCCAAAATCATATCAAAGTACGCATCCATGTGTTCCTTTGCCTTAGGATGGTCAATCATCTCTCCAATTGTGCTCATTAATTTGCACAGAGCTTCAATATCTTCTTCTTCTGTATTTTGGTACTGACCCAACAATTTCTTTATGCATTCATGCATGATTCTCTCTGTCAACATTCTCTTCTTGTACAGCTCCCCGATCAACCGAATATTGCCCAACATGCGTCTTCGAGCCTGAACTCTTTTTTCTTCTCTTTCTTCTTTAGACTGAGCAACCTCCCCTTCTTGCTCAACTTTATTGGCTTCTTCTTGTTCTCTTTCCCCTCTCTCAAATTCCTCCTGACACTTGTTGAGAAGCACTCTCTTAAATGTTATCTTTTCATTACCCTCAGTGAAATCAGGCAACTCTCCAGCAAGATGAAAGCAAAAATCAGCGTACATTTCACAAAAAGTTGGTTCCATTAGAGCTTTGTCAAAGATTTGCGAGATAACACCAGTAAGAGTAACTGCATTGTCAATATTTACAGCCTTTACTTGTTCAAAGAGCCTTTCGAAGTTCTGTGGCGTCAACTTGTTTAAGATACCCTTAAGTTGTCTCTGTTTGGCTTGCTCTTCATCAGCCACTTTACCCACTTCGTACTTCTTTTCAGCCTTGTGCATCATCTGAGCTGGGGTTTGAGGAGATGAATTGGTGGGTCGCTGCCACCTGTCACCATCAGGATTTTCCCTATGAAATGAATTCAAGGGTTGTAAGGGACCGGATAAGATTCCCACAGAATGCTGCCCAGCAACTTGTCCGTGTGGATATCTAAGTACACCAGAATTTCCACCTGAGCCCGGTCTAAATCCTCCCATATTATTTCCATAGCCTAAATCAGCTCTTTGATCCCTTGAAGAGAATGAAGCATTTCCCTTACTCCACTTATCATCATTCATTGGAAGATATTCACGACGTTCAGACCGAGCTGCGCCAGTTGTTCTGTCGGGCGCGGACCCTCTTCCAAGACTAGGGTAAGAATCACGATCATGCTTTTGTGAGCTGACATTTGAAGCCAATAAAACACGTAATACCTCTTGGGGAATGTTAAAACCCTCAGGTAGAATATTGCATTGATCTTTGAACTTCATAAGGAAATCTCTCGTATACTTCTTCATCTCATTTGCATCATGAGTTGATCCACTAGAGCCAGATTTGCTTTTATCAGCAATATCCATTTTGGGAGATGTAATATCCTCTGCATCCTCCCAATTGTCTGGCTCACTCTTAGCATGGGTTTGATTCTTGCCAGCTAAGGTATCTTTATCTTCCTTGGTGTCAGCAGGTACTTGCTTCACATCAACACTACATGACCCACTTTCAGCGGTTACAGTAGACAAAGTAATATCTTTCTCCCTCAGACCCTTGTATGCTATGTAGAGGTCAGAAGTAGTCCCTGCCGCATCTGCTTTCTGGAGTACTTCTTTTATCTTCTTTTTACCTTTAGCTGTGGCACTCTTAGGTCTATTCAACTCCAGTGGTACTACATCATTGGAACCTGAAAATGAACGAGACATGAAACAAACACAAAACAGACATCAATTTAGTTTATATATATCAACAATGTCCATATGCACGTGCACAGACATCTTTCTCTTCAAGTATGTAATTAGTTACTATACTAGACATACCTGCTTTATGGGTATTTTTAGGATCAATAGGGTATGCAGCAACTTCTTCAAGTGATGCAGTACCTTTAGATTCCAATACTGCCTTAGGTGGATTTGATTCATCACTTGTATCAGATTTTTTTGTACAAACAGCTGATGGAACCCAGCCTGCCACAGCAGGCGTCGAGTATCCCACTTTCATAGTCTCGGTTGAACTCTTCTGCGCTTCACCTAGTTCAACTTTAGCGGTAAGTGAGGAGTTTTCTTTACTCCTCACATCCTCCTTAGTTCCTTCCTTCAGTTCAGCAGAAGCCTGTTCCATGGCTTTATTCTGTATGCTCTGAACCTGCCTTTTAGATTCTTCAGACAATGTATGTGCAGGAATAGTGAGTTTTGGGGATCCAGAGGCATCACGAGCAACATGATTTACAAAAGATGCACTTGACGTTGACACCAATTTGGTAGATCCTGACAGTGCAATAGTTGTGGTACCATCAGTGATTCTGGAAGATCCATCATTCAAAGGCAATGAAGTAGTAACAGTAGAAGTTGCCTTTCCTCCTCCCTGTAATTTATAAATTCAGTGCAAAAAAAGGTGGATAAAAAAAATAAATCAATAAACTATATAGTAGTCCCCGTGAAGATACCTGCGGCTGAGATTGATGATGTTCTTTATGGGTTGGCTTCTTCTGCTGATCGTTGATTATATTTGACCTGCCCATTGACTCTTTCTTGCTACCCTCATTGCTTGTGTATACCCCAAAGGCTAAAGTCGGTTGTGTTTGTGTTGAAGTGGGACTCTTCACAGAAATAGAGGCGTCTTTAAGATTGATGGGATAATGAGCGCTAGCTGTCTGTAAGATTGGAGCTATTTGTGTACCAAGAGGCGCAGAAATTGTAGGAGGGTAATAAACAGGACTACTGATTGAGCTAGAATAATAATTACTGGGATGAGGAGATATAAAAGACAGAACAGGTTGCGGCTGAGGAGGAACAGTGTTTTGGATCCCTGATTTTGGAGGCTCTCCAGCTTTTGTTTCTCCTCGTTGGTCAAGTCTCAATTCTTCACGCGTATCAGGGTGTGTTATTTTTACTGCTCTACGAGGACTACTGAATTTGCTCGGCTGTGGTGGAGCGAACTGACCCAAGTTAATGCCTATGTTGCTCATTGGATGGGGTAACTGGGGACCCAACGGATTTGTGAAATTTATGCCCTGTCCTTGATGCATTATACCATGATGTTGCATTGGGTGAGGTTGAATAGGTGAAACAAATATGGGTTGCTGCACTAAGGGAGAATTTCCTTTAGGTAAGATTGCTGACATCTGAAGTGATGTGGTTGGTACCCCTTGAGGTTGGAACTGTGGAGGGAGAGGGACACCAAACTGGACGGGTCCTTGGGTCTGGTGAAAAGGTATTTGCATGGGCGTTTCGCCCGCAGGCAAAGCAGAAGGCTTCAGGGGTGAGGATGAGGCTGGAGATGACATCTGTGTTTCCTTTTTCAGATTTGGCAATGCAACCACGGGATGCTCAACAACATTGGGTTCCTTCACTGGCAACAACTGCTTTGGAATAGAAGGTAATTGTGGAGCAGGTGCAGTTCTTGAAAAACCTCGCTGTGCCTAAGAATTTACATCACACTTGGATCAAAATATGCATGATTTGTAAGTAGAAATCTACCAGGAGTTTCCTAATAGTTAATTTAATACTATCACAAAGAGGATTGAATAATATTTGTATTTGGTGTCAGATTGCATGATTGAGATAGAAGGAAAAGCTCAAAAAATTTAAGACCTAAACAATATAAAACAATGAACTGCTCACCAGAACTAGGTAATATATGAGAACAGAAAATAACTGAAGTAAATCGTGTTTTTTCGACCATAAAAGTGCATTTGCTGAATAAAGTGTCTGAGCAAACAAACCTGATCACGTTTCTGCTCGTCCAAATTTGGAGGCGCCGAGCTAGTTCTAGGAGGGATCTGAAATCATAACATGAAATACTTCTAACAATCACAAAAGAATAATTTTAAATCAAGAAAATCAAAGGCGATGAGAAAAAATAGCTTTTAGCGGAAATCAAAAAAATACCTGTATTCCATTGACGAACCCAGGGCTAATAGACCCGAACTGCAATGAAAATCCCTTCGGTGGGCCTCCGTCAGCTGCAAGAAAAAAGACACTTAGCACAGGATTATGAAGAAATAAAAAAACTGTTATAATGAAACTTAACACTTCGATCAACACACACACTCGCAAGAATATGAAAACTAAGTAGGGAATACTAACTCTTTAGAGGGGTTTGCACAGAGACAGGTTGTGAGGATTTAGGGACAGCTGGATTGCTACTTGGGGCTGTAGGAGATGAATTGGTCCTGCTAGACTCTATAGTAATTGAAGCATCAGCCATTCCTACAAAGGGAAAAACAACTTGTGTACAGCAAACTGGCACTTACAACTCAAGCTTACAAATTTGTGCACTCTCATGTAGTAAAATCTTACTAAGTTAAGCAAATGATTTATTAAGAAAGTCAATGTCATGGACCTCGTACATCATACCTCGAGATGAAACTTGTTGATGGACACCATTCTGAACATTCCGTGGTGGAGCCACATAGTTGAGCTCCGGAGTTACTGACTGGGCACTTTCCCTTGATTGTTCTCCTTGTACATTGTTGGGTTTCCTAAAGCTACAAGACCGAGGTTCAACAAACATACCATTTACTAACACAACTAACTGTTAAGTTGAAACTAGTTAAAAAAACGTTGGAAGCTTACATTACAGATTAGCCAACTAGAAACTACAAATCACAATCCAAGAAAACCTAATAAAAACAACTACAGCAATAGTTACTGCTACTAGTACCACCATTGAACCATTCAATCAACAAAAACTGAAACAAACCTGCGACCGCCTCCACCCGCAGAAGACTTGCCGGAGTTGGTCCTATGATAGGATGCAGAGGCATTCCCGGATCGGTTGCCTGATTTCCTGTAATCACTACTCTTATCGGAGCGAGACTGATTGAAGGACATAAATTCCGATCCTTCAATCCCCTCCCTTTCTATCAAATTCAAGTTTAAAACTTCCTGAAACCAAAAAACCACACCTATCAAAACCTAGAAAACAACACATCCAAAACCACAAATTGAAAATCAAGCGCGAGAACGCCGGTCCGTCGGCCAATTAATCATCACACGCACAAAAAAACGAAAAAAAAAAAATAGAAACCTATGCAGAGGAGTGAGGGAGCGGTGGAGTGCGGGGATTTAGGGTTTTTTTGGATTGGGGTCGAATGCCTGATTGGGATTCGGAGAAACGAGGTCAGAATGGCGAAGTAGGTTTTTTTTAGGAGATTCAACTGGACAATGCGGAAGAAAAACACACGTCATTCTTTGAACTGGTACACGCGCTCACGCGTCTACCCACCAATTTCTCATATATTTTCACTTTTTCTTGTTAATTGATACCAGTGTTATTAAAATCGGACCGATCATCGAACCAATCAAGTCATTGGATCAATGGATCAGTGGTTCAACCGGATCAAATCGATTTGATCCGCATGAATTAAAAATAATAAAATCATATATATATATATCATATATGCATATTTATTTACCTATTTTGTAACCTAATAAAATTTAATTTGTATACAATACTATAACCATAACAAATTTAGAATTCGAATATCACACATTAATAAGAAAATAACAAAACAACAATTGTGATTTTAGTCTTAAGTCACAAATCGCAATAACATTGAAAAGTTATGCCAAAAGATAAAAGTTTAAAAAGGAAAATAGATATGGTGGTGAACTTCATTTAAGTTGCTTGGATTTTGATTCGCCTCTCCAATGGTTTTATCATGTGTGCTTCTTCATCCTCATTTTCATCTTCATTGTCATCCAAATTTATTTGCCCTATGACAATAGTATTATAACATGTAAGCTAAAGTCACAATAATAATATCAATCAATATGGTTATAATCAATAGTAAACAAAGAAGCATACCGATATCATCCGAAACAGGTTGTATAGTCATACTTGCAAGATCATTGCGTAAAGCATCCACCTCTTCATTAGTTAAGTAAGATGGTGACTCCTCCATCACCCAATCCGAATGGTCATCAAGTGTTTCAATATTGATTGGGTCATAATTTTGATGCCTTAGTTGTTTCCTGCAATTTATAGTTTACAAGCAATTACACTAATATAATATGTATACATAAATGCAGAAGTAAACAACCAGTTAACATGAATTATATTGTTACCTTTGCTGCAACCTTAAGTTATAACGAACGTACACAAGATCATTAAGTTTTTGATGCTCTAGTCGATTGCACTTTTTTGAATGAATGTGCTAAAAAACACTCCAATTCCGTTCACAACCCGATGAACTACATGTTTGGCTCAAAATGCGAATGGCCAACTTTTGCAAATTTGGAGCATCACATCCATAAGATTCCCACCATTGATCTTGCAAATTTGGAACATCATTCACATTAAATACAAAAGCAAGTTGAAAATAAGAAGAGCTATTGACTTCACAGCAATTTGTATACAGTGGTACCTTATTAGGAAGTTGATGAACACAACTCAACAACCAGCAATATGAGCCCGATATACAAAAATCATCTAGTCAGTCCAATGTTTCCAAAATATGTTGGGCATTATCTAAGTCAGCACTCTCACTGTCACATTAATATTTATGGGCGAACTCCCAAGAATGAGTCAAAATCAAAAAATGAATAAAGCGAATTTATTCAGTGAAACCAAAATGGCAAACTGCCTCCTGAAACAAACTAAAAGAAGCTAAAACCAGACACACAAAAGTAGCCATAAAAACGCCAGTAACCAAAGACACAGCACCTGCACTACACAAAACTACAACCCAAGCACTAAAAAACAAGACAAGAAACAAGACCTGCTGACAAATTCATGCTCCTAGTGTTCTGATATTTCATGAAAAGCAGTTTCTTTGCAGCATTTCAGCAAACAGGTTTCCAGCTTCTTTCACACTACCACACATAATGCACAACTGCAGAATGCAAAGGGAGAAAAAAAATTGTGTCTGCTTTCCTATGAAAATATAACTAGAGATGTTCTGTAGGACCATATCTACAAGAGTCGCACACATCAAAGTTCATAGCCACCAATTCAGAACACAGTTTAACTATACACCATCATATGTATTCACAGGCAAACTTCAATTTGTATTCACAGGAACATCATTCACCATCATATGAAGCTACTGGAAGGCAAACTGCAATTTACATTCACAGCAATTTGGAAGGCAATTCACAACAATTCACACCATTCACAGCAATTCAAAAACAATATAAACACCAATATGAAATATCATGAAACTAATTAGAATAAAGAATGATTGTGAATGAAAGGTAAACTGATTTACCTGGCATCACCGTATTTCGATCATGAATTGCAGTTTGTCTTCCAAAATCACCTTACGCATTTTTGAATAATCTCATCTCACTTGTCAACTTAGACTGCAAATCAACATCTCCATGAGAATACCTTTCAATGACATCCAAAAGGCCAGATATGGTGTTTCGGTACTTATCAAACTCATCATTGTTGGAATTGATAGCTGGATTTAGCCAGTAACCCGCAGAGTGAAGATTTTTTCGAAGCTGCAAATCCCAACGTTTATCCAAGATTTCCAAGTAAGGCTCTACTTTCTTCTTGTTCCTTCTAAACCTAAACACCATCTCCTCTCTAGCTTTGTATATAGCTCTGTAGAGAAAACTCATTGCGGGTTTATCTTCACTATCAACAATGCGCAGCACACGCACAAGTGGCTCAGTAAGTCTCACAATATCACCACACTGTTTCCAGAAAGAAGAATCCAAGACTTGATCCACAAACTTTTTTGCCTTAGTATCTTTAGCATAAGTAGAGGTTGTCCATTCTCTTGATGTTACCATTCCTCTCAATGCGTTCTTTTGACCCAATATACTTTGTAATGCAATAAAATTAGTGGCAAGCGGGTAGGGGCTGGACGGAGTATTTCTCTTCCACCTGTGTGTTGCCTCATCAAATATAATGCATAACAATGATTGTATATGTATTTGGTAATCTTTGATGCATGTGTCACAGCCTCACTTACTTCCTCCAACTTTCCGATGTCCTGGAACATCAAATTAATACAGTGTGCTGCACAAGGAGACCAAAACAACTTTGGAAACTCAGCTTCTAGTAATCTGCCGGCAGCAACATAATTTGCAGCATTATCTGTTACAATATGGACAATATTTTC
Organism: Rhodiola kirilowii; assembly: GCA_033675215.1. Taxonomy (NCBI): domain Eukaryota; kingdom Viridiplantae; phylum Streptophyta; class Magnoliopsida; order Saxifragales; family Crassulaceae; genus Rhodiola; species Rhodiola kirilowii. Next base: position 10,492,848 of record CM066200.1, read on the forward strand.
AGCACCAACATATAATATCACCTCCTTAAAAAGCTTGTGTAGCGTTGCTGCAGTTTTTGAGACATCCGAAGCATCAACAGATTTCAGAAAAATAGTCCCTTTAGGATAATAAACCAGAAAGTTGATAAGACTTCGTCTAGAACGATCTGTCCACCCATCTGCCATGAGAGTGCATCCAGTGTTCTTCCAAATATTACGGTAACTATCAACAAGCTTGCTTACCTCACCGACCCAGTGATTCAATAAGTGTCCACGAACTCTATAAAAATTTGGAGCTTTGTAACCAGCACCATGCTAGAAATAACATCAATCATAGGTTGAAAATATGTGGAATTGACCGCATTAAAAGGCACCGAAGCATCAATCATCCATTTTGAGATGGCAATATCACACTTTTCCATCACTTCTTTACTCTGCATAACACTTTTAATTGTTGGCTGAGCTCCTGAAATTGTTCTAGGCATGAAGTAGTTACTAATATGAGGATCACTCTCCTTTCCCTTTCCCTTTTGACTTGTGCTAGGTGTGGCCAATGCTTGCTCATGAATTGGATAACTATCCTCATACTCTTTTTCTACCCTCCTCTTTTTACTCCTTACTGCATCAATACTTTGTCTCATCTGGTGTTGAATATCTGCAGACACTTTCTTACATTGTTCAACCTGCCCTTTTTCTCCAGTCAAGTGACACTTGAACCTATTAATGCCACCTCCTCTAATAATCTTGTTGCAATGTATACATACAAAGCTGTTTTCCCGGCATCTTCAACAAGCTGCTTGCAATGTTCCCAAGCAGGATCTGTTTTTAATCTAATCGCTTTCAGATTAGATGATGCTTCTTCAGACGAGGGCTGTGATTCATGTTCCGTAGGCATAGACATTTCTAACTGAAAAAAATAAAGGCAGTGAACATCAATCACCAGGCTTACACAATCACTAATTCACCTTCATCTTATAACATATCAAAGTATACAATATCAACCAATCGGATAGTTAAACTATCAAATTCCATCTCAGGCTGCAACAGCAACTTGGTGAGCAATAAATCAAAATAAGAAGAGAAACAAATCGCCAGACCGCAGCAGCTTAGTGAGCAACACTCAGATTCATTGACGTACCTGATAAGTTCAACTTGAGCAGAAGAGGCAAGAGATCGTGCGCTAGACCGCATAACTTGGAGAATCAAATCGCGCGCCAGACCGCAGAGGCAAGAGGTCATGAAATTGGAATGCGATGCCGGTCGTGCGACCGCAGAGGCGTGTTGAACTTGAAATTGGAATGCGACAACATAAGGAAGAGGTCGTGACTCGTGCGCCAGATCGCCAATGCGTGTTGAAAATTAGGGCTCGTGCTCGTCGACCACAGAGGCAAGTCGCAACTCGTCTGTTTGTATTTTTTCTTTTTTTAAGAGCAAAATTCAAAACGGATGTATTTAGTCAAATAAGCATCAACCCGGTCCACCCGGCCGGGTCACGGTTCAACTTGAAACCGGCGGTTCAACCGGTAATTGACCGGGTTAATAGCATTTTCGATCCGATTAGAGAACCGGACCGGTCTGGTGACCGATTCCCGTGCTAACCGATCGAACCGGCTGGTCAGGTCCGGTTTTCACAACACTGATTGATACTATGAATATTAATATTTCGCATTTACAATATTGTATGGTCAATTTCACGATATTAGTGAAAAGTGCCACCATTCAACTTGTATGGTCAATTTACAATATTGTATGGTCAATTTCACGATATTATGAATATTAATATTTCACATTTACAATATTTTTGAATGGGACAGCAGAGAAGGGAAGTATCAATGGAGATGTGATGGCTTAGGAAGATTCTCAGTAAAAGGGGCTTACTTGTGTGCCAGAGAAATATAGAGAATTCAAAACCCACCAGAAGGTGAGCAATCTGATGCACGGGAGATACAGAGATTCTGGAGGAGCTTCTGGAGATTAAAAATTCCAAACAAAATCAAGAACTTGGACTGGAGGTTATACCATGACAGCCTGCCAACAATGTCGAACTTGGAGAAGAGAGGAATAGAAGTCCTTAACAGATGCTGCCTGTGTGGTACCAGGGGTGAAAGTTCTATCCACTTATTCAAAGACTGTCGATGGATGAAGGAGTTCTTGGACCAGATCAAGCTGCCACCTATAGTTTGGAATAACCAATGTAGTGAGCCAGGCTACTGGCTATGGTTATGTGCAAAAGTGTATTCAGAAGAGGAGTTCAAAAACCTATTATGTAGATTGTGGCTGGGCTGGAAGAATAGGAACGAGCTCATTTACGGAAAGGGAGGGAGAAGAGTGGAAGATCTCAAGATCAAACTACAATTCATGCTGAATGAGATCAAGGAAGTACGAAGACTGATGGAGCCAGAGCCAGGACTAAAAGGAGAGATTAGAGAAGGAGCTTGGATTCTATGTGATGGAGACTTTGAGTCAACAACGGGAATGAGAGGGTGGGGAGCAGTATATTTTCTGAATGAAGTAGTAGAAGCGGTGAAGGCTGGTTGGTTGGAAGGAGTTGGCTCAAGCTTTGCAGCTGAATGTAAAGCGATACAGGAAGGATGTCAATTAGCAGAGCAGCGAGGTGTCGAGAAGGTGTGCATTGCAACGGACTCCTTGGAGGCATTATGGGCTATTAATTTGGGATCTTGGAGACCAGGTGTGAGGTTGCAGGAGATCAAGGAGTGCTTTGACTTCTTAGAGAGGCATCCTGGTTGGTCTATAGTGAGTATCGCTCGGGAAAGGAACATGACGGCAAACTGGTTGGCAAAAAAAGCGAGAAGCAACAGGTGGGAGTGGAGTTCCAGTTTTTCTATTCCTAAGGACCTCTCGAGACTGTTGTAGTTTTGTTTTGCTTGTCTCCTGGTTTTGTTCCTAGTCTCGTTGTTGTTTTTGTCAAATAAAAAAAACTTTCTGTTTTGGTTTTTATCAACAACAAAAAACTTTCTGGTTTGGTTATAACATGATCTTTCAAAATTGTTTGGCACATTTTTCAGAAATCGACATTCTAGATCATACAAAGGTGTAGTTTTGTGGAAAAATTCAAATCTTGTGAACAAGGTGAGGGTTCGAGCCCCACTCATAGCACTTTTCTTACAATTTCCTAATGAGTCTCAATTTCATATCGAGTCTCGGTTATCAATATATCTATGTAATAGATAATAATGCGTCATATATTATAATATACTGAGTTGTTTACCCATTATAAAAAAATCGACATTCTAGACTTGGTTGATATAATAATTAGATTACTGTGACAAATGTCAATGATTTGAGAGTAAAACTATAACTTTTTAAAACTATCTAGAGTCGCGAAAAAAGGGTTTAGTTGAGTGGCTTGTACCTTTGGCAATTTGTCAAGTGGTCAAAAGTTCTACTCCCTTGAGTTGCATAAATTTCTCCACTTTTGTGGTGGAGTATTTTCCTCCCTCGCGGAGGTGTTGTTCGTCCCGCCTCGGTACGTGTTGTCCCTCCTTTGCGGAGGCGTTGTTCGTCCCTTGTGGACGTGTTGTGTCACAGGTGTTGCTTTGCCAGTCTTACATGGATTCGTGGAGACGCGTGTTTGTACGTGGGTTTCAAGTTAGAAGGTGTCTTAAGGCATGTGCTTCAACGGACCATTCAAGTATCATTCCAAATTGGTGTCGTGCATGACCCGTGTTTCAGAGTCTACATAATCAGTAGCGGATCCAGAGATTTCCGAGAGGGGGTCCTAAAATAAAATATAATTTATATTTATATTTTATACAAAAAAGACCTCTAAGTCGATAAATTGCATATAACAAGAAATCAATAATTCAATGTGACGGACTACAAAATGGATCACGAAATAAAAAAAGCAGCCACAAGGAAGGCCGTATCAACATCTAGATATCCACTAAATCATTCGGTCTTTGCTGCGGTAGACGAGGTAAACCTTAATTGCAAGTCATCATATTCTGAAAATAACTCATAATAGCTTCATTATCAATGCCCTTGAACACATCCCTCTCAATATAACATACCAAACAATCAGTGAGAAAGTCATCTCCAACCTTGTTACGCAAATCTGTTTTGATAATCTTCATTGCGAAGAAGGCTCTTTCCACAGTAGAGGTTGCAACTGGTAACACCAAAACCAACTCAATAATATGATATACCAGGGGAAATGCGGTATGATATCCTACCTTAACCATCTTTCTAGCAACTTCCCCCATATCTTGTAGCATAACGAATTTTTCATTTTCCCTCATCTCACAAATCCAACCCTATCCAGCAAAAAAAAAGTTCTTCTTCAAGCTCCATCAAAGCACACACTGAGAATTCTTGAGGATACAACTCCGCAAGTCGAATTATCTTCGAATGATTGAAATTGGAGAATGAGTTCACTACTACAGAACAAGCTTTATGCATCGGTTATTTTTGATATTATGCATCGGTTTTGGTTCCGTGCATAATGAAGTGTTGCATAATGTCACACTTTATGCATCGGTTTTTCAAGAACTGATGCATAAAGTGTGACATTATGCATCCATTTTTCAAGAACTGATGCATAAATGTGTAATGTTTGAAATTTTTTAGCACAGTTAGTCTCTAATAAATCAAATCCAACTTCAAATTCATACATAAATTTTATATCCAAATCTTAAAATACTTTTTATTCAACAAAAACACAACATTTTATACATAATGTCACTTTCATTGTACAAAACATTTATCAATTCAACAAGTTTCATGTCTTATTTTTAGTAATGGAGAGCCAATACTAATCCATTTCTCCAAAATATCCTTCTACATCTGTTTCTCTGCTCCAACTCTTGTGTATTCTATCTCTGGTCTTTTTCTTTCTTCCCTTTCATCCTGCATGGAATCGGAGATGACCAATAAATACTGGGTTCACAAAAGGCATAAATCATACCTAATATTGATACATACATGTGAAAAAGATAACGATATAAAAAATCACAATTCTTTCTAGGAACAATATTGAAATCAAAACTCATATTACAAAACATAAACTAATTGAGGGCGATGGTGTAAGACAAACCTTCTCCAATTTTTCTGTAAATTTTATCTGTAGAACAAGGAAGATCATAAGTAAAACATCAATTTGATATTGGGCCCTTATTGAAGCAATTTGATTCATAACAGTAGATGGGAAGTCAATCTTCACAACCGAAAACAATCTTTAAAAAAAAATTGTAACTCACAACTGTTTTTGTCGGCCATTGGTATATGAATCTTCAAAATACTCAGCAGCTTGTGCTCTCTGGTTTTTCAAGTCCTAAAAATATGAAAGCAGTAAAGATTAAGGTTCACTGAGAGCTGACTAATAATAAGAACCCATGAAAAACACTCATTTAACAAATTCAGAGTCACAAATTTTAGGCGACCAACAGAGCAAGTGTAGCTATTAATAATTTCCATGCATCTGGCTTACAAGAGTAAGCAATTAGTATACAAAGGAAATGAAGCATCTGAATTACAAGAGTAAGAACCCTCCCAATCCGACATTTGGTGCCTACAAAATTGAAACACGATAATTCAATTCTCAGCCATTCAACCATTAACTAATAAGCAGGTATCATCAAATTTTTTTATTTTGATTACGCAGGTATCATCAAATTGAACAACATAAGAAAAAAACAACAAATAAAGAAAGTAAAAAAAAAGAAGTTACAGGGAGAGTATCTCCACGCTCAAGGTCGTTTAAGTCTCTGTCTTCTTCTGATGCTCCATTTCCTTTTCTACCTCCCGATATCATAAAAAACATATAACACCAAAAACAAGTAGTGGATGATATTTGGGGGATTTCAGGAATGAAAAACATGATTGAATTACCCCATGACTGAGTAAGGGGCATATCATATCAGGAACATACACAAAAATACAAGAACATACAGGTATCATATGGTCTCTCAATAAAAAACATACACAAAAATACATCAAACTCTTGTACTTGTACAGCAAAAATTGTATCATGGCTGATGAAGTCCTCACAATGTGCTGAAGCTAAGCTTCATTGAGGCATTTCATCAAGCACCTCTCCTACACCAAATTTTTTTTGATCAGAACAAGTAAAACACTTTCCCAGCAACTGGTGCAGAGGCATTAAAATAAATACTAATAAACTAATGGCAACACAAACTTATATCCTGGCGAACTCCAAAGATGAAAAACCTTTGGAATGAACTCAGACGATCCGTGAAGCAAAGATTCATAAACCTCGTTCACCTTCCACATCGCAACCACAGATCGAAAGCGGCTGAAAGAACGTAACGCTTCGACCAATTTCGCGACGTCACAACTCCGACTATTGCCTGAAAACCAAAATTGAATGAAAATGTGAGATTTTTAGACTGAATTAGATGCGAGGAAGGATGAAGGATGGATAATCCTTGCATGGAGAGAATGCCGACGACCATTGTCGGTGAAGATTCTATGGTGAAATGCGAAAACGAAGATGCGATTCAGCTTATCTATCGATCTCCAAAGAGCGGCTTTGAATTTTGGACTGAGAGAACCCTAGATGTACTTAGAAATGCTCACCGGTTAGCCAAAACCCAATGCATAAGCTTAAACATTATGCATCGGTTTTGGTCGAACCGATGCATAAGCTTGACATTATGCATAAGCTCAAACATCAATGCATAATGTTCCGTCTGTAGTAGTGGTTCTTATGATCAAGACATCCAATACATGTGAGTAATTCTTTGGTTGACTCACTAAAACGATTCTCCATCTCTTGACCAATTCGGTTAATCACCTATAAATGTAACATAGAATTACCTTTCTATATTAACAAAAAGAATTCAATAGATTATAAAAAATTTAAGTACCTGATAATATATATCAATTCGAAAGTGAGAGTCATTTGTGTTAGCGCGACTCAGATGAAAGCGACTTTGAACTTTATCTTCCATGTTAAGAATGATAATACCATTTTTGGCACAAAAGTTGTTTACACCAACCAAAAGCTCATCCCATCCATTCTCCCTCAATGCTAGCAATCTTGCTTTGGTGTTCTGAATCAAGCTTACAACCTCTATGATGTTTTGATCCTTTCTTTGTAAAAATTGTGACAAAACACTTGTCAAGTCCAACACTGGATTCATCAAGTGGGCAATAAAAACAAATCGATAACTCTCCATCTTCTCGACCAAGCTACAAGCAACCCCTCAAGTTTTCAAGTCGATTCCATCTTTAAATATATTCCCAAGAACTTAGATGGTTGAGGGACACAACGATAAAAGACGGACAATGGTTGTAAAGTGTGAACCCCAATGTGAAGCTCCCGGACGAGCCAAACTTGTTTTTTGATTCAATCCTTTTCCGGTAGAACTCTCACCATTTGCTAACATCTCCACCAAATTTTCATGTAGTTATTGCAGGAATTCATCCTTTCTTTTGCAAGTATCACCAACAATATTTGTAATAATAGACAACTACTCAAGGAAGTCACACACAAATTGATTACTTTGTGCAACGGCCACAACAATTAATTGGAGTTGGTGAGCAAAACAATGAATGTACCTTGCACATGGATTTTCATTCAATATAAGAGTCTTCAATCCATTAAGTTCACCTCGCATATTAGAAGCTCCATCATATCCTTGACCTCTAAGCTTGGAGAGAGACAATCCATACTTGGCAAATAATTCATCACCCCTTTTTAAAGCTAATGATGTGGTATCAACAACATGAACAAGTCCAATGAAACGTTCCATCACTATTCCATGATCATTTACATATCGTAAAACAATAGCCATTTGCTCTTTCACCAAACAATCGCGAGTCTCATCAACCAATTAAGAAAAGAATTTGTCTCCAATATCACTAATGATTGCTTTTGTTGTCTCAGATCCACATGCCTTTACAATATCCTTTTGAACCGCATGACAAATAAGTTTATTATTTTCGGGAGCATTCTCATTCATCACCTTTCCAACATCAAGATTTCTTGAACTATACCAATCAAGAATTTCCAAAAAATTTATCTTATTGAGTGAATCGTCCGCTTCATTATGGCCCCAAAAAGCTAGCCCTTGCTGAAGTAACAATCTTACATCATCAACAACTACAGTCAAACAAGTGCGGTATGTAGGCTCCAAAGCTCGATTTCCAACAAATACTGTTCTTGCCAAACTTTGTCTTTGATCTTTGAAAGAAAAAAATAATGGCTTAGCATTATTGTGTGCACTACCCGCTGCTCCGACATGAGTTTTAAATTTCTCAGTAGCATGCTTCCAATTCCAAAATGCTTTACTAATAAACACTTCATTCGATAACCTCCTTTGAAAAGATAACACCAATAGCAGTAGGCTCCATCTTTTGACACACTATATTCCATCCATTCTCATTTATCGATATAGTCAGCGTGAAAGCTTCTTATTTTGTCCATATAAGTTTTTGGGAAAGCATGTAAACGCGGTTGACAAGGACCTTGTACCACATATGCCCTCCTAACATCATCTCTAATCGAATGCTCGTAATCATTGATCGGTTTTCTCAATGCCAGATCATTAACGATATCAAAATTCCTCTCACATTCATTCTCTGTTCGACCTCTTTTAAACGCCATTTCCTGAATCATAAACCCTAAATTGAAAATTGAAATTCACATGAAACAATTGGCAACAAAAAACACAACATTAAGACTTCAATAAGATATGAAAAATCGAAGTAAAGAAACATAAATCATCATAAACAAATAAAATCATACCTTGTATCTTTGTTTGAGTCTTTGAGATGAAGAAGATGTTTGAGATGAAGAAGATGTGCCGAGAATGAAGAAGAAACAAAATAAGATACGCCGATCGCACCGCAACCAACTATGCCGTCACTGCCCAGAATGTGTTTGAGATGAAGAAGATGACTAAAAGATTTAGATGGGCTAGCTTTAAAGTTTTAATAGCCCAATCCCAATTTTTTGATTTTAAATCATGAATATAATATTATATTAAAAACTTTCACCGAAATTCATGAAGAGGCCAGGGGGTCCAGGACCCCTAAAACTGCCACTGTACATAATTCATATGTACCCGACGATTTGTTCGAATTGTACTTGATTTGTTGAATTGTACACCCACAATAAAAAACTAGCTAGACTCAGAGTAATTCAAAGACTAAACCTACGCCCTATTTATAAATGATTGGACCAAGCCTTTGCACACTCCAACATTAATTAGAGATGAGGTGGAGATTAGCTCGTACATTCGTGCTTTGCACCTAATGTTATTTACCTTTTTTAATAGTTTATTGAAAGTAAAGATAATAATAATAATAAAACACTTTCTCAATACCATGGAACTTTAATAGAAATAAAATTAAGGATTGGCATAATGTGAGAAGTTCTAAATATGTTGAGAAGTGAGATTTTTTTTCTCTTCTAATAGTTCGATATTATATCTAATGTGTTATGAATATTGTGATTTATGTTGGATGACTTTTAGCCTTTCACATGGCCATGTCCCTTAGGTTTTCATGTACCCCATAAATTCTTAGCTTTATTTCTTACATTGATTTCTAGTATCTCCATATGTCCATGTACCCCTATATAAAAGGATATTTTGTAAATGATTATAAACATCAATGAAATAAGAAATACTCTTCTTCTCTACTTTCCTCTCTTTACATTTTCATGTTCATCATCTACCTTTAAATTTTCCTTCTCTATACTCACCTATTTTACAACACGTTATCAACACGATTTCTCTACGAAATCCAAGGTAGTGATACACCATCTTCTCTTCTTCCCCCTTTTTCTCATTGTGATGCGATGATGGCAACATTTAGTCCTTTTCGGAGAAATCTCAAAACCGCCTGGCATTTGGAAAAACCAATTCCTTTTATGATTTTGTTTATAACATGTATATTTCATCTAATCATGTTCTTTTAAATCATTCCCGTGCCTAGTTTTATATGTTGAAAAATGATTCTATCTTATGTTCATAATATGCTTATTTTCATGTTCTTTGTCATGTTTACTTTTACATGTGGCTAATGTTCATTTCATTACTTGAAATCAATTCATATTATATTTATCATTTATTATTATGCATTGTCAATCTTATGAAGCTCGAGTTCAATACTCTTGAGCGTGTCAATAATTATTCGGCGTTGATTCTTGATATTGAAATCCGCCTAAGTGCTATGTGTCTTTAAGATACTATAAAAGAAGGAAATAAAGCACTTGTTCATAAAAGATGACTAAAGCCAAAATATCCTTCGGTATCATCTCGATGAGAGATTGTATATAAAATTTGAGAATCAATGATCCCTCTCTCCTTTGAAAGGATTTGAAGTGATGTACGATCACCAAAAGGCAATGATATAACAGTTGATTTTATTATATACTCTTGCAATTGCAAGATTATTACAAGTTGTACACGAGTATAATTTTGCAAGTTTATGAATCACATCATAAGTGAAGTTATAAGTTGAAAATATCATTATAAAATGATGGAAAAAAATACATCATTGGGGTCGTACATGTCATACTTCCAAACACCTTGATTTTTATCAAGCCTATTTGAAAGCAAAAGGTGTATGAATTTCACTGAAAAGTGATTATCCTAAGGATCTTAACCATTTGGACTCCTATGAATCTCACTCATTTTGAAGATTATTTTTAAGAGTTCATTGGAGAGTTTGATAAATTAATCAATGATGGAAAGGCGACATAAGGGATGATGTCATACATATGATTATATCCAGTTCAAAGTATTTGAATTTCTATATTTTATGCTTTATTTCTCTTCCAAATAAAGAGATATGGATAATCATCTCTCAATTACGATAAAAGATGATGACTTACTTATTAAAGTTTGAACTTGTATCCCCCGTCTCATCAAATAAAACTATTCCTAATCTTATTTATTTATCTTTCAAAGAGATATGGATGATGGTCTCTCTATTAAGATGAAAGATGATGATGAATCATTATGTTTGCTGGATAGTGCAACGACACATACAATTTTGAGAGATAAATTTATTTTTCGCATCTTAAATTAGCTAAAGCTAATATTAATATAATATCTGGTGCATCAAGTCTTATTGAAGGCTATGGAAAAGCCCAATAGTGTTACCAAATGGTACACGATTTATCATTGATGATGCAATGTTCTCAACCAGATCAAAAAGAAACCTATTGAGTTTCAAAAAGATATACGTCAAAATAGTTATCATATTGAGACAACAAATGAAAATGACGTTGAATATTTATATATCACGTCAATGGTCTCGGGAATGGAAAAAGTGATGGAGAAACTTCCACATCATATAACTCTGGAGGGTCAAGATCAGGTACAAAGTCAAATTTTGGTACAAAATACAAAATTCGTCAAAATCATTTTATAATTCGTCAATTTATTTTATAGTTCGTCAAAATTATTTTATAGTTCGTCACTTTTCGAGCCGAAAAATGAAAAAGATGAGCCGAAAAATGAAAGACGACATAGTTCGTCAGTTTCATTTTATAATTCGTCACCAAGAAAAACACCAAAAAATCAAGATTTAATCTCATCCATTCAAATCACAAGATCAAGGGCTATGATTAGTTTGTATTTTGTACCAAAAAATTAACTTTGCACCGGATTCTTTTCCTAACTCTGGATTATATTATACTTTAATAAATCCAGTTTAATCATATATAGTGATTAACTAGAATTCAATAGACTCGAAAAATTTCTAATATGGCATGATCGATTAGGCCATCCGGGTTCAATAATGATGCAAAGAATCATTGAAAATTCACATGGACATTCATTAAAGAGTAAAAATATTCTCTTGTCTAAAGATCTCTCACGTGTTGCTTGTTTTCAAGGAAAACTGATCACACACTGAAAGTTGACACTGAATGTCCAACATTTTTAGAATGGATTTAAGGAGATATATGTGGACCCATTTCCCCATCAAGTGGACCATTTTAGTACTTTATGGACTTATTGATGCATCGACCCGTTGGTCGCATGTTTGTTTATTATCCACTCGTAATATGGCATTTGCAAGGTTGCTTGCTCATAGGATCTGAATCATCATCTCCTTCATTTGTTTCATCTCTTCTGGCATGTAGTTCATCGGTGTCTCGGCCTTCACCACATTCTTTGTTCGGGAAAATTCTTCCTGCCGAGTCGGGAAAATTTTTATTTATCAAATAGTTTATATTCCTTTTATTAAAAATTGTATTTTTTATAAATTTTTGAGTTTTTGAATTTTTGTATGTTCCCCTACAAATTTATCTAACAAACTGATTCATCACACACAGATAAGATAAAATTCAAACACTCAAAAAATTTATAAAAATACAAAAAAAGAATATAAATTATTTGATAAATAAAAATTAGAAACTTTTAAAAAAACTTAAACACAAAATGAAATATATTTTTATTTTTTTTTTGCAATTTTCTGCTACAAATAAATTTTTATTTGGACATATTCCTTTTTAAACATCAAATTTAAACATATTCCTTTTTATAAAATTTTTGAGTTTTTGAATTTTTATATTAATTTATTAATTTTTTTCCACGTCATTGCCACACCATCAATTTTATGGTCCATGTGGCCCATTTTTATCCAACTCAGCATCCACATGTGCACAAAAATGAAAGCTATGGCATCTGTGAAATAAAACTCAAACCTATGGCATCTGTGAAATATGAAACTCAGAAAATGGCATATCTAAAATTAACCCCCTATTTTACAACATAATGTTCTTTTTTTAAGTTTTTATTTCAGAAGGTCATATTTATCTTTATTTCTTTAATCAAATCTCTTTAGGTACGAACCCAGATTCTGTGACAATTTTTCCAAAATCAATTAATCGGTTGGATGTCAAATATTTTTGTACGACGAATTCAATTAAATCCATATTTGATTTTGCGAAGTTTGTAAATCACAGTCCATAATTCATGACAAATATGCTCAAACTATACTAATTGAACACGAACTTTCTATAGGTTGTAAATAGTAGTGCATAATTCGTGATAAATATGTCCGATCTTTACCAATTGAGCACGAGTTTAGGAAAGTTTGTAAATCGCAGTGCATAATTCGTGACAAAAATTTCCAAACTTTAACAATTGAACACAAATTTTATAAGGTTCGTAAATCGCAATGCATAATTCGAGACAAATATGCCCGAACTTTACTTATTGAACACGATTTTTTTTGTAAAATTTGTAAATCGTAGTGCATAATTTGTGACTTAGTTGTCACAAAGTTTTAATACGAAATCACAAATTGTACCAACGCCTGTTGCCAGAAACTATTGTCGACTATTGTAGCTCGTCATCGGTGACAAAACTATTTGGGAATAGGGTGATACTTGTCACCCCAGTTTTCTTTCAAAATATTGTTATCACATAATTAATTAAATATTTTCAAAAGTAATTACTATAATACTTAAATTAAACTTAATTAGATAACTCAATTCATCGTGTTATATTTAAATATAAATATAAATTATATTAAATAATCAAACTTTATTAATTTTGTATGTATATAACTGCTCACATTCAAGTTCAAAATTCATAGTAAAGTTTTGTCAACCTATGTTGTCTTTGATCCAATTTCAATATTTTTTTAATTTTTTAACTTACTAGTTTTAGATGAAAACACCAATTCGATATTCAAAAGAAAAATTATTTGATACAAATTTGTTAATATACCAGACCAAATAGAGAGAAGACCACGCGCATCGCGTGGATCTAGGGTTCAGGGTTCCCGCATATGGCGACCACCGCGCAGGTGGAAAAGCGAGGGTAAGAGCCTAATCTATTGAGTGGAGAGAGGGGAAATCCCTTCATGGTGGTGGGAGAGGGCGGCTCAGATGTCGTGGCGAAGACTTCGAGGGCAGGTAGAGAAACCATATCGCCGACGACAGGAGACAAGGAGAAAGGAGAGGCGATTCAGTTCCGGAATTGGAATTTTTGGGCGGAGAAGAATGCAAGCTTCAGTAACAGGGAGAGATGGGTGCCGCTACAGTTTTTCATGCAGTTACAGGGGACGGACTCGGTGGTGATACCGATAGAGGTTTGGCAAGAAGCATCCAATAGATTCAAGTTTGCTCTTGTTGGGTTTGTTTTTGGCTCAAAACCATTTCTGGGGAGGGTCAAAGGCTTCGCAAGACCAAAATGGGGCGATGAATCTGTTGTGCGGGTCTCTCAACTTAATGATGGAATTTTCATGCTAAATTTCACAACTGAGGAGAAGATGTGTGCGACACTGTTTGGGGGTCCGTGGACATTCGATAATAGGTCGTTTATTCTGAAACAATGGGTGGAGGATGAAGAGTATAAGTGTGGCAGTGTGGAGGCTTTGCCGGTGTGGATAAGGCTCCCGAGAATCAAAGCTCATCTTGCAGACTCAAGGATCCTAAGTATGTTATGCTCAAGAATCGGAAAGCCAATTTGCACTGATGGAGTCACCGCGGATGGCAGTAGCTACAACTATGCTAGAGTTTGTGTAGAAGTGTATGCGGATGTAGGACTGCAGGATTCAATTCAGTTTCAAAGCCCATATGGCAATAACCATGTGCTTCCAGTGATGTACGAGTGGCGGCCACCAAGATGTTCGAACTGCTACAACTTCGGACATCTAAAAGAAAAGTGTCCAGAGCCAAATATGGAGATCATGGTAGAGGCAATGAAAGAACATGAACGTAGAGCCGTCAAACTAAAGGATATGACTGATTTTAATGAGAAGGAAAAGGAATGCATCGAGGAAACACCAGACCTGGTATGTCAAGCTTTACGACAAAGGGAGGAGGCGGATGACCTATGCTCAATGGTTCCTGATACTCAGAATGTGACATTACGACAAGGAAATGTTGATGACACACTACAAAAGGTTGGAGGTGACCGCGAAGACTCGAACTGTGGAGACGAGATTGCTGGAAAATTCATGTTACATTTGTCTAAAAGTCCCTAGAAGAGAGTGAGACAGAAAGAGAAGAGAAATTCATGAGGGGAGGAAAATTGATTACTGAAAGACAAATCCGAATCTAGGGCGGCCACTAGTCAGAAGGAAGACAGTGGACGAATGAAAGGTAAGGATGCTAAGATGAAGAAAGTTGAGAAGAGAAAGAAGGATGGAGGTAACAAATCAACATCTTTTTGATATGTATAAAATAGCTAGTTGGAATGTGAGGGGTTTAAACCACCCCACAAAAAGGTCTGAAGTTTGAGAGTGGATAAGAAGAGAAAAGGTTAGCTGTGTCACTTTGCTAGAAGTGAAGATCAAAGAGGACAGGTGGGAGAGTATCATTACTAGTTGCTGCCCCAACTCTTCTTGGAAAGGTTTATACAGTTCTACGCATAATGGGTGGTCTAGAATTTTAGTGTTGTGGGATGATGACGTTGTTCGAATCTCGCAGCTTACTAAAGCCTCCCATTATGTTTGATGTGTTGTTCAATCTGGTTTGGTTTCTATCGGAGTTAGTTTTTTTACGCTAGCAATTCTCCTGAGGATAGAGCTTTGATGTGGATGTAGTTGGAAAGACAGTCTAGAAGTTTTACTGTAGCTGGATCTGTTTGGGAGACTTTAATTGTGTGCTGAGTCCTAATGAAAAGCTTAATGGAGGGCATGTTAGAGACATAGACATGGAGGACCTAAAGAAGTTTATTTCAGATTGTGATCACAGTGATATAGAGAGTAGTGGGTTCTTCTACACTTGGTGCAATAAGAGTAGCCTGCCGGAGAACCGTATTTGGTGCAAGCTTGATAGAGTGATAGGTAATTCAGAGTGGTTTGATCAATTCCCAGAGTCATCGGTGGTTTATCTTCCACCTACGATGTCGGATCATAGCCCAGTGGTGGTTTGTTGGAGTAGTAGACCAGTGAGAAAGGCAGCGTTCCGCTATTGTAACTTTTGGGAAAACTTGGAGGAGTATGCAGACAAAGTCACGAATTATTGGAGGAGTTCTCGGGATTGCAACAATTTATTTATGGTGCAAGATAAATTGAAAGCGATGAAGAGAATGATGAAGAATGAGTTTGTTAATGTTACCAGGGGCATGGATAGAAGAGTTGATCTTTTAAGGGAAAACTTGTGTGAGGCACAAAAGTTGGCAGAACAACATCCCACTAACTCGACCATGTTGCAAAGAGAGCAAGAATTAGCAAAAGAGTTCAGAAAGGTTAAAAGGTATCAGCATATCTTTTACCAACAAAGAGCCAAGGTGAAGTGGCTTAGAGAAGGAGATACCAATACCAAGTATTACCACAGCATCCTTAAAGGGCGCAGAGCGAGGAATAATATTAAATCTGTCTTGTGTAACAATAGAATAATGACCTCGGACCATATCTCAGAGTACTTCAAGTCTATTCTAGCCGAGACTAAGGAGTGCAACAGAATTAAAGCAAAGGTTATTAATCGTGGTAACAAGGTAGCTGATTCCCAGTGCAGAAGCCTTATTCGCGAAGCCACAAATAAGGAGATTCAAAATGTGCTTTGTAAGATAGAAGTTGACAAATCCCCAGGCCCTGACGGCTTTTCAGCGAGCTTTTTCAGGAAGAACTGGAGCTTAGTAGGGAAGGAATTTTGTAATGGGATTAGACACTGTCTCAAGTATAACGCCCTGCCCAAAGGTGTGAACACGGCTTATACTGCTTGGATACCCAAGACCAATCTGGCTATTCATCCTAGTGATTTCAGACCAATTTCTTGCTGTAATGTCGTGTATAAGGTTCTTTCTGGGTTTCTGGCTGGGAGACTCAAAGGGATTCTACCTGATATTATTGATGTAGCTCAAGGGGCTTTTATCCAAGGTAGATCGATTATAGGGAATGTGTGTATGGCTCCGCAGTTGCTTTCTGGCTACAACAGAAAGAGTATTAGCGAGAGAATGGCGTGGAAGATTGATCTTCGCAAAGCTTACGACACGGTGGATTGGAGCTTCTTAAGGTCCATGCTAGTTAATTTAAATTTTCCCATGAAGTTTATCTCCTGGATTTCTATGTGCGTGGAATCTACTTGTTTCTCGATTCAGATTAATGGTGAGCTTGTGGATTTTTTGATGGGAAGCAGGGCTTGCGCCAAGGCGATCCCATCTCCCCTCTGCTGTTTACTATTGCTATGGAATATCTTTCTCGTCTGCTGAGAGGTTTATCTAAGAATCAGGGCTATTACCACCACTCAAAGTGTCACAGAGTAGACCTCAAACACATAATATTTGTGGATGATCTCTTCCTCTTCACCAGCGGCAGATGCTCATCTATTGCGGCCATTAATAGTGTTCTTGAGGATTTCCTTAATTGCTCGGGTTTGTCAGTTAATGTTGATAAGAGTCAAGTCTTTACTGTCAGAATGGATGAAGGTAAAAAATTATGGGTGGAAGGCTTGCTCAGGACTCATATTAGCAGTTTGCCAGTGAGATACTTGGGATTTCCGCTTACCACTAGATCTATCAGCTCATCTGATTGCTCTGCCATTATACAAAGATTGACTAGTAGGTTGGAGAGTTGGAGCAACCGGTTCCTCTCTAGAGCGGGAAAAAGGTGCTTGATCCTGTCAGTTCTCCAATCTATTGTCTACTACTGGGCGAGAATCTATTTTTTACCAAGGAAAGTGTTAAAAGTCGTTAACTCTATTTGTGCTAGATTTCTATGGAATGGCAAGGCAGTAGGTAGAGGTTGTCATCTTATTAGTTGGAAGACAATGTGTCGGGATAAAAAGGAAGGAGGTCTGGGGATAAGGAATATAGAGCTGATGAATGATGCTATGATGTTAAATTGGCTTTGGGAGTTAAGCAAGGAGGGCCAAAACTTGTGGATTAAATTGGTGCATGCCTACTGGACCAAAGGAACGCATTAGTGGGAGAATGACAACCTCACTAACAACTCTTGGGTTCTCTGGCGTCTGGCAGCTAGCAATCAATTGAGTAGCAAGTGTGTCTCGCTAGAGGATGGTAGGTTGAAGTGGATTGGCGAAGGGGCTTGATTTACTGTTAGTGACACTTATTTGACTATGAAATCAAGGGTGGAAGATGTGGATTGTCATAGTCTTGTTTGGAACAATTTAATACGTCGAGTGCTTCGTTCTATGCAGTTGTAGCAGCCCATGATAGGCTTCTTACGAGGGCAAGACTTAGAAGCTTTGGGATGGTGACTCCTCATGAGTGTGCCTTGTGCAGTGAAGCCGAAAAGACTAGAGTCCATTTGTTCTTTTGCTGTAGAATATCGCGCAATATTTTCGATACTGTGCTGAAGTTCTTGAAGGTGGCCGATGCCCCATGCCAATGGCATCTTCTTATTCCATGGTTCAAGGGACGCAAGAAGAACATATTACAAACACGGATGATAGCAGCATGCATCACCTCAGCCATGTATGTGATCTGGAAGATGAGGAACCTTAAATTTTTTAGACAAGAGACTGTAATTGCTAACAACACTTGTAGTAGAATCATTTGGAGTCTGAAGGTGAAGATAGCTAGTATATAAGGTAAATATCTTAGTATTGATGATAGCAGATGGTTGAATAGCATTGGCGGGTAAGGTCAGGTCTGGTTTGTTAGCCTCTCGTGGGAGGCAGTTTTTGACAGCTTTGTGCCATGAGTGTTGTTTTGGGAGGGAGGCGTTTTTTGTTAGCTGGGTGTTGTCGAAGGTTTGGTAGTACTCTGCTTGTTATTTCTTTTTGATTAATGATATCATCATTCTTTCAAAAAAACTATTTGAATATCATAGTAAGATAGTAATTTATAAAATAAAAGATTAATAATAATTTTGATATCAACAAATCAGAAAGTGCTCAGGTTCACGACACATATATCAAAGTACCTCATTAATAAGTGTCACAAGGTTTAAATAGTTAATAGGAAAAATTACAAAACATATCCTAGACTACCGGTCGATTTCAAATTAGGTATCAGATTTTTTTTAAATTTTCAATTCACTTACTTTTGGACTAAAATACAAATATAATTAACACCGTTAATTAACTCTGTTTAGAATTATTATTGTTTTTTAAATTCCAATATTTATGGATTCAGAAACCTACCATCACTCGAGAGTCTTATATATAAGAACTCCAAGGTATAAGGAATTCCCACGAGCCGGGGCCGTGGTCGGGGTATGCTCGGGCCGGGGTCTGCTCACATACCAAAATGATAAGAATTCGCCATACTAAGTAACAATCCAAAATTTGTATCCATTTTTCATGATATTATGTATGGATCAGATATATCATGGCGAATTCTTCAGAAAAAAGGGTGTCTTCCACAATGGAATCTGATAAGCGAAATTTCGAGAAAGTGTTTACATAATTTTCTTATGTTCGAAGAAATTATTCATCAAAATAATGAGTTACCATTGATATCGACACATCTGAGATTGCCAAAGATTCATGAGTTCCTCTATTCAATCCTTTTCCTTCCTCTCACATACCAGCTCACACAACGAGTGATTGAATGTTTGGAAGAAGAGATAACCAGACAGCGAGAAGGCTCATCCAGCACATTAGTAAGCCATTTGGATATGATGCATCTGAATAACTGCATCGAAGACGCTATATTTTCGACTCGATACTTTGAGAATAATCCCAAAGGTGCTAGTTCTGATAAGGTTCTTGAGACTACTGTGAGTCTAAATAACAATATCCTGATTGATGACAATATAATACTCGTACGTGTTCTTCCACACCAAAATATTTAAAAAAATAATTTTTTTTTGAAAACCCACTCAACCATGTATTGATATATCAACTGAGCCAACAATGAACACTAGTATACTAAAATTTCTGTAGACAGCAGTCAGCAACTACTAAATGGGTATTTCACGCAAGAAATTGAAATGAAACGAACTTGTTTTGTTTACTACGAATTAATGTTGAACTAATTTATTTTTGTCTGCTTTTTGCTATATATTCAGCTCCCTTATTTATTTTTTTTTGATAAGTTTGCATATGAATAGTTAAGTTTGCATATGAATAGGTTTGTATTTACTTGTATAAGTACCACTTACATGTACATTTGCAAAGAATGAAAAAACCATTCAAACTGTACCTTTACTTCAGTTTATTCGGTTCATTTTGTTCCGGCCAATAGCTGTGATTATTTGAAACTGATTTATTCACAATTAAAACAGGATTCTTAAACTGTTACAGGTTCATAGATGTTCAAAACATGTTGCTCATCTATCCAACGGCAGGCCTCAAATGCTGGGACTGTGTGGTGCTGGCTTAGCGCAGATCCTGGATAATCATATAGTCTTGCTTGAAAGTTTTGGACTTTTTAAACACCAAAGCTGATGAATCGGCCAGAGGAAAATCATGGTATTTGGTCCGCATCGCCTTTTAAATTCTCACAATGAATGGAGGTTGCTTTTAACTCGACCAGCAAAGTATGCATATTAGTCATTTTGAATTTAAAAAATAATAATAATCACAAACGGGTGTTAACTAACGATGTTAATTATGTTTGCATTTTAGTCCAAAAGTAAGTGATCGAATATAAAAAAAGTTCGGTACCTAATTTGAAATAGAGCGGTAGTCCAGACTATGTTTTTTTTTTGCAATTTTCCCTAGTTTATATTAGGTTAAACCTGAATCGTAACAAAATGTTAGTTGATTTCTTATCGGATTGATCGGTTTTCAACATTGAAAAAAATTAGTTGAAACTTTTAGCGCGGATTCGATAATATATGATCTTGTGCTATGAAAACAATATTTTTTTTTATAATAATGTACAAATTTTTTTGAACCATGTTCAATTTTTCAATGATGCAATCTATTTTTTGTTTGTCACCCCCTTATTTCAATTCCTGGGTTCGTCCATGTTCGTTGTTTCGTCAAAATTATACGATTTGGAAGTGATTGCGTACCAGTTCATATAGAGACTTTTGGAATTTTAGGTCGTGGATTCATTTATGGTTTAAACAAGAATACAGTTATCAAATATTTTAGTAGACCATAAAGGCCTTTTTACGTATTTAATTGAATAAATAAACGAGTTTTGAAATCAATTAGGGTTAATCAGAACCTTAAATCTAATGAGATCTACATATCTAAAAAATTTCACTTCTCATGAGATTTATGATTCTCATGGGATCTCAATTCGTAAAATAAAATCAAAAGTTGAAAAAAGGAAAATGATTTTTGTGAAGAATTTTATAAATAGAAATTTTATCAATTTAAAACAATTTGTTTTAGCCAATAGGGGTGATGACATGTTGATTAAGGACTCCGTTATGAATCCTTACGTCCCAGGTTCAAATTCCAATTTTCACACAATTTTGTGAGATTTTTTTTCTTCGATCCTTTCCTTCTTCCTCATCCCGCCTTGCGCGTGATGCTTCCTTCATCCATCTCGGATGCCTTCCTCGTCCCTCATCACACGCGTATGGTTAAAGTGCCTAATGTGTGGCCTATGCTTCAAATGTCGAAGAATGTACCAATAATTTTTGAATATGATCGAGATGTCTTGATAGAAATTTCAAAGATTCATATATATGTACTAATTGATATATTGAAATGTTATGAATCGTTATACCCCTTCATTAAAAAAACAATTTGTTTTAAAGGATAAAAAAATCTAAACGACTTCCTCTTGCAATTGTTGACAGCAAATTGCTACTCAGATGAATCCAGAGTTGCTTGAGCTTTATATTCCAGCATCAAGACCACCCCCCATTTCTTAACTAAAGAGACGAATTGCTGACTGGAAAGACAAGGATAGCTTGCAAATTAACAGTAACCAAGTCGGAGAGGTTTATTATTGTTGTTTGGCATATGGCTGGACACAGTTCCAGCTACGGTTTGTGAGAAGTTTAAAACACTTCAGCTTGCCATTGGGTGATTGTAGATGTACTCGATGGCGAGATTGCAGGAGTCGATCTTATCAGCTTCCTTATCAGGAATTTCCAGTTTGAACTCTTCTTCCAGAGCCATCACAATCTCTACAGTGTCCAGGCTATCCAGCCCTAAATCCTTCTGAAAATGGACATCTGGTGTGACCTGCATTACAAGTTGCACCAAAAGTTATGAACACTAAAATTGATGGGGGAAAATGTGAATTTGTTGCATGAGATATTTTAGGACAGTAATTATTACAGTATTCAAAATAATGAACAAAAAGTATGTTTGTGATTTTATTAACTAAATTATGGACACATGATAAAAATGCAGGACTTAATAATACTAAGAGAATAATCCCCAGAGAAGAAGAATAAAAAACAGAACGACTTAGGCAAGCAAAACAGCATCGTCACATAAATATCAATATAAGATAGCGTTGATACGGAGACAGTAGGTGAACCCAGAACCATAAGGTTATACTTGTCATTAGTAAACCAATCAACAAAGAGGTTCGAGCTCCAAAAAGTATTTACTCCCTAAAGGTAGCAGGCAGCAGCTATTTTATAAGGTATAAGCATCTTCAAAAGGTATTACCATAACTCTTACTCTTCACTCATATTCTGTTCTCATACAACTTATTTTCTGATAAAGAAAGCAATGCTATTTAAGGGTGAAACGAAGTATCTTAACTGCATGTTGACAGCATCAGGGTTTCTTTCCAAACCCAACAAAAAAAAAGAACGAAGATGAACGTAAGAAAATTATAAAACCCTCTCATATCAAATCAGTAGCCATGTCTGGTTCCAAAAATAAGCTAGGCTGATGTCGTACTGCTTTCAAGCATCGCCACAGAGATATTGCAATGGTGAGAGATAATCATATTCAATATTGTAAGTCCTTCAGGAACACCCATGGGCACCCACTTTACAGCTTCTCACATTACGAATCTAAAACTTATGTCATATAAAACACATAGCAGAGTGCAAACTATAATTAAAATGGAGACTCAAGATTAAATGGCCAGCCAATGCCTGAGATCATAAGTCTATAAGTTACACCTTGTCCTTTTGCCCTTGTATTTTCTATCAGTGACATTTATGTTCAAAGTTTAGTTCGCTCGCAATATCTCTATAATTCTACTATGGTTAGTTGGTTACAGTAATTATGTCTAAAGAGTATGAAGAAAAATCAGTCATAACAACTCTTCATATAATTCGTTTTGCACATATATTAAGATAACACAGCAGACAGGCAGACCCAAAAGATAAGCTGTTTCATGCACCAAAATAGTTTCAGCAAATGCGGAAAAAGAATCCTGGATAAGAGCACTTCACCTAACCTCCATTAAAGGCACCATTGGCTAACACCAACAGAACTCGATGTTTAAAAAGTTAATCAATCTCTAGATCAGCTAATAACTTTAGTTTCTGCCCCTTATTAGTGTACAGAGAAACCTATGAAATAATCTGCTTCTTGAACTACTGGCTCTTAAGCAGTATAGACCATGTTTTCGCCTAGAACATGAAGTTTTAAGCATGTGCTTCCATTGCAAAAAAAATGTCGGTTAACTTCATAACACTATATTGCGTCAAAAAAAAAAACTTCATAACACTATACCAAAATAAAACACTAATCAGAATATAACAATTAAACACAATTATATTCTTAGGACTTCCTGAATGCTTATTATATTTCGCTTTATGCAGAAAAATTCAACAAGCTGGAATACTTCATTTTACCACACTCTCAAAGACCTGTTGGGTGTTGGCCACTGTCAATCCAGTGCGACCAAATAACTTGAAAAACTATAAAATTCTTGTCCCAATTCCGCAATTGAAACCGAAATGCACATTTCCAACGGCATCAGCCACCTGAATACGACGACCTAACAAGATAGAACAAACACAAGCAACAGCGAGCGGTGACTGACCTGGGCCGGATCGACCTTAGGGTAGCACTTGATGACCGAAAGCACTCGATCGACGACGGCTCCCTTGCTTAGATGGTCATCTTGCGACGACATCGAACGGATGGAATTACCAAAGATCTGAGGAACGTCGAGCTTCGACCTTGCTAGGGTTAGGGTTTGGACTGGGATTCTCATGTGGCGAAGCATCGCCGCCTTCATTTTCCACAACGCCATCTCAGTCGTTCTCTCTTCTCTGTTTCTATTTGTTACTCGAACACTTGTGAAGCAAAATGGAGAATTTGTTAGATAATGAATTTGGAATAATGCTATACAAACCTCTCTTTTTTTTTTGTATAAATTATAAAATTGGACAAAGGTAAAATATAATTTTATAGTTGAAAAGTCAACATTACAATATAGCTTGTCAGAAAGGTATATAATTTAGGGATAACTATAAAAATATGATCTGAATTATCAGGTCATTTCAAATCAAATACTAAAACTATCAAAAGTTTCAATTTAAGTACTGAACTATTATCTCATTTCAAATCAAGTACTGAACTATCAACACAGTTTCAATTTAAGTATCGAACTATCAATTCTTTTCAATTCAAGTACCGAAACATAAAATTATTATTATTAATTTAATATTTGAATATTAAAAATATAAAAAAAAATCATAATACAATATCACGTTATATATTTTTTATGATAAGTATTTTTAGTTCACTTATCACTAATAGTACTATATTACTTATATAATAAGTATTCATTTTAACAAATATTTTAATTGATATAAATATCTTTACTAAATTAAAAACTATTTATCGGTTAAATTCAAATAAAAATTATGGGAGAACTACAAAAAAAACATAACCCGAACTACTAAATTAAATTTACATGCATTTAATAAAAATTTACATGCATTTATTTTTGGTTGTGTGTTTCAATTCAATTATTTAAATTTAACGGATAAATAATTTTTAATTTAGTAAAGATAATTATCTCATCAAATATTTGTTAAAATGAATACTTATTATCCTTTCTATGCCAATTCTATCCTTAGCTGCTGGAAGAGTCGTTTGTTAGCCTTTCTAGTGGATCTAGGGCTTCGTAATACCGTACTATTAGTGATAAGTGAATTAAAAATACTCATCATTAAGAAAATAACGTAATATTGTATTATGATTTTTTATATTCAAATATTAAATTAATAATAATAATAATTTTATGTTTCGGTACTTGAATTGAAAAGAATTGATAGTTCGGTACTTAAATTGAAACTGTGTTGATAGTTCAGTACTTGATTTGAAATGAGATAATATTTCAGTACTTAAATTGAAACTTTTGGTAGTTCGGTACTTGATTTGAAATGACCTGGTAGTTCAGGTCATGTTTTTATAGTTTTCCCTATAATTTATTGGGGAGAATGCGGTATTCAATCTCACAACGAATGTCATTAGTTTGTATTTTTTATATAAAAAATTGTTTAAATGGGATACTTTATTATTATAAGGAATTTATTCAACCTTAATTTAGTCCATGGATACTTATAAATGTTTTATAAACTAGCATGTAGTCATACATTTTAAGTTCGGCATGTGGGTTTTTGTTTGAAAATTTTGAACTCCAAGTGTAGTGTGGAGAACATTTAAGAAGTGGAGATTACCTTCGTAAAGGCGGTTTGTTCTTAGACCTTAACCTTATATCGAAACATGCTCTCTTTTTCATTAAGAGCATATACACAGGTGATGAGGGGTAGCACCTCTTCACCTAACACCTACTTCTTTTTAGCTAAAAAATAAGTATATATATGCATATAGCTATTCACTGCGTCAATGACCATGTGCCACGATATTGATACACGCATAACGCAACCAATGTAAATGAGGACCGAGAGCTAAAGAAAAGATCAACATCCATATTTTGATCATGCAAATCGATCATTTTGGTATGTTGGGGGAGAAAATTAATTTTGAGACGACGATGGAGGATTAATTTTGGAGTGTCTGTTTTTATAGTGAATACCAAGGGGCTGCAAGGTATGTGTCAGTTCATGTGTAGATAGTCCTCACTCCTCAGAGCAAGATATTACTACATACACTCTTGTGTGTTATAAATTGTAGCGAAGCTTTAACTATACAGTTTCTGATTTCTCTTGCACTTGTTATAAATTGGCTGTTTGCTATAACATTCTAATTACATTGGTTCTAAAATGACCTGTCCAGTGCACAGTTACTCGAATTTTCAGTTAGTTTTAACTTGTTTTTATCAGATTTATTGTGTTAATTTCCAAACTTTTTTTGTTTAGTCATATAAATTTTTTTACCCGTCACAATGCGAACACAAGCACACAGTCAGAACTCGGGTTAAATTCCAAAATTTTTGAGTGTGGTTAGGGCATCCACACCAAGGGGAGCAATAAGCAATAATAGAGAGACTTTATTGCTTATTGCTCTCATGTAGCAAGTGATTAAAAAAGAGCAAAATGCAATGCTTGATAGGTGAGCAATAATGGAGAGGGTGTGGGATAGGAAAGCAATAAGTGGGGCCCACATATATTTATGAAGATAAACAAAAAGAAATTACATTTTGTTGGTTTTGAAAGAACTAAAAATCAGAAATGTCATAAAATGAACGTTAGATGGAAAAAATAAAAAATAAAACATCAGAACAATTAAAGAATTTGGGACAAAATAAAAAGATGAAATAATAGAAGTGATAATTTTGGATAATTGAATGGTTATGAGTATAGTTTTTTGCTCATTGCTCTCTTGCTGCGTTAAAATATATAGAGCAAAGAGCTATTTTTGCTCATTGCTTTTAGCTCTGCATTGCTACATGACTTTTATGAAAAAAAGCTATTTTTGCTTATTGCTCATTGCTCCCTTACTACGGATGCCCTTAGTCGTTTGTTATCATGACCAGATATGTTGTAAATTCATTTTTTTCCTTTTTGACTTGGGCTAGGGGCGGAGGTAGTTAGTGGGATGTACGGGTTGCAGCTCGGGTAGTTTTTTGGCCCAATTTTTTTTATTTTATAGATTGCAGATAGCGAAGCGAAGAAAGGAAAGCAGGAAACGCTCTACTTCAGCTGCACCGCGTTACGACTTTGAGTTGCTCGCTTTATTTGCTCGTGAGTTACCAGTTCTTGCTTTTCACTTTCTGCGAATTGATTGACTGTTGAATTTTGAAGTTTGGTTAGGGTTGGGGTGTTGGGACACTGACCGAGGTAGGTTAGTTAGGGTTGCGTACTCGTTCGATAGGTCAATTCTCGCATCCACTAACTCGATTTTGCTCGGATATGGTGATTTGGGGTTGGGTTATTTGTTGTAATGTTGTGATTTTGGGGATAAGTTGATGTTGGTCCATTCAGAGTGGAGAGATTGGATCCATCCATTTTTCTCGGTAGGTCAGTGGATCTGAAATTTAGCAACTATTAAGAACTAAAAGCAGAATTTGACCAGTTGTTTGAATTTGGAGGGGAATTGTTAGCTTCCAGAATTGGTTACTTGTGTATTGTATACTGATGATGAGGGTCGGGTGATATGATTCTTGTAGGGGATGATCCTTGGCAGTAACTGTTTCAAAGCATTCCATATATTTGCTTTCCTGAGTATCTGAACTATTTTTGAGCAACATTTGAATTGTTATACCTTTTTCTTTACTTTACCTCGGAAATTCTGTGGCATGATTAAGGTCTTCATCTACACCAAAGATGAGGTCCAGAAGATAAATCCGAGGACATTGGCCTGCCCGATGATTGATGAGAATTCTTCTTCAGCAGAAGCTCTTGATGCCATGGGAGTGGACATCAGACACGACCTATGAAATCTCGTTTAGCTTCAGATTTTTATTCTAGGTATTTTACCTATTCATATTTCATTGGCGTATGACACTCCATCCACTACTTCCTCTTCTTTTCTGACATCCTAAATATATATGTCCATTTCAGCTTGTTGTTATATTTTTTTGCTGAGTATAAGATTACTCCAACCATTGTAGATCGGAAGCATACAATTAAGGCGAATGAGAAACATCAGAGTAGCAAACTCCAAAATCCTAAGCTCTTAAGATTGGCTGCTAGTATCTCATGTTTTGCTGTGTACAATTAAGAGATTGTAGTCATAATTGTATTGGCAGTAGTAGTAGTAATGTAGTAGTCATAATCTTTGTGATGTATGCATATATTGTATACACATACCCACAAAGTTGACAAAAAAAATTTCTCTAAAATTAGCCCGGATTATTTTCAAATCCAGCATTCGCCCCTGCTTGGGCATGTTTTTATTGTACAGTAAATTTTTGGGTTCGTTTGAGGGGGTTGTTTCAAGCTTGTGGCTTGTGCAAATAACATGATGTATTGTCGGTTAGTAACAGAAAGCTCACAAATGGAAGCTAACTGGATTTTGTCATATTGCAATTAACCAATTTTTTCATGCATGACAGATGAACCCATCCACGAAATACTTATTTGAATGTTAATTGTCCTGTCCTGTTGAAGAGAATGAAAATGAGCACATCATACATTTGGGACATAATATTTGTGATTCGGATGATGAGTTTGATATAGATTTGGACAATGATAATCCATCTCCTAATCTAAAATTAGATGGAAATTTTGATTTTGATAATGATGATGGTGAAAAAGAAATTATTCCTCCCTATATTGAGATGTTGTTTGGATATGCTGATGAGGTGCTTCATCATTGTCATGATCCATGGATAAGCTAATGGATTATTTCAAATACGAACCAAAAGCTCTGAGAGAATCAAAGGAACAAGCACACCAAATGAAATTATCATATAGAAGAATTCAGCATTTGTAATGGCTTAAGGTTTATTTGTTTAAAGAATGAAAAGTCTAAATCATAATCAAATAATTCTCAGCGAGCAACTAACACTAGTGTTACGAGTTGTCAATTTAAGGTTAATGCCCTGATGTATATGTAAGTTAACAAGGGTTCTAATACAATACAAACACCCGTGCAATCCAGCAAATTCCAATTTCAAGAGGAACTACAAATAAATTTGAATAATTTTGCATTTATATTCAACGGAACGGATCAAATACAAATCACAGTTATAAATAAAAACTAAAAATCTAATAAAATATTGTCACGTGTATATTTCGACCAATCGTAATTAGGGCCGCTTTTTGTAAATAAAAAAATTAAACCAGACTTATTTAAAAATACACAACAGATGCAAGGGTATAATCATCCTAAAAATTGCTACAGTAATATCAAGAGTTAACTTAAATCTGGATATTTGGTGTTTTAAGTCTGAATATTGCTGTTTAAGTCTGGTTATTGCTATTTTAAGTCTGGATATTGTTGTTTAAGTCTGAATATTTGCTGTTTTAAGTCTGGATATTGCCGTTTTAAGTCTGATTATTAAGTCTGATCATTCCAAGTTAAGTCTGATTATTCCAATTTAAGTCTTATTATGTCTGATCATCCTAAGTTAAGTCTGATCATTGCAAGTTAAGTCTAATCATTGCAAGTTAAGTCTAATCATTACAAGTTAAGTATGGATATTACTGTTTTAAGTCTGATCATTGCCGTGTAAGTTTGGATATTGCTGTTTAAAGTATGATTATTAAGTCTGATCATTGCAAGTTAAGTCATGTTTAAGTGTGGATATTACTGTTTTAAGTATGATTATTAAGTATGATCATTCCAAGTTAAGTCTGATCATTGATGTTTAAGTCTGGATATTGCGGTTTTAAGTCTGATTATTAAGTCTGATCTTTCCAAGTTAAGTCTGATCATTGCAAGTTAAGTCTGATCATCGATGTTTAAGTAGGGATATTGTTGTTTTAAGTCTAATTATTAAGTCTGGTCATTGCAAGTTAAATCTGCTAATTGCAAGTTAAGTCTGATCATTGTTGTTTAAGTATGGATATTGCTAGTTTAAGTATGGATATTGCTAGTTTAAGTTTGATTATTAAGTCTGATCATTCCAAGTTAAGTCTGATCATTCCAAGTTAAGTCTGATCATTGTTGTTTAAGCCTGATCATTATTGTTTAAGTCTGATCATTGCTGTTTTAAGTATGATAATTGATGTTTAAGTCTGGATATTGGTGTTTCAAGTCTGATATTAAGTCTGATATTAAGTCTGATCATTGCAAGTTAAGTCTGATCATTGCTGTTTAAGTCTAGATATTGGTGTTTTAAATCTGATTATTAAGTCTGATCATTGCAAGTTAATTCTGATCATTGTTGTTCAAGTCTGGATATTGCTGTTTTAAATCTGAATTTTAAGTCTGATCATTCCAAGTTAAGTCTGATCATTGCTGTTTAAGTCTGATCATTGCTATTTTAAGTTTGATCATTGCTTTTTAAATCTGATCATTGCTGTTTTAAGTCTGATCATTGTTGTTTAAGTCCGGATATTACTGTTTTAAGTCTGATCATTGAAAGTTAAGTCTGATCATTGCAAGTTAAGTCTGATCATTGCTGTTTAAGTCTGGATATTGTTGTTTTAAGTCTGATTATTAAGTCTGATCATTCCAAGTTAAGTCTGATCATTGATGTTTAAGTCTGATCAGTACTGTTTTAAGTCTGATCATTGTTGTTTAAGTCCGGATATTACTGTTTTAAGTCTTGATTATTAAGTCTAATCATTGAAAGTTAAGTCTGATCATTGATGTTTAAGTCTTGATATTGCTGTTTTAAGTCTGATCATTGCAAATTAAGTCTGATAGTTGCTGTTTAAGTCTGATATTGTTGTTTTAAGTCTGATTATTAAGACTGATCATTCCATGTTAAGTCTGATCATTCCGAGATATGTGAAATGACCATAATGCCCATCCATGTTATATCTGAGATTTCGACGAAATTGGACACGTGTCAACTTAAAATCCAATTTTTAATTTTCATATATAATAGTGATTTTTACCTGAACCGCATTCATATTCAACATTCTAGAATCACAAATTCCAAAATACTAACTAATTACATTAAGAATATTTTAAGTAAAGTATGATTTCGTCTCGGCACTTAGGACAAGAAACTTTCCTCATCGTCCAGGCGCCAATACACTCTTCATGAAAATAGTGACAACAAGCAGTCTTGACAATCTCAGCTTCCTCTTCAAACTCAACCAAACAAATTGCACAAGTTCCATCTCCCAACCCATTCTTATAGTCCACCAGCTTCATGTTGATGTAGTTATTCTCACTGTCCATCAACTGAGCTCTCAATTCAGAAAGGTAGCATTCTTTGCACATAAACTCATATGTATCTTCCGAAACATCTTCAATAACAAGCGCCACGACTTCGATCAGAGCCATATTCGGCGTTCCTGGGGAACTCTGCTTGTGAAACGCCTCAAGGAATCACAAATTTGACTGATGCCATATTCTCCAAGTTCCTCTTGCAAGTATCGAAAAGCATCAATAACAAATCGGTTAATGCCTTCAAAAGAAGTAGCTTCAGATTGTGTAATGTAGAGTACACGACTACCATAGGTGATATTCTCTTTATAAGTATCGAGGCCTTGTGGAGTGATGAATGTCTGAATCCGTTCGTAACCGAGACTAATTTCAAACAAATAAGAATCATCTTTGATGTTGTCCCATGCCGCATCACTCTGCTCATCCATTATCATTGAAGAGAATTTCAAACAGAAATTGGTGGAAAGGTATGTGAAAATATTCTGCCATGACTGATCGAAATTACAATGGAGGAGTGAGTATGTGAATTTATAAGGACGAGACTGGAATAGACTTTATTTCAGTCTTCTTAGAAACTAGGAAACCTGACGAACTATAGACTCAACCATGATTTTTTCTCTTTCTTTCTTCCTGGTAGAGAGAGAGAGTGTTTTCTCCTAAGACTAGTTCCTGGAACTAGCTAACAACATGGCACTGGCGAAGTTTAGAGCAGAAGGTGACATGAAGAAGATTCGAGATGGAGGACCGTGGCTATGTATGGACTCGTTTATTCTCATGCATGAATGGTGCTCAGATCTCGCGCCTGAGGAGTTTGTAATGAATCGTCTTGGTGTTTGGGCACAAATGCACAACTTACCGGTGGGAGTTGTACTGGATGACAAAGAATGTGGCGAGAAACTAGATGGAAATATAGGGAAGTTTATCAAAGTGGGTCAATCAGAGCTGGAATTAACGAGAAAGAGGTTTATAAGAGTCAGAGTAGAGATAGAGGTTGATAAGCCCCTAGTCACTGGTTTTTTCCGAAGGCGTCGGAACAGAGACCCTCTCTGGGTGAAGGTGACTTATGAGAGACTACCGGAGAGCTGTTCCTGATGTGGAAGACTTAACCATGATTCCGAGAAGTGCACACATGTTTTGGCCTTAGAGCAGCCACAGATAAGGGAGGAAGAAGGGGGCTCAATGGTGAAGCAGAGAACCCGGAGCCGAAGAGGATCAACGGTTGGAGAGCACACGAAGCATGGGGAGGGGAAGGAGGTTGGAAGTAGTCGGAACCCAAAAAAGGCACCGGCGACCCAGGTTTCCGACAAGGAGCCTGTGAACGCTGTCTCATTAGCGGAAGTAGGCGGTGGGCCCGAGATCCTAGTGCAGGACAAGAGTACGGTATTGTCCGTGACCTTAAAAACAAGGTGCAGAAAGGCAGCAGGTGTAGGGCTGCAGGTCGACTCACAGGATAAGGCGAATGAGAAAGCGAGGTGTGGGAGCTTGATGAATGTAGATGAATTAGACAGGCTGGAAGAAGAGACAAATATTAGCCACTCTCCGAGGTGTGTGCAGAAGGCGAACAGTAGCGAGGGAGCAGAGCGTACTGTCGAAAGTAGCTGCAAAACAGAAGGCGGTTTACATGAGGTTAACGTTGTATGGGGTGGGCTGCGGAAGGGCACATAGGCGTGTGATTTAAACATGAGGGTAGGACCTACTGTCACCAGCCCAACTTCTGATACAATATGGGCCAGGCCAAATAGAGACAGAGTGGGCAGACTGGGGGGAATAGGGGAGTCAGGGTTCTCAGTAGGGTACGGGAGAAGCAGAGGTAAGAGAGGGAAGTGAGGTCTAGGTCGAAAACCTGCGGCCAGGTTCCACCCATATCAGGGCAGTGCGAGCGGCTTGCAGATAGATCCGGACTCTGCTCAAAGGGAGAATGAGAAAGAGGAAACCAGTGACACCATTTTTTCATCGGTGGAGGTCAGAGCACGGCCTCGCCGTCAGCCATGAAACTCCTCAGCTGGAACTGCCGTGGGGTTGGAGGGCCTCGGGCAGTTCGCTCACTCGGCGATGTGGTCAGAACATATCGTCCCTCCATTTTGGGGTTAATCGAGACAAAAAAGGAGGATTCTAACTGGGAGTTTCTTAAGTATAGATTAGGGTTTGATGCATGTTTTTCGGTTGTTAGTCATGGTAGGGCTGGAGGCCTGGCGATGCTCTGGAACAAGGACACGGAGGTCACTGTTATCAGTTACTCGGCATCTCATATTGATGTTAAAGTAAAGACTAATTGTGAGTTCTTTTTAACTTAGTTCTATGGTAGCCCAAGGTGTATTGAAATGAGGGTGAGCTGGGATCTTTTAAGGAGATTGAGGAAGGAGAATGGTGAGCCTTGGGTTGTTATGGGGGACTTTAATGAAATTCTGTTCAGTTGTGAGATGGAGACCAAGCGAACTAGACAAGTTTGGCAGATGAGGAATTTTAGACAGTGTTTGGAGGACTGCAGGCTAGTGGACTTAGGATTTTCAGGGAATAGATTCACCTATACGAATAAACGTAGAGAAGATATGGAGGTAAAAGCCCGGCTGGATAGAGTTGTGACGAACAATGAGTGGAGGGCCAGATTTCCAAAGGCTGCAGTCAGACATATTTTTGCTAACTCATCAGATCATGTCCCAGTATTGCTTTATGTGGAAGGATGGGAGATGGCTGGGAGGAGGAATTTAAAGCGGTTCGAACCCATGTGGCTGAGACATAAGGAGTTCAAGGAGAAGGCTATGACTTCTTGGGCGATGCAAACTGAGGGTTTACAACTCAAGGAGAAGTTAAGAGATTGTATGGGACAACTGGCTCGGTGGAATGGATCGGCATTTGGGAGAATGAAGGATAAAATCCGGGAGCTCAAGGAGGACATACAGGATCTTAGAGTAGGTGTGCGCTCTGAGGAAACAATCAAAAGGGAAGTGAAGTTATCTGAGGAATTGGCTGAATGGCTGGGAAGAGAGGAGCTTTATTGGAGGCAGAGATCGAGAGCTGAATGGCTGAGGAATGGTGACATAAATACAGCCTACTTTCATGCCAAAGCATCTCAAAGGAAGAGAAGAAACCATATTGAGAAGCTTAGAAATAGCTCAGGGGAGCTTTGCCATTCGGAGCCTGACATCTTTGCTATCATCACTAACTATTTTTCTAATATTTTCCACTCTCAGGTGAATGTTAGCTCGGAACGATGGCATCGTGAATTTGAAGCAATTCCTAAGCTAATCACGACTGAGAAGAACGAGATGCTGGGTGCCCCGTTTACTGAAATGGAAGTGAAAGGAGCCCTCTTTCAGATGCATCCCACCAAAGCGCCAGGCTTAGATGGTTTTCCAGCTTTATTCTTTCAGAATAATTGGGATATTGTTGGGGAGGATGTGACTAAAGAAGTGTTAAACTGTCTGAATAACAAGGTGCTAGATGCGGAGCTCAATGAAACACTAATAGTCTTGATTCCTAAAGTCAGGGATGTGGAGAAGGTAGAGGACTTGCGGCCCATTAGCTTGTGCAAGGTGGTAATGAAGATCATAACGAAAGTACTTGCCAATAGGTAGAAGGAGGTGCTGCCCACCATTATCTCTCAGTGTCAGAGTGCCTTCGTTAGGGGAAGATTGATCACGGACAACATCTTGATTGCTCATGAAGTGTCACAGTTCATTAAGGGTGCTCAGAGGCGGAAGACATGTTATATGTCAATGAAGTTGGATATGAGTAAAGCGTACAATAGGATAGAATGGCGGTTCTTAGAGAAGATGTTGGCATCCATGGGATTCGCGGAGGAATGGATTGAGAGAATTATGTTGTGCGTTAGCACTGTTTCCTACAGGGTGAAGGTGAATGACAACATCTGAGATATTATCAAACCCACTCGAGGCTTGCGGCAAGGCGATCCTATATCTCCATATCTTTTTCTTATCTGCGCAGAATGGCTCACACTTGTTCTAAACAGATATCCGGAGATTGGGTTAATAAAAGGAATCAAGATTTGCAGAGGAGCCCCGACAATTACCAATCTGATGTTTGCTGATGATTGTCTGTTGTTTGTCAAGAGCTCAAAGGAATCCTTGAGTTGGATAAGTGACATTCTGAGGTGGTATGAGGCGGTGTCCGGACAGAAGATCAACTTAGCAAAGTCGGAAGTTGTTTGTAGCAACTCTGTGCCAGGAGAGGTCAGGCAGGAGCTGGTGATGGGATTGGGAATGAAAATTGTAGATGGGCACTCTAGCTACTTGGGATTTCCGAATGGGTTTAGTCACAAGAAGACAGCTTTGTTCAGAAATTTTGAGAAAAAGGTCATAAGGAAAATTGGCGATTCGAAACACAAGCTTCTGTCGAGCGCAGGGAGGGAGTTTCTTATTAAATCAGTGCTCCAAGCGATCCCAAATTATGCAATGGCGTGTTTTAGATTGCCCCTGACCCTGTGTAGGAGATTGGCAGGAGATTCTTTGAAGTTCTGGTGGAGTAACAACAAGAACAAGGGCATACACTGGATCAGAGCAGATGAGGTGTTCAAGGAGAAAGTTGGTGGTGGTATGGGATTTCGTAAACTAGAATTAATGAACTTGGCCATGTTGGCTAAACAGGGGTGGAGGTTCCTCACCGAGCCAGAGCTTCTGGTCAGCAAGCTGTTTAAGGCCAAGTATTTTCCAGATTCTGATGTTCTGAATGCGAGCCTGGGATCAAGACCATCTTTTGCTTGGAGAGGAATTTTGGAGGCTGTTGATATTGTCAGGCATGGGGCAGATTGGGACAGTAGGGAAGGCAGATATCGATGGACTCGTGATGGTTCAGGTAGGTTCTCAGTCAAAGGGGCGTACCTGTGTGCTAGAGAATTAGAAAGATTTCGTAACCCAGTGGAAGGGGAGCAGTCTGATGCACAAGAGGTTCAAGGCTTTTGGAGGAACTTTTGGAGATTGAAGGTGCCGAATAAAATCAAACACTTTGGCTGGAGATTATACCATGACAGCTTGCCATCTTTGTCGAACCTGGAAAAGAGAGGAATAGAGGTCATTAACAGATGCTGCCTATGTGGTACTAGGGAGGAGAGTTCTATCCACTTATTCAGAGATTGCCGGTGGACGAGGGAGTTCTTGGACCGCTTCAATCAGCCTACTCCAGTCTGGGAGAATCAGTGCAATGAACCGGGATACCGGTTATGGCTTTGTGCGAAAGTGTGTGATGGAGCGTATTTCTACGATTCATTGAGTACGCTAAACCCACCAAATTAGGCACTTTGAGTGCACGAACATGTGCTTGTTAATGTGTATTTGCATTTCAGGCCATTTTGGAGTCTAAAGAGGAATCACGCTTAAAAAGGGAGAATTGTGCCAAAAAGCCAGCCAAGGCCCGAGGACCTCAGCCAGGGACCGAGAAACTTCACCCGGGTACCGAGAGCCGTACCCGGCCCCGTCTGAGAAAACCAGGTCCTCGCCCAGGCCGCGCCCAAGTCATTTAGCACTGAATTCAAGTTGCCCAGGCAAACGAGCTAATCTGACAATTCCACCTCAAGCAAAGTGATCAAAATGACAAATAAGGTGGACAATGTCGGAAAACCAAGGAGAACGCCCGGGTAGATTGGCAGTTGGCCCAGTTCCAAAGCAAAGGCCCCGCGCGCATAGGCACTGAAACCAAGTCGCTCGACCAAACCATGGAATCTGGCAAATCTGGCTCAACCAAAGTATTTTAAATGCCAAATGACTTGGACAATCTCACTTCCCAGACAAAACGCCCGAGTGGAACCAGCTCAAGCCCGATCAAGGCCAAACTAGGGCAATATCGACCGTTTTGGGATTTTGACCATGTTCCGGGCAGAATTTGGCTTAGCATCCTTCTTGAGATCATCTTAGAATGACTTTTTCATTCAGAATACACTCTCCAAAATCCAAGAAGCTCCGGCCAAAGCTCCGGTCAGATTCCGGCCATATTTCGGCGAACTCCGGCCATGCTCCGGTAAACCTCTGGTGATGCTCCGATCAAGCTCATCCAACCACCACCATGCTCCGGTAATTTGTTGCTCCGGACACACTCCGGCGAAGTCCAACCAATTCCAAACTACTTCTTGTCCCGTTGGCCATACTATTCACTTCGGTTGCCCTTTGGGAGGAAACTAAGCCACAACTAAGTCCAAGTGACTTGTCCCAAGCTTCAACAAAGTTCAAATGTCCAAGTGGGATATCTCTTGGCTCCCTCAAGCTCAGCCACCCATGTGCTCCCATGTGCCTTGCCCTTTGGGCACAAACTAGGCTCAAACCGACTCATTGGGGTGGAACTAGCTCAACCAAGTCGGCTGGTTTCTTCTCAACAAGCTAGTTGGCTTTGGATGACACCAACACAAGTGGGCAATTCGTGTCTCATGGAAGAGATAAGAGCAAGAGGTGGCTTTGGCTTAAAATATCCCAAATGGTGTCATAAGTAGAGCCAATCAAATGCCTTTGCTTTTGGGATATTTCCAAACTCAAACTTAGCCTCAAAGTCTTCATTTGCCTTTAAGCCTTAGAATTCGTGTGCCACAAACCTTAGAGAGTTGAGAGCTTATCTCTCTTCTCTTCATTTTCCATACAAGCACACTTTTGATCTTGCATTTGTTCTTGATTTCCAAGCTTTGTTTACCTGTTCTTGAGCTCCTAAGCTCCTTAATTTCCAGCAAGCACACTTACTTTCCCTTGTCTTGTCTTGATTTGGAGCTCCTCTCCCTTTACTTTCCTTGTTGTTCTCTTTAGTTTCTTGTCGGTTTTCTTTACTTTCCTTGTTCTAGCCAAAACTACTTGTATTCCTTGACATGAATACAAGTAGTTAAAGCTATTGTTCTTGCTACAAAAGCTCACGGTTTTGGTTACAAATAGCTCACGGTTCCCTTTACAAAATTGCTCTCGGTCACTTGTTTTACTTGTTTTTCTTGTTTTCTTTACTTTCGTAAGTATGGTGCTTGTATTCCTTTCCATGAATACAAGTAGCTAAGCATATTCGGTCAAAGGGTGTTCATACTTGTGTATGCATCTTGAGAATTGAACTTAATGCTATTTTGTGTCAACTAGTTCGGTGCCATTATTCGGTTGAACAACAAGGCTAAGTGGATGCTCGAAAGAGGAAAGCTTAGCCGAGTAGTTCAACCTTGATTAGACAACTAGGCTAAGTGGATGCTCGAAAGAGCAAAGCTTAGCCGAGTAGTTCAATCTTCCTTAAGTCGCTTGGTTGATCGTAACTGAAGATCAAGTGGCTGCACTTAGAACTAGAAGTCCATGTCTTGATTTTGGAGTAGATTGTGGTATAAGCGCTTGAAAAAGCCTTACTTTAGGGGTTAAGTTTTGAAAAGGAATAACTCTACACTTATGAACACAAAGTAAGATCATTTGACGTCCATGATGGTTGTCTCACAAGTAGAGACCCTAGACTGAATATCTTTCGTCCTTACTTACCTGTCATTTTACTTTCAGTCTCACTATCAACTGCTTACTTTCAGTACTTTACTTTTCAGCACTTTAATTTCTATCTTTACTTTTACGCACTTTACTTTTACGCACTTTACTTTCCGCACTTTACTTTCCAGCACTTTACTTTCCGCACTTTACTTTTCAGTACTTTACTTTCCGCACTTTACTTTCCAGCACTTTACTTTCCGCACTTTACTTTTCAGTCATTTACTTTCCGCACTTTACTTTTCAGTCTTTACATTTCCGTACGCTTACTACAGACTTGTTCAACATCAATCCAACATAACTTTGGCACGCATTGCGCTTGAAATATAGCGTGCGGCCAGTGCCAAAAGTATGTTGTTTGGTTGATATTGAACTCGACTGTTCCAGCAATTTACTTTTCAGCACTTACTTTCAGTCTTTACTTTCAGCATTTTAATTTCTCGCACTTTACTTTCAGTACCTTTACTTTTACGCAATTTACTTTCTGTCTAAAAAACCCATAAAACCCAATCTGTATTTACTTTCTTTTTCTTTCTTTTTAAAGAACAACCATTCCACACTGACTCCCTTGGGTACGACCCCTACTTACCGCTTTACTACCCAATAGTGAAGTCACAAGTAGTGGACTTATAAATTTATTTTGTACATTGCCTCACGACAAGGCATCTGTCAGTGTGCTCTAAGGAGGAGTTCAAAAATTTATTATGTGGCTTGTGGCTGGCCTGGAAGAATAGGAATGGGATCATCTATGGCAAGGGAGGTAGAAGAATGGAAGAACTCAGAATCAAATTACAATTCTTGTTGGAGGAAATCAAGAGAGGAGGCAGACTGCTGGAACCTGAACTTGGCCTGAGAGGAGATTGTAACACATGAGCCTGGGTTCTATGCGATGGCGCCTTCGAGTCAACTTCCGGAATGGGGGGATGGGGAATCGCTTATGTGTTGAATGGAGTTGTTGAAGTGGTGCAGGCCGGTTGGGTGGAAGGTGCCGGCTCAAGTTTTGAAACGGAGTGTAAAGCGATCAAGGAAGGCTATCAACTGGCAGAACAGTTGGGGATCAGCAAGGCTTGCATCGCTACTGATTCTTTGGAAGCATTGTGGGCTATCTCTTTGGGGACTTGGAAGCCTGGAGAAAGGTTGCAGGAGATCAAGGAGAACTTTGGCTTCTTGGAGAGACACCCTGGATGGTCGTTGGTGAATATTGCTAGGGAGAGGAATCTGCTGGCAGATTGGTTGGCAAGAAAAGCTAGGAGCTACAGGTGGAAATGGAACGCCAAGCTTGCTATCCCAAGAGACATTCCGAGACTGTTGTAGTTTTGTTTCGCTAGCTTTTGTTTCTGTTTCCCTGTTTTGTCTGTGTTGCTGTCCAGGTGTGTTTATTTCAAAAAAAAAGAAACTAGGAAACCTTGCCAGTAATGGCCAATTACTTTTTTTTTATAGTGTAAATCCCAATTACTTGACTTGGAAACTTTCCGAAAAAAAAGAGAGAAAGGAAATTAAATCCACAACCATAGGTGCGTCATGCGTGTAACTGTAACATGAATTAAATTATAATTTCTGGAAAAAATATTTAATTTTATCTAGAATACTTTACGATTTAATATTCTTTCTAATTCCTATAAAAAAAAATCTTCTTTCTAATTCCTTGTTTGAAATTTTCTTTCTAATTTCCTACTAGTATCATTTTGCATAAGTATTTCTTAATGTAACTATTCCTTAATAATTTGGGTCCCACGACCAAACAAACTCTTTTTCAGAAATTGGATTCAAGTTGTGACATTGATCTGGCCAATAGCGTCATTTCTGTGACTATCATATACCGAATTTTATTTTATTTTTTTGGGAAAAAAAATACTGATCT
This sequence comes from Rhodiola kirilowii, assembly GCA_033675215.1. Lineage (NCBI taxonomy): Eukaryota > Viridiplantae > Streptophyta > Magnoliopsida > Saxifragales > Crassulaceae > Rhodiola > Rhodiola kirilowii. The sequence continues at coordinate 10,533,007 of CM066200.1, forward strand.
GATATACATCATGTACTCGACATTGTCAAGCCAAACACGACGTTTTCATTGACAACGAAACAATAGAAATTTCTATTTGACGCGGTAAAACTAATTTGATTTTCGAAAGAGGAGAAATCAGAGCAGAAAACGATTAAGCACTCTTCGTGATCTTAGCGAGAAACTTCCGACGACGAATCCGACAGATAAACTAGCATTCTCATTTTAATTTCTTCGATTTGATCTTTGTCGTTGCGATGACACCAGTTTCAGCTCTCACTAAGTACAAATTTGGTGTTTATGGGATCAATCGGTGGGGAAGAGGAAGACGAGCATCGTTACTCAATTCATGTACGACATGGTAATGCTGCAGTATTACTTTTGACAGATTTGTTCTCAATTCTCATTGCCTAATATTCATTTGAGAGTTTCTCAATGACCAGTGGAAAAATCATACATTTTATGGGAACATCAATATCCCCCTTGGCATTTTTAGCAAAACCAACTCTGCTAGAGTTATATAGCTATCTAGACTTTAGACCCTTGAGGAATGGACCATCCCCCTCAAAATTACTCCCCCTTTAGACAGTAGTTCAACAGTACGAAGTAAATGTGCCAGAACAAGCACTTGAACAGAAAAAGTAACCTGTATCAGAGTTCAAAGGAGTTCAGACATGGACCTTCAAGCTGACGAGATATCATCGGAGTCACCATCAGTGACATCAGCATCATCTTCATCATCATTGCTAGGGTAGCGTAGCGTACGGACCAGGTTGTTGATGCGCTTTTGTTGCTCCTTATCAACTGTGAGGATGATCTCCAGTTCCTTTAGCAGCTTATCCCTCTCACCATGTGCCATTTTAGCACCTCCTCTCCTTGATGACTCTGGAACGTCCTTCCTTTTCTGACCCGGTTCCTTGAGATCGTTCACATGACGACCTTTTAACAGCTTATGATCTACGATGAATTTTTGTGGGGCCTTTGAAAGACGATCATGAGGAGTCTTCAGTTCTGGTGCCTTGTAGAGAATCAGTTCACATATGAGAGACGAGAACATAATTTGGTGAAGGCTTTGGGTTGACGTGGCATGTTTAGCAATCTGTTTGAACATAATCCTTCCCAGATTGAACAACATCTTGTTCCCAATTTGATATAGCAGCTGCGCCAGGTCCTTGCTGACAGAGGAGCGATGAGAGGTCGGCATCCAATTGACAATGGCGATGAAGAAGAGCATGGAGTAGAACGTTGTGAAATCCGCGACAGGGATGGCCTTGTCTCCCTAGAAAGGATACGAACCTACCGTGATAGTGTCAGCAATTTTGTCATAGTCGGGTTCCTCTTCATCTACCACTGGATCATCCATAGAGAAATAAATGTTGATGAGATCCGGGTCAATTTCAATTCTTCTTCCTCGAACATAGACTACTCCATAGTCTTTGTCACCGACCACACCAAACTGCGGAGGGAGATTCGCAATAGCCTCTCGAACCAAGTGTTCATTGAACGATTTGCTCCTAGTCAGGGTCCATATCAGGCATGTTTTCTTCAGGACATGGATGACCTCCTTCCCGTTGTAGCACTTCTCATCAAGGATCTTCTCTGGGATTATCTTCCTCTTCAGAACTGACTTCCATTTTTTCGCAGGATCCTCATTTACAAACCATATACCCTTCTTGACAATACCAGTTGGAGCAGCTTCGAAAACAGGGGATGGAACTTCACATCTCCTAGCATCTTCTGAAATAGGAGTTGGAACTCCACGTTTCCTCTTCTTGGTTGCATCAGCTCCCCTGCAACCTGGTTCCCGTCTGCTTGACTGGTGACCTCTTTCTCAGATGGATCATGAAAAATGACTTTCTTCTTTCCCTTCACCTTCTCAGCTATCTTGAGCTCAGATAACAGAATGAAGTCCTGAGCATCAACCATATGGTTGTCTGATCTGAGATCTGTTGAAACAGCTTCCTCCATTTCTGTGTCTAGAACCCCTTTGGGTTGAGAAGCTTCAGCCATGTCTACATTAATCTGCCCATCTGCCTGATGAGACACATGTTCGGTCTGCGGTAGCACACCAGCTGGCTCTCCCATTGACACTTGCTCTGGAGTAGAGATCACTTGAGGTTGGACTGTCTCAACTCCTTGCTGAGCCCCTGAATCAACACCAACGACTACACTTGGTTTCCTGGCAACTTGACATTGTTCCAGTGCCTGTTCTGCTTGCACAGTTTCCCCCTCCTTCTGCAAATCTTGAACCACCTCATCAATGTCCTTGTAAATCTTATCAAGATCATCATCCTTCTCAGACGGCTCTGACTCCTCGGTCTCAACACTTACTTGATCTGGTTGCTCCTCACCAACAGGACCGGCATTCTGCTCTCCTAACATTTCTTCATACTCCTCCTCAAGGACAACCTTTCTCTTGCCGGAAGACTCAAGAAGTTGCTCCGTTTCTAAATCTGACATAGCCACCAGACGTCCCTTCACAGCAGTTATCCTGGCTAAGTACTTCCTTAGGGAGTCTTTTCTACGGGTGACCACTTTCCTTCGAAGCCCAGATGGCCTAACATAGCCGAATGCATGAATTTTGTCCCTCCAAATGCTAGGGCCAACATTTGTCTTGGACATAGGCTTGTTCAGTCTGTCATCAATCACCACTCCTCGGCCATCCTTCTCAACCTCAGCCCGACTGGCTTCTTTTAACCCATCAACCACTACATCTTTTCCCTGATCCTTCTTTATGTTTTCAACAAGCACGTCTTCCAAAGGCAAAGGGACAATAACTGGAGCTTTAGGGCTAGAAATTACCTTAGTCAGTGGTGGAACTTGGCTTATTGATGTCGAACTAGCATTAATTGGTTTAGGAGTCCCCTCCAAAGGTTGCGAGGGCACCACCTTCTGCTTCGCAGCAGGTTCTGGTCCTTTATGTTCCACTACACCGGCTTTAGGGTTTGCTGAGACTTGTCCTTCAATTGGTGCTTTGACATTGGCTTTTGGGGCAGTTTCGATAACTAAAGGCGTAACCTTTTTCTCCATCGGCATCTGTGGTTTCTTCGATTTGGAGATTTTGGGTTTCGCCGCTAGAACTTTGGACGATTTCTTGGTTGTCTTCTTTGGTTCCGGCGATGTCTTGACAATAGACTTGGATGATTTCCTTGTGTTCACCATGGTCGCCGAACAACTGAAGGTTTGGGAGAATTTGCTGAGGGGTGCTGTTCTAGGGTTTTGGAGGCGAGAGCAAGACTAACAGCAGATGAGATATTTGATTTTCAAAATACCCATGGCCTTTTAAACTTCCCAAAACTGTCTTTGTGTATATCTTCTCTTTCCTTATAACGACACGAAAATGACTCCGAAATATTTAAAAAATATTCATCTTCTTTAATATGCATCATCAGTTCCAGCGCTCTTTTTCAAATAGTCAGTCCAACTGATTTGCTGGAGTTCTGCTTTTGACTGACCACTTCCTGGAACTCTTAATTTTTGACAACACATAGACCCAAGGAGGATCTGAGTGTCTCAAATTGTGTGGCATCCAGCGGTTTGGCAAAGATATCATCCATATGCTTGTCCGTTGTCACATGCTTTAGTGTCACCACCTTCTGTTCCACTCCGTATTCAGACAGCATTTGCTTCATCCATAGCAGTTGAGTGCAGTAACTTCCTGCAGCTATATACCCCGCTTCGGATGTAGAGAGCGATATGCTATTTTGCTTTTTAGTGAACCAGGAGACCATGTTGTTTCCCAAGAAAAAACAACCTCCAGAAGTGCTCTTCCAATCTTCAGCGTTTCCTGCCCAGTCAGCATCACAATAACCAACCAGGTATGGGTTGGTGTCCTTGGTGTACCAGATCCCAAAGTCAACAGTTCCGGACACAAACTTTATGATCCTTTTCAGTTGCAGAAGGTGACTTTCTTTCGGATCCGCCTGATATCTTGCACATACTCCTATGGCATAAGCTATATCTGGTCTGCTGGTGGTTAAGTACAAGAGACTCCCAATCATACTCCTGTACCGAGTCTGGTCAACCTTTGTTCCAACATCATCTTTAGTGATCTTTAAGTGTGTAGCAGCTGGTGTCCTTTTGTGTGTTGCCTTCTCAAGGTCAAATTTTTTAATCAAATTCTTGGCATACTTGCTTTGTGTGATGAGGATGCCGTCTTCCTTCTGTGTCACCTAGAGTCCAAGAAAGTAGTTCATCTCTCCAACAATGCTCATCTTGAACTCTTTCTGCATCTGTTCCACGAACTGGTCCACCAGCTTATGGGTGTTGGATCCAAACACGATATCGTCAACATAGATTTGTGCGATAATAAAATTTGACCTTGTCTTATCTACTCCCCTCACACATATCCATGGTCGACGAGAAACATGGTAAGCCGCTCATACCATGCTCTGGTCGCTTGCTTGGGGCCGTACAAAGCCTTCTTCAGACGATACACGTGTGCAGGGTGGTGTGGATCCTCAAATCCTTTTAGCTGAGCAACATATACCTCCTCATTCAGACAGCCGCTCAGGAACGCACTCTTCACATCCATCTGGAACAGCCAAAACTTTAAGTGACAGGCCAGAGCCAGAAGAAGATGAATGGCTTCAAGACGAGCGACAAGGGAAAACATTTCATCAAAGTCGATGCCCTCTATCTGAGTGTAGCCTTGTGCCACAAGGCGAGCCTTGTTTCGTGTGATATTACCTGTGGCATCTGACTTGTTCTTGAAGATCCATTTTGTGCCGATGACATTCACACCATCAGGTCTTGGAACTAAGTCCCATACGTCATTTCGAGCAAACTCCTCCAGCTCTTCCTGCATGGCCAGGACCCAGTACTCATCAAGTAGTGCTTCCTTTACGTTCTTCGGCTCTATGGCAGACAGGAAGCATGAGCAAGCAACTAGCTCTTTGGAGTTGATCTCCTTGCCACGAGTCCTCATTCCGTCACTTGGTGCACCAATTACTTCAATAATCGGGTGATTGTTGGCAATTTGTTGAGAGGGCTATAATGCAGAAATGTCCTCTTGAGTACTGATGTCTCAGCCTCATCAGATGATGAAATTATGGTGTGATTGTCCTCTGTTGGCACTCTTTCTGACGGATCATTTTCAATCGGCAGAGACAGGGAGGGTGTCTTCGGTACTATTCCAGCGACGGGGTCAGCATCGTCTGAGACACCTTGCTCAACTACTTCATCCTTGACTTTGATGTTGACCGACTCCATGATCGAGCCAGTACGCTTGTTGAACATCCGGTATGCTCGACTATTCGAGGAGTGTCCTAGAAAGAAGCCCTCATCACTCTTTGGGTCCAGCTTCTGTCTGTACTTTTGGTCATTCAGGATGTATTTCACGGTGAGCTTCTTCCCCTTCCACATTTCATAGCAGGTCATCTCTGTTCCAGTGCGTATTGTAACACGATTGATGATGTGACACGCCGTCTGTTTCCCTATTTGACATTCTCCACAGATTACATCTATGTCACCTGTCACAGTTGGCATTCCTCAGATGAGACTAGTTGAGGAGAGTTTTTTTAGGGTCTTGAGATTCAGATGACCCAAACGTCTGTGCCATAGCGCCATCTCATCCGTTTGGCTCGTCAAACAAGCTGATGTAGCAACTGTTCTACCTGACCCTATGAGGTAGCAGTTGTTGGGTGCCCTGCTGCCTTTCATTAGTGTACCTCCTTCCTTATCCATGACTTGACATGAATCGTGAGTGAATTGCACATGGTATCCGCCATCACTCTGTTGGCTAATACTGATTAGGTTCACCTTGAGTCCTTTAACGAGAAGGGTATCTTGAGTATAGGGAGATCCGGAACCTTCAATGTCCCACAGCCGATCACCTGACCCTTTCTTCCATCACTGAAGTGACAAACTACCGTTTCATAATAGGTCTAATGTGTGTAAGGTATTTCAAATTACCTGTCATATGAGCAGAGCATCCACTGTCGAAGTACCATCGATCCTTTTCCATGTGACTTGTTGACCTGCAAGCAACCATGCACACGGTCGTGCTTGTTTTTGGCACCCAGACTTATCGCAATCGAGGTCTAGCCTTGACCTCCATAGCCTTTCGTTCAGCGAGAAACAGGCGACACTTAGGTTTGATGTCTCCAATCTGGTAGCAGTACCAGCACGAGCGAGAGTCTTTCTTCTGTTTTGAGTAGGATCTGGTGTGAGCATTGCGAACCTTTTTTTGAGTCACAGGCATTTTTCCTTGGTTCTGTGTCATCTTCTATCCAGGGTGCTGTCCAGCCACTACTTTTGCTTTAACGAACATTGTACCTTTTGAGCTACCTTTTTCATGAATCTTAGTCCTCGGTGTCCGGACTCCATCCTTTGAGACCTGAGAATCTCATTTAGATTCTTAGACCTAGAGTTTAACATTTTTACTGACTGTTTGAGCTGGCTGAGCTCCTTCATGGTAGTTGAATGTTCCATCCTTTCTGATTTTAGCTGGAGTTCCAGCGATTCTACTTGGTTTAAGAGGAACACTTCCTTGCATTTTAGATCTGCTATCGATTTCCTTAGACCTGCCATGCCTACTGAATGGATGTTATGATTTTTCTCCATTTCGACTTTCAGAGAAGAGACAGTACCCAGGAGTTCTGTTTTCTGTGCAAGTAGAGTCGTCCTTTCCTGTTTTATGTCAGTCAGTTGAGTTTTCATTAAATCAACCTCACCTTGGAGTTCTACCTTCTATGTAACCAGAATCTCGACCTCCTGCCACATCTTGTCCTTTTCAATAGTTACACTGGCAATTGTCTCGGTAAGCTTTTTGTTGAGATTGATCACCATCAGCCACTTCTCGTAAAGTTTTTTGTAGTACCCAGGAGTTCTATTATCTGTGCAAGTAGAGTCGTCCTTTCCTGTTTCATGTCAGTCAGTTGAGTTTTCATTAAATCAACCTCACCTTGGAGTTCTACCTTCTATGTAACCAGAATCTCGACCTCCTGCCACATCTTGTCCTTTTCAATAGTTACACTGGCAATTGTCTCGGTAAGCTTTTTGTTGAGATTGATCACCATCAGCCACTTCTCGTAAAGTTTTTTGTAAGTTTCAGCCTGAGTCTCATGTGTGAGTTCTTCATCATCACTGTCTGATGAGTCATCCGCTGGTTGTTCGAACAGAGGGGTCATTCTATTACTGGTTTAACCGCAGTCTTCTATAGTGGCAACAAAGGCAACAAAATTGGTAGTTTCATCTTCCTCCTCCTCATCAGATTCGCTGTCGCTAAAGTTTGTAACCATCGCCTTTTTCTTCTTGAGAGTGTTGACGAATTCTGCCTGGATATGACCAAAGCCTCTGCATTCGCGGCATTGTATCTCTTTTCCTTTTTCAGAAAAATCTAGCCTATTTTCGTTGATCCTTGTCTTCCCCTTTTTCCAGTTGCAAAAATTGCTCGAGGATGACAGACCTTGCTCAGGGCCACGTCTGTTGATCTTTCGAACCATTCTACCAAAGTACTGAGCCATCATAGCCAGTTGTTCATTGGTGCATCCAGATTCGAGCAGGTCTTCTGACACTTCGGCTTTGAGGGCAATTCCTTTCTTGTTTCTGGTTTCGGCTCTGTGATTCATCTCGTAAGTCCCGAGTGACCCCATGAGCTCATCCAGCTTTAGTTTGGAGATATCATGCATCTCTTCAATGGCAGTGACTTTCATGGAAAACCTCGGAGGGAGCGATCTAAGAACTTTGCTAGCCATTCTTTCTCCATCAATCAATTTTCCCAGTGCAGCAGCCTCATTGGACTGGTCGAGTACTCTTGCATTGAACTCAGGAATGGATTCACTGTCCTTCATCTTCATATCCTCGAACTTAGTCGTCACTATCTGCATTCGAGAATTCCTAATTTGTCTGTGCCTTCATAAGCTGTTTGGAGAATATCCCAAGCTTCCTTAGCGATTTCACAATTTATAATCAGTTTTAACACGTTCTCGTCCACTCCAGAAAAGATTGCATTCATAGCCTTTGAATTTCCAACAGCTGCTTTTTCATCTGCTTCAGTCCACAGAGTTTCTAGTTTATGAACGATTTCTCCTATAAGGTTTTCCATCGTGGGGTGTGTCCATCCAATTAAAACTCCCTTCCAAGCCTTTTCATCGAGAGATTTCAGAAATGTTTCATCTTGGGCTTCCAGGAGGCATAGTTTGATCCTTCGAGTAGCGGGGGTCAGGTTGTGCTTTGTCCTTCCTTCAGACTCATCTTGAACAGTACTAGGATCACACTCAGTATGTTGAGTGTCCGCTCTAATACCAATTGAAATACTGTTGTCTGTTCAAGCTACTCTTCAAGGTGGTGTTCAGAATAACCTTGAACACCTTAGTAATCAGTATCTGGGACAGAATACAAGCGAGACACGCAGTGTACTTCTCAGGTCGGCAACAACCTACTCTGAGGGGCTTCCCACGCCCTAAAGGGATATAAATCTTTATTGAATAGTGTGGAGCTATACGTGGACTTACTCTTACAATCTCCCGAACGAAGATAACTAGCCTCTGTCACTACTTCACTCAGAGTTATGATCTCGGCTCCCCCTCGATACCCTTCGTCCGAAACTCCTTTCCGAACGTGCTCGTTCTTCTCCCGAAGCTCGGTAGCTTTCTCCCGATAGCCAGCAGTGGTCACTGGTGTGTGCAGTGGTAAGTTCAATCACGAACAGTCTGATCAGCACACTGAACAGATTGTATCATCACACTAAACAGATTGTATCAGCGCCGGTGATTTTCCAGTGGGGAATGCTCAACCGGCCGTCGCTCTTCTTTTCTAATCTCACGAAAGCTATCGTGTATATTTCTCTCAGAAAGCGATGATCATTCTAGACGCCCTAGCCTTCTTTTATAGGCTTCGGTGAAGTCCAGATCCAATCCGAATATTCTGTCAAATATTTCGGAGATACTCCTAAACCTTTTATTCGTATCCAATCTTTGGAGATTTCTTGCGTTCCAAGCCATCCGATATTCTTGAATCCAAGATGACTCGATGATTGATTCCAATCAGATAATCTCGTCGATCTTCTGGATATGCAAATCTTCCTGCGTCTGTTGTACGTTGTACTTCAGTTCTAGTCTCCGGTTGAACTCTTCTTGAACACCTGCTTGAACTCTCTAAAGACGTTTTGTGAAAAGCATGCCATTTATGGGAACATCAGATTTAGATCAGTTTATTAATTTAGATTGAACCTAAATCTACTAGTGCTGAAAATAAAGACACAATGATTTACGAGGTTCGGAAATCCTACTCCTCGGCCTAGGCAGGTTGCCTAGAGATACCAATGCACTAATATATGAGAGAGTTCGTTACAAGACGACATGGACTAACACACAGCCAAAACCACACAGTAACACACCACCAAAACCTAGCAGTACTCCACTGAACTACAGACAAATTAACAAAATAAAAAACGATGAAAATGAGGGATTTAAGCCTCCCTCTGTGGCCCCTGCAATAAACAGCCGCGGTAGAAGCAAATACTCAATCAGCAGCACAAGGAGAAGCAAACAATAACGATCTCCAAAAATCAAATGATGATGCAGGTCAATTGCCAGAAATCGTCGTGGTCTCCTCTCAAATTCTTTCTCAAAAATCAGCCGAAAGAATGACAAACCCTAGTGGAAGCGCTGCTTTCATATGTCATCAAAAACTGCATTTCAGCAACAGCAAGTTGGGCCTATCCTAAGCCCAAAACTGAGTTCAACCCAAAAACTCCATCTGATCAAAGCCGAGTTTCAGCTTTTGAAGCAATCTTTTAGATCAAAAATTGCCCTCCCAATTCAAAAATGAAACAAATAATTACAGGCTCTGAAAACTCAAGGAAAATTAAACCCTGTACAGACTCGATTTGAATCAGCCTATACAGACTCCCATGAGCAGAAAAATGAGCTCTTCTAAACGCAAAAAGGAAAAAAACACCCTAAAGCATTGATATCTCAGACCACCTGCCATCCTTGGCAACAACTCAGCTCATCATCCTCTTTGATAGATGCGCAGGCTGTCCCTGCACAAATAAAACTCATTAATCTTCATGTAAGCAAAACAAATAAGCACAAATACATTTTCACCAACAACAGTACCATATATCTTAAGTTCATCTCCAATATAATGGAATGAAAAATAGCATTCATATTGCATCTAACATGTGAAACATGATTTTTACGGACATATAACAGAGTTGAGCTATCAATATGAAAATAAAAATACACAAACAAGTGCATAATAGAGATAGCCAAAACTGATCACCAGCTACAAGTGCTGTGTTACTTTTCAATGTGACAAGCACAAAAACAAAACTGGTTTGATATGAAATATTGCTTCCACAAGAGAACCTATACTCACATCATGCAAAATGTATACATGGCAACGTTGGATAAAATAGTATAAGTGCCCTTCTAAAGATGTAAGCAGGGAACTAACAGCCATGGCACAAAAGCAAGTGTCATAAATATAATTCATGACCTCAAAACAAAGCATGTGAAAATCCAGAATTTGTACAGTTCTAACATCATGATTTGAAACAAAAAAGTATGGGAAGTAACACACTCATCAACACTGACAACAACATGCTCACAAAAACAAGAGTGATATATTTAATTTTTTAGCGAAAATGTAAACATAACCACAAAAGATGGAGTCACTATTACATACTCCTCTTTCACCCATAAAACAAGGAACGATATTACCTGATTTTGGTGAACTCTCGTTTTGCTCACTGCTTACCTCAGAATCAACAAAGAGAAGCTGATTCTCGTCACAAATTACCTCTTTCTCTTGCTGAATTTTCTGGTTGAAGGTGACAGCATCACCTGTTTGGGAAAGCTTTGTCACACTATCAAGTGTGCCTAAAGACTTACAAGAAGGGGTTAAATATGCAACAAAATTGCATTCATTATCATTTGTATGCAACAAATCCAAAGGGCAGCAACAACACAATACAATCCTCCCTTCTTAATCCCCTTAACTACATTTTTCCCATTTCTCGAAACTTCTTTAATTCAATTAAAAGTGTTACCATGGCAGCCTAATTCATCAAAAACAGATTCTGAAAGTATATTTCTTCTTACATTAGGCAGCCATCTAACATTTTGAATAATTCTAGTCATACCATCATGCATTTTTAAAGGGACATTCCCTATTCCTTTAATAGATAATGAAGTATCATCACCTAAAATTATCTCGCCATCATCATATAAATCAAGCTTACAAAATAGATTTCTATGTGGTGTAGCATGCATAGTGCAACCCGAATCCAAAATCCAAGAATCTATATCAATTTTAATGAAAGCAACAAGCAATTCATGGGCATAAGATGTACCAGATTCACACAACAAACTAGTTTGTGTTTCCTTTTCTTTCTCTTCATTTTGTCTCCTATATCAGAATTTAACAGTGTGCCCAAGTTTATGACAATAAGAGCATTTAAAAAGAGTCTTATTTTTATAAAAAACCTATCATCTGAGTTTTTATTAGAGGAACTCTTATTAAAAGACTTGTTTTTGATTTTGCCTTAAATAAACATTACCTCATTTCTAGTTTCACTACTAGAATCATCTTGCCCACTGTTTTTTATTTTAAAAACCTTAAGAGTTTGATTTTTCTGAACTACGGCTTCTATTATCTTATTAAGAGATATTTCATCTCTCCCATATTGAATCACATCTTTAAGATTTTCAAACTCAGCAGGCAAGGCATTTAAAAGAATCAAAGCTTGATGAGTTTCTGCTTTTTTTCCTTACACCTAGTGATCGGTCAAATTCTTGACCTATTATTCACTTCATTCGATGATGGATTAGGTTTGTTTTCCGAATATTTTGTTATCATTTAACCTCTTTTCTATTGTTTCAGGTCATATATCACATATCTAATACTTTTGGATTGATCCAAAATAAAGCAAAGCAATTGGTGAAGATTTGAGCAAAAACAGGACAGCTTGTTGGAAAGCTAACTCGAAGGCCTACAACTTTGTAGTTGACACCAAGAGCGGATTCAAAGGTTTAGACCTCGAAAAAGGCAATGGAAGTCAGGTCCTGTGACTGCCCGCGACGACTTTGGTCACGGGCCGAGACCCCGTGACGTCCACCTATGTCACGGGCGTTACGGGCCGACTCAGAAAGTTGGGAAAATTGAAGACTCTGTTACCACCCGTGACTGCTCAACGTCACAGGCGTTTGCCCCGTGACGTCCCCCTATGTCACGGGTGTTACGGGTGTTACGGGTGTCACGGGCTCGTCAGGGCAGAATTATCAGAAGTTTCCTAATTTAATTTTGGAAGTTTTCTGGGCCTTTTTAGAAATCGATCGATTGGGCTATAAAAGAGGAACGACCAGAAAGAATTTCGGTGTGCATATTTTTGGAGTAAAGAAAACCTAACTTGGGAGAAGACAGAGTTCATCGCGAGATTGAGGATCAACGAGCTACATCGTCTACGGTTAACTCGTCCTTATTTCTCTCTTATTACACTATTTGTGGTTTAATCTCCATGAATAGCGAGTAGTCTTCTTAATTATGGGATCCTACGGATCCCGTGCATTGTACCCAAATCAAATATTCAACTTCATTGTGCTTAATTTATCGTTCTATGCAAGTATTTACATCAAAGGGTATGTTTGCATGCTAGAACGTAGTTAGGTTATATACCGAAAGGTGGATGGGCCCTAGGGATTAACCGGATTGTATGAAAACCTTTAGTTTAATAAATCGAGATCGTTGATAATCCGTGGATGGGCGGCGTTCAACGATTGAGATTAATCTAGATAATGATCCGTGGATGGGCGGCTTATCTAGTGTTATTTTGGTTTATTTCGATATTCGATAGCATGGTGATTTACATGATAATGATTGCATGATTAGTGGGGTTAGCACAGGTGAAGTATGGTCCTGGAATTCTTTCTCTGATAAAAACATAACCTTTTATTTTCTGCAATTTAATTTCTGCTGTTTTTCGTGACAACCAACATTTGTTAAATCGGAATAGCTAAATAGGTCACTAGTTAACTAGTATTCACGCACACTGTTCCTTGGATCGACCCTTGGCTTACCAAGGTTATAAATTTTGTTTGACTACGATTTGACCCCTAAAACATATAATTTGACAACTATAAAGGGTTAAAAATACGCTTATCACATAGCTAAATTTTGAGTCATCTTTAAAAAGACATCCAAGTTTTCTTGTATCGAGAAAGACATATTCATTTTAAAATTGAATAGTCTACACAATATGGAAATTTTGCTAGGCAAAGATTTAGATCGAAAAATGTTATCAAGAGTATCCCATAAAGTTTTAGGGTCAGTAATGGTTACCACTTGTCGATGATGTCATTACTTAACCTCATCATAATTTCAGCGTAAGCTTGATCCTGCAGCTCCTTCTTCCTTTCAGCAGAAGTGCCAGCAGGCGACTCTTCAGTGACTGCCATTATGCACTTCTCTTTGGTCAAGAGGGCATTCATCTTGACTTTCCAGATTGAAAAATCTGTTGTCCCATAGAACAGCTTTAAGCTCGTTGAATCAGACATCTCTTGAGATTAAAAATATCAAAGAAAAGCTGCAAAAAGAAATCAAGCAGTAAGCAGGATGAAAAAAGAATTTAAACAATTCAAATGCGAAAACAGCGGAATAATCAGCCAAAGCTACTGATACCACTTTGTAAATTTGAATTCAACTCAAGATTCAATTCATGGGCTAAAACAGATTAAATCCAATTGTTTCCAATTTATTTAGATTCAGTTTATCAATTCAGATTGAACCTAAATCGACTAGTGTTGAAAATAAAGACACAATGATTAACAAGGTTCAGAAATCCTACTCCTCGATCTAGGCAGGTCGCCTAGAGATACCAATGCATTAATATATGACTGAGTCCGTTATAAGACGACACGGACTGACACACCATCAAAACCACACAGTCACACCCACAGAAACCTAGCAATACTCGACTGAACTACAAATAAATGAGAAAAATAAAAATGATGAAAATGAGGGATTTAAGCATCCCTCTGTGGCCCCTGCTATAAACAGCCGCGGTAGAAGCAAATACTCAATCAACAGCACAAGGAGAAGCAAACAAGAACGATCTCCAAAAAACAAATGATGATGCAGGTCAACCGCCAGTAATCATCGTGGTCTCCTCTCGGTTTCTCACTAAAAAATTAGCCGAAATAATAACAAACCCTAGTGAAAGCGCTGCTTTTATATGTCATCAAAAAACTGCATTTCAGCAACAACAAGTTGGGCCTATCCTAAGCCCAAAACTGAGTTCAGCCCAAAGACTCCATCTGATCAAAGCTGAGTTTCAGCTTTTGAAGCAATCATTTAGCTCAACAATATGAATACAAAAATTAATTATAGGGATCGTAATTTTCAGATGGTATAATGTAGTAGCATGAAAAAAATTGTGTTCAATTGCATTGTACTTTGTCACACAATTTTTATTCTTACATGTTTTCGCTTATTTAATAAACGGAGCAGACAAGTATCGATCAGTGACGGAGCCAGGACTTGAGTCTAGGTAAGGCAAATTTTTCTAGATAGGTCTGCAAAGTCTCTCGCATGGTGTTTGATTATAGCACGGCTGAAAAAATTAGGTAGGTAGGGCTAATTTATGGTGTCTCAGTGCAAACACTTGATTCTAGGTAGGACTCTGCAGCCTAAGAAATTTTTTAATCCGCTCAAAACAACTAGGGCTTGAGCCCCATTTGCGTCAAGCTAGCTCCGTCCCTGGCATCGATAGAGGAAGGTGAAGGTAAAGTCTCTCGGGAACTTATTCTAACATTTTTGTCCCGAGGTTTCCATCTATCACGCAGGCACTGTTTTGAAAATTGCAGCTTCCTTGCCAGAGCCCAGAGGTATGGAAACACTACCATCTTCAACAAAGCAAGAAGACAATGGCAGATGTCAACTTGAAATTCACCAATACAAATGAATCAGCCACAACAGTCTAGAGGTTGTGAATATTAAGATGGGTTCATAGCTAGAGGGTTTTCTGTTTGTCACTGTGTGGTCTGTAATCTATTTTGGACTAAAAGCTTTAGGGAACTGATACGGGGGACTCTGGGACTCTGGCCGCTCCCGCTCCCTGTGGACTCTGGGGATTTTGCCCCGCTCCCGCTCTGATCACCGTATTAGGTCTGCAGGCCGTACACCCCAACCATTTTGATAGAATGGATGTTGGTGGTGGGAATCGACCCTAGACACCCTTTAACAAAGACGTCACAAATTGATCTGCAGCTCAATTGGTGACAAAGACCTCACAAGGTCTTTGTTAAAGGGTGCTTGGGGTCGATTCCCACCAGCAACATTCATTCTACGAAAATGGTTGGGGTGTACGACCTGCAGGCCTAATACGGTGATCGAAGCGGGAGCGGGGCAAAATCCCAAGAATCCCAGAGTCCATAGGGAGCGGTGATGGGGCGTATTTATATGATTCATCAAGTACTACTAAACCCACCAATTAGACATTTGATGATACGAACAAGTGCTTGTTAATACCATTTTGTGTATACATGCCATTTTAGAGTCTAAAGAGGAATCACGCTTAAAAAGGGAGAATTGTGCCAAAAAGCCAGCCAAGGCCCAAGGACCTCAGACAGGGACCGAGAAAATTCACCCGAGTACCGAGAGCCGTACCCGGGCCCGTTCGAGAAAACCAGGTCCTCGCCCAGGCCGCGCCCAGGCCATCTAGCACTGAATTCAAGTTGCCCGGGCAAACGAGCTGATCTGACGAATCCACCTTTAGAAAAGTGATCAAAATGGAAAATAAGGTGGACAATGTCGGAAAACCAAGGAGAATGCTCGGGCAGATTGGCAGTTGGCCCAATTCCAAAGCAAAGGCCCCGCGCGCATAGGCACTGAAACCAAGTTGCTCGACCAAACCATGGAATCTGGAAAATCTGGCTCGACCAAAGTGTTTTAAATGCCCAATAACCTGGAGAATCTCACTTCCCAAACAAAACGCCCGAGTGGAACCAGCTAAAGCCCGATCAAGGCCAAAACAGGGTAATATCGACCGTTTTGGGATTTCGACCATGTTCCGGGCAGACTTTGGCTTAGCATCCTTCTTGAGATCATCTTAGAATGACTTTTTCATTCAGTATAAACTTTCCAAAATCCATGAAGCTCCGGCCAAAGCTCCGGTCAGATTCCGGCCATATTCCGGCGAACTCCGGCCATGCTCCGGCGAACCTCCGGTGATGCTCCGATCAAGCTCATCCAACCACCACCATGCTCTGGTCATTTCTTGCTCCGGCCACACTCCGGTGAAGTCCAACCAAATCCAAACTAATTCTTGTCCGGTTGGCCATACTATTCACTTCGGTTGACCTTTGGGAACAAACCAAGCCTCAACTAAGTCCAAGTGACTTGCCCTTTGGTTCAACCTAGTTGAAGTGATCAAGTGGATGCCCCTTGGCTCACCAAAGCCTTAGCCATTCACAACACTGCCTTGTCGCGAGGCAATGTGTACAAAATTAATTTATAAGTCCGCTACTTGTGACTTTACTATTGGGTAGTAAAGCGGTAAGTAGGGGTCGAATCCAAGGGAATTAGTGGATAGTTATTCTTTCAAAAATGGAAAATTAAATAAGACAGTTGGGGGTTGGTTGTGATTTTAGTACTGAAAGTAATGTGGGTTGGTTGTGATTTTAGTACTGAAAAGTAATCACTGAAAGTAAAGAAAGTAAATACAGGACTGAAAGTAAATACTGAAAAGTAAAGTGCTGGAACAGTCGAATTCAATATCGACTAATCAACATACTTTTGGTATGGACTGATATTGAAAGGGTCTGTAATAAGCGACAGAAAGTAAATGACTGGAAGTAAATTGCTGGGACAGTCAAATTCAATATCGACTAATCAACATACTTTTGGTATGGACTGATATTGAAAGGGTCTGTAATAAGCGACAGAAAGTAAATTACTGAAAGTAAATGTGCGGAAATTAAAGTACTGAAAGTAAATGACTGAAAATAAGCAGTTGATAATGAGACTGAAAGTAAAGTGACAGGTGATGTTTTAATTAAAGGAAAGGATTCGGTTTTAGGGGCCTTGTATCATAAATCTATTCATCATCGACCTCTAATGATCATACTACGTGTTTAGGATGTATCAAGGCTATTGAACGAAGGCGTGCCTCACAGCACGACTTAGTTCAAAAGTCAATTGCAAGCAAATATATACAAGAAAGGTGAGAATGACTTAAGACAAAAACTAAATGACATAAAATAAATGACTGAAAGTAAGATAAATGTCGGGTTACCTCCCGACCAGTGCCTTTGTTTAACGTCGTTAGCTCGACGATACCTCACTCCTGGATCATAAGTTTGGGTCCCATGGGTGGTTCAGGTCGTAGTGTTGCGGAGTTAAGTCGACTTTGCCGTGGTAATGTTTGACTCGCTGCCCGTTCACCGTGAATCTGCTTCCATTGTCCAAGCTTTCCAACTCAAGCATCCCATGATTGAATACCTTAGTCACGGTATAAGGACCGGTCCATCTTGATTTTAGTTTGCCAGGCATCAACTTCAACCGTGAGGAGAAGAGTAGCACTTGTTGTCCTTCCTCAAATGAGCGTCGGAGGATGAATTTGTCATGATACAATTTGGTCCGCGCTTTGTAGTCCGTTTGCCATTCATAGGCCTCAAGTCGCAATTCCTCAAGCTCACACAGATTAAGCTTCCTATCCAGTCCGGCAGCCTTTAAATCCGGATTGAATTGCTTGAGCGCCCAGTAGGCTTTATGTTCTAATTCCACCGGAAGGTGGCATGCCTTCCCATAAACAAGCCGAAAGGGGGAGGTTCCAATTGGCGTCTTGTATGCCGTCCGATAAGCCCAAAGAGCTTCATCTAGCCTTTGACTCCAATCTTTCCTACCCGGCTTCACCATCTTTTCTAAAATACCTTTGATTTCGCGGTTGGAGATCTCCGCTTGACCATTGGTTTGGGGATGATATGCCGTGGATGCTTGGTGGTGGACATGGTAGTGCTTCAAGGTGGCAGCCATCGTACGGTTGTAGAAATGAGTTCCTTGGTCGCTTATTATGGCCTTGGGTACCCCGTATCTACAAAACAGGTTAGTGCGCAAAAAATCTATGACAGTTTTTGCATCGTCGCACCTTGTGGCCTTAGCCTCTACCCATTTTGACACATAATCTACAACAACTAGAATGTAAGTATAACCGCATGAAACTGGGAATGGCCCCATGAAATCAATGCCCCAAATGTCGAAAACATCATTGACCAATATGGGGATTTGTTTGTAGCCTGAGAACCCGTCCAGGAAACTGGGAATGGCCCCTTGAAATCAATGCCCCAAATCTCATTTTTAGCTGACACATTTCCTACTCTTTGGCACCTATCGCATTTTTTACACTTGTCATAGGCATCTCTAAATATACTCGGCCAAAAGAAGCCGCTATCTAGGATTTTCCTAGCGGTTCTCCTAGGCCCGAAGTGTCCTCCACATGCAAACTCATGGCAGAAGCTAATGACAGAAGTTATTTCATTATCGGGGATGCATCTCCTAAGTATTTGATCTGCTCCTATTTTCCATAAACAAGGATCATCCCATAAGTAATGTCTAGCATCATGCCTAAGTTTCATGCATTGTGCTTTAGTAAAAGAAGGAGGAAATGTACCTCCTACAAGGTAATTGACGATTGAGGCATACCACGGCACCTTGGTTGAGACGGTATATAGGTGCTCGTCTAGAAATGACTCGGTTATGTGCCCCTCTTCTTCCTCTCGGACAATCCTGCTTAGATGGTCGGCCATAGTATTCTCAATCCCCTTTTTGTCCCTTATCTCCACATCGAATTCTTGCAGTAGCAAGATCCACCGAATGAGCCTTGGCTTGGCCTCCTTCTTCTTCATCAAGTAACGGATGGCAGCATGGTCAGAATAAACTATCACTTTTGCTCCAAGCAAATAGGATCAGAACTTTTCCAGAGCGAATACCACTGCCAGGAGTTCCTTCTCGGTGGTGGAGTAGTTTCGTTGGGCAGAATCTAGGGTTCTTGAGGCGTAGTAGATCACAACCGCCTTCTTATCAACCTTTTGGCCAAGAACTGCCCCCACAGCATAATCGCTTGCATCGCACATGATTTCGAATGGTAGTCCCCAATTTGGTGTTTGGATGATATGTGTGCTAGTGAGGGCTTTCTTCAGATCATCAAAAGCCTCCTTGCATGCATTGGTGAATTCAAATGGAACTTCTTTTTCGAGAAGAGTGGATAGAGGCAACGCCTTTTTTGAGAAGTCTTTGATGAATCATCGGTAGAATCCTGCATGGCCAAGGAATGATTGGATGTCTCGGACCATGGATGGGTATGGTAGAGTCATGATCAGGTCGATCTTTGCTTTGTCCACTTCCATGCCTTCTTGTGAGACGACATGTCCTAAGACTATTCCGTGTGTTACCATGAAGTGGCACTTCTCATAATTGAGCACTAAGTTCATGGACACACATCGTGCAAAAACCGTGCTCAAATTGCTTAAGCAAGCGTCGAATGTGTCTCCATAGATGGTGAAGTCGTCCATGAAGACTTCAATGAATTCTCCGATCATGTCTGAGAAGATGCTGGTCACTACCCTTTGAAAAGTCCCTGGGGCATTGCATAGACCGAACGACATCCTTCTGAAGGCGAATGTGCCGAATGGGCAGGTGAATGTAGTCTTCTCTTGGTCCTCAGGCACTATGGGGATTTGTTTGTAGCCTGAGAACCCGTCCAGGAAGCAAAAGTATGGCTTGCCCGCCAGTCGGTCTAGCATTTGATCGATGAATGGCAGAGGGAAATGGTGTTTTCTTGTGACGGCGTTCAATTTTCTGTAGTCGATGCACATTCTCCAGCCGTTCTTGACTCTTGTTGTCACCATCTTTCCTTTGGCATCCTCCTCGACCGTTATCCCACTTTTCTTTGGTACCACGTGGACAGGACTCACCCATTGGCTATCCGATATGGGATAGATAACGTCCGCATCTAGTAGCTTCTGTATTTCTTTTTGGACGATCTCCATCATGATTGGGTTGAGTCGTCGTTGAGGCTCTCTTGATGGCTTTTCTCTATCCTCAAGTAGAATACGGTGCATGCATACAGCCGGGCTGACTCCTCTCAAGTCGGCTAGAGTCCATCTAATTGCTAGCTTATGCTGTCTTAGCACTTTTACCAAACGATGCTCCTGGCCTGCTTCCAAGCCACTCTTAATGATTACCGGGAGAGTGTTATTTTCTCCTAGGAATGCGTACTTCAGATGCCCGGGCAGGGGCTTCAATTCTATTTTGGGAGCTTGTATCATGGAGGGCAAAAAGGTATTGGATTTGAATAATTTTACCTCGTTGACTTCATAATCTGGTGTGAGAGGCTCCGAGATTGTTAAGTGGGCTACCGTTTCATGCAAGCCTTCGGTCAGTTCGTATGAGCTTTCGGCTCCAGTGAGTATGGCTTCTAAGGGATCTGCTCTTGGTTCTTGTTGAACTTCTTGGACCAGATCATCCATAGTGTCGAGAGCGTGTACTTCCTCAAACTCCATGGGGTGCTTCATTGCTCTGAATATGTCGAAGCTGAAGACCTCTCCTTCTACTTCCATTGAGAGCATCCCACTCCCGCAGTCTATCTTCATTTTGGAGGTTTTAAGAAATGGACGGCCGAGAAGGATGGGTGCATGGTCTAATGGTCCGCCATTCTCCATTTTTAAGACGTAGAAATCCGCTGGAAACACCAATTCGCCTACTTGGACCAGGACGTCTTCTATTTTGCCCTCGGGCTGTTTGCACGACCGATCTGCCAGTTGAATAGTGAGATCGGTGGGTTCGAGCGGTCCAATTCTAAGGCATGAGTAGATAGAGAAGGGAAGAACGTTGGTTGATGCTCCAAGGTCTAGCATGCAGTTCTCAATCTGGATGTTGCCAATTGTGCATGGAATGGTGTAGTTTCCCGGATCACCACATTTGGGGGGCACTTTTCGTTGTATGATGGCCGATACGTTCCTACTCATCAGCTCTTGATCATATCTAGTACTCCTCCTCCGGTTGGTGCAAAGCTCTTTTAAAAACTTAGCATATCGAGGAATTTGCTTGATGGCTTCTAAGAGGGGGATGTTGATTTTGACTTTGCTGAACAACTCAAACACGTCCTCATCCATGACATGTTGTTTTGGTACACGGGCTGGCACTGGAAATGGAAGCGCGGCGTTGATTTTGGGGGTCTCGGTTCTGGGTATCGGGCGCTCCTTGTGCTCCTCGGACGCTGGAACCAGGCTGGCCGCTGGCATCGGGCCAGGCCTGCGTTCCTCGGGCGCGTTCCCTTCTTCTTCGGCTGCATCCTCATTTTTCTCAGCTGCGTCTTGCTCAAAAGTTCCGAGAGCCTCGGGCCTCATTTGTTCTTTTTCAGGCAGTCTCGGGCTTTTGTCCTCCTCTTGCTCCATGGGTTTGATGACAAGTTTTTTCCCACTCCTGAGGGTCACGGCATTAACATTTCCCTTTGGGTTTTGAATTGTTTGTGAAGGAAGTCTGCCAGGTTCATTAGTGAGCGCGGACATTGAGGTGGCGAGTTGGGACATTTGTTTGGTCAAATCTGAAATTGCCCCGTCAGTTTTTGCTTGAAATTGGTTTAGCGAAGTACCCAATTGATGCACTCTCCCTGCGAGTTCCTTCATTGTGTCTTCAAGCGACTTGTTCGGTCCTTGCTGATTGCTCGGACCGGCTTGGTACTGATTCGGTCCCTTCTGTTGATATTGACCCGTCAGGTACTGGATTGGTACTCTTTGCTGATATTGGCCTGCTGATGGAGCGTTCTGGTTGTATTGTCGGTGGGGCGGTTGGTAGAACGATTGAGCTAGTTGAGGGGCGGCTTGTTGTGTCTCCCTCGGAGGATGGTTTTCGTTTCGCCAGTTCGGATTGGTCGCTTGATTATACTGCCAGTTTAGTCCGGCTCTGTCATTGCTGTTATTGTTGTTGTATCCTTGGTATCCTACCACTGCATTCACTTCTGCCGATTCCTCTACTATTAACGTTGGGCATGCGTCAGTCTTGTGGTCCGTAGAACTACAAAACTCGCAAGGCTTTATTTGAACTGGCTACCTTCGTAGGATCTGAACCATCATCTCCTTTATTTGTTTCATCTCCTCTGGCATAGAGTTCATCGGTGTTTCAGCCTTTGCCACATTCTTTGTTCGGGAAAATTCTTCCTGCCGAGTTGTCTCCTCTCTAAATCGGGCATTTTCAGCAACGTCGGTGATGAGATTCCTTATGCCACTTAATGATAGATTCATCATGGATCCTCCAGCTGAGGCATCCAGGAGCATTTTGTCTAAAGGTCTCAATCCATCAATGAGGTACTCGATGATGAGTTTCTCGGGCAGTCCAAGGGTGCAGCAGCATCTCTCCAGGCGATTGAACTTCTCCAGGTAATCGTACATGGTTTCATTGGGCCTCTGCTTGATGTCCTGCAATTACCTCCTTACTTGCATTGCTCTTCCCGCTGGGTAGTATTTGTCCAGGAATTTCTTTTGCATCTGAGCCCATGTTCTGATGCTTCCCGAAGGTAATGAAAGGAACCAGTCGTTCACCGAGTCAATGAGGGAAAAGTAGAACGCCTTCAACTTGAAGTCGACTACATTCACGCCATTGGGTTTTAGGTTTTGGCAAATGCCATGTAAGCGTTGGAGATGAGTTGTCGCCGATTCCCCATGAGTTCCTGAGAACTTGGCAAATTGTGGACCACTGATGTGTTGACGGCGATGTTTTCTAGCTCAGGGCCCTCGTAAATGCACCACGGCTGATTTCTGAAATCCGGTGCCTATAGTTCTCCCATAGTAGGTTCGCAGAAGTTGTTATCCCCATAGTACTCATCGAATACGGGTTCTCGTCTTGGCTCTTGTCGATATTGTGGGGGTGGTGGATGTCTAGGGGGTTGTTGCACTGGACCAGCTTCATTTCGGTCCTCGGGCAGGCCTTGGTTTCTCCGGATGGCCTCCCTTTCAAGAGCTCTTTGGTTTCGGATGAGTTGCTCTGGATCGTCAAGAATTGGAAATAGAGGCGGCGCCTCGTTATTTCGATTAAACAGGTTTATCTCGTCGTCATCCTGATAGTCATGGTGGCTTCCTGCACGAGACATGGTTATGCAGAAGCGAGTTCGAAATTTAAGAGACAACAGAAAAAGAAAGAACAATTATCCGATTGATAATTTCTAATTCCTCGGCAACGGCGCCAATTTGACAGCACTGCCTTGTCGCGAGGCAATGTGTACAAAATTAATTTATAAGTCCGCTACTCGTGACTTTACTATTGGGTAGTAAAGCGGTACGTAGGGGTCGAACCCAATGGAATTAGTGGATAGTTGTTCTTTCGAAAATGGAAAATTAAATAAGACAGTTGGGGGTTAGTTGTGATTTTAGTACTGAAAGTAATGTGGGTTGGTTGTGATTTTAGTACTGAAAAGTAATGACTGAAAGTAAAGAAAGTAAATACAGGACTGAAAGTAAATACTGAAAAGTAAAGTGCTGGAACAGTCGAATTCAATATCGACTAATCAACATACTTTTGGTATGGACTGATATTGAAAGGGTCTGTAATAAGCGACAGAAAGTAAATTACTGGAATTAAATTGCTGGAACAGTCGAATTCAATATCGACTAATCAACATACTTTTGGTATGGAGTGATATTGAAAGGGTCTGTAATAAGCGACAGAAAGTAAATTACTGAAAGTAAATGTGCGGAAATTAAAGTACTGAAAGTAAATGACTGAAAATAAGCAGTTGATAATGAGACTGAAAGTAAAGTGATAGGTGATGTTTTAATTAAAGGAAAGGATTCGGTTTTAGGGGCCTTTTATCATAAATCTGTTCATCATCGACCTCTAATGATCATACTACGTGTTTAAGATGTATCAAGGCTATTTCTAGCACTCGACTTGCCACACCGTCTAGTCCTTTTCAAGACATAAAACACTTGTTCTATTTAGGCTAATTCCTCCTTTTGAAGTATCTTAGCCTTATGTGCATCCACCTGATCAATCATTTCCGATCAACCAAGTGGTGTTTTAAAGAGGTTGAACTCTACAGAAAAGCTTTGCTCTTTCGAGCCTCCACTTAACCACGTATGTTCACGAACCCCATGGAAGAGCTTTGCTCTTTCGAGCCTCCACTCAACCAACAGTGTTCTAACCTAATATAAGGCACATAGAACAAGTTTAAACACAATAGAGGCACTAAGAGAAGGGTCTAAAACATGTTTTGATACAAGCACACCCCTTCAACCGAATGAAGGGTTTAGCTACGATTATCCATGGAAGAGGACATCATAGCTAAGTGCTTGAAAAGTAAAGGTTTTCGAAAGACAAAAAGTAAAGTTTTTTGAAAGTAAAAGACAAGGAAAAGCTTGAGCACTTCAAGAACCAACAAGAGTACTCAAGAACAAACTTGGAGCTTCCAATATCAAAGTAAATTGTTTACAAGGATTGTGCCTAAAATCTAGAGAGATTTTCTACAAGGACTATGAGACTTGAGACTACAATTTTGGACATTGAACAAAGGAGAGGGAATGTGGTATTTATAGGCAAGGGGAGAGGAGGAGGGCCAAACACATGGCAAAGGGGGAGAGGAGGAGAGCCAAAGCCGCCAGCCATAGGTGGCTTTTCCCCAAAGCCGCAGGCCATGTGTCACTCCCCAACCCAAAGCCGCCGGCCATGAGGTGGAGGAGGAAGTGAGTGGGTTGTGATATTTGTCTCCCAAAAGCCATCGGTTCCCCCTCAACTCCGGTTAGAGCTTGGTTGCATCATGGTTGCTTCTTGGTTGCAATCAAAAGACAAGGCACAAGCCTTGCACATGGGTGGCTAGACTTTGCATTGACTTGAGTTCTTGATCTTTGTTGAGGTTTGGAACAAGTCATTGGGACATGTTTGAGTGATTCCACGTTGAATTCATGAAGGTTGTAAAGCCGGAATCTGGTCGTGGCCTGGAATGACTTGTAATCCATTTTTAGCTTTAAGAACTCCTTTTTAGCTCGTTTCATCTCTAATCCTCGAAATAGCCTGCAGAACAAAAGTGAAACTAACAAGTAAAAGTTGTATAGACAAAGTGTCTAATTTGGTGGGTTTAACTATCTTAATGAATCATATAAATATGGTCCATCAGATCACCCCACACTTTTAGTTGTTCATCCCGAACAATGCTATTTAAAAGAGGCACACACAATCCAAGTAAAAACTTTAAATAAGAAAGTGAGAATATGGGACTAGATTTATCCTATTCATACAATACTTACTTGTTACCAAACTAAACCGTGTAAATACTTAGAAGAAACTTGATACTTGTACCTTCGAGCTGATATGCAAATTAATTCGGATGATTCGGGAGATAGCCCTTTTGAGGCTCCTGGACTGCATTCTCGGGACCGACTCGCACTATATGGTTTTCTTGTAGCTTTCTCTAGCACGTGATTTGGTTAGGGTTTCAATGATCTGAGCTCTTTGATTTCCTTTTGGTGAGGGACAGCTTTTTGAAGTGACTTGGTCTTTGACCTTTGACGGTGAATTGGAGTTTCTTCACTTTTGTTTTGGTTAAACCTTCACAATTTTGGCCTTCGGCCTTTGATTTGCTTCTTCGAGCTTTGCTTCTTTGTGACTTGCTTGTCCACTTTCTCAACCTTTTGGGAGGTCCAATCATCGCCCGAGAGCATATGGAAATACCTCCCCGCTCTTTCTCATCCTCACCGTTTCGCGCGGGTCAAGATGAGGGTCGCTCATCTATTTTCCCGGCTACTAGGACTAGAGATAGGATGGTTTGATTCCCGTCCCGCCTCTTGCATAAACGCTGCATGGCGGAGATGACTCTAATCTCCATTGAAACCCGAAGTGCAGCCTCCACTGACTTCGTAAACCATATAGTGAAATCAGATCCTTTGAGTGCTTGCCAAGCCTCTCTAGGGCATTTTATATCAACTCCACATCCCCTGTATATCTCAGCACAATGGGACAAATGAGAAGTTACATCCTAAGTCTCTACACAGTTGAGTTTTCACAAGGTAAATGCTTGAATTTAGATCTATCTTTTTCACATTCTCAAGTTCATATTTTCAAAAAGATAATATTAAGGGAAAAGGAAAAAAGAAAGCATGTTAATTAACTATGTACAAAGGCGATTCTCACCCCACACTTTTGAACGAAGGCGTGCCTCACAGCACGACTTAGTTCAAAAGTCAATTGCAAGCAAATATATACAGGAAAGGTGAGAATGACTTAAGACAAAAACTAAATGACATAAAATAAAATGACTGAAAGTAAGATAAATGTCGGGTTACCTCCCGACCAGTGCCTTTGTTTAACGTCGTTAGCTCGACGATACCTCACTCCTGGATCATAAGTTTGGATCCCATGGGTGGTTCAGGTCGTAGTGTTGCGGAGTTAAGTCGACTTTGCCGTGGTAATGTTTGACTCGCTGCCCGTTCACCGTGAGTCTGCTTCCATTGTCCAAGCTTTCCAACTCAAGCATCCCATGATTGAATACCTTAGTCACGGTATAAGGACCGGTCCATCTTGATTTTAGTTTGCCAGGCATAAACTTCAACCGTGAGGAGAAGAGTAGCACTTGTTGTCCTTCCTCAAATGAGCGTCGGAGGATGAATTTGTCATGATACAATTTGGTCCGCGCTTTGTAGTCCGTTTGCCCTTCATAGGACATCAAATATCTCGACCGAGAGGATGCTTTGTTGGGGCATTTCATGCCTTTTAGAAATATTACCGGTCCTTTGGCATTGATCACAAGCCTTCACGAATTCGTAAGCATCGCCAAAGAGAGTTGGCCAATAAAAGCCGCATTGTAGTACCTTTGACGCGGTTTTTGCTCCACTACCATGTCCTCCATATTGAGAAGAGTGACAATGGTAAAGAATATCTCTCATTTCCTCCTCGGCGACACAAGTTCTATATAGCCCATCCGCGCAAAGCCTATAAAGGTAGGGCTCATCCCAATAGTACCTCTTGGTCTCGGAAAGGAACTTCCTCCTTTGATGGTGGTTCATATCGTGGGGGATAATCCCACAAACCACGAAATTAACGAATTACGCGTACCAAGGAAGGGCCTCCGCCTCAACTCTCATGAGTTGCTCTCCAATAAATGAATCATTCACCGGTCTAGCATCCACTTCAATCTCTTCATTTTCCTCTAGCCTTGATAGGTGGTCGGCTACCACATTCTCTACTCCCTTTTTATCTTTGATCTCTATATCGAATTCTTGGAGCAATAGAATCCAACTTATCAACCTTGGCTTGGAATCTTTCTTTGCTAAGAGATATTTGATAGCCGCATGATCCGTGAATACTATAACCTTTGAAGCCACAAGATATGGACGAAACTTATCAAAAGCGTACACGATAGCAAGAAGTTCCTTTTCCGTAGTTGTGTAATTCAATTGAGCACCACTAAGAACTTTGCTCGTGTAATGAATAGCGTGAAGCTTCTTATCCACCCTTTGCCCAAGAACCGCCCCAATGACGTAGTCACTAGCGTCGCACATAAGCTCAAATGGCAAATCCCACCTAGGGGGTTGAATAATAGGAGCCGAAATCAATGCCTCTTTCAACTTCTTGAAGGCTACTAGGCAATTTTCATCAAAATGAAATTTTGTATCATTGCATAGAAGATTTGTCAATGGCTTTGCAATCTTCGAGAAGTCCTTTATAAACCTCCTATAAAATCCGGCATGACCAAGGAAACTCCTTATTCCTTTCACATCTCTTGGAGGCGGCAATTTCTCCATAACTTCAATTTTTGCCTTGTCCACCTCGATTCCTCTCCTTGAGACCAAGTGACCGAGCACTATCCCTTCCTGCACCATAAAATGACATTTTTCCCAATTTAGTACAAGGTTCATCTCAATACATCTTTTTAACACTTTTGCCAAATTAGCTAGGCAATCATCAAAAGACGAACCGTAAACGGAAAAGTCATCCATGAACACTTCCATGATTTTCTCAATAAATTCCGAAAAGATAGCCATCATGCATCTTTGGAAGGTACCCGGTGCATTACAAAGCCCAAAGGGCATTCGCCGATAGGCAAATGTTCCATAGGGACATGTAAAGGTGGTTTTTTCTTGGTCTTGTGGATGAATAGGGATTTGGAAAAATCCACTATATCCATCAAGATAACAAAAGTAGTCATGCTTAGCTAATCTTTCCAACATTTGGTCTATAAATGGAAGGGGAAAGTGATCTTTTCTAGTGGCTTGGTTAAGCTTCCTATAATCTACACACATACGCCACCCGGTTACCGTTCTTGTGGGGATTAGTTCATTCTTCTCATTTTTAATTACGGTCATCCCCCCTTTTTAGGAACCACATGAATGGGGCTCACCCATTTAGAGTCCGCAACGGGGAAAATGATTCCCGCATCAAGCAATTTAAGGACCTCTTTCTTAACAACCTCACCCACAATAGGATTCAACCTCCTAGCTCTCTCCCTAGATGGCATGCTATCGCTCTCTAAATTGATTTCATGCATGCATAAATTGGGACTTATCCCCTTCAAATCATCAATAGAGTAGCCAATAGCATCCTTATGCTCTCTCACCACATCAAGCAATTTAGAGGTCTCAACATCGTTCAAAGAAGCGTTCACAATGATAGGCAAGCTAGAATTTGGGCCTAAGAACTCATACCTTAGGCTTGTTGGTAGAGCTTTTAGCTCTACCGAACAAAACTCCTTACCTTTGTCGCTTAGAGTCCCTTCTTCACAATTCTCCTCTAAGATAGCCCAACAATCGCCAATGTCGGGAAGCTCATTGTCAAGGTCAATTGCACTCATGAGAAGGTTAGGCACATCATACAATTCATAAGTATCAACTAGGTCAAGATAATTACAAGTCATTGTATAATTAGGACCTCGTTGTGCTTTTTCAAGATTAAACTCAATTTCCTCATCTCCTACCCTCATGGTAATTGACCCCTTAGTCGTATCAAAAATAGCCCCCGCGGTGTAGAGGAAGGGCCTTCCCAATAGAATGGGAATTTCATTGTCCTCCTCCATCTCTAACACCACGAAATCCCTCGGAATATAGAAATTCCCTACTCTAACCGGGACATCCTTAAGAACTCCCTTATGAAATCTTGAGGAGCGGTCCGCGAGCCTTAGAATCATGCTAGTTGGTTTAGGCTCACCCATATTTAGCTTTTTACACAAAGAATAAGGCATCAACGATATGCTTGCACCCAAATCACACATTGCTCGTTCAATCTTAATATCATTAATAAAGCATGAAATGGAAAAGCTACCGGGATCCTCAAGCTTTGGGGGCATGCGAGGTTGGAGTATGGCACTACATTCACCATTGAGGGACACCGTATCGACATCTTCGATAGTCCTCCTACAAGTAATGACATCTTTTAGAAAACGAGCATATGAAGGAGCTTGAGTTATTACCTCGGTGAAGGGCATTGTCACATAGAGCTTCCTCATCATCTCCGCGAACTTGGAGAATTGCTTATCATTTGTTTTCTTCTTTAGCCTTTGAGGGAATGGAATAGGAGGAGTGTAGACTCTAGGTTCGGCCTTCTCCTTTTCCACCTCGGTTTCCTCCTCAACTTGAGGACTAGGGATCTCTTCTTCCAATTCTTCGATATCGGCACTAGCTTGGCCTCCAAGATCAAAGGTAACTCTCTTCCTCTTAGGTAGCTCTACCTCTAAGTCTTTCCCACTTCTCAAGGTTACCGCATTACAATGCTCTCTATTCCCTTGTTCGGGTCTAGCCGGTAGCTTGCCCGGTGCCCTTGTAGATGTCTCAGCTTGTTGAGCAATTTGACTTTCAAGCATTTTGTTGTGTTGCTTAACCTCATTCAATTCTTGCCTCATCTCATTTTGGTTTGCTAAGAGCTTTGCAAACATTGCCTCAATACCGGAGAGTTCACTAGGAGGTTGTGGAGGGGCTTCAACTTGTTGATAGGGCCTTTGAGCTTGAGCTTGATATTGTTGCCCTTGGTTCCTTTGAAGCAAAGTCGGTCCTTGACTTTGATATTGGTTCCTAGGTTGGAACCCTTGATTGGATTGAGTAGGTTTAGGACCGAATCCGGGAGGTGTGGATCCGAAGTCGGGGCGAGTAGGATTAGTGGTCTTGTAGGAGAAATTCGGGTGATTTCTCCATCCCGAAGAGAACTTGGGTGTGGTATAATTGGCTTGAGAGCTTTGCCCTTGATTGGCACTACTTCCATAGTCCCTTCCTTGATTTCCTCCCACAAAATCAACTTCTCCATAGCCTTGCCCTTGCACATCTCTTTGAACCAAGGGGCAAGAAACCGTCTCATGCTCGTAGACCTCACAAATGTCGCACCCTTGCTTCGTTGAAGCTTCTTTGTCCGGGTGTTTAAGCCTAAACACTTCGTCCGAGAGGTTATCGAAATCCTTCCTCAAAGCCTCATAATCACTAGAGCTCACTGCTTTAACCTCATGCCTTTCATGCCTTCTTCTCGGGTTTCCTCTCTCACTTCCCCACATGAAGTAGTTTTTGGTAATCTTTTCTATCACCGCATATCCTTCACGTGGTTCTAGCTCCATAATAGCACCACCCGAGGTGGTGTCAAGCGCAAGACGAGAGTTACCATCAACCCCGTGGTAGAAAGTGTGGAAGACTTGAAGATCGTCGAGGTTGTGGTGAGGACAAAGCCTTTGATATACCTTGTATCGTTCCCAAGCTTCGTAGAGGTTTTCCCCATCCAATTGCGAGAAATTGGTGATTTGATTCCGATAATAAGCCGTCTTGGAAGGAGGGAAGTATTTGTTTAGGAAGGCCACGGCTAGCTCCTCCCAAGTAGTGAAGCTATCGGGAGTTTGACTCCTCAACCAATCTTTAGCCTTTCCCGTGAGAGAGAAAGGGAACAATCTTAAGAGCTTAGCATCCTCCGAGAATCCATTTATCTTGAAGGTGGCACACACTTCAAGGAACGTAGTCAAATGAGAGTTTGGATCCTCGTTGTCTCTCTCCGAGAATTGATTGGATTGAACCATTTGGATGGTGGAAGTTTTCAAATCAAAATCCCGATTGTCAACCGTTGGTATTAGGATTGGAGAACGGTATCCATAAGCCGTGGGTGTAGCATAATCCTTTAGAGCCCTTCTAGCTTGGGGCAATTGTGGAAGGTTATCTTGGTTTCCTTGACGAGGAGGGGGCGGAGGAGGAGTGACAGAACCGCTCGTCGTCAAAGCGATTGTGCAAATAAATTTATAATAGTCCGCTACTCGCAACTATACTACTGGGTAGTACTTGGTAAGTAGGGGTCGAACCCAAGGGATCTAGGGGAATAATTGTTCTTCGGGGGGATTACGCAGTGTGGGAGCGTGTTTAAGGTCGGTTGGTTGGTTTTAAAGCTACCAGCTATTTTGATTGATTGATTGGTTGGTTGGTTGATTTTAATACTGGAAAGTAAATTACAGTTTATAATTAAAGAGAAATGTTCGGTTTCAGGGGACTTGTATTATATCCTGTTTATCATTGACCTTTAGTGAATCATCTAAGTATTCAAACGGTGAATCGAGGCTAGTTACAGCTCAAGACTTGCAACACCGGTTTAAAGAAACTCCTGTTCAATTTCAGTCTAGCGCCAATACCCTAAGGTATGCTAGCCTGGGTGCATCCACCTGATCTCACAGTTACGCTCGACCAGATGGGATTTAGGATGAGTCGAACTCCTCAGATAGCTTTGCTTGTTACAGCTTCCACTACCTGAGTATGATCACGAATTCCCACAGAAGAGCTTTGCTTGTTACAGCATCCACTCAACCTTGGAAACTCTGACTATATATGGCACATAGAACAAGTTTTGAATACTAAGACTAGACACTAAGTTAATAGTCTTAAAACATTTTATAATACAAGTGCGCGCGCCCCTTAGACCGAACTACAAGTTTAGCTACTATTCATCGCGCTAAACATTATACTAAGGAATTAAAGACAACAGTTAAATAAATACTAAAAATAATACTTACAACCGTTGAAGCGCCAAGGGAGCTTTCCTTTATTTCCAAAGCCAAAATTACAACGTTACAAATATTACAACTTCTAGAGAGAGAAGTGAATTGGAGAATTGGTGTGTGAAATGAGGAGGAGGAGCTCCTCCTTTTATAGCCCAAAGGGGAGGAGATGGGTGGTGGAGATGGGTGGTAAGTGTTGCATTTTGATTGGAGGAGAAAATGGATGGAGGAGATGGCCACACATGGAGGAAGAGGAGTGGTGGAGGAGGAGGAAGGTGGTGGTGACATGTGGAGGAGGGGCAAAAGCCGCCGGTCACCACCACCCCAAGCCGCCGGTAGGCGGTGGCCAAGGAGGAGAGCTCCTCCCTTGGCCACCACTTCTTCAAGTGGCCGGTCATCCTTGTCCAATGTGAGATTTGTACAGTTTTGTGCAGTCTTTTCACAAAACTGTCAATGTGTTTCTTCTCCGGGCTGTCTTGACTCCACTCCTGATTCCTCTGATTAATTTGTTATGGTCAATTCAACGTCAGGATCCTTGATATTTCTTTAGTCGGCATATGATCTTGACCTTGGATTGACTCTTGTTATCTTTTCAGCTTAAAATCCTCTCCTTAGCGTGTTTTCACTTCAGTCTCTAAAATGCCCTGTGGAAATATATCGGGACTAACACGTAGAAGTTAGATAGACAAACAGTCTAATTAAGGGGGTTTTACTGTGGTTCTGACTCGTATAACTTTGGTCCATCAAGGAGGTAGTCTATTATCCCTATCACCCATGACTTCTTGAGTAGTGGAAGTTGATCCTTTGTCTTTGTTGGCCTTAATCCTTGTAAGATGAGGGTTAACTAGCTCACTAATAGGTTGGTTCAAGTCTCTATCCACAATATGAGTAAGCTTCTTGGTCTTTGGTGGCATAAAAGAGGTGAAACTACAAGGGGAGCCAATTAAAACAAGTAAGCGTAGTGAATAAGCTCAAGATTTGCAAGTATCAAGTAAAATAAGGTAAAACATGGAATAGTCGGAGCACTAAATGATTTCCCTAGGGGTAATCTAGCTATTGCTCCCCGGCAACGGCGCCATTTTGACGTGGTAATATTTTTGAGATACACTTTGTCAAAAACAATTTATAAGTGAACCGGTAAGACCGGTGTCGAACCCGAGGGAGCAAACGGACTACACGCTAGTTCTATCAAATTTTCTTACTCGGCTAATTCCTAAAATTCAAGTGCGATTGAGTTATCAATGATTCAAGACAAGAATTAAATGGTTTTTAAGGGGTTAAATTCGATTAAAAGCGAGTTTCGAGGGAATAATCCCCTCCTTGGCAATTTCCCAATGATCATGCAAACTAGAGTTCAATTAATTATGAGTTGATAGGTTTTGAACCTAGCTTAGACTATGAATTAGGCAAACCATGCATGTCTAATCCTAGTAAAGCCATCTTAGATAGGATCTCACTACTTAAAGGATATTGACCCCCTATATGCATTTACCCTCATAAATGCACATGCACAAAGTTCTAGTTCACCTCTCACCATGCATTTACTCTCATAAATGTAGGTTAAGTCCATTTTTACTACATCAAAACCATCCCTAAGCTCTCTCAAGACTTAGATCAAAGTTCTAACATAAACATGTCACTTGGGCATTTTATCAAACACTTAGAGACATGTCTAACATGAAGAGCATAGTAAAATGAAATCAACTTCAATAAATCCATTCAAATGTGTATACAATGATCATTGAGTACCAAGGAGGTTCATAGAACTATCAAAACACAAGGGGGACTACTCACACATCATGTAAGACAACATGATGTGTAGGTTTTTACAAGCAAATCTAGGAGAAAATAAGAGGGAAAGAGTAGGATGATTAGTCCTAATGAACTCCCTTGATCTTGATTCCTCCTTGATTTGATGATGATGAAACCCTTGATTTGATCACTTTCCTTTGTCTTCTTCTCCAGAAAAATCCAAGATATTAGGTCAAGAAACCCTCTTTCTATTTATAGCCTCGGATTATTTTCGGTACTGTAGCAGGTCCAGTCGATCGACTGGCGTTGGGCTTGTGGCCCAGTCGATCGACTGGAGGTAGAAAATGGTACTTGGATAGCAGGATCTCAGTCGATCGACTGGAGCAGGGGAGCTTCCCAGTCGATCGACTGGCTTGGTGCGGAAAACTGGTCCTCCTGAAACTTTATCTACTCGATCGACTGGAGGCGCGTGGCTTGCAACCCATGGGGAGGAGATTCTTCAGTCGATCGACTGGAGGGACCAGTCGATTGACTGAGAATGCTCGATTTTCAGCACCTCCTGAGAGTTTATCTAGTCAATCGACTGGAGACCAATTCCTGCCAACTTTTGCTCTAAAACACCGATTTTCTCCGAGTTTTCTTCTAATGGCTCTTGACACTGGGACATCTTGCTTTGCACCTGAAACGCACGAGAAGAGGATCAAATGACATCAAATAGTAGTCGGAATCGAACTAAAGCTATAGTGAAAACGGGCATTAATGAGTCGAAAACTCGACTCATTAGAAACCCCCCCAGAGTAGGCGTAGCCGAACTGGGTTATCAATCTGTGCCTACTCGTGTCTTTATTATTCTGCTCGTACCGTGTGTTGAACTGTTATAGAGAGAGTTCAAGGTCAGTCCGAATTAGACCTTGAACACTTGCTTGAACTGGGGATAGAATTTCAAATAGTGAGACCGGTGGGTTCGAGCGGTCCAATTCTAAGGCATGAGTAGATAGAGAAGGGAAGAACGTTGATTGATGCTCCAAGGTCTAGCATGCAGTTCTCGATCCGGATGTTGCCAATTGTGCATGGAATGGTGTAGGTTCCCGGATCACCACATTTGGGGGGCACTTTTCATTGTATGACGACCGATACGTTCCTACTCATCAGCTCTTGATCATATCTAGTACTCCTCCTCCAGTTGGTGCAAAGCTCTTTTAAAAACTTAACATATCGAGGAATTTGCTTGATTGCTTCTAAGAGGGGGATGTTGATTTTGACTTTGCTGAACAACTCAAACACGTCCTCATCCATGACATGTTGTTTTGGTACACGGGCTGGCACTGGAAATGGAAGCGCGGCGCTGATTTTGGGGGTCTCGGTTCTGGGTATCGGGCGCTCCTTGTGCTCCTCGGACGCTGGAACCGGGTTGGCCGCTGGTATCGGGCCTAGCTTGCGTTCCTCGGGCGTGTTCCCTTCTTCTTCGGATGCGTCCTCATTTTTCTCAGCCGCATCTTGCTCAAAAGTTCCGAGAGCCTCGGGCCTCATTTGTTCTTTTTCGGGCAGTCTCGGGCTTTTGTCCTCCTCTTGCTCCATGGGTTTGATGACAAGTTTTTTCCCACTCCTGAGGGTCACGACATTAACATTTCCCTTTTGGTTTTGAATTATTTATGAAGGAAGTATGCCAGGTTCATTAGTGAGCGCGGATATTGAGGTGGCGAGCTGGGACATTTGTTTGGTCAAATCTGAAATTGCCCCGTCAATTTTTGCCTGAAATTGGTTTAGCGAAGTACCCAATTGATGCACGCTCCCTGCGAGATACTTCATTGTGTCTTCAGGCGCTTTGTTCGGTCCTTGCTGATTGCTCGGACCTGCTTGGTACTGATTCGGTCCCTTATGTTGATATTGACCCGTCGGGTACTGGTTTGGTACTCTTTGCTGATATTGGCCTGCTGATGCATGCGTAAGTCTTGTGGTCCGTAGAACTACAAAACTCGCAAGGCTTTATTTGAACTGGCTGCCTTCGTAGGATCTGAACCATCATCTCCTTCATTTGTTTCATCTCCTCTGGCATAGAGTTCATCGGTGTTTCAGCCTTTGCCACATTCTTTGTTCGGGAAAATTCTTCTTGCCGAGTTGTCTCCTCTCTAAATTGGGCATTTTCAGCAACGTCGGTGATGAGATTCCTTATGCCACTTAATGATAGATTCATCATGGATCCTCCAGCTGAGGCATCCAGGAGCATTTTGTCTAAAGGTCTCAATCCATCAATGAGGTACTCGATGATGAGTTTCTCGGGCAGTCCAAGGGTGCAGCAGCTTCTCTCCAGGCGATTGAACTTCTCCAGGTAATCGTACATGGTTTCATTGGGCCCCTGCTTGATGTCCTGCAGTTGCCTCCAGGTAATCGTACATGGTTTCATAGAGCTTGGTTGCATCTTGGTTGTAATCAAAAGACAAGGCACAAGCCTTGCACCTGGGTGGCTAGACTTTGCATTGACTTGAGTTCTTAATCTTTGTTGAGGTTTGGAACAAGTCATTGGGACATGTTTGAGTGATTCCACGTTGGGTTCATGAAGGTTGTAAAGCCGGAATCTAGTCGTGGCCTGGAATGACTTGTAATCCATTTTTAGCTTTAAGAACTTCGTTTTAGCTCGTTTCATCTCTAATCCTCGAAATAGCCTGTAGAACAAAAGTGAAACTAACAAGTAAAAGTTGTATAGACAAAGTGTCTAATTTGGTGGGTTTAACTATCTTAATGAATAATATAAATACGGTCCATCAGCCATCCATGTGCAAGGTCATGTGCACCCTTTGGCTGAAACCAAACTCCAACCGAGCTCAAACCGAAGACTTGAGGAGCAACTAGAGGCGGTTTTGGGGAGTGCCACCTATGGCTGGTGGCTTTGGAGAGGCCATGTGCAATTGGCCAAGTGGTTGGAGGAGATACACTTGCCCAAAATGAATGGCTTGAATGAATGCCAAGTGGTTGGCTCTCCTCTTCTTCCTATCCAAACTTGGGATATTTCTTTAAGCAAAACTTAGCCTCCAAGTTTCCTAAGCTTATAAATAGAGGGCTTACCTCATGTAATAAGGGTCCTTAGTCCAAGTTTCGAGTGCCACAAACCTTAGAGAGTTGAGAGCTTATCTCTCTTCTCTTCATTTTCAATACAAACAAACTTTTGTTCTTGCTTTTGTTCTTGATTTCCAAAGC
Source organism: Rhodiola kirilowii (assembly GCA_033675215.1). Lineage (NCBI taxonomy): Eukaryota > Viridiplantae > Streptophyta > Magnoliopsida > Saxifragales > Crassulaceae > Rhodiola > Rhodiola kirilowii. Next base: position 10,569,866 of record CM066200.1, read on the forward strand.
TTTGTTCACTTGTTCTGGAGCTCCTAAGCTCTTTACTTTCCAGCAAGCACACTTTACTTTCATGTTTTGTTCTTGATTTGGAGATCCTCTCCCTCACCTTACTTGTCAAAGCTTTCGGGTTTTCTTACTTTCCTTGTTCTAGCCAAAACTACTTGTATTCCTTGACATGAATACTAGTTAAAGCTATTGTTATTGCTACAAAAGCTCACGGTTTTGGTTACAAATAGCTCACGGTTCCCTTTACAAAATTGCTCTCGGTCACTTGTTTTACTTTTTTTTCTTGTTTTCTTTACTTTCGTAAGTATGGTGCTTGTATTCCTTTCCATGAATACAAGTAGCTAAGCATATTCGGTCAAAGGGTGTTCATACTTGTGTATGCATCTTGAGACTTGAACTTAATGCTATTTTGTGTCAACTAGTTCGGTGCCATTATTCGGTTGAACAACAAGGCTAAGTGGATGCTCGAAAGAGGAAAGCTTAGCCGAGTAGTTCAACCTTGATTAGACAACTAGGCTAAGTGGATTCTCGAAAGAGCAAAGCTTAGCAGAGTAGTTTTATCTTCCTTGAGTCGCTTGGTTGATCGTAACTGAAGATCAAGTGGCTGCACTTAGAACTAAAAGTCTATGTCTTGATTTTGGAGTAGATTGTGGTGTAAGCACTTGAAAAAGCCTTACTTTAGGGGTTAAGTCTTGAAAAGGAATAAATCCACACTTATGAACACAAAGTAAGATTATTTGACGTCCATGATGGTTGTCTCACAAGTAGAGACCCTAGACTGAATATCTTTCGTCCTTACTTACCTGTCATTTTACTTTCAGTCTCACTATCAACTGCTTACTTTCTGTACTTTACTTTTCAGCACATTAATTTCTGTCTTTACTTTTACGCACTTTACTTTTACGCACTTTACTTTTCAGTACTTTACTTTCCGCACTTTACTTTCCAGCACTTTACTTTCCGCACTTTACTTTTCAGTACTTTACTTTCTGCACTTTACTTTCTAGCACTTTACTTTCCGCACTTTACTTTTCAGTCATTTACTTTCCGCACTTTACTTTTCAGTCTTTACATTTCCGTACGCTTACTACAGACTTGTTCAACATCAATCCAACATAACTTTGGCACGCATTGCGCTTGAAATATAGCGTGCGGCCAGTGCCAAAAGTATGTTGCTTGGTTGATATTGAACTCGACTGTTCCAGCAATTTACTTTTCAGTATTTACTTTTAGTTCAGTATTTACTTTCTTTACTTTCAGTATTACTTTCAGTATTACTTTCAGTACTAAAACCACAACCAACCCCAATCGCACTTAATTTTCTGTACAAATTCCTCAAAGAACAACCATTCCACCAATTCCCTTGGGTTCGACCCCTACTTACCGCTTTACTACCCAATAGTGAAGTCACAAGTAGTGGACTTATAAATTTATTTTGCACATTGCCTCACGACAAGGCTCTGTCAAATTGGCGCCGTTGCCGGGGAGTTGTGAAATCGGACTAGTTGTTCTATTTGTTTTTCTTTTGTTTTTCAGTTCACCATGTCTTCATACTACGACATAGAACCTTGGAAAGTTGGGGGCAGCAACCTTATGTTTGAAATGCTTAGCCGTCTCCCCAAATTCGGAGGTACCATTGAAGAAGACCCCGTGAGGCATACACAAACGTTCCACTCCATATGCAGCCACATGAGGCCTAAAAATGAATCGCTAGAGGGGTTTAAACTTAAATGCTTTAAATTTTCTTTAACTAACTCCGCAATAGAATGGTATTACTCATGTGCAGCTTATGAAGGCGATTATGGGGATCTACGAGCCAAATTTCTAGAAGAGTTTTCCCCGCCATCTCTCCGACTTGAAACCCGCGAGAAGATTATCAACCTTGAGCAATCCCGGGACAAAACTTTGGACGAGTACTATACGTACTTCGATATCATTGTTTCGAGCTGCCCGCACCATGGATTCACGAACTTTGTTCTTCTCCAAAGGTTTCATCGTGGAATGAAGCCACTTGAGCGGTCTATGCTTAATGATGCAGCGGGAGGTTTGGTGATGAATCTCACCATGTCTCAAACCTGGGACCTCATTGATGATTTGGCCGAGAGCTTAAAATGAGGGCCAATGCACCACACTAAAGATAAGGCACCGACGGTGAAAGAAGACTCAGTGCAGAACGAACCCGAGGAAGAAGCACCCGAGGAAGTCCCGGTCCTCAATAATGAGCTGCCCAAATCAGAACCGAACCTCACTGCCGAGCTGCCTAATTCAAACCCAGACCTCTGTGTGATTGCCCCCGGAGACCATATAAATGACGAGGATGAGAACCCATGGTTGCCTGAAGAAGAGCTCCACTCAGTTTACCCCTGGGAGTTAGAAGAAAAACTGCCCAATTCAGGCCCGGTCCACATTACCAATCTACCCGAGAAAATCACGCCGGTCCCAGACCTGATTGCCGAACCAGCCGAGTCTAATATAGTCCTCACTGCCAAGCCAACAGAAGTCCCAGACATCACTGCCGAACTAACCGAGAAAATCACGGCAGGCCCGATCCTCACCGAAGAGCTGCTCGAGAAAGACCCGGTCCTCATGGCCGAAAAGCCCCTACCTAACCCTTCATGTTTAATGCAAATCACATCCACCAAAGATCATGTGACCAATGATGATGAGGTGCAAGGGGAGTTGGAGGCAAATCAAGGGCCGGAAGAGCCGATGGAGCACTCACTCGTCATGAGCAAAGAAAAGCCGGCTGAAAACTCACTCGTTCTAGGATGGCCAATCATCTCTGCCACAAAGAAGAGGCTTGGCATGGGAACAAGCTCAAGGTCGCTCGTGTTCAATGGCACAAAACTAAACTTCCAGACTTGCAAAGGTGCCGACCATTCATACATGAAGAAGCGACAAAGACATGGCCCAAAAGATTGGAAGCCGGGCTGGAGTAGCAAGAGAGCATGGCTCAATGGACCAGCAGCTATGGTCAAGGGAGCCTCACCTTCTCCGAACTATGAAAAGAAGAACCTGCCGAACCAATGGAGAACCAAACCGAACACATACCTCCACAAGTTCTTTGGGCAGAATAAAAGGGCAGCCGAGAAGAAGTTCGACTTCACTCACCCATGGGATCCGAACTTATGATCCATGAGTGAGGTACCGTCGAGCCAACGACGTTAAACAAAGGCACTTGCCGGGAGGTAACCCGACATATTTTCTTCATTTGTTACAGTTTTTATGTTTATGTCATTTCTTTTCATACTCACCCCTTTGTCATTTCCTTTCTCTTGATTAACTTGTTTTTTGTGTTTTGAACTAAGTCGTTCCGAGATGAATGGCTTCGTTCAAAAGTGTGGGGGTGATTGAGTAGTCTTGTACATACTAGTAGTTGCACATAATAATCAGCATGTTACTTTTTGAAAATATACACTTTCATGATGTGAAAATAGAAAGATCCGATTCATGCATTTCCTTGTGAAAACTAAATTGTGTAAGAACATGCGAATTTAACTTTCTATTTGTCCTTGTGTGCCAAGATAAACGTAGGAAGTGGAGTTGAAAGAAATGCCCTAGAGAGGCTTGACAAGCACTCAAGGGACCGGATCCATACTATACAGTTATGTGAAGATTGTGGAGGCTGCACTTCGGGCTTCTTGGTGAAGAGTGGACTCCGCCATGCAGCGTCTATGCAAAAGGAGGGACGGGAATCAAACCATCCTATCTCTAGTCCAAGTAGCCGGGAAAAGAGGTGAGCGACCCTCAACTTGACCCGCGCCGAAACGACTACGATGAGAAAGAGCGGGGAGGTATTTCTATATGCTCTCGGGCGATGATTGGACCTCCCAAAAGTGAAGAAAATGGACATGCAAATCTCATCAAAGGAGCAAAGCTCAAAGAAAGAAAATTCAGCCAAAGTGGTGAAACAAAACCGAAGCAAAAGTGAAGTACTCAAAGAGTCAAATCAAAGGCCAAAGGCCAAACCTCACTACAAAAGCTATCTAACCACGCAAACAAAGAAAAATAGCTCAACCCAAGTTGCCCAAATCAATCACGTGCTAGAAGAAGCAAGTAACATAACCATATAGTAAGATCGGATCCAAGAGTGCAGTTCAAGGGCCTAAAAAGGACTATCTCCCAATCATCCAAATTGATTTGCATCTCGGCTCAAAGGTAACAAGTATCTAGTTACTTTCATATGTGAGCATGATTTTGTTTGGAAGCAAGTAATTTATGCATGCAAAAGGTGAAGTCTAGTTTTGCATCTATCATTCACATCGAGGACTTAGGGTGTTTTTGTTCCTCTTATTGACTACACTTGTTCGGGACGAACAAGATTAAGTGTGGGGGTATTTGATGGGACATATTTATATGATTCATCAAGTACTACTAAACCCACCAATTAGACATTTGATGATACGAACAAGTGCTTGTTAATACCATTTTGTGTATACAGGCCATTTTGGAGTCTAAAGAGGAATCACGCTTAAAAAGGGAGAATTGTGCCAAAAAGCCAGCCAATGCCCGAGGACCTCAGCCTGGGACTGAGAAACTTCACCCGGGTACCGAAAGCCATACCCGGGCCCGTCCGAGAAAACCAGGTCCTCGCCCAAGCCGCGCCCAGGCCATCTAGCACTGAATTCAAGTTTCCCGGGCAAACGAGCTGATCTGACGAATCCACCTCGAGCAAAGTGATCAAAATGGAAAATAAGGTGGACAATGTCGGAAAAACAAGGAGAATGCTCGGGCAAATTGGCAGTTGGCCCAATTTCAAAGCAAAGGCCCCGCACGCATAGGCACTGAAACCAAGTTGCTCGACCAAACCATGGAATCTGGCAAATCTGGCTCGACCAAAGTGTTTTAAATGCCCAATAACCTAGACAATCTCACTTCCCAGACAAAATTCCCGAGTGGAACCAGCTAAAGCCCGATCAAGGCCAAAATAGGGTAATATCGACCGTTTTGGAATTTCGACCATGTTCTGGGCAGAATTTGGCTTAGCATTCTTCTTGAGATCATGTTAGAATGACTTTTTCATTCAGAATACACTCTCCAAAATCCATGAAGCTCCATCCAAAGCTCTGGTTAGATTCCGGCCATATTCCGGCGAGCTCCGGCTTTGCTCCGGCAAACCTCCGGTGATGCTCCGATCAAGCTCATCCAACCACCACCATGCTCCGGTCATTTCTTGCTCCGGCCACACTCCGGTGAAGTCCAACCAAATCCAAACTAATTCTTGTCCGGTTGACCATACTATTCACTTCGGTTGACCTTTGGGAACAAACCAAGCCTCAACTAAGTCCAAGTGACTTGCCCTTTGATTCAACCTAGTTGAAGTGATCAAGTGGATGCCCCTTGGCTCACCAAAGCCTTAGCCATCCATGTGCAAGGTCATGTGCACCCTTTGGCTGAAACTAAACTCCAACCGAGCTCAAACCGAAGACTTGAGGAGCAACTAGAGGCGGTTTTGGGGAGTGCCAACTATGGCTGGTGGCTTTGGAGAGGCCATGTGCAATTGGCCAAGTGGTTGGAGGAGATACACTTGCCCAAAATGAATGGCTTGAATGAATGCCAAGTGGTTGGCTCTCCTCTTCTTCCTATCCAAACTTGGGATATTTCTTTAAGCAAAACTTAGCCTCCAAGTTTCCTAAGCTTATAAATAGAGGGCTTACCTCATGTAATAAGGGTCCTTAGTCCAAGTTTCGAGTGCCACAAACCTTAGAGAGTTGAGAGCTTATCTCTCTTCTCTTCATTTTCAATACAAACACACTTTTGTTCTTGCTTTTGTTCTTGATTTCCAAAGCTTTGTTCACTTGTTCTTGAGCTCCTAAGCTCTTTACTTTCCAGCAAGCACACTTTACTTTCATGTTTTGTTCTTGATTTGGAGCTCCTCTCCCTCACTTTACTTGTCAAAGCTTTCGGGTTTTCTTACTTTCCTTGTTCTAGCCAAAACTACTTGTATTCCTTGACATGAATACTAGTTAAAGCTATTGTTATTGCTACAAAAGCTCACGGTTTTGGTTACAAATAGCTCACGGTTCCCTTTACAAAATTGCTCTCGGTCACTTGTTTTACTTTTTTTTCTTGTTTTCTTTACTTTCGTAAGTATGGTGCTTGTATTCCTTTCCACGAATACAAGTAGCTAAGCATATTCGGTCAAAGGGTGTTCATACTTGTGTATGCATCTTGAGACTTGAACTTAATGCTATTTTGTGTCAACTAGTTCGGTGCCATTATTCGGTTGAACAACAAGGCTAAGTGGATGCTCGAAAGAGGAAAGCTTAGCCGAGTAGTTCAACCTTGATTAGACAACTAGGCTAAGTGGATGCTCGAAAGAGAAAAGCTTAGCCGAGTAGTTTAATCTACCTTGAGTCGCTTGGTTGATCGTAACTAAAGATCAAGTGGCTGCACTTAGAACTAAAAGTCTATGTCTTGATTTTGGAGTAGATTGTGGTGTAAGCGCTTGAAAAAGCCTTACTTTAGGGGTTAAGTCTTGAAAAGGAATAAATCCACACTTATGAACACAAAGTAAGATCATTTGATGTCCATGATGGTTGTCTCACAAGTAGAGACCCTAGACTGAATATCTTTCGTCCTTACTTACCTGTCATTTTACTTTCAGTCTCACTATCAACTGCTTACTTTCAGTACTTTACTTTTCAGCACTTTAATTTCTGTCTTTACTTTTACGCACTTTACTTTTACGCACTTTACTTTTCAGTACTTTACTTTCCGCACTTTACTTTCCAGCACTTTACTTTCCGCACTTTACTTTTCAGTACTTTACTTTATGCACTTTACTTTCCAGCACTTTACTTTCCGCACTTTACTTTTCAGTCATTTACTTTCCGCACTTTACTTTTCAGTCTTTACATTTCCGTACGCTTACTACAGACTTGTTCAACATCAATCCAACATAACTTTGGCACGCATTGCGCTTGAAATATAGCGTGCGGCCAGTGCCAAAAGTATGTTGCTTGGTTGATATTGAACTCGACTGTTCCAGCAATTTACTTTTCAGTATTTACTTTCAGTTCAGTATTTACTTTCTTTACTTTCAGTACTAAAACCACAACTAACCCCAATCGCACTTCATTTTCTGTACAAATTCCTCAAAGAACAACCATTCCACCAATTTCCTTGGGTTCGATCCCTACTTACCGCTTTACTACCCAATTGTGAAGTCACAAGTAGTGGACTTATAAATTTATTTTACACATTGCCTCGCGACAAGGCTCTGTCAAGCGGCCAGTGTGCCAGAGTCATAGAGTCCCCCCTTATAATAACCTGGGGATTTTGCCTCGCTCCCGCTCCGGTCACCGTATCAGGCCTGCACGCCGTACACCCCAACCATTTTGGTAGAATGGATGTTGGTGGTGGGAATCAACCCCAGACACCCTTTAACAAAGACCTAGTGATGTCTTTGTCACCAATTGATCTGCAAAAGATACGAACCGAAGTATCGCATCGGGAATTGCTGAAGAATTGGTAGAAGAAAGAACGAGATTAGGGTTAAGGGTAGAAGATTAGAATCGGGAGAGAAGTGTCGAGAAGAGAAAATTGGTTATTTCATTCATTTCTTGCCTCTTGCCTCTGCGTTTACACATGATATAGACTAAAGAAGTTTCAACCAATTACAAGTGCACCCCTAAAGTTCCACAATATCCCCATACGTGAAATTCCTCGCCCCTTAAAATTGACCTTGTCCTCAAGGTCTTCTATTTCCGGTGGTCTTGGCAATGAAAACATGAAAAGATTGTTGATGCAACGCACCAAGAAGACATGATCATCCAAGAAGACAAGCTGTTCGCAGAAAGTGCCTATGTCGAACGCCTCTTGTTTTAATGATATTCTGAATTCCTTCCACTGATAATTAACTGAACCGCAATCATTGAACTTGGATTTCGGAACTCTTCCCACAATATCAAATCCTATTCGATCTACTGACAGAAGGAAAGCATCTCGAACATTAGCATTGAAATGTGCAAGGCACAAAAGCATTAGAGCTCTGTGTCTGATTTCACTTTGATTGATCCCATCAATTAGTGCCGCAGTAAATGGGGATAAGGGATCAGCTTTGGCCGCAGCAATATGCTCCATATCTTCAGACATCAGTACCCATTCATCATTTGAATAATAATGCAAAAACTTATTGTAGTCAAATCTAGGCACCTCTCGTCCTCTATCCATCACTCTTTCCACATACTTGGTTGCTTCCAGAGACTTCCCAGCATTAACCAGACCTCCAACAAAAATGGTGTCGAAGTTCACTAGTGGATCATCTCTTTTCCTTCCTCTCTTGTCCATATGGCCTTGTAACAACATTATGTAGGTATGCATGGTAGGCTCACACCCTTGCCTTATCATCTCCCTAAACACTTGAGTTGCTTCACTGGGCTTTTTCAACCTTAATATCCCCTTGATTAATCCAAGGTAAATACTGATTTCTGGTTTCTCGATCCCTTCCAAGACACCATATGCTTCACTGATCCTGGGTTTTGCCAAATGCTTGTAAACTAAATACGACAATGTTGAATTATCAGCCTTAATTCCTCTCTTGCCCATTTCATCAAACAATCGATTAGCTTCACCAATATTGCCTCTCTTGCACAACCAGTGAATCAGAATCTTGTGAGCAGGGACGGATCCAGGAATTTGGGTAGGGGTGACGATCAAAAAAAATTTATATTATGAGAAAAAAATATTATTATTTAAAAAGAAATACTACATTAAAATAAAGAGCGTCTTGCTTCCAAATCACGAAAATCATCTATTATTGAATCCGTGCTAAACATTTTTGCTATTTCTTTTTCAATGTTGACGATCAAGCAATCCGATAAGAAATCATCTTCCATTTTGTTGCGAAGTGCATTTTTCACTATATTCATCCTTGAAAAAGATCGTTCGGCAGTAGCAGTGGAAACTGGAAGAGTCAGAATAAGAGTTATCACCTTGTATAACAACGGAAACATGTTTGATTTTCTTGTTCTCGTCAACCATCGACATAGTTCAGAAATTTCGGTCAAAGTGTTAAACTCAGGAAGTTGTCGAACTAGCTCAAAATGTTGAAGTTCCATGCGCAAAGTTGTCGAAAATATCAACTCTATAATAATGCTCCACCGTGACTCTATTTTGTTGATGAGAAACTCTTCTTCTTGTTTCATGATGAGTGATAAAATCAGGAACTTCTATATTTACTTTTTCACAAAAAGTTCTCACCTTTTCAACTAATTTACTCCATCCATCATCTCTAAGCTTTTGAAGAAGAGACTTTGAAGTCGAAACAAGTGACATAGCATTCAAAATATCTTGAGACTGAACCTGGTTCACGTTCTAATTTGTTGATATCAAAATCATCATCAATTTCAAGCCTTCATAATTTTGGAGCATGATGTTCCTCACTGTGTACATGACTGTCTTTCTCTGAAATTTCTATAGTTTTTCTTTTAAAGAACGAATCAATAGTTGGTGTTTTCATCTATAAAATTAGAATATTCAAAGATCAGAATCATAATGTAACAATTTATTTCAATGTCAAAATAACACAAATCGACAAACCCTAATTCATGCAGTCCAAACTAGCGAAAATCAAAACAATATAAATCATAATATCATAATCATCGCAGGTAACTTTAAGGTATATATCTATTTGTTGAAATCTTAAGAATCAAAAAGTAAAAAAAAAACCTGTGCTGTGCGCTGTGCCTGTGCTGCTCGAACTCAGAGACTGTGCCGCTGTGCCGTGCGTGAATCGTGATATTGATAATAATAAATTGCAATACCTAATTTGAATAAAGTATATTATAATATATTTGATATACCTAATGCCTACACCTGGATGGATAACAGCCGTGTGTGAGATATCATAATGACACTTGACAAATTACATTACATTATATTATATTTTGTATTTATATTTATATTTATAATATATGGAAAAAAAATTCAGAAAATCCTGGGGGTGACAAATGTCCCCCCCATGCAGCCTTAGTTCCGTTCCTGCTTGTGAGTAGAGAGGCTCAAGTTGCAACTGTATTTCACACTCATGGCTTGGAAAAGCTTAAAAGCCTCTCTAAACTGGTTCGGCTTAAGCATTGTTTCCATCAATTTCTCTACTAAACAAACATCAATCCCTATCCCTTGATCAGCCATGAGGTTAAACAGTTTGCATGCTTCAATGAGATCACCAGCATTACAAAATCTGTAAGTGATCACATCAGGCTTAATAAAATCCACCAACTTGAACACAATGAACTTGGCCTCATCAACAAGCCTGTCACGGCATAAAGTTCCGATAACCTTGTTCAAAACCATTGATGTCAAAACCTTGTTCATGAGTAACACCATTGATGTCAATGAATGCACATGATCTGATCAAGTTTGATTCGAAGAACTTACAACACTAGAAACTGCATAGCCAGAGTTACTGATGGTGTCGTGCTCAACCAACATGGATTCTCTAATCATTTCATTAGCAAGACTAAGTCCTTTTTCTTTAAGAGCAATCACATCTCCTGTAAGAGCAACTCGAGCAGCTGACTTTTTCATTGCTTTAAGAATGCTTCCAAGAGGACCAGGAAATGGTGTTGTCACAGAAAATGAATTACGCTCATCAATCATAGCGTTCACATTATGCAAATAATCTTCAGGTACCCATATATATGGCTTATCCTTTTTAAACATGTACTTCAGTCTCGAACTATAAATCTCCTCCTTGCTGCCTTTGGCATCAGTTTTAGTAGTATTCAACTGACCTTGCCAATTTGACGAAAGTACTAGGGCTTTTTGGATGGAAGAGAGCGCTAAATCCTAACATTTAGTCCAACACCAAATCTTATACTCTTATAGCAAGCTTAAACAGTCATCTAGTGGTTTCGCCGGTGGTTGTAAGAATGGAAATATCGCACCGCAATTAGCATACTCCCATTTGAAGACCTCAGATTGCAGACATACCCTATGAGACACTTGCTTATTCCAAGTAGTTTCACTATAAGCTTCAGCAGCCGCATATATTACAACATCATCAGGAGGTTTGGCTGGTGGTTTGCCAAACCTCACCTTCTTCTTTTGCCGCAGAAGGTATGTTGCAGGGTGAATATAGAGAATAGGTGAGAAGAGAATAAGAAGAAAGGGAAGTTGTTTGATTAATTGCTTGTCTTCTTCTTACAGCAGTGTTCTGCATTTATACATTTATTCTACCAATGAAAATCATCCACGTGGCACTAGTCTGTTATCCATCACCCAACGGCTAGTTGTCACCTGGCACTGCAGTGTGCTCCTCTGTCACCTCATGCAATCTGTGCCCCTCTGTCACACTCTGCAGTGCGCACCCCTCTGCCACACCAAGCAGTGCGTACTCTGCAGCGTAGCCTTCATCTACGTTCCTTCGAGTTGCAATCCTCTCCCGCGTGCTCCTCCTTAACTTATTGTGGTCCTCGCCATTATGGGCCTGCTGGGCTTCATTGTTACTCGTAACAATACCGCCCTCCTCAAGACCAACCTCGTCCTCGAGGTTAAATTCAGGGTACTGGCAATGTATTGTGTGTCAATCCTCCCAAGTTGCGTCGGACTCCTCGTGCTGTTTCCATTTGATCAAGACCTGATCAACCCACCCGCCATGGCGCTTGACTTGTCGCAGGGCTAGAACCTTCTCAGGTTGGACGATTGGATGGCCAGCAATGAGACAGTCAAGTAATGAGATATTGGAAGGGGTTGAAGGGTCCCGACAGCGTTTTAAGATGGAGACATGGAAAACATTGTGGATCTTCGCTTGTTCAGGCAACTGCAGTTTGTAAGTGACTTGTCCAATGCGTGCCAAGATTTGAAAAGGCCCATAGTACCTCTTCGCTAGTTTGGAGCAGCGCTGATTGCGGCCACTGGTTTGGCGGTACGGTTGAAGTTTAACGTACACCCAGTCCCTGACTTGAAACTCAATATCGCGCCTGTGCTTGTTGGCCTGCTGAACCATGCGATGCCGGGCTCGGGCTAGGTTTGCCTTCAACTCAGTCATGAGATGGGAACGTTGTGTGAGGAGCTGGTCGACTGATGCTAGAGCAGATTGTCCTGGCACGTAATCCTTCAAGGCTAAGGGAGCTTGGCCATAAACTACCTCAAAAGGAGTGAACCCCGTAGCTGTATGTTGTGCCGTGTTGTAATGTAGCTCTGCCCAAGGAAGTAACTCCGGCCAGTTGGTTTGGTTCTCATTCACATAACAGCGAAGGTAGTCTTCAAGGACGCGGTTTAATACCTCTGTTTGCCCATCCGTTTGTGGGTGGTATGCACTGCTATGGGAGAGCCGAGTCCCTTGAAGCTTGAATAGTTCCTTCCAGAACCTACTCATAAACACTGGATCTCTATCCGAGACTATGCTCGCCGGAAGTCCATGCAACCTGCAGACATCTCGTACAAACACCCGAGCTACGCTTTCAGCTGTAAACCCCGCACTTAGCGCTGAGAAATGCCCATACTTAGTGAGCCTATCGACCACCACTAGAATCACGGTTAGGCCCTTTGATCTTGGCAAGTGCGTGATGAAATCCATCGCAATATCTGTCCACACCCCAACTGGCATTAGTAGAGGTTGTAGTAGTCCTTGCGGCGCGGTGGTAATGGACTTAACTTATTGGCAAGTGCCGCAACATTGTACGTAGGCCTTGATATCGCCTTGCATTCCCTTCCAATAAAAGTGTGAGCTTACTCTGGACAATGTCCTTTGAACGCCTGCATGACCGCCTAACAGAGTATCATGATACTCTTGCAAGATCAAGTCCTTAAGCGTGGGATCCTTAGGGACCAAAAGCCGATCTCGGTAGAGGATGAGCCCGTCCAGGATTTGGTAACCTTCGTGCTGTTCAGGATGTTGCTGAATATCCTTATACAGTTGTAGTGCAGTGACGTCTCTTTGATATAAGTTCCTTAGAACTTGCAGTATGCCATAGACAGGCCTTGAGTGACCTTGCATGGCTGCCATTGATGCCTCAGGAACTCTCGACAAGGCGTCAGCAGGCCCATTGTTCCGTCCTGGTCTATATTTAACCTCAAAGTCGAACCCCATCAACTTAGCTATCCATTTTTGCTGCTCCGGTGTATGTATGGTTTGTGTGAGGATCGTACGTAAAGGCTGATGATCTGTCTCGATCACAAACCTTCCTCCTAACAAGTATTGTCGCCACTTGTGTACTGCAGCTACCAAGGCACATAGCTCCCGATTGTATGTCGATGATCTCTGCATAGTGGGTGTGAACTTCTTACTGAAGTAAGCTAGCGGCCTGCTGTGTTGGAGTAATACGGCCCCAATACCGCTTCCCGACGCATCCGTCTGTATTGTAAAAGGGTGGGTGAAGTCAGGCAGCGCCAAGACTGGTGTGGTAGCCAAGGCTTTTTTGAGGGCATTGAAGGCCTCAGCTGCCATCGGAGACCAAGCATATGCGTCCTTTCGAAGCAGATCAGTTAGGGGTGCGGACACTTGAGCATGATTGCGAACAAACCTCCGATAGTATCCTGCAAGACCTAAGAAGTTGCGGAGTTGTTTGATGGAACCAGGGGTGGGCCAGTCCTTAACAACTTGTATTTTATCACCATCTACTTCGACGCCTGCATGTGATATTAGATGTCCCAAGTACTGGACCCTAGAGCATGCTATATCACATTTAGATGGCTTAGCAAAATAGCAATGTTTGGCTAATGTAACGAGTACCTCATACAGGTGTTCAAGGTGCTCCCGCCATCCCTTGCTATATATGAGGATGTCGTCGAAGAAGACGAGCACAAAGCGCCTTAGCATGGGCCGAAAGAGGTCATTCATGGCCGCTTGGAACGTCGATGGAGCATTGGTGAGTCCAAATGGCATGACTAGGAACTCAAAGTGGCCATCATGAGTTTTGAATGCTGTTTTGAACACGTCCGCCTCATGCATTCGGATTTGGTGATACCCTGCTCGTAGGTCTATCTTGGAAAAGATGCTTGCTCCATGCAACTCATCAAAGAGCTCATCAATAATCGGGATGGGATACCGGTCTTTGATGGTGATCGAGTTGAGACTTCTATAGTCGACACAAAACCGCCAACTACCGTCACGCTTCTTAACCAGTAGCACGAAGGGTGAGTTACTCGGTCGTATGATCCCATCTTGCATCATCTCCTAGACTAATCTTTCCACTTCCAGTTTCTGATACCTTGGGTATCGATAGGGTCTTGCCTTGACAGGGCCTGCTCCTTGTTGCAATGGTACTTGGTGGTCGATATTTCGCTGAGGTGGGAGCCCCTTGGGTGGCTCAAACACCTTCAAATGATCATTGAGCAACCTGGACAACTCAGCTTGTTGTGAGGGTGCTAGTTGTGTTGATACGGCCGGAGTCTCACCAGAGTTGTCACACATGGGTTGTTCAGTAATGCACGAGACCTCCAGTTGATATAAGGAGGCTACAACACCTGTTTTGGTGGCTCGCCTTAGTTGTCCCAGCGTAAGCTCATTGTACTCGCCTTGGGTTTGCATGCCAACCAACTTGGAGTGTGTGCCATTGTGAGTGAAGCTCATCCATAGCCCTTGGTAATCAAATAATACCGGTCCCAAGCCTGCTAGCCACTGTGCACCGAGTACTGCCTCAGCTCCGTATATCGGCAATAGATGGAAGTCCACACTAAAGCTTGCCTCATCAAACTTGATTTCCACTCCCCTGAACACCCCTTCACACTGCAACTGGTCGCCATTGCCTATAGTCACGTTAAGATGCCGTGAGGGTTCAATAGCTAGTCCCAACTAACGCGCCAACCTTGTTTGCAAGAAGTTATGGGTGGAACCTCCATCAACCAAGACCACCACATTCAAGCCATGCAGCTGGCCATGCAACCTCAATGTGCTAGGGACGAAGCGCCCCTCTAAGGCGTGGTATGATATGTTAGGTGTCTGCTCTCCGACCAACGCCTCGACCGCCTCTGTCATGCCCTCGTCACACTCGCCGGGCTCAAGGGCAGGACATTCCTCCTCAAACGGACTCTTCAAGAACAAGGCACTGGAACCTTGGTCTACACTTGTGGCCGGGCATGAACTTCTCATCGCAATTATAACACAGCCCTTTCTCTCTTCTAGTCGCCATTTCTTACACTGTTAGCTTCTTGTAGGGCAGTGTTCCTCCTGGTCTCGATGGTCTGGTTGTAGCTGATTGTATTGCAGGTCCGCCAGTGGTTGGAGGGTAAGACTTGGGAGGCGCAAACCATGGTGAGAACGCCTTGTTTCGTAGCTTTTGCTCGGCCACACGAGCCATGCCCATGGCTGCTCGCAAGCTGACCGGTTCCCACATCAGAAGCTCCAAGTGGACATCCTCCTTTAACCCAGTGAGGAATCGATCCAGAAGATGCTCCTAGCTCATTCCTTTAGTATCAGCGGCTAGTGTCTCGAACTCGGCTATGTAGGCACCCACCGAGGTTGTCTGGTGCAGTTTGTTCAGTGCCACCCCAGGTTTGTAATAAGCCGATGGTCCAAAGCGGCTCCTCACGTCCAGTACAAACGTTGGCCAGTCGACTAGCTGTTGGTTGAGGCTCAGCCATCGATACCACTTGAGGGCCTCCCCACTCAAGTAGATAGTAGCTACCGATAGGCGTTGATCCGGGGAGACATGTGTGTGTTCAAAGTACCTCTCCATTTGGAAGATCCAGCCCTCCACAGCCTCTCCGTAGAAGATTGGCACCTCCACTCTTGGTACTCTATTGTATGCTCCGATGTTAGACTCATATGGACCACCATTCTAAAGTTGCAGCGGCTGGACTGATGGCTGGTAGGTGCTCCCCCAAGATCCGCCCAAGGTTTGCCCTGTGGGTGTTGCCAGCAACGGTGGGTTTGGAGTGGTTTCGACCGCGGGTTGTTTCCCAGCTCGGGCGTTGGCCAGCTGAAGCTCATGGACTGAGCTCTGGAGATGCTCGACGATTTCAGCCGTGTGTGCCTGCTTGGCCCTATCCTCCTCCTGACTTTTCATCGACCGACTCACCATCTGGGTAAGTTCAGCCACACTCTGGGTAAGTGCGGACATCTCAGTGGTAAGCGCGGCCATCTCAGTGGTAAGGCGTGTCTCCGGCATCCTTCAACTCTCAGTGAGAGCACCAAGATGTTGCAGGGTGAATATAGAGAATAGGTGAGAAGAGAATAAGAAGAAAGGGAAGTTGTTTGATTAATTGCTTGTCTTCTTCTTATAGTAGTGTTCTGCATTTATACATTTATTCTACCAATGAAAATCATCCACGTGGCACTAGTCTGTTATCCATCACCCAACGGCTAGTTGTCACCTGGCACTGCAGTGTGCTCCTCTGTCACCTCATGCAATCCGTGCCCCTCTGTCACACTCTGCAGTGCGCACCCCTCTGCCACACCAAGCAGTGCGTACTCTGCAGCGTAGCCTTCATCTGCGTTCCTTCGAGTTGCAATCCTCTCCCGCGTGCTCCTCCTTAACTTATTGTGGTCCTCGCCATTATGGGCCTGCTGGGCTTCATTGTTACTCGTAACAAGGTAGCCCTTGTTGCAAACCGAATTCCCACGCATAGCCAAATATGAGGTCCAGTCCATATATACAACATGAAAAACACTTGGGGAGCATAAAATCAGATTCAGATTTGAGAAAGAAAATGTCAATTTCAACTCATGTGGTTCATCAAGCTCCATTACAACCTCATCGTTTAACAAAGTTGATGAGAAGTTGATTGTAAAATACTCTGATATAACTTCTTTTTGCAACTCCAAAATCAGGTATGGTGTCTCCTTAGTTTTGGAGCAACTTCTATTAGAAATGAATCTGAAGATAATAGCAAGTCTGAACTTACTTGTTCATCATCGTTTGATCGGTCCACTTTAACCGGAGTCAAAAAGCATCCATCCGCCTTTGATTCCCACTTTTCATACAATTTCATACAATCCGGTTAATCCTTAGGGCCCATCCACCTTTCGGTATATAACCTAAATACGTTCTAGCACGCAAACATACCCTTTGATGTAAATAATTGCATAGAACGATAAATTAAGCACGATGAAAATGAATATTCAATTTGCATTAAGGAAAAACATTCATATGAGCACATGAAGAGTTGGGTACAATGCACGGGATCCGTAGGATCCCAGAATTAAGAAGACTACTCGCTATTCATGGAGATTAAACCACAAATAGTGTAATAAGAGAGAAATAAGGACGAGTTAAACGTAGACGATGTAGCTCGTTGATCCTCAATCTCGCGATAAACTCTGTCTTCTCCCAAGTTACGGTTTCTTTACTCCGAAATAAGCACACCTAATTTGTTTTCTGGTTGCCTATTTATAGCTTTCCAAAAGGCCAAAAGCCCAAAAATGAAATTAGGAAACAATGTCCAAAAATCAGGTAATTGTGCACCCGACGGTGAGCCGTCCGGCTGAGAATTTGGCCTGAGGTTGAGCCGGCCGATTGAGCTTGCTCCGGAGGACTTAAACTTTCTGAGGGTTTGAGCCGGCCAGTTGAGAATCGCACCCTGAGTTGAGCCAGCCGGTTCGGCGACGTTTTGAAGGGCCTAAACTCTCTGAGCACTAGAGCCGGGCGGCTCAACACCTCAGAGCCAATTCTCTTTGCTTTTTAGCGGTCTTACCTTCCGAATCTGATCTTAATGTAAACTACAAAGTTGTAGCCCTTTGAATTAGCTTTCGAACAAGCTTTGAATCAACCAATGTGGGCACCATATGAGATTTGTGTGTGCAAAACAAGTTGGGAAGGTCAATCTGCCTTGTTTTTACCGATATCTCTACTAAATGCTTTATTTTGCTTCAGATCAATCCAAAAGTATTAGGAATGTGATATATGGCCTGAAACACTAGAAAAGAGATTAAATGATAACAAAATGTCCAGAAAACAAACCTAATCCATCATCGAATGAAGCGAATAATAGGTCAAGAATTCGACCGATCACAACATCACAAGAAATAAGGCCAGACTAGTTGC
The DNA here is from genome assembly GCA_033675215.1 of Rhodiola kirilowii. Lineage (NCBI taxonomy): Eukaryota > Viridiplantae > Streptophyta > Magnoliopsida > Saxifragales > Crassulaceae > Rhodiola > Rhodiola kirilowii. The sequence goes on from CM066200.1 coordinate 10,587,796, forward strand.
ACAAGGATACACACAGATTAAAGGCATTGACTTCAATGAAACATTCGCCTCCGTCGCCCATCTTGAAGCCATTCGCCTTCTACTTGCACTGGCATGTCATCTAAAATTCTGTCTATTCCAGATGGACGTGAAGAGTGCGTTTTTGAATGGTTTTCTGAACGAAGAATTCTATGTTGCCCAACCCAAAGGATTTGAAGACCCTCATCACCCGACGCAGGTGTATCGTCTAAAGAAGTCACTGTACGTCCTCAAACAAGCGCCCAGAGCTTGGTACGAACGTCTCACGGTGTTCCACATCGACCATGGCTATGTGCGAGGGGGAGTGGATAAGACCCTATTCATCAAACACACAAGGTTAGATTTCATTATCGCACAAATATATGTTGACGATATAGTGTTTGGGTCCAGTGCACAGAAGCTAGTAGATCAGTTTGAGGAACAGATGCAACAGGAGTTCAAGATGGGCATGGTTGGAGAGATGAATTACTTTCTTGGACTTCAGGTGAAACAGAAGGATGATGGTATCTTTATCTCACAAAGCAAGTATGCCAGAAACTTGATCAAGAAGTTTGATCTTGAAGAGGACACCGGCTGCGACCCATTTAAAGATCACTAAGATGATGCTGGAACAAATGTTGATCAGACACTATACAGGAGCATGATTGGGAGTCTCTTATATCTAACGGCCAGCAGGCCGGATATTGCTTATGCGGTAGGCATTTGTGTGAGATATCAGGCAAATCCAAAAGAAAGTCATCTGCTGCAAGTCAAAAGAATCATCAAGTACATCTGTCGAATGGCTGAATATAGAATCTGGTACACCAAGGACACCAATCCATTACTAGTTGAATACTGTGATGCGGACTGGCCAGGAAATGCTGAAGACAAAAAGAGTACTTCTGAAGGGTGCTTCTTTCTTGGCAACAATTTGGTTTCCTGGTTTAGCAAAAAGCAAAATAGCATCTCTCTCCTATGGCTGAAGCTGAGTATATTGCTGCAGGGAGTTGCTGCACTCAGTTGCTATGGATGAAGCAGATGTTGACTGAATACGGAGTAAAACAGGAAGAGATGACCTTGTATTGTGATAACATGAGTGCTATCAGCATATCCAAAAATACTGTACAACACTCCAGGACGAAATACATATATATATCAGACACCACTTCATCAGAGAGCTAGTAGAACAGAAGGTCGTTACACTAAAACATGTGTCAACTGACAAGCAACTCACTAACATTTTAATGCAGAGTAAACGTAGAGAAACCCGGGATTAGGAAAACCCTAATTCTATTTTTTTATAAATCAAAAGCTGCTAATGAAAATTACATGAGTTTGCTTAAATAGGAAAATAAAACGAAACCTTAATATAAAAATTACTAAAAATCGAAAAAAGCTAAAAACATTAAAAAATTGAAACAAAATAGGAAACGACTCCAAATGCCCGAAAAAGCCTTTATATCTTCGCTTGTGATTTCTGATCGTCACGCCATTCTGCTCAGAATAAGGTATTATACACTGAAATTTGACACCGGTAACTCGAATCCTGCTAACAGGTGCACCACTTTCATGCTAACTTGCGCCACTTTCTGCCACAACTTCAGTTATCGCTAATCTGTCTGCATCATCCCCCCCAGGTAGAGAAGATTCGTCCTTGAATCCGAACCCATCTCCCCAACCTGGCGCCGCAGCTCCTCTTGTAGTGCAAATGGAGGAGGCTCAGCCGGTAAGGACTCATAAAACACCACCCCAGATTCCCGCATCACAGCCTGAAACGGGACTCGAGATAAAAGATTAGTCGAAGGCGGGCGGCCAATAGAGGAAGCAATCCGCGACTTAGATGGGACTAGCACAATCTTTTTACCCCGAAAAAGAAACGAGTAGGCATTAGTTCTACCATCATGGACAACAGTGATCAAACTACCAAGGGCGGCCCAACAGTAGATGACAGGCGTCCATGGGAATAACATCACAATGAATCTCATCGCTGTACGTCGCGCCAATTGAAAAGGATACTAATACATGTTTAGTAACGGTAATATCGGTACCTTTACTAAGCCAAGCTAGCTTGTATGGCATAGGATGGGGTTCACTGGTAAGGGGAAGCTTCGACACCGCAACATCAGAGATCACATTCTCGCAACTACCAGCATCAATGATGAGGGTACAAACCTTCCCAACAATCGTACAAGAAGATTGGAATACATTGGTGCGGAGCCGTTCGGAATGGTCAGGGGCACGTGGGGTGAGGAACGTGCGCCGTAACATCAACGCTGGACCCACATCACCGGAAACAACCTCCTCATCAACCACGTCATCACCATACACATCAAAAGTAGGATCCCTCTCCGGAACATGTACATCCTCGGGAGCATCATGTGTAAACAGTCCACGTGAACTCTGATGTTCCCATGAATGGCATGTTGTTGGCAAAACGGCTTTAGACAGTTCAAGCAGGTGTTCAAGAAGAGTTCAATCACAGACTAGAACTGAAGTACAACGTACAACCGACGCATGAAGATTTGCATATCCAGAAGATCAACGAGATTATCTGATTGGGATCAATTGATGAGTCATCATTAAAGATCAGATATTCAAATGAATATCTTCAGCTTGGATTCGAGAATATTGGATGTCTTGGCACGGAAGTAATCTCCAAAGTTTGGATATGGAAGAGATTGAATATCTATCAAATATTTAGGAGTATCTCCGAAATATTTGACAAGAATATTCAGATTAGATCTGGACTTGATATTCTAATGAATATCTCTGCATCAGATTGAAGAAGGTTGGCGGACTTGTTACGGAAGATACATCAAGATCTTCCCAAAGATTGGATTGGAAATATCCATCGAATATTTAGGAATATTTCCTAAATATTTGATGAGGATATTTGGAACAGATTTGGATCTCGCCAAGGCATATAAATAGAGGCCAGGGCGTCCAGAATCTGTATCGCTTCCTGAGAGAAAATAAACACGAGAGCATTCGTGAGATTGGAGGAGGAGCGACGGCCGGCTGAGTATTCCACACCGGAATATCAACGTCGAAGAAGCAGTCTGTTCAGGGTGATGTTCAGACTGTTCTTGAAGAACTACCAAGTGACACACACAGTGATCAAGACACGTCTTCGAGAGAAGGCGACTGGGCTTCTGGGAGGTCCAAGACTAGGTCGAGAGGGAAGTCTCGTCCTACCCATAGGGGATCGAGGTGAGCTGCGGTGAACCGAGATTGCAAATCCGAGAGACGGAGTGTTAGAGGCTAGGCTATTACAAACAAGGCGTTGTGTAAGTGCAAGTCCACGAATAGCTCTAAACTCATAATAAGATTTGTGTCCCTTTTAGGGTGTGGGAAGCCCCCCAGAGTAGGTGACGGAGCCCACACACTGTCGTTAAGGTGCAATGTTCTCTGTACAAATAAATTTATATTTTCCGCTACTCGCGACTTCACTACTGGGTAGTAAGTGGTAAGTAGGGGTCGAACCCAAGGGAATTAGGGGGATACGTTGTTCTTTAAGGGATTTTTACAGCGAGGGAGCGTGTTTCAAGGTTGATTGAGTTTTAGCGGTTATGACTAAGTGATTTTTTTGGTTGTTTTTAGTTTTGAGTGCGGAAAAGTAAATTAGAGAAAATAAATACTGAAAAGTAAAAAGAAAGACTTACAGTGGGTGATGCGTGATTTGCGAGTCCTCCGGAAGATGAGCGGTTGATGATTGTAGTTATACTAATATTAAAAGTAAATACAGGGGGTTTTGTAATCTGAAGAAAACATTCGGTTTCAGGGGCCTTGTATCATAGTTGTTTATCATTGACCGCTAATGATCATACTAAGTGTTCAAAGATGAGTCAAGGCCATTTATAAGTGCAAGACTTGCAACATCGTTTAAAACACTTGTTCTACTTTAGACTAATTCCTCCTTTCGAAGTATCTTAGCCTTATGTGCATCCATTTGATCTTATGTTACGATTTCCCAAAATGGTTTTTTAGATAAGTCGAACTCCTCAGATAAGTTTTGCTTGTTACAGCTTCCACTTACCGAGTATGTTCACGAATCCCCACGGAAGGGCTTTGCTTGTTACAGCTTCCACTCAACCTTGGAAATTCTGACTATATATGACACATAGAACAAGTTTTGAACACAATGATGCACTAGGTGCAGGGTCTAAAACATTTTACAATACAAGTACACCCCTTTAACCGAATAAAGAGTTTAGCTACGAATATCCATAGAGGTGGATACCATAGCTAAATACTCGGGGGTTTTTGAAAACAGTAAGAGGAGAGGGGGTGGAATACTCAAGAACCAACAGGAGTATTCCCAATCCTACTGAATACTAAAGAACCAACAGGAGTATTCTCTACAGTATTATAATACTCAAGAACCAACATGAGTATTATAATTTCAAACCAAACTTGCAAAGTAACAAAATGTAGAGAGATAAGTGTTTATTGATTTTTGAATTGTTGTTATACAAAGGAATTGGCTTGTATTTATAGCCATGGGAGAGGGATGAGAGCCATACACTTGTCACATGGGGAGAGGAGGAGCAAGGAGGAGAAGCCACATGGGGGGGGGGAGGCTTAGCCGCCGGTGGCCGGTCACCATGGAGGAGAAGCCGCCGGTTGGAAGAGGAGGAAGGGAGGGGTGAGGTGGCTTGGCCACCCATGAGTCATCTCTTCTTCCCAAAGCCGCCGGTCACTAGGAGATAAGGATGAGTTTTGTGAGTTTTGTGCAGTCTTTTCACAAAACTATCAGTCCAATTTCGCTCCGGTCTGACTTTGGTTGTTCCTCGGTTGGATTTGAATTGAGTAATTCAATGTCAGGATCTTGAGATTTCTTCATTCAGCGTCTGATCTTGACCTTGGAATGACTCGTAACATCTTTTCAGCGTAAAATCCACTCCTTAGCGTGTTTTCTCTCTAAGTGCCAAAATACCCTGTAGAAATATATCGGGACTAACAAGCAGAAGTTAGATAGACAAGCAGTCTAATTTGGTGGGTTTTACTGTGTATTTGATTCGTATAATTATGGTCCATCAGATTACCCCACAATTTTAGTTGTTCGTCCCGAACAATGCTATTAAAGGGCGGCACACTAAGTAAGTTTGTTGAAATATGAAAATTAGACTGTGGTACTAGATTTATCCTAATTCATGCATTACTTACTTATTACCAAATTGAACAGTGTAAATAAATAGAAGAAACTTGATACTTGTACCTCCGTGCTGAGATGCAAATTATTCTGGATGTTTCGGGAGATAGCCCTTTTTAGGCTCCTGGACTGCAACCTCGGGACCGTCTCGCACTATATGGTTTCCTTGTAGCTTTCTCTAGAACGTGATTCGGTTCGGGTTTCAATGGTTTGAGTACTTTGATTTTCTTTTGGCGAGGGACTGCTTTTGTAGTGAATCGGCCTTTGGCCTTTGATTTGACTCTTTGAGTACTTCACTTTTTGTTCGGTTAAAACCTTCACAATTTTGGGCCTTTGGCCTCTTGATTTGCTTCTTTGAGCTTTTTGCGTCTTTGTGACTTGCTAGTCCATTTTCTCAAGCCTTTTTGGGAGGTCCAATCATCGCCCGCAAGCCTATGGAAATACCTCCCCTCTCCTCTCATCCTTGTCGTTTCGCGCGGGTCAAGATGAGGGTCGCTCATCTATTTTCTCGGCTACTTTGACTAGAGAGAGGACGGTCTAATTCCCGTCCTCGCCTTTTTTTCTTTTTGCATAAACACTGCATGGCGGAGATGACTTCAATCTTCACTGAAACCCGAAGTGCAGCCTCCACTGACTTCGAAAACCATATAGTTTGATTCGATCCTTCGATTGCTTGCCAAGCCTCTCTAGGGCATTTCTATCAACTCCACATCCCTAGTTTATCTCAGCACAAAGGGACAAATGAGAAGTTACGTTCTAAGTTTTTAGACAGTTGAATTTTCACAAGGTAAATGCATGAATTTTAGATCTATCTTTTTCACATTCTTAAGTTCATATTTTCAAAAAGCTAATATTAAAAAAAAGAAAAGAAAAACATGTTATTTATTTATGTACACATGCGGATCTCACCCCACACTTTTGAACGAAGGCGTGCCTTCCAGCACTACTTAGTTCAAAAGCCATGCAAGCAGACAATTACGAGAAGGAAATGATATTAAGGAAAGGTAAGATCAGAACTCCCTTTTTGTGTCGAATGACATGGCATGAGGCTGGATAATCGAGGGAGTTTGGCTGGGGCCTTGAACTCTCAGCGCAGGCCCGGTAGTTCACGGAAGCTGCCTGGCTGATCCGATCGTGCTCCAAAAACCAATTCCTAAATAGTCAAATCATTCTATGCACCAAGTGGGTGAGAGCGACTTATTGATAAAAACTAAAAGACAGAAAATAAAAAGACAGAAAGTAAGATAGTGTCGGGTTACCTCCCGACTAGTGCACTTGTTTAACGTCGTTGGCTCGACAGTACCTTATTCCTGGATCACTGGTTGGGGTCCCATGGGTGGCTCAGGTCGTATTTCGCCACTGTTCCTGTGTTGGTTTTTCCCTTCACTGTTCCTGATTTCTTGCTTGGGTTGGAACTCCATGGTTTTGGTGTTTTTTCTTTCCATTGTTTCTGAGAAGGTGGGGGACTTTTGACCATAGCTGCTGGTCTTGTTACTCTTTCGGTCTCCTTCGGCAGGTCAGAAATCTGTGTACCGTGATCTGAGATAGGTATAATGTCTGGCGGTTTCTTTGTATCCGTGTGGCTATTATCAATGGAGAAATTCGCAATTTTGCCGCCGAACTTGAGCGATAATGAGCCCTTGCCCACATCGATCCTTGCTTTAATAGCGTAGAGGAATGGTCGTCCCAAGATTATTGTTGGAGGGTCGTCTTCGCTGGTCTCTCCTGTTTGTATCACATAGAAGTCTGCAGCAATGACGAGCTCTCCCACATGGAGTATTAAATCTTCTAGCACTCCAATCGGACGGATGCACGATTTATCTCCTAGCTTGATATTTGACCTGGGTGGTTTTAATGGACCAAGTCCTAATAAGTAATATAAGGAGGAGGGCATAGCGTTGACAGCAGCTCCAAGATTGACTAAGCACTTATGAATCTGTGCTTCACCAATACTGCAGGTGACTGTGAAGGCCCCTGGGTCTTTATCTCTTTCCGGTTGTGGCCCGTGATTTGAAGTGAGGGCTCTTTCTATTGTCGGGCCATTCTGCCCGTTCCTTGGCTTAGGATTTGTATAATCGGATCCCTCAATATTTTGCTTTGAAGCATAAATTTTAGTTGGGGAGTCCCACCTTAAATTGTTATTGTCATTCCATCCAGATGCTGGTATGTCAGAGTGTATGATCGGTGGTGGTGTTATACAAACGGTGAATGCGTACTGTCCATTGTCGGCATGTGTAACCCATGTTTTGCCATCATTGGGTCGGTCTTCCTCTTGATTCCAATCAGGTCGACGCCTCCGGGCGAAGTGCTTGTTCGTAAGTTTGTAAGTTGGGGATCGTGCAACTTCTCCTAGCGTCGCCTTTTCGTTTGACCTTTTTATCATGCTAAGATTCGCCTTTGGGTTTTGGATGGTTTGTGAAGGGAGGCTGCCAGGTTCATTAGTGAGTGTTGACATTGCCGTGGCGAGCTGGACATTTGTTTGGTTAGTTCTGAAATTGCCCCGTCAGTTTTCGCCTGGTATTGGTGTAGCGAAGTACCCAATTGATTAATGTTTCCTGCGAGCTCCTTCATCATGTCATCAAGCGACTTGCTTGGTTCTTGCTGATTGTTCGGGCCGGTTTGGTACTGATTTGGTCCTCTTTGCTGATATTGTCATGCCGATGGAGCGTTCTGGTTATACTGTCGGTGGGGGGGGGGGGTTGGTAGTATGACTGAGCTAGTTGAGGGACAGCTGGTTGTGCTTCCTTCTGAGGATAGTTGTTCTTACGCCAGCTCGGGTTGGTTGCTTGACCATACTGTCTGTTTTGTCCGGCTCTGTCATTTTTGTTGTTGTTGTATCCTTGGTATCCTCCCACTGCATTCACTTCTGCCGGTTCCTCTTCTATTAATGTCGGACATGCGTCAGTTTTGTTGTTTGTAGAACCACAGAACTCGCAAGGTTTTACCGGAACTGGCTGCCTTCGTAGGATTTGAATCATTATCTCCTTTAGCTGCTTCATCTCTTCAGGCATAGAGCTCATCGATGTTTCAGCTTTTGCCACATTTTTTGTCCGGGAGAATTCTTCCTGCCGAGTTGTCTCTTCTCTGAATCGGGCATTCTCAGCAACGTTGGTGATAAGATCCCTTATGCCACTTAATGATAGATTCATCATGGACCTTCCAGCTGAGGCATCCAGAAGCATTTTGTCTAAGGGTCTTAATCCGTTAATGAGATACTCGACGGTGAGTTTCTCGGGTAGTCCAAGGGTATAGCAGCTTCTCCTCCAGGCGGTTGAATTTTCCCAGGTAATCGTACATGGTTTCATTGGGTCCTTGCTTGATGTCCTGCAGTTGCCTCCTTACTTGCATCGCTCTTCCTGCTGGGTAATATTTGTCTAAGAACTTCTTCTGCATCTGAGCCCATGTTCTGATGCTTCCGAAAGGCAATGAAAGGAAGTCGTTTGCCGCGTCAATGAGGGAAAAGTAGAACGCCTTTAACTTGAAGTCGTCTACGTTCACGCCATTTGGTTTTAAGTTTTGGCAAATACCATGTAAGCGTTGGAGATGAGTCATTGCTGATTCTCCACGCGTTCCTGAGAATTTCGGTAAGTTGTGGGCCACTGAAGTGTTGATGGCGATATTTTCCAGTTCAGGGCCTTCGTGAATGCACCACGGCTGAATTCTGAAATCTGGTGCCGAGAGCTCTCCCAATGTAGGTTCACGGTAGTTGTTGTTATCTCCGTAGTAGTCATCGAAGGCGGGTTCTCATCTCGGCACTTGTCGAGGTTGAGGGGGTGGTGGATATCTAGGGGTTGTACTGGACCAGCTGCATTTCGGTCCTCGGGTGGTTCTTGATTTCTTCTGATTGCCTCCCTATCACGAGCTCTTCTGTTTCTGATGAGTTGTCCCGGATTGTCCACAAATGGAAGTGGCACCTCATCATTTCGCTCGTACAGGTTTATCTCGTCATCATCCTGATAGTCATGGTGGCTTCCTTCGCGAGACATGACTGAGGCGCGTATTGATTTAAAGAACTTATCCGATGGCTGATTCTCCGGCAACGGCGCCAATTTGACGGAGCCCACTGCACTGTCGTTAAGGTGCAATGTTCTCTGTACAAATAAATTTATATTTTCCGCTACTCGCGACTTCACTACTGGGTAGTAAGTGGTAAGTAGGGGTCGAACCCAAGGGAATTAGGGGGATACGTTGTTCTTTAAGGGATTTGTACAGCGAGGGAGCGTGTTTTAAGGTTGATTGAGTTTTAGCGGTTATGACTAAGTGATTTTTTTTGGTTGTTTTTGGTTTTGAGTGCGGAAAAGTAAATTACAGAAAATAAATACTGAAAAGTAAAAAGAAAGACTTACAGTGGGTGATGCGTGATTTGCGAGTCCTCCGGAAGATGAGCGGTTGATGATTGTAGTTATACTAATATTAAAAGTAAATACAGGGGGGTTTTGTAATCTGAAGAAAACATTCGGTTTCAGGGGCCTTGTATCATAGTTGTTTATCATTGACCGCTAATGATCATACTAAGTGTTCAAAGATGAATCGAGGCCATTTCTAAGCGCAAGACTTGCAACATCATTTAAAACACTTATTCTACTTTAGACTAATTCCTCCTTTCGAAGTATCTTAGCCTTATGTGCATCCATTTGATCTTCTGTTACGATTTCCCAAAATGGTTTTTTAGATAAGTGGAACTCCTCAGAAGGGAGGGGTGAGGTGGCTTGGCCACCCATGAGTCATCTCTTCTTCCCAAAGCCGCCGGTCACTAGGAGATAAGGATGAGTTTTGTGAGTTTTGTGAGTTTTGTGCAGTCTTTTCACAAAACTATCAGTCCAATTTCGCTCCGGTCTGACTTTGGTTGTTCCTCGGTTGGATTTTAATTGAGTAATTCAATGTCAGGATCTTGAGATTTCTTCATTCAGCGTCTGATCTTGACCTTGGAATGACTCGTAACATCTTTTCAGCGTAAAATCCTCTCCTTAGCGTGTTTTCTCTCTAAGTGCCAAAATACCCTGTAGAAATATATCGGGACTAACAAGTAGAAGTTAGATAGACAAATAGTCTAATTTGGTGGGTTTTACTGTGTATTTGATTCGTATAATTATGGTCCATCAGTAGGCAAGGCTGAACTGGGTATCATATCGTGTGTGCTCCTATTTGTTCTGTTTACGGTACTGTCTGCTAAGGTGTTCCAGTCTCTGGTAGAACACAACCTGGAACTGGTCTTGAACAGACAATAGAATTTCAATTGGTATCAGAGCAGACACTCGACATACAGAGTGTGATCCGGAGATTGTTCAAGATGAGTTTGAAGGAAGGGCAGACCATTAACCGACCACCGTTGCTTGAAGGGCCAAACTATCTCTACTGGAGGTCCAAGATGAAAGTCTTTCTGAAATCTCTCGATGAAAAGGCTTGGAGAGCTGTGTTGGTTAGCTGGACAGAACCCACGATGGCCAACCCTGAAGGAGTAGCTGTGTCAAAACCTGAAGCTTTGTGGACTGATGCAGATGAAAAAGATGCTGTTGGAAACTCAAAGGCCTTGAATGCAATTTTCTCAGGAGTGGACGAGAACGTGTTCAAACTGATTGCTGAATGTGAGGTTGCCAAGGAAGCATGGGATATTCTCAGAATAGTCTATGAGGGTCCAGACAGTGAATCTAACGATGAAGAAGAAGAGCATGAGAATGTCAATCTCGTAGGACTTGTAGTCACTATTGAAGATTGCAGTGAGATAAGTGAAAAACCATACTCTAGTGCACTGTCTGAACAGCCTATTGATGATGCATCAAGCAGTAATAATGAAGGACTTGCTCATGAGACCTCGGCCGAGACGTACAAGGAACTCTATGAGAAGTGGCTATTGGTGATTGGTCTGAACAAGAAGCTCACAGAAATAGTGGCAAGCCTGACAGAAGAAAAAGATAAAAACTTGCAGGAGGTTGAACTTCTCGTTGCCCAGAAGGTGGAACATCATGAGGAAATATCTACTTTGAAGCACGAGATGATCAGAATGAATCAAGAACGCTCATCACGTCTTGCACAGAAGGTGGAACTTTTAGACACCGTATCGGTTCTGAAAGCTGAGATAGAGAAAAATAGAGAAACACATCATGCAGGCTTGGTGGAGCTAAGGAGAAAGAATGTTGACTTGAGCCGCAAAGAAGTCCATCTTCTGAACAAGGTAGAATCCCTGGAGTTACAAATCGAGATGGAGAGAGATAATCATGCCGCTACTATGAAAGAATTGAGCAAGTTCAAAAGATCAGCGAAGCTGCACAGAGAGCAGAACAGAGTGTGAACCACTACCCTGAGAAGCAGCTTGGGAATCAAGGAAGATAGCAGCTCATGCCCAATCGTGGAAGATAAGGTACTGAATGGAGGAGGAACAATCATACATGTTGGTATTGCTATCAGATGGGGCACATCAAATCAAAGTGCCGACTACTTCTGGCTGAGCAAAAAGTAATGGAATCCAGAGTCACCCCTCGAGTCAAACAAGTCTGGAAACCAAAAACAAGGAAAGAAGTGTGCTTCGTTGCTCTTAGCTCATTCAGTCACATGAAGGAAGAATGCTGGTACCTCGACAGTGGATGCTTGGCTCACATGACAGGTAATCCTCAATATCTCATCAATGTTAAACCTATTCCCAAGCGTCAGTTTGCCACTTTTGGAGATGGAGTGAAGGGCCAGGTGATTGACGAACTATTCTTTTTCACCTCTAAATAGTATCAATGAAGAGAGGATCGAATGTAGTGTCAAAATAATTATAATACCGGTAAAGTACCGGGTCGAACCAAGAGGAGCAAGCCAAGCACGTGCACTATGTAAGATTGTGTTTCCGTTCGGCTATTCTAAACCAAAAATGTATAAAGTGGTGTATCTAAATCCTATGTGGTGAGTAATTAGGGATAAAAGATAGATAGGAGGTGTTTCGAGGGGTTACTCCCCTCCTTGGCAAATTCCCAATGATCACATACACGATATCCAAACATTTCATGGTAGTCAAATAGCAATGAACCTAGTTTAGACTAGGATATACCAACTGTCACTTGAATCTATTCCTAGCCAAACTCTCTTATAGCTCGAACCTAACCCAATCGAGGATATCGGTTCATTCCATGGCAATAAATACCATGAACTCGAGGACTAGTTCACTTCCTACCCATGCATTGTAGAAAACCTAGCTTAGACTAAGGTAGACCAATGTTTATGTTAATCTAGTCTTAGCCAAGCTCTCTTATAGCTCGAACCTCACTCTCTCGAGATAATTGGTTCATTCCATAGCACCATTATCCTTGGAATCTCATCCTAAGGTAATAACTACTATGAACTCGAGTCCTAGTTAACAACAAATGCATACATTAGATAGGATCACATTCTCTATTATCCAAACTAGATTCAACATGTTACTTAGGCATTTCCTCAAACACTTAGTAGCATGTCATATATGAAGTGCGTAGAGAACATGAATTTGACACCATTAGATGGGGTTAATTGATGATTCGCTCAATGACTAACTCTAATAAATCAAACATTCAATCCTTAGTCAAGCATCCATATCCTAAGGTTCACTTACATGATTCAAGATATAGATTATTTTCTCCATCCTAGAACTATCCCCAAGGGTTTCCAAGTCCTAGGTTCAAGTTTTAGTCCAAGTTGTCACTTAGGCATTTTATCAAACACCTAGAGTGCAGAACATTCATAACACAAGAGAAAATGAAATTAACAATCATCCATATGAATGTCAATGTATATATGTGATCAAAGAGTACCACGGAGAGTCATAAGACCCTCAAAATACAAGATCCACTACTCACACATCATGTAAGACAACATGGTGTGAGTAGGGTTTAATGGCAACACAAAGAGAATAGGAAAAGAGTAAATGAAGGAGGATTTGGAATCCTTGAACTCCCTTTTTTGCCTTCTTCTTCTCCTTAGTTGGATTCTTTGATGATTGATGACCTTGGTTGAGCCTCTTTTCCAATCTTCTTTTCCCCAAAAACCTCCACACTTTAGTCAAAATGCCCTCTCTCTATTTATAGCCTCGGGTAGGGTTTTTGAAGCAGAAGAGTTCAGGCGGTCGGCTGGATTCTCAGTCGGCCGGCTGGGAATGGCCATGGGCATCGTTTGAAGTAGAAGAGTTCAGGCGGTCGGCTGGCTGATTTCAGCCGACCGGATGGAACTTCCCAGGTCTTCTTGGTGATCTTCCCATCCGAATTTGGTCTTGGCGTCTACTACAAAGTTGTAGCGCTTTGAGATACCTTTCCAACAAGCTAAAGATCAGCCAAATCGGACATTGTATGAGCCCTGGGCGTCCATAACAAGCCGCAAAGGTGAATCTGCTCGATTTTGCTCTAAATCTCAGTTGTCCCCCGAGTTTTCATATTTTTGCTTCGACTTTGGGGGAAACATGTTTTCTACCTGAAATGTAGAGATAGAGGTCAAATGACATCAAAATAATATCGGAAACGACCTAAAACTATAGTGAAGAATGGTCATAAATCAGTCAAAAACTTGACTGATCAACACTCCACACTTAAGTTTTGTTCGTCCCGAACAAAGTATGAAAATATGTCAAGGTCATGCAAATGTCAAAATTCTAGTGGTGCTATGTTTTTCGTATATTTGCCTCACTAGATTTCACAAGGTCTCGATCATTATTCCTAAACACGTTATTGAAAGGTAAATGACAAGTATGTACAATCTAACTAGCTCCTTTTCGTAGGCGTTGCGAATGCATTTAGCGTATGCATTAAGCCTTTTAACCCCTAGGCTACCCTAGTGGACAAGTTATAGTCTCGTGAGAGTTTTCAGAAAAGGGAATACTCACAAATCCCCAAATGCACCTATCCCATGAGAATGAATGCAAGAGTGCTTAACCAAGGCGATGATTTCTCAAAACAAATCCCTCACCCCAAACTAGAACTACCATCACAATATCATCAAAAGAACTTTTGAACCATTTAAGTACCCATGAGGTTGTGCATTCAAGATCATCAATACTAGAGCTATCAAATGTCTCATCCAAAGTTCCACTCATTTTCAAGGCAATACAATAGAAGCAAAGTTAATAGTTTTGCACAAAAGAGTGTCAATCGCTCACCTATGCTAGCTAGGGCTAGTCCATTGGTTCGCGACATGGAACTCATTCCCAAGTTTTAGGCGCTTAAGCCATAATCCATAAGGGAAGAGGAGTTTGATACTAGAGTTCTCAATAAACAAGACCAAAAGATAACTCCCGTGCAAGCACATGGGTCGTCCAAGAGTCATTCCAACTAGCACACAATACAAATGATGCACCCGCGCAATGTAGGATGATGGAAGAACATTAAGTCAAGTTTTAAGTGCTTCTTATTTTCTTTTTCAAATGGCCTTTGGCCTACAAATGCTTTCGAGGGGGAACTTTTCTTCCTAACCCCCGACATTTGTATGTTTAAGAGCAAAACTTCTCGTGGCCTTTGAGAAAGTTTTTGGTCGGGGCTTTGCCCTCTTTTGACCATGAAATGAAGCATTTTTTGTTGGGGCCTATTTTTCGCCCTCTTTTGTTTTTGACTCCACACTTAAAACTTGACAATATGTTCAAGGAATGTATGGAATGCGCGGGAAACAATCATAAGCAAGGTACTAAATTAAAAACCTCAAGTCACCAAGGAGCAAACAAAAGGTCTAAGTTTTTCGTGAAATTTTTAAAAGTGCTTGCTAAAACTTAATCCAAGGTATTTCAACAAAAATACTTAGAAAATTAGATAGACAAGGGATAGCAATGATATTGATTCACAAGAATGCACATTCAAGGGACTAGGTAGGTTCTAGGTTCAAGATCCAATAAATGTGACAAATAGGCTAGATGTGATTTATTAGGATTTAGAATCGATAGTCACAAGCCTTTGTGGTTAGAAACACTCTCATGTTAGGGATAAGGTACATGAATGCAAGTGTCCATTCTAAAATGATAGGCATGGCATGAAATGAGTGAACTATGCGACTATCCCACCCACACTTAAAACATAGCTTAGTCCCGAAGCGCAAACAATGAAGTAAATGAGATAAAGGTGCATAGGAACTCCCTTCATTTGTAGATGTGCCCCACCAATAGAAAAGACGCCATTGTGCTAAACGTAATCATACATGGTGCAAATAACTTCCTTGATGACAAGAACACGTGAGAGGTTAAAAGTAATAAGTGACATACAAGGTTATGCAACGCAAGTATGAGCAAGAGAGCATCACAAGTCACATGATAACATCATGGCATAAGTTTAATAGAGTACAAGCAAGGAAAGCAATCTACATCCTCCATAATGTGCACAAGGTATCTTAAGTGCCAAGAAAACGTCAAACTAGAGTCATAGCATGGTATAACAATTTAGTTCCACTCTAGTAAACACCAATAAAGCACATGAGCACTAAGGGCAACATCATTAAGCATAGAAAGATCAAGGGAAAACTGGAGGGGTGTGGTGACGTGAAGTTGAATTGGAATTGGAATTGGAATTGGAGTGAGTAGAACTCACTCCACACTAAAATTTTACCCACTAATAACACATATCACACTCCACACTTAGAGCCTTAGCTACTCAAAATCATGCCAAACATTTAAACATATAAAAGAATAAGAATGAAACAACTTACAAACCGGGTTACCTCCCGCGAGGGCCTAGTTTTTCCCGTCTTGGCAAAGACGTAGCAAATCGCCCCATAGAATCACTCGTTGAGAAGTCCTTTGCTAGGATCCCTTCTCACGGGGCCTTGGATTTGGTCGTGTCAATCCACCTTTAAGTCCCATTTGAATTTCTTCCCATCAAGTCTACAATGGACTTTCCTTTGGGATTTTGACCCCTTCAAGTATGAAGATCCCTATAGATTTAAGGGGTCATGGGACATTTTTCCAAATGATCTCTCAAAATAGGGCAAGAAGCTCCAAAACTTGTCTCGAGACTTCATAATGAAGAAAGGGTCTTCAAAATTTGTCCCGAGCTTGATGGGCATCCCTTCCTTAAGTTTATCAATGACGTCCATGGGTGTCCCATCCCTCATATTCCTTTTCTAAACTTATTTTCTCTTGTATGCGAGGTTGTCCTTTAGTTTCTTCCATGAAAACCTCAACAAAGTCTCTATACCCTAGAAGATTTTCAATCTCTCTACGCTCTTCCTCTATCTTATTCTCATCAAGGAATTGGGATTCATATTCAAGTTCACTCATAGCGGGAGGAGAGAGTTCTTCTTCATTAACAATAGGTATTTCCTCTATTAAAGAGGCATCATCATTGAAGAATTCCTCATCGGAGAGCATTAATGGGATGTCGAACTCTTGTGTGTTCTCATCTAAATGATCTTGAGATGTGCTAGTGGTGAAGGATGCTTCATTTTTGCATTCCATATCTTCTTCGTTACAAGATTCACCATCCCTATTGTTGTAATGAGCTTCGGTGATGGCTCTCCAAAATTCATCCTCCGCTTCTTGATCCCATTCTTCCTTTGAGGCATTAGATTCAAGGACTTCCTCTTCGGATACCTCCTCTTCCCTTTTCAAGTTCCCAATTTCAATTGCTTGTTGCTCCATCTTAGCTTGAAGCATCTCGGCCCTTACATGCATATCTTGATCGAATTTCATGATATCCCCCATTCGAGCTTAAAGTTTCTATTCAACCTTTCTTGATTTGCGAGAAATTCTTGCTTCGTTTGCTCTTGATGCTCAAGGAGTGTAGCAATGATGGAATATAACTTAGAGGGCTCACTTGAAGGATGAGGAGGTTGAGAGTATGTAGGGTAGGAGTGTTCAACTTCAAAGCATTGGCCATCATTCCAATTTGGAGTGGAATAATTTGTTTGATAGCCAAGCTCTTGAAAATAAGAATATGGACGTTCCTCCTCTTGATAGTACCCCTCATTAGAATAGACTTGTTGGTTGTGGTTATACATCCAATAGTCTTCACAATGGGCATTTGGTTGATCCTCTTCATAATAATCTCCATTGTGCATGACTTGTTGGTTGTGGTGATCCATCCTCGCAAAACAAGATTAACTTAAGTTAGTAAGGGATATGAGAGAATAAGAGGAATATACAAGTATAAGAAAAAAGAAAAATATTCACAAGAATAGACGGAACTTTCACACAATCTAATCTAAGGATGTGTGCTAACTAGTTGCTCCCCGGTAACGGTGCCATTTGACGAACTAGTTCTTTTTCACCTCTAAATAGTATCAATGAAGAGAGGATCGAATGTAGTGTCAAAACATTTATAATATCGGTAAAGTACCGGATCGAACCAAGAGGAGCAAGCCAAGCACATGCACTATGTAAGATTGTGTTTCCGTTCGGCTATTCTAAACCAAAAATGTATAAAGTGGTGTATCTATGTCCTATGTGGCGAGTAATTAGGGATAAAAGATAGATAAGAGGTGTTTCGAGGGGTTACTCCCCTCCTTGGCAAATTCCCAATGATCACATACACGATATCCAACATTTCATGGTAGTCAAATAGCAATGAACCTAGTTTAGACTAGGATATACCAACTGTCACTTGAATCTATTCCTAGCCAAACTCTCTTATAGCTCGAACCTAACCCAATCGAGGATATCGGTTCATTCCATGGCAATAAATACCATGAACTCGAGGACTAGTTCACTTCCTACCCATGCATTGTAGAAAACCTAGCTTAGACTAAGGTAGACCAATGTTTATGTTAATCTAGTCTTAGCCAAGCTCTCTTATAGCTCGAACCTCACTCTCTCGAGATAATTGGTTCATTCCATAGCACCATTATCCTTGGAATCTCTTCCTAAGGTAATAACTACTATGAACTCGAGTCCTAGTTAACAACAAATGCATACATTAGATAGGTGATGGACCATAATTTATGCATCATAAATACAGTTAAACCCACCAAATTAGACTGTTTGTCTATCTAACTTCTACGTGTTAGTCCCGAAATATTTCCACAGGGCAATTGAGAGATAAAAGTGAAAACACGCTAAGGAGAGGATTTTATGCTGAAAAGATATCAAGAGTCAATTGAAGGTCAAGATCAAGCATTGAACGAAGAAATCTCAAGATCCTGACGATGAATTACTCAAATTAAATCCAAATGAGGAATTATCAAAGACAGCCTGGAGTGAAATTGGACTGATAGTTTTGTAAAGACAGTACAAAACCGTCAAGATTCATCCATGTGCATTGGTGACCGGTGGCTTGGGTGAAAAGGATGAGTCATTGGGTGGCCTCCTCCCTCCTCCTCCTTGGGTGACCGGTGGCTTTGGCTAGGAGGTGGCCAAAGCCACAAAACCTCCTCCATTTTGACCTCCAATCGGCGGCTTTGGGGAGTGCACAAGGTGGCGCCACTTGTCTCCTCCTCCCTCCTCCTCCATCTCATCCCTTGGATGAGAAACACTTGCCACCATCTCCACCACCCATCTCCACCCCTCTTGGCTATAAATAGAAGTGCCCTCCTCCTCATTTGTATCATCAATCCATACACAAAACACTTATCTCTCTAAGTTTGGTTACTTTGTAAGTTTGTTCGGTTTATGAAATAATACTCCTGTTTGTTCTTGAGTATTATACTATAGAGAATACTCCTGTTGGTTCTTGAGTATTCTGTAGGAAATTGGGAATACTCCTGTTGGTTCTTGAGTATTCCACCCCTTTCCCTCTTACTGTTTCAAAAACCCCCGAGTATTTAGCTATGGTATCCACCTCTATGGATATTCGTAGCTAAACTCTTCATTCGGTGGAAGGTATTTTCTTGTATTATATAATGTTGTAATATCTTTTAGTTTCATTTCTTTGTATTCAAAACTTGTTCTATGTGCCATTTATAGTCAGAATTTCCAAGGTTGAGTGGATGCTACGAAAGGGCAAAACTCTTCCGTGGGGTTTGTGAACATACTCGGGTAAGTGGATGCTACGAAATGGCAAAGCTTATCTGAGGACTTCGACTTATCTAAAACACCACTTGGTCAATCGTAACTGTGAGATCAGGTGGATGCACAGAAGGCTAAGATACTTCGAAAGGAGGAATTAGTCTGAAGTAGAACAAGGGTTGCTTTAAACGATGTTGCAAGTCTTGCGCTACGAAAGGGCCTCGATTCATCTTTGAATGCTTAGAAAAGTTACTAACGGTTTATTATATATATGTTATAATACAAGAGTACCTGAAACCGAATACTTTCTTTCAATCACAAAAACCCCCTGTATTTACTTTCCTAGTATAACTGTCCCGATCAACCACAACCATCAACCGCTCAACAACCGGAGGAATCGCAATCACGCATCACCCACTGTAAGTCTTCTAACCCTTATCTCTTTACTTTCAGTATTTACTTTCAGTATTTAATTTCTGTATTTACTTTTCCGCACAAAAAACCCAAAAAACAAAAAACAGTAGTTTAATTACTCGCGCTAAAATCTCAATCATCCTAAAACACGTCCCTGTTAGTAAAAGAACAACGTATCCCCCTAATTTCCTTGGGTTCGACCCCTACTTACCACTTCTACCCAGTAGTCGCGAGTAGCGGACTTTATAAATTTATTTGTACAATTTGCTCTGACGACAAGCGAATTGTCAAATTGGCGCCGTTGCCGGGGAGTTAGTTAATTAATCAGATAAGTTGTTCGAATCGATACGCACTTCAAAACGACCATGTCTCGCGAAGAAAGTCACCATGACTACCAGGATGACGAAGAAATAAACCTGTACGATCGAAATGATGAGATACCGCTTCCATTTATCGACGATCCGGAACAACTCATCAGAAACAGAAGAGCTCGTGATAGGGAAGCTAACAGACGAAACTAAGAACCACCCGAGGACCGAAATGCAGCTGGTCCAGTACAACCCCCTAGATATCCACCACCCCCACGCCCTCGACAAGTACAGAGACGCGAACCCGTCTTCGATGACTACTATGGGGATAACGACCATTACCGCGAACCTACTTTGGGAGAACTCAATGCACCGGATTTCAGAATTCAGCTGTGGTGTATCTATAAAGGCCCTGAGCTGGAAAATATCAACATCAACACTTCAGTGGCCCATAACTTACCGAAGTTCGCAGGAAATCGTGGAGAGTCAGCAATGGCCCATCTCCAGCGCTTACATGGTATTTTCCAAAACTTAAAACCAAATGGCGTAAACGTAGACGACTTCAAGTTAAAAGCGTTCTACTTTTCCCTCATTGACGCGGCAAACGACTGGTTCCTTTCATTTCCTTCCGAAAGCATCAGAACATGGGCTCAGATGCAGAAGAAATTCTTAGACAAATACTACCCAGAAGGAAGAGCAATGCAAGTAAGGAGGCAACTGCAGGACATCAAGCAAGGACCCAACGAAACCATGTACGATTACCTGGAAAAGTTCAACCACCTGGAGAGAAGCTGCTGTACTCTAGGATTACCCGAGAAGCTCATCATCGAATACCTAATTAATGGACTCACTAAGATAGACAAGATGTTTCTGGATGCCTCAGCTGGAGGATCCATAATGAATCTATCATTGAGCAGAATTAGGCAGCTGATAAACAATGTTGCTGAAAATGCTCGGTTTAAAGAGGAGACTACTCGTCAAGATGAACCCTTCCAAACAAAAAACGTCTCACAAGCCGATGCATCAGTAAACTCTATATCAGAAGAGATGAGATGAATGAAGGAAATGGTGACGCAACTCTTACAAAAGCAAACAGTTCAAGTAAGACCGTGCGAGTTCTGTGATTCGACGGACCACAAAACCGACACATGCCCGAGCCATTATCTAGGACCAAACAAGCCACTTGAGGACATGATAACACAATTGTCGGGGACTGTGCAACAGTTAAGCACTTCTATGCATCAGAATCAGGCCGAAACAAGGGGGAATTATCAAACTTGAAGAAGGACATCTCCCAACTCACTGCTTCAATTACCGCACACGCTAATGAGTACGGCAGACTCCTTTTACAAACCATCCAAATCATTGAAAATGTGAATGCCTTGACTCTTAGGAGTGGAAAAACGCTTGCCAGCAAACCTTTAGAGCAAGGGAAGGACAAAGACCCAAGATTGCCCCGAGAAGAGCGAACGAGGGCTGAAACTCTCGAAACTCTAGAGGAAGAAGCAACCGATAAAGACGATGAATTAATTGAGGAAGACCGGCACGCGTCCGAAGAAGAAGAGAATACGTCCCAGGAACACAGGCCTGACCCGGTGCCCAGAACCGAAAATCCTAGGATCAGCACAACACTTCCATTTCCAGTACCTGCACGCGTGCAAAAACAACATGTTATGGATAAGGAAGTGTTGGAGTTGTTCAGCAAGGTTGAAATCAACATCCCCCTCTTGGAAGCCATCAAGCAAATTCCTCGGTATGCCAAGTTTTTGAAAGAACTTTGTATCAACCGTAGGAGGAATACTGGAAACGACCAGGAGCTAATGAGTAGAAACGTATCGGCAGTCACGCAACGAAAAGTTCCCCCTAAATGTGGAGATCCTGGAACCTACACCATTCCATGCAAAATTGGCAACATCAGGATCGATAACTGCATGCTAGACCTGGGGGCATCAATCAATGTTCTTCCCTTCTCTATCTATTCATGCCTTAAGATTGGACCACTCAAACCCACCGGTCTCACTATTCAATTAGCTGATCAATCATGCAAACAGCCTGAGGGCAAAATAGAAGACGTCCTGGTCCAAGTAGGCAAGTTAGTATTTCCGGCAGACTTCTACGTCTTGAAAATGGAGAATGGCTGTCCTACTGATGATGTACCCATCCTTCTCGGCCGTCCATTTTTAAAGACAGCAAAAATGAAGATAGACTGTGGAAGCGGAATGCTCTCGATGGAAGTAGAAGGAGAAGTCTTTAGCTTTGACATATTCCAGGCAATGAAGCACCCTATGGACTTTGAGGAAGTACACGCTCTCGACGCTTTGGACGACCTAGTCCAAGAAATTCAATCAGAACCAAGAGTAGATCCCTTAGAAGCCATACTCAACAGAACCGAAAGCTCTTACGAGTTAACTGAAGACTGGCATGAAATGGTGGCCCACTTAACAATCTCGGAGCCTCTCACACCAGGGTATGAAGTCAACGAGGTAAAATTATTCAAATCAAATACCTTCTTGCCCTCGGTGACGCAAGCCCCCAAACTAGAAATAAAGCCCCTGCCTGGACATCTTAAGTACGCCTTCCTAGGGGATAACGACACTCTCCCAGTAATTATCAAAAGTGGCTTGGAAGCAGGACAGGAGCAAGGCTTGATAAAAGTGCTGAAACAACACAAGTTGGCTAGCGGATGGACACTGGCCGACTTAAGAGGAGTCAGCCCGGCTGTATGCATGCACCGTATTCTACTAGAAGATGGAGCAAAACCATCAAGAGAGCCTCAACGACGACTTAACCCGATCATGATGGAAATCGTCCAGAAGGAAATACAAAAGCTCTTGGATGCGGATGTAATCTATCCAA
The DNA here is from genome assembly GCA_033675215.1 of Rhodiola kirilowii. Classification (NCBI taxonomy): domain Eukaryota; kingdom Viridiplantae; phylum Streptophyta; class Magnoliopsida; order Saxifragales; family Crassulaceae; genus Rhodiola; species Rhodiola kirilowii. The sequence goes on from CM066200.1 coordinate 10,610,384, forward strand.
TATCAGATAGCCAGTGGGTGAGTCCTGTCCACGTGGTTCCTAAGAAAAGTGGTATCACGGTCGAGGAAGATACCGAAGGAAAAATGGTAACAACAAGGATCAAGAACGGCTGGAGGATGTGCATCGACTACAGGAAATTGAACGCTGTAACAAGAAAAGATCATTTCCCTCTACCATTCATCGACCAAATGCTAGACCGACTAGCAGGCAAACCATATTTCTGCTTCTTGGATGGATTCTCAGGCTACAACCAGATCCCCATAGCACCTGAGGACCAAGAGAAGACTACATTCACCTGCCCATTCGGTACATTCGCCTTCAGAAGAATGTCGTTCGGCCTATGCAACGCCCCAGGGACTTTCCAAAGGGTTGTAACCAGCATCTTTTCAGACATGATCGGGGAATTCATTGAAGTTTTCATGGACGACTTCACCATCTATGGCGACACATTCGACGCTTGCCTCGATAACCTAAACACGGTTCTGGCACAATGTGTCTCAATGAACCTCGTGCTCAATTACGAGAAATGCCACTTCATGGTAACTCATGGAGTGGTCTTAGGGCACGTCGTCTCTCAAGAAGGCATAGAGGTAGATAAATCCAAAATAGATCTGATCAACACTCTACCATACCCCTCCACTATCCGAGACATCCAATCCTTCCTTGGGCATGCGGGTTTCTACCGACGATTCATCAAGGACTTCTCCAAAAAGGCGTTGCCTCTATCCACTCTTCTTCAAAAAGAAGTTCCTTTTGAATTCACCAATGCATGCAAGGAAGCCTTCAACGAGCTTAAGAAAGCCCTCACTAGCACACCCATCATCCAAACTTCGGATTGGAAAAAACCATTTGAGATCATGTGTGACGCAAGTGACTTTGCTGTGGGAGCGGTTCTCGGCCAAAAGATTGATAAGAAGGCGGGAGTGATCTACTACGCCTCACGAACCCTAGATCCTGCCCAACCGAACTACTCCACCACCGAAAAGGAACTCTTGGCAGTAGTATTCGCTCTAGAAAAATTCAGACCCTATTTGCTTGGAGCAAAAGTAATAGTTTATTCAGACCATGCTGCCATCCGCTACCTGATGAAGAAAAAGGAGGCCAAGCCAAGACTCATTCGGTGGATATTACTGCTGCAAGAGTTTGATATGGAAATAAGGGACAAAAAAGGGATACAAAGGGATGAGGCCAGTCCAGAGAGGGACATTGCAGAGGATGTGATGAACGAATCAGATACAGAAGGCTCCGAGAAAGAGCCCACATTGGAAGTCACATCCGAACCATCAGAAGAATCAGACATGGAGAGTACCGGAAGCAACACAAGAATGGTGGCGAAGTTTGACCTGAGCCACCCATGGGATCCCAACCAATGATCCAGAACGAGGTACTGTCGAGCCAACGACGTTAAACAAGTGCACTGGTCGGGAGGTAACCCGACACTATCTTACTTTCTGTTATTTAAATTTCCAATAAGCGCTCTCACCCACTTTTTGTCTAGAAGGAATGTCTTTCATGTAGGAATTAAGTTTTTGGAGCAAGATCGGATCAGCCAGGCAGCTTCCGTGAATTTACCGGGCATGCGCTGAGAGTTCGAGGCCCCAGCTGAACTCCCTCGATTATCCAGCCTCATGCCATGTCGTTCACTCGACACCTTAAAGGGAGTTCTGTTCTTCTTTTTCCTTAATGTCATTTCCTTCTCCTGTATATATTGCATGACTTTTGAACTAAGGCTTGTCTTCGTTCAAAAGTGTGGGGTGAGAACCAACTGCATGTTTTTTCTTTTTTTGAGTAGTATCTTTTTGGAATTATGAACTTTAGAATGTGAAAAAGATAGATCATAATTCATGCATCAACCTTATGAAAATGCAAACTGTTTAAAAACTTAGAATGTAACTTCTCATTTGTCCCTTTGTGCTGAGATAACCTAGGGATGTGGAGTTGATAGAAATTGCCCTAGAGGGGCTTGGCAAGCACTTGAAGGATCAGATCAAACTATATGGTTTTCGAAGACAGTGGAGGCTGCACTTCGGGGTTCAGTGAATAATTGAAGTCAACTCCGCCAAGAAGAATCTATGCAAAGGCGAGGACGGGAATCAGACCGTCCTCTCTCTAGTCAAAATAGCCGAGAAAATAAATGAGCGACCCTCATCTTGACCCGCGTGAAACGACGAAGACGAGAGGAGTGGGGAGGTATTTCCATAGGCTTGCGGGCGATGATTGGACCTCCCAAAAAGGCTGAGAAAATGGACTAGCAAGTCACAAAGAAGCAAAAAACTCAAAGAAGAAAATCAAAAGAGGCCTAAGGCCCAAAATTGTGAAGGTTTTAACCGAGCAAAAGTGAAGCACTCAAAAAAGACAGATCATAAAGCCAAAGGCAGAATCACTACAAAAAGCTAGTCCCTCGCCAAAGAAGAAAAAAGAAAATAAAAAAAAAGGCTCAACTCACTGAAACCCGAATCGAATCACGTGCTAGAGAAAGCTACAAGAAAACCATATAGTGCGAGACGGTCCCGAAGGTGTAGTCCAGGAGCCTGAAAAGGGCTATCTCCCGAAACATCCAAAATAATTTGCATCTCGGCACGAAGGTACAAGTATCAAGTTTCTTCTATTTATTTACGCAGTTTAATTTGGCAATAAGTAGTAATGCATGAATTAGGAGAAATCAAGTACCACAGTCTAATTTTCATATTTCAACAAGCTTACTTAGTGCCGCCCTTTAATAGCATTGTTCGGGACGAACAACTAAAAGTGTGGGGTGATCTGATGGACCATAATTGTATGCATCATAAATACAGTTAAACCCACCAAATTAGACTGTTTGTCTATCTAACTTCTACGTGTTAGTCCCGAAATATTTCCACAGGGCAATTGAGAGATAAAAGTGAAAACACGCTAAGGAGAGGATTTTATGCTGAAAAGATATCAAGAGTCAATTGAAGGTCAAGATCAAGCACTGAACGAAGAAATCTCAAGATCCTGACGATGAATTACTCAAATTAAATCCAAATGAGCAATTATTAAAGACAGCCTGGAGTGAAATTGGACTGATAGTTTTGTAAAGACAGTACAAAACCGTCAAGATTCATCCATGTGCATTGGTGACCGGTGGCTTGGGTGAAAAGGATGAGTCATTGGGTGGCCTCCTCCCTCCTCCTCCTTGGGTGACCGGTGGCTTTAGCTAGGAGGTGGCCAAAGCCACAAAACCTCCTCCATTTTGACCTCCAACCGGCGGCTTTGGGGAGTGCACAAGGTGGCGCCACTTGTCTCCTCCTCCATCCTCCTCCATCTCCTCCCTTGGATGAGAAACACATGCCACCATCTCCACCACCCATCTCCACCCCTCTTGGCTATAAATAGAAGTGCCCTCCTCCTCATTTGTATCATCAATCCATACACAAAACACTTATCTCTCTAAGTTTGGTTACTTTGTAAGTTTGTTCGGTTTATGAAATAATACTCCTGTTTGTTCTTGAGTATTATACTATAGAGAATACTCCTGTTGGTTCTTGAGTATTCAGTAGGAAATTGGGAATACTCCTGTTGGTTCTTGAGTATTCCACCCCTTTCCCTCTTACTGTTTTCAAAAACCCTCGAGTATTTAGCTATGGTATCCACCTCTATGGATATTCGTAGCTAAACTCTTCATTCGGTGGAAGGTATTTTCTTATATTATATAATGTTGTAATATCTTTTAGTTTCATTTCTTTGTATTCAAAACTTGTTCTATGTGCCATTTATAGTCAGAATTTCCAAGGTTGAGTGGATGCTACGAAAGGGTAAAACTCTTCCGTGGGGTTCGTGAACATACTCGGGTAAGTGGATGCTACGAAAGGGCAAAGCTTATCTGAGGAGTTCGACTTATCTAAAACACCACTTGGTCAATCGTAACTGTGAGATCAGGTGGATACACAGAAGGCTAAGATACTTCGAAAGGAGGTATTAGTCTGAAGTAGAACAAGGGTTGCTTTAAACGATGTTGCAAGTCTTGCGCTACGAAAGGGCCTCGATTCATCTTTGAATACTTAGAAAAGTTACTAACGGTTTATTATATACATGTTATAATACAAGAGTACCTGAAACCGAATACTTTCTTTCAATCACAAAACCCCCCTGTATTTACTTTCCTAGTATAACTGTCCCGATCAACCACAACCATCAACCGCTCAACAACCGGAGGAATCGCAATCACGCATCACCCACTGTAAGTCTTCTAACCCTTATCTCTTTACTTTCAGTATTTACTTTCAGTATTTAATTTCTGTATTTACTTTTCCGCACAAAAAACCCAAAAAACCAAAAACAGTAGTTTAATTACTCGCGCTAAAATCTCAATCATCCTAAAACACGTCCCTGTTAGTAAAAGAACAACGTATCCCCCTAATTCCCTTGGGTTCGACCCCTACTTACTACTTCTACCCAGTAGTCGCGAGTAGCGGACTTTATAAATTTATTTGTACAATTTGCTCTGACGACAAGCGAATTGTCAATAGGATCATATTCTCTATTATCCAAACTAGATTCAACATGTTACTTAGGCATTTCCTCAAACACTTAGTAGCATGTCATATATGAAGTGCGTAGAGAACATGAATTTGACACCATTAGATGGGGTTAATTGATGATTCGCTCAATGACTAACTCTAATAAATCAAACATTCAATCCTTAGTCAAGCATCCATATCCTAAGGTTCACTTACATGATTCAAGATATAGATTATTTTCTCCATCCTAGAACTATCCCCAAGGGTTTCCAAGTCCTAGGTTCAAGTTTTAGTCCAAGTTGTCACTTAGGCATTTTATCAAACACCTAGAGTGCAGAACATTCATAACACAAGAGAAAATGAAATCAACAATCATCCATATGAATGTCAATGTATATATGTGATCAAAGGGTACCACGGAGAGTCATAAGACCCTCAAAATACAAGATCCACTACTCACACATCATGTAAGACAACATGGTGTGAGTAGGGTTTAATGGCAACACAAAGAGAATAGGAAAAGAGTAAATGAAGGAGGATTTGGAATCCTTGAACTCCCTTTTGTACCTTCTTTTTCTCCTTAGTTGGATTCTTTGATGATTGATGACCTTGGTTGAGCCTCTTTTCCAATCTTCTTTTCCCCAAAAATCTCCACACTTTAGTCAAAAAGCCCTCTCTCTATTTATAGCCTCGGGTAGGGTTTTTGAAGCAGCAGAATTCAGCCGGTCGGCTGGATTCTCAGTCGGTTGGCTGGGAATGGCCGTGGGCATCGTTTGAAGCAGTAGAGTTCAGCTGGTCGGCTGGCTGATTTCAGCCGACCGGCTGGAACTTCCCAGGCTTTTTTGGTGATCTTCCCATCAGAATGTGTTCTTGGCATCAACTACAAAGTTGTAGCCCTTTGAAATACCTTTCCAACAAGCTAAAGATCAGTCGAATCGGACATCGTATGAGCCCTGGGCGTCCATAACAAGCCGCAATGGTGAATCTGCTCAGTTTTGCTCTTAATCTCAGTTGTCCCCCGAGTTTTCATATTTTTGCTTCGACTTTGGGGGAAACATGTTTTCTACCTGAAATGTAGAGATAGAGGTCAAATGACATCAAAATAATATCGGAAACGACCTAAAACTATAGTGAAGAATGGTCATAAATCAGTCGAAAACTTGACTGATCAACACTCCACACTTAAGTTTTGTTCGTCCCGAACAAAGTATGAAAATATGTCAAGGTCATGCAAATGTCGAAATTCTAGTGGTGCTATGTTTTTCGTATATTTGCCTCACTAGATTTCACAAGGTCTCGATCATTATTCCTAAACACGTTATTGAAAGGTAAATGACAAGTATGTACAATCTAACTAGCTCCTTTTCGTAGGCGTTGCGAATGCATTTAGCGTATGCATTAAGCCTTTTAACCCCTAGGCTACCCTAGTGGACAAGTTATAGTCTCGTGAGAGTTTTCAGAAAAGGGAATACTCACAAATCCCCAAATGCACCTATCCCATGAGAATGAATGCAAGAGTGCTTAACCAAGGCGATGATTTCTCAAAACAAATCCCTCACCCCAAACTAGAACTACCATCACAATATCATCAAAAGAACTTTTGAACCATTTAAGTACCCATGAGGTTGTGCATTCAAGATCATCAATACTAGAGCTATCAAATGTCTCATCCAAAGTTCCACTCATTTTCAAGGCAATACAATAGAAGCAAAGTTAATAGTTTAGCACAAAAGAGTGTCAATCGCTCACCTATGCTAGCTAGGGCTAGTCCATTGGTTCGCGACATGGAACTCATTCCCAAGTTTTAGGCGCTTAAGCCATAATCCATAAGGGAAGAGGAGTTTGATACTAGAGTTCTCAATAAACAAGACCAAAAGATAACTCCCGTGCAAGCACATGGGTCGTCCAAGAGTCATTCCAACTAGCACACAATACAAACGATGCACCCGCGCAATGTAGGATGATGGAAGAACATTAAGTCAAGTTTTAAGTGCTTCTTATTTTCTTTTTCAAATGGCCTTTGGCCTACAAATGCTTTCGAGGGGGAACTTTTCTTCCTAACCCCCGACATTTGTATGTTTAAGAGCAAAACTTCTCGTGGCCTTTGAGAAAGTTTTTGGTCGGGGCTTTGCCCTCTTTTGACCATGAAATGAAGCATTTTTTGTTGGGGCCTATTTTTCGCCCTCTTTTGTTTTTGACTCCACACTTAAAACTTGACAATATGTTCAAGGAATGTATGGAATGCGCGGGAAACAATCATAAGCAAGGTACTAAATTAAAAACCTCAAGTCACCAAGGAGCAAACAAAAGGTCTAAGTTTTTCGTGAAATTTTTAAAAGAGCTTGCTAAAACTTAATCCAAGGTATTTCAAAAAAAATACTAAGAAAATTAGATAGACAAGGGATAGCAATGATATTGATTCACAAGAATGCACATTCAAGGGACTAGGTAGGTTCTAGGTTCAAGATCCAATAAATGTGACAAATAGGCTAGATGTGATTTATTAGGATTTAGAATCGATAGTCACAAGCCTTTGTGGTTAGAAACACTCTCATGTTAGGGATAAGGTACATGAATGCAAGTGTCCATTCTAAAATGATAGGCATGGCATGAAATGAGTGAACTATGCGACTATCCCACCCACACTTAAAACATAGCTTAGTCCCTAAGCGCAAACAATGAAGTAAATGAGATAAAGGTGCATAGGAACTCCCTTCATTTGTAGATGTGCCCCACCAATAGAAAAGACGCCATTGTGCTAAACGTAATCATACATGGTGCAAATAACTTCCTTGATGACAAGAACACGTGAGAGGTTAAAAGTAATAAGTGACATACAAGGTTATGCAACGCAAGTATGAGCAAGAGAGCATCACAAGTCACATGATAACATTATGGCATAAGTTTAATAGAGTACAAGCAAGGAAAGCAATCTACATCCTCCATAATGTGCACAAGGTATCTTAAGTGCCAAGAAAACGTCAAACTAGAGTCATAGCATGGTATAACAATTTAGTTCCACTCTAGTAAACACCAATAAAGCACATGAGCACTAAGGGCAACATCATTAAGCATAGAAAGATCAAGGGAAAACTGGAGGGGTGTGGTGACGTGAAGTGGAATTGGAATTGGAGTGAGTAGAACTCACTCCACACTTAAAATTTTACCCACTAATAACACATATCACACTCCACACTTAGAGCCTTAGCTACTCAAAATCATGCCAAACATTTAAACATATAAAAGAATAAGAATGAAACAACTTACAAACCGGGTTACCTCCCGCGAGGGCCTAGTTTTTCCCGTCTTGGCAAAGACGTAGCAAATCGCCCCATAGAATCACTCGTTGAGAAGTCCTTTGCTAGGATCCCTTCTCACGGGGCCTTGGATTTGGTCGTGTCAATCCACCTTTAAGTCCCATTTGAATTTCTTCCCATCAAGTCTACAATGGACTTTCCTTTGGGATTTTGACCCCTTCAAGTATGAAGATCCCTATAGATTTAAGGGGTCATGGGACATTTTTCCAAATGATCTCTCAAAATAGGGCAAGAAGCTCCAAAACTTGTCTCGAGACTTCATAATGAAGAAAGGGTCTTCAAAATTTGTCCCGAGCTTGATGGGCATCCATTCCTTAAGTTTATCAATGACGTCCATGGGTGTCCCATCCCTCAATATCCTTTTCTAAACTTATTTTCTCTTGTATGCGAGGTTGTCCTTTAGTTTCTTCCATGAAAACCTCAACAAAGTCTCTATACCCTAGAAGACTTTCAATCTCTCTACGCTCTTCCTCTATCTTATTCTCATCAAGTAATTGGGATTCATATTCAAGTTCACTCATAGCGGGAGGAGAGAGTTCTTCTTCATTAACAATAGGTATTTCCTCTATTAAAGAGGCATCATCATTGAAGAATTCCTCATCAGAGAGCATTAATGGGATGTCGAACTCTTGTGTGTTCTCATCTAAATGATCTTGAGATGTCCTAGTGGTGAAGGATGCTTCATTTTTGCATTCCATCTCTTCTTCGTTACAAGATTCACCATCCCTATTATTGTAATGAGCTTCGGTGATGGCTCTCCAAAATTCGTCCTCCGCTTCTTGATCCCATTCTTCCTTTGAGGCATTAGATTCAAGGACTTCCTCTTCGGATACCTCCTCTTCCCTTTTCAAGTTCCCAATTTCAATTGCTTGTTGCTCCATGTTAGCTTGAAGCATCTCGGCCCTTACATGCATATCTTGATCGAATTTCATGATATCCTCCATTCGAGCTTAAAGTTTCTATTCAACCTTTCTTGATTTGTGAGAAATTCTTGCTTCGTTTGCTCTTGATGCTCAAGGAGTGTAGCAATGATGGAATATAACTTAGAGGGCTCACTTGAAGGATGAGGAGGTTGAGAGTATGTAGGGTAGGAGTGTTCAACTTCGAAGCATTGGCCATCATTCCAATTTGGAGTTGAATAATTTGTTTGATAGCCAAGCTCTTGAAAATAAGAATATGGACGTTCCTCCTCTTGATAGTACCCCTCATTAGAATAGACTTGTTGGTTGTGGTCATACATCCAATAGTCTTCACAATGGGCATTTGGTTGATCCTCTTCATAATAATCTCCATTGTGCATGACTTGTTGGTTGTGGTGATCCATCCTTGCAAAACAAGATTAACTTAAGTTAGTAAGGGATATGAGAGACTAAGAGGAATATACAAGTATAAGAAAAAAGAAAAATATTCACAAGAATAGACGGAACTTTCACACAATCTAATCTAAGGATGTGTGCTAACTAGTTGCTCCCCGGTAACGGCGCCATTTGACGAACTAGTTCTTTTTCACCTCTAAATAGTATCAATGAAGAGATGATCGAATGTAGTGTCAAAACATTTATAATACCGGTAAAGTACCGGGTCGAACCAAGAGGAGCAAGCCAAGCACATGCACTATGTAAGATTATGTTTCCGTTCGGCTATTCTAAACCAAAAATGTATAAAGTGGTGTATCTAAGTCCTATGTGGCGAGTAATTAGGGATAAAAGATAGATAAGAGGTGTTTCGAGGGGTTACTCCCCTCCTTGGCAAATTCCCAATGATCACATACACGATATCCAAACATTTCATGGTAGTCAAATAGCAATGAACCTAGTTTAGACTAGGATATACCAACTGTCACTTGAATCTATTCCTAGCCAAACTCTCTTATAGCTCGAACCTAACCCAATCGAGGATATCGGTTCATTCCATGGCAATAAATACCATGAACTCGAGGAGTAGTTAACTTCCTACCCATGCATTATAGAAAACCTAGCTTAGACTAAGGTAGACCAATGTTTATGTTAATCTAGTCTTAGCCAAGCTCTCTTATAGCTCGAACCTCACTCTCTCGAGATAATTGGTTCATTCCATAGCACCATTATCCTTGGAATCTCTTCCTAAGGTAATAACTACTATGAACTCGAGTCCTAGTTAACAACAAATGCATACATTAGATAGGATCATATTCTCTATTATCCAAACTAGATTCAACATGTTACTTAGGCATTTCGTCAAACACTTAGTAGCATGTCATATATGAAGTGCGTAGAGAACATGAATTTGACACCATTAGATGGGGTTAATTGATGATTCACTCAATGACTAACTCTAATAAATCAAACATTCAATCCTTAGTCAAGCATCCATATCCTAAGGTTCACTTACATGATTCAAGATATAGATTATTTTCTCCATCCTAGAACTATCCCCAAGGGTTTCCAAGTCCTAGGTTCAAGTTTTAGTCCAAGTTGTCACTTAGGCATTTTATCAAACACCTAGAGTGCAGAACATTCATAACACAAGAGAAAATGAAATCAACAATCATCCATATGAATGTCAATGTATATATGTGATCAAAGAGTACCACGGAGAGTCATAAGACCCTCAAAATACAAGATCCACTACTCACACATCATGTAAGACAACATGGTGTGAGTAGGGTTTAATGGCAACACAAAGAGAATAGGAAAAGAGTAAATGAAGGAGGATTTGGAATCCTTGAACTCCCTTTTGTACCTTCTTCTTCTCCTTAGTTGGATTCTTTGATGATTGATGACCTTGGTTGAGCCTCTTTCCAATCTTCTTTTCCCCAAAAATCTCCACACTTTAGTCAAAAAGTCCTCTCTCTATTTATAGCCTCGGGTAGGGTTTTTGAAGCAGCAGAATTCAGCCGGTCGGCTGGATTCTCAGTCGGTTGGCTGGGAATGGCCGTGGGCATCGTTTGAAGCAGCAGAGTTCAGCTGGTCGGCTGGCTGATTTCAGCCGACCGGCTGGAACTTCCCAGGCTTTTTTGGTGATCTTCCCATCAGAATGTGTTCTTGGCATCAACTACAAAGTTGTAGCCCTTTGAAATACCTTTCCAACAAGCTAAAGATCAGTCAAATCGGACATAGTATGAGCCCTGGGCGTCCATAACAAGCCGCAAAGGTGAATCTGCTCGGTTTTGCTCTAAATCTCAGTTGTCCCCCGAGTTTTCATATTTTGGCTTCGACTTTGGGGGAAACATGTTTTCTACCTGAAATGTAGAGATAGAGGTCAAATGACATCAAAATAATATCGGAAACGACCTAAAACTATAGTGAAGAATGGTCATAAATCAGTCGAAAACTTGACTGATCAACACTCCACACTTAAGTTTTGTTCGTCCCGAACAAAGTATGAAAATATGTCAAGGTCATGCAAATGTCGAAATTCTAGTGGTGCTATGTTTTTCGTATATTTGCCTCACTAGATTTCACAAGGTCTCGATCATTATTCCTAAACACGTTATTGAAAGGTAAATGACAAGTATGTACAATCTAACTAGCTCCTTTTCGTAGGCGTTGCGAATGCATTTAGCGTATGCATTAAGCCTTTTAACCCCTAGGCTACCCTAGTGGACAAGTTATAGTCTCGTGAGAGTTTTCAGAAAAGGGAATACTCACAAATCCCCAAATGCACCTATCCCATGAGAATGAATGCAAGAGTGCTTAACCAAGGCGATGATTTCTCAAAACAAATCCCTCACCCCAAACTAGAACTACCATCACAATATCATCAAAAGAACTTTTGAACCATTTAAGTACCCATGAGGTTGTGCATTCAAGATCATCAATACTAGAGCTATCAAATGTCTCATCCAAAGTTCCACTCATTTTCAAGGCAATACAATAGAAGCAAAGTTAATAGTTTTGCACAAAAGAGTGTCAATCGCTCACCTATGCTAGCTAGGGCTAGTCCATTGGTTCGCGACATGGAACTCATTCCCAAGTTTTAGGCGCTTAAGCCATAATCCATAAGGGAAGAGGAGTTCGATACTAGAGTTCTCAATAAACAAGCATAGACCAAAAGATAACTCCCGTGCAAGCACATGGGTCGTCCAAGAGTCATTCCAACTAGCACACAATACAAACGATGCACCCGCGCAATGTAGGATGATGGAAGAACATTAAGTCAAGTTTTAAGTGCTTCTTATTTTCTTTTTCAAATGGCCTTTGGCCTACAAATGCTTTCGAGGGGGAACTTTTCTTCCTAACCCCCGACATTTGTAGGTTTAAGAGCAAAACTTCTCGTGGCCTTTGAGAAAGTTTTTGGTCGGGGCTTTGCCCTCTTTTGACCATGAAATTAAGCATTTTTTTGTTGGGGCCTATTTTTCGCCCTCTTTTGTTTTTGACTCCACACTTAAAACTTGACAATATGTTCAAGGAATGTATGGAATGCGCGGGAAACAATCATAAGCAAGGTACTAAATTAAAAAACTCAAGTCACCAAGGAGCAAACAAAAGGTCTAAGTTTTTCGTGAAATTTTTAAAAGTGCTTGCTAAAACTTAATCCAAGGTATTTCAACAGAAATACTTAGAAAATTAGATAGACAAGGGATAGCAATGATATTGATTCACAAGAATGCACATTCAAGGGACTAGGTAGGTTCTAGGTTCAAGATCCAATAAATGTGACAAATAGGCTAGATGTGATTTATTAGGATTTAGAATCGATAGTCACAAGTCTTTGTGGTTAGAAACACTCTCATGTTAGGGATAAGGTACATGAATGCAAGTGTCCATTCTAAAATGATAGGCATGGCATGAAATGAGTGAACTATGCGACTATCCCACCCACACTTAAAACATAGCTTAGTCCCTAAGCGCAAACAATGAAGTAAATGAGATAAAGGTGCATAGGAACTCCCTTCATTTGTAGATGTGCCCCACCAATAGAAAAGACGCCATTGTGCTAAACGTAATCATACATGGTGCAAATAACTTCCTTGATGACAAGAACACGTGAGAGGTTAAAAGTAATAAGTGACATACAAGGTTATGCAACGCAAGTATGAGCAAGAGAGCATCACAAGTCACATGATAACATCATGTCATAAGTTTAATAGAGTACAAGCAAGGAAAGCAATCTACATCCTCCATAATGTGCACAAGGTATCTTAAGTGCCAAGAAAACGTCAAACTAGAGTCATAGCATGGTATAACAATTTAGTTCCACTCTAGTAAACACCAATAAAGCACATGAGCACTAAGGGCAACATCATTAAGCATAGAAAGATCAAGGGAAAACTGGAGGGGTGTGGTGACGTGAAGTGGAATTGGAATTGGAATTGGAGTGAGTAGAACTCACTCCACACTTAAAAGTTTACCCACTAATAACACATATCACACTCCACACTTAGAGCCTTAGCTACTCAAAATCATGCCAAACATTTAAACATATAAAAGAATAAGAATGAAACAACTTACAAACCGGGTTACCTCCCGCGAGGGCCTAGTTTTTCCCGTCTTGGCAAAGACGTAGCAAATCGCCCCATAGAATCACTCGTTGAGAAGTCCTTTGCTAGGATCCCTTCTCACGGGGCCTTGGATTTGGTCGTGTCAATCCACCTTTAAGTCCCATTTGAATTTCTTCCCATCAAGTCTACAATGGACTTTCCTTTGGGATTTTGACCCCTTCAAGTATGAAGATCCCTATAGATTTAAGGGGTCATGGGACATTTTTCCAAATGATCTCTCAAAATAGGGCAAGAAGCTCCAAAACTTGTCTCGAGACTTCATAATAAAGAAAGGGTCTTCAAAATTTGTCCCAAGCTTGATGGGCATCCCTTCCTTAAGTTTATCAATGACGTCCATGGGTGTCCCATCCCTCAATATCCTTTTCTAAACTTATTTTCTCTTGTATGCGAGGTTGTCCTTTAGTTTCTTCCATGAAAACCTCAACAAAGTCTCTATACCCTAGAAGACTTTCAATCTCTCTACGCTCTTCCTCTATCTTATTCTCATCAAGGAATTGGGATTCATATTCAAGTTCACTCATAGCGGGAGGAGAGAGTTCTTCTTCATTAACAATAGGTATTTCCTCTATTAAAGAGGCATCATCATTGAAGAATTCCTCATCGGAGAGCATTAATGGGATGTCGAACTCTTGTGTGTTCTCATCTAAATGATCTTGAGATGTGCTAGTGGTGAAGGATGCTTCATTTTTGCATTCCATCTCTTCTTCGTTACAAGATTCACCATCCCTATTGTTGTAATGAGCTTCGGTGATGGCTCTCCAAAATTCATCCTCCGCTTCTTGATCCCATTCTTCCTTTGAGGCATTAGATTCAAGGACTTCCTCTTCGGATACCTCCTCTTCCCTTTTCAAGTTCCCAATTTCAATTGCTTGTTGCTCCATCTTAGCTTGAAGCATCTCGGCCCTTACATGCATATCTTGATCGAATTTCATGATATCCCCCATTCGAGCTTAAAGTTTCTATTCAACCTTTCTTGATTTGCAAGAAATTCTTGCTTCGTTTGCTCTTGATGCTCAAGGAGTGTAGCAATGATGGAATATAACTTAGAGGGCTCACTTGAAGGATGAGGAGGTTGAGAGTATGTAGGGTAGGAGTGTTCAACTTCAAAGCATTGGCCATCATTCCAATTTGGAGTTGAATAATTTGTTTGATAGCCTAGCTCTTGAAAATAAGAATATGGACGTTCCTCCTCTTGATAGTACCCCTCATTAGAATAGACTTGTTGGTTGTGGTCATACATCCAATAGTCTTCACAATGGGCATTTGGTTGATCCTCTTCATAATAATCTCCATTGTGCATGACTTGTTGGTTGTGGTGATCCATCCTCGCAAAACAAGATTAACTTAAGTTAGTAAGGGATATGAGAGAATAAGAGGAATATACAAGTATAAGAAAAAAGAAAAATATTCACAAGAATAGACGGAACTTTCACACAATCTAATCTAAGGATGTGTGCTAACTAGTTGCTCCCCGGTAACGGCGCCATTTGACGAACTAGTTCTTTTTCACCTCTAAATAGTATCAATGAAGAGAGGATCGAATGTAGTGTCAAAACATTTATAATACCGGTAAAGTACTGGGTCGAACCAAGACGAGCAAGCCAAGCACATGCACTATGTAAGATTGTGTTTCCGTTCGGCTATTCTAAACCAAAAATGTATAAAGTGGTGTATCTAAGTCCTATGTGGCGAGTAATTAGGGATAAAAGATAGATAAGAGGTGTTTCGAGGGGTTACTCCCCTCCTTGGCAAATTCCCAATGATCACATACACGATATCCAAACATTTCATGGTAGTCAAATAGCAATGAACCTAGTTTAGACTAGGCTATACCAAATGTCACTAGAATCTATTCCTAGCCAAAACTCTCTTATAGCTCGAACCTAACCCAATCGAGGATATCGGTTCATTCCATGGCAATAAATACCATGAACTCGAGGACTAGTTCACTTCCTACCCATGCATTGTAGAAAACCTAGCTTAGACTAAGGTAGACCAATGTTTATGTTAATCTAGTCTTAGCCAAGCTCTCTTATAGCTCGAACCTCACTCTCTCGAGATAATTGGTTCATTCCATAGCACCATTATCCTTGGAATCTCTTCCTAAGGTAATAACTACTATGAACTCGAGTCCTAGTTAACAACAAATGCATACATTAGATAGGATCATATTCTCTATTATCCAAACTAGATTCAACATATTACTTAGGCATTTCCTCAAACACTTTGTAGCATGTCATATATGAAGTGCGTAGAGAACATGAATTTGACACCATTAGATGGGGTTAATTGATGATTCGCTCAATGACTAACTCTAATAAATCAAACATTCAATCCTTAGTCAATCATCCATATCCTAAGGTTCACTTACATGATTCAAGATATAGATTATTTTCTCCATCCTAGAACTATCCCCAAGGGTTTCCAAGTCCTAGGTTCAAGTTTTAGTCCAAGTTGTCACTTAGGCATTTTATCAAACACCTAGAGTGCAGAACATTCATAACACAAGAGAAAATGAAATCAACAATCATCCATATGAATGTCAATGTATATATGTGATCAAAGAGTACCACGGAGAGTCATAAGACCCTCAAAATACAAGATCCACTACTCACACATCATGTAAGACAACATGGTGTGAGTAGGGTTTAATGGCAACACAAAGAGAATAGGAAAAGAGTAAATGAAGGAGGATTTGGAATCCTTGAACTCCCTTTTGTACCTTCTTCTTCTCCTTAGTTGGATTCTTTGATGATTGATGACCTTGGTTGAGCCCCTTTTCCAATCTTCTTTTCCCCTAAAATCTCCACACTTTAGTCAAAAAGCCCTCTCTCTATTTATAGCCTCGGGTAGGGTTTTTGAAGCAGCAGAGTTCAGCCGGTCGGCTGGATTCTCAGTCGGTTGGCTGGGAATGGCCGTGGGCATCGTTTGAAGCAG
Organism: Rhodiola kirilowii; assembly: GCA_033675215.1. NCBI lineage: Eukaryota > Viridiplantae > Streptophyta > Magnoliopsida > Saxifragales > Crassulaceae > Rhodiola > Rhodiola kirilowii. Next base: position 10,626,601 of record CM066200.1, read on the forward strand.
CAGAGTTCAGCCGGTCGACTGGCTGATTTCAGCCGACCGGCTTGAACTTCCCAGGCTTTTTTGGTGATCTTCCCATCAGAATGTGTTCCTGGCATCAACTACAAAGTTGTAGCCCTTTGAAATACCTTTCCAACAAGCTAAAGATCAGTCAAATCGGACATTGTATGAGCCCTGGGCGTCCATAACAAGCCGCAAAGGTGAATCTGCTCGGTTTTGCTCTAAATCTTCAATTTTCCCCCGAGTTTTCATATTTTGGCTTCGACTTTGGGGGAAACATGTTTTCTACCTGAAATGTAGAGATAGAGGTCAAATGACATCAAAATAATGTCGGAAACGACCCAAAACTATAGTGAAGAATGGTCATCAACCAGTCGAAAACTCGACTGATCAGTGATCGGCTGTGGGACATTGAAGGTTCCGGATCTACCTGAGCTCGAGGATATCTTCCTAGTGGATGGGTTAAAGGTGAACCAGATCAGTATCAGTAGACTGTATGATGAAGGACAGTCTGTTACATTCACTCGTGATTCCTATCAAGTACTGGATAGGAATGGAGACACACTGATGGAAGGAAGTAGGTCATCAAACAAAAGTTACTTTCTAGGCACAGTTGGATCAGGAGCTACCATTGTCTGTCCGACAAACACGATAAATGAGATGGAATTGCAAGGGACATGTATGGTGTCCTCTTCTGGAAAGGTGAAAGACGAAGTTGCCCTAAACTCAGTTCCAGAAGATGATAAAGTTAGAGGTGGGACATCGTCTGAAACACCCATTCAGACCAAGTCTACAGAAGATGAAGTTCCAGAGGGAGGTCCAGCTGATGAAGCCACACCTACTCCAGATGGGACACTTGACAATGTACCTGCGCTGCAACCCTCATGGAGAATTATCAAGCATTATCTAATCACGGAAACTATTGAAGATCCACCTGCAGTAATGAAGAGTCGAGCGAATGAGATCAAGTATCGAGAACTGATTGCATGTTCATCCAGTCTAAAGAATGTCAACAAAGCATTTATTGATGAGATTTGGGTGGTGGCCATTAACGTGGAACTAGGAGAGTTCACCAGATCTGAAGCATGGAAGTTATATCATCTTGTGCATAGTCACGAATTGAAGAAGACTATGTACGGACTCACACAAGCGCCCAGAGCATGGTACGAGTTCCTCATCGACCATGGCTATGAGCGAGGGGAGTAGAGAAGCATATGTTCATCACGAGTACACAGAAGCTGGTGGGCCAGTTCGTGAGATAAATGCAAAAGGAGCTCCAGCTTCCCATGGTGGGAGAGATGAAACACCTTCTTGGAACACATGTTGACCAGATTCTGGGAGAGTAGGAGAGCAAGAGAGCATTGCTGTAGGGAGCTGCTGCACTCAGTTCCTATGGATGAAGCAGAATCTGTCTAAACACAGAGTGGAATGGGTGAAGAAGTTTCTGCCTAAGAACCCAGTACAACATTCCGTGCTAAGATATCACTTCATCAGAGAGCTAGTGGAGAAGAAGGTCATCACATCGAAACGCATGAAAACCGTAACTGTCGTACTCACCATGCCACTAGACGCCGCTCAGTTCGAAACACTTAGATCCTTTCTGGGTCTGCGTGTTATCGCCAACTAAGTGTTCCAGAAGGAGGTCAGCCAAGAGCAGAACCCCTGCAAATCAGATGAGCTGACCTACCAAAGAAGAGGGCTGGAACAGATGGTACATGGTTCGAACTGGTTACTAAATTCAACTTATTTGCAGTTTTATGAGGTGTTGGAACATATCAAGGAGGAGAGAGGTGATTGGACAAATATCTCAAGAGATATACACATGACAGTTTTTGGCAAGTTGAGGAGTCCAAATATTTCAAAATCAAAATCCTCACCAGTTGCTCGCCCTCACCAAAGTTCCCAAAAACCCTAGCTCGACAATCCTCTCGAGACTCTTCAAAACAGTGGCAAATCAGGCAATGGCTGAACCACCCCTCAATGAGGTAATCCCTTGTTCTCACTCCCAAGCTACTGCACTCAATTATGCTGATGAGGAAGTACGGGTGATTGGTAAAGATTCAGTGAGTTAAAAGGGTGACAAAGTGGCTAATGAGAAGCCGAAGGGATTGAAACATGTTGCAGATTCTATGGCCGATGCTGCAGAAGAAGGTGAAGCCAGTATGTCTAACATTGTGGTTATGATAAGAAGAAGCTGTTGAATGCAAAGGTAGATGCCACTGGCTTCGTGTTGAAGAAGACATGAATCTCCATGAAAGTCGTGCCTAGACGGAATGGAACTCCCAGGAAATATGCTGCACGAATTAGTGTTGTGAGGGGGAGAAAAATTGCTATGTCAGACTCTGAGACTGAGCAATTTGTTGAATCTTCTAGCAAGAGAAGTCTGGTACAAGATGAAGAGTCAGATGAATGCTTAGCAGAAAAGACTGCTGAGGTATTTGATAAAGAGGCACAGAGAGAGGATCAGAATTTCGTATCCATGGCAGAACTAAAAGGAAAGCAGAAGGAAGGGATTGTTAGTCAAAAAGGAGTTGTGACTGATATGCCAATGAAGCTGAAACAGTCAGTCGATCCAGATGTGGAGTTGCTGAAGACTGTTCCAGAAGAGGTTGAGGTTGAAAACACACAGGAGAATGATGAGGACTCAGTTTCATTGGCTGAGCTCAAGGAGTCTGAAATGAAGAAACCGAAGAAGAAAGTGATCATCCAAGCATGCTCGACTGAAGTAAATACTAAGAAGGATGGTAAGAGAACAGATGCAGGGGGAGCAAGTGCATCCAAGAAAAGGAAGAGGATTGTTTCAAGGTCTGTTCCAACTGGAGTGACTAAGCACGGAGTATGGTTTGCCAGTACAGATGCACCAGCCAAGTGAAAGGCAGTGCAGAAAAGAAAGATCATCCCTGAGAGAGTGCTTGATGAGAAGAAGTACAAAGGAAAAGAGGTTATTTAGCTCTTGAAGAATACTAATCTGATTTGGACCGTCCAAAGATGCAAATCGTTTGATGAACAATTGGTGCGAGAAGCTATTACAGATCTACCAAAACAGTTTTGGATTGCTAGTGATAAAGACTGTGGCATAGTCTTTATAAGAGGAAAGAAGGTCAAGATTGATCTTGAGATCATCAATGTGTACGTTGCAATGGATGATCCTTACGAAGTGGTGGAAGAGGAGAACAATGACAAGATAGCGAGATGTATAACTGCTGGAGCATACCCTCGGTGGGAAGACACTTCCATCCTAGTTGCAGATCTGACCACATTCTACTCGATGTTGTTATTCATCACCATAGTCAACTGGAAGCCTACATCTCATAGAACGATGGTCAGCAAAGAGATGGGACAGCTGCTCTACCGGATTGGAAACAGGATGCTCATTGACATGGGAAGAATTATGATCGACCAGATTGCAGAACACGCCATATCTACAAAGTCTCTGCACCAGATAATTTTCCCATCACTTATCTATGAGCTGATCATCAACCAGTATCCAGATTTGAAGACTGACCAGGACAGACTGTCAAGTGCTCCGTTGAAGTTGGTAGTTGATCATAAGATGTTCAAGGGTCGACATAAGAATGATCTTAAGGACCCCGCGCTGAAGAGGAAGGATGCACCTGAGTCTTCCATAAGGAGAGCTGCAGGTGAGAAGTTGTCCCAAGCTGAACGCGGATAGCTACTGAAGGAGGTGGAGATCATATTGGAGGTCAAACAGGAGCATAGGTCAAGAATCAATCAATTGGTGCACGCTCTGCGATATCCTAGTGATGATAAAGAAGACGGAGAGAGTTGAGGTCTTGATTGAAGAAAAGGCAGAACTCCTTGATGTTATCTCGTCGTTAAAGATGCAGGTGGAGAAGGACTACCATGCAGCAGTACTGGACGAGCTGAATGAGTTCAAGAAATCAGTGAAGATGATAATCTCTGGATCAAAAGACCTAGATACAATTTTGAAGTCCCAGAGAACGAGTGGAGGATGTAGAGGCATTGGCTACACTGATTGGAGCAGTTCAGGAAAGATTAAGTTTGTCAAAGCTGAACAGCCGGTGATCAGAGAGACGAACAGGTACCCTCTGGCCATCATGATGAGTTCCAACGACGAATGGAGAAGAGACTCAAGAACCTGTTAGTACTGTCACAAGAAGGGGCACATCAAGCTATAGTGTCACGAGTTCATGGTTGTGAGCAGAAAGTTGCAGCAGAAAAATAATCCAAGGATGACACGAGAATGGAGAGTGAGAACGTGGGCCGAGAATCTCTGATGGAGGGAACCAGATCATAAAAAAAACCTGTCATTTGCTGACCCGTGGTCGAACAGCTGCTGGAAAACCATGGTCCGACAGACTCACAGTATGTGTCACTGTCCCAGGCTATGTTCGAGGGGAAGTTGATAAGATTCCAGATGCCGAGGAGACCAGGTTGGTCGATTTGAACCCTTGCCAATTTGTGGAAAAAAGGGGGAGTATTTTGGAGGTGACTGGTTAGTTCCCTCAAGTGTGTCTAAAGCCTAGATTGGGTTTTGCCAAAAATGCCAAGGGGGAGATTAATGTTCCCATGAATGGCATGCTGTTGGCAAAACGGCTTTAGACAGTTCAAGCAGGTGTGGAAGAAGAGTTCAATCGCAGACTAGAACTGAAGTACAGCGTACAATCGACGCATGAAGATTTGCATATCCAAAAGATCAACGAGATTATCTGATTGGGATCAATTGACGAGTCATCATTAAAGATCAGATATTCAAATGAATATCTTCAGCTTGGATTCGAGAATATTGGATGGCTTGGCACGGAAGTAATCTCCAAAGATTGGATATGGAAGAGATTGAATATCTATGAAATATTTAGGAGTATCTCCGAAATATTTGACAAGAATATTCAGATTGGATCTGGACTTGATATTCTAATGAATATCTCTGCATCAGATTGAAGAAGGTTGGCTGACTTGTTGCAGAAGATACATCAAGATCTTCCCAAAGATTGGATTGGAAATATTCATCGAATATTTAGGAATATTTCCTAAATATTTGATGAGGATATTTGGAACAGATTTGGATCTCGCCAAGGCATATAAATAGAGGCCAGGGCGTCCAGAATCTGTATCGCTTCCTGAGAGAAAATAAACACGAGAGCATTCATGAGATTGGAGGTGGAGCGACGATCGGCGAGTATTCCACACCGGAATATCAACGACGAAGAAGCAGTCTATTCAGGGTGTTGTTCAGACTGTTCTTAAAGAACTACCAAGCGCACACACACAGTGATCAAGACACGTCTTCGAGAAATGGCGACTGGGCTTCTGGGAGATCCAAGACTAGGTCGAGAGGGAAGTCTCATCCTACCCATAGGGGATCGAGGTGAGCTGCGGTGAACCGAGATTGCAAATCCGAGAGACGGAGTGTTAGAGGCTAGGCTATTACAAACAAGGCGTTGTGTAAGTGTAAGTCCACGAATAGCTCTAAACTGGTAATAAGATTTCTGTCCCTTTTAGGGTGTGGGAAGCCCCCCAGAGTAGGCAAGGCTGAACTGGGTATCATATCGTGTGTGCTTCTATTTGTTCTGTTTATGGTACTGTCTGCTAAGGTGTTCCAGTCTCCGGTAGAACACAACTTGGAACTAGTCTTGAAAAGACAATATAATTTCAAACTCGAAACTTTAGGGCACTCCGCTTGACGATGCCCCATCTCTCCGGAGCGAAAACAATGAATACCACCTCCAGACCGAGTCTGGGCAGGGTGGTCAGCAGGTCGCCCCACCGGGGTCGCGGGACCACGGGTGGCAGGAGTCGTGGGTGTGGCACCTGGTGACTGATGAAAACCACCTGGCCCTCGTCTCGCCAACTATTTCTCAACCTGCAAGGCACGCTGGTGTGCTTCAGACACTGTGGCGGGATCAAACATGTTCAAGACATCCTGCAACTGAAGTTTCAACCCACCAATGTAACGGGAAACCAACTGAAGTTGGGACTCATGCACATCCGTACGGGCCGGTAATTGATAAAAATCACCAGTGTATTCATCCACTGAACGAACACCCTGACGCAGATTCTGAAACCATTGATATAGCTCGCGCTCAAAGTTGTAAGGTAGAAAGGCCTGGCAAATATGTTTCCCAAACTTCTGCCAAGTCGCAATCTTAGACTTACCCTCACGAACACGACTCTTCTTCACCTGTTGCCACCACGCCTGTGCCCTGCCCCGCAAGTGAAAAGTCACCAACGACACACGACGATCATAAGGGACTTCCTTAAAGTCAAGGACCTCCTCCACCTGGGAAAGCCAATCAATAAACTCCTCGGCCTTGAGGCCACCATCAAAGTCATGAATATCAACCTTGAACCCAAGCTCCCACCGCCGGTCATGCTGATTGTTTGGCTCACCCGCGAATGGATTATCCTCAGCCACCACCTCGGCAATGGCACGATGGGCCTCAAGTTTGCCCAAATGGCGAGTTAGATACTCAACCTGCCGGCGCAGGTCAGCAGTCTCACGAACTCTGTAATCCTCGATATCACGCTCCACAGCAGCAGCACCGCCTCTTGGTCTACCTCTAGCCATCGCGCAGGACCACCGTAGTCTGATACCAATATAATGCAGAGTAAACGCAGAGAAAGCCAGGATTAGGAAAACCCTAATTCGATTTTTTTTATAAATCAAAAGCTGCTAATGAAAATTACATGAGTTTGCTTAAATAGGAAAATAAAACGAAATCCTAATACGAAAATTACTAAAAATCGAAAATAGCTAAAACATTAAAATTTGAAATAAAACAGGAAATGACTCCAAATGCCCGAAAAAGCCCATCTGCTCAGAATAAGGTATTATGCACTGAAATTTGACATCGGCAACTCGAATCCTGCTAACAGGTGCACCACTTTCATGCTAACCTGTGCCACTTTCTGCCACAACCTCAGTTATTGCTAATCTGTCTGCATCACATTTTCATCAAGCCACTTGACGCGACTCAATTTGAAACACTAAGATCCTCCTTGGGTCTATGTGTTGTCAACAACTAAGTGTTCCAGACAGTGGTCAGCCTTGAGCAGATCCTAGCAACTCTGTTGGGCTGACCTATCATAGAAAAGGGTTGGGACAGATGGTACGTATTCTTAAATTCAAAAAGGATTGTGAGCCGTTGGAGCATTTCAAGGTGGAACAGGGTGATTGGTCAATATCTCAAGAGATATTCGAGTGGGAAGTTGAGCAGTCCTTAGTTCTTAAAAATCAAATTGTGTGGTGTTCTCTCTGGACAAGGTTCTGAAACCCTAATCGACAATCCTTCCGAGATTCCTTCAAGCAACTGCAAGTTGTCTACCATGGTTAACACACAGAGTACCGCAAAGAACACTGTGAAAGCATCACCAAAATTAAAGAACGAAAGCCAAAAATCATCAGAAGGTGCCACTTCAAGAATACCATGGGAAGATCCACAAGTTGTGAAGACAACAAAGCCTAAGGTGGTGACAAAAAAGAAGACGATGACTTCAAAAATTGAAAAATCAAGAACATAGATGAATCAAGGACTGCTAAGGAAACCGTTTCAGCAAACCCTAATATCGGAGAAGAGAAAAAGAAGGAAAAAGAGGCAGCTTTGTCAAAACCGAAGGAAGTAAATTCGAAGACATCAAAAACTAAACCTATTGGAGGAAGTTTAAGCCAGGCGATGACTGAACCACCCCTTGATGAGTTAACCCCTAGTTCTCAATGTCATGTTAATGTTTTCAATTCCGTGAGTAAGAAAGTGAAAGAGAACTGTGAAGATTTGATAAGGGTGAGAAAGTGGCTAATGAGAAGCTGAAAGAATTGAAACCTTATGAAGAATCTATGGCGGATGTAGCGGAAGAAGGTGAAGCCAGTAGGGTTAAGGTTATGAATTATGATAGGAAGAAACTGTTGAATGCAAAAGTGAATGTCACTGGTTTCATACTCAAGAAGACATGAATTCGCATGAAAGTCGTGCCTAGAAGGAACGAAACTCCCAAGAAATACGCTGCATGAATCAGTGCTGAGAGGGGGAGAAAAATTGCTATGTCAGATTCTGAGACTGAGCAGTTTGTATCAAGCAAGAGGAGTCTGATACTAGATGATGTATCAGATGAAGGCTTAGCAAAACAGACTGCTAAAGCAGTAGTTGAAGAGAAGGCAACAGATTATGAAGTTGTGCCTATGGAAGATGATGAGGTGAAGCAACAAGAATCTAAAGATGTTGTCCGTGAGGAGTCAGATCCATCTGAAGAGGACAGTGAACTTGAAGAGGTTTACAAACAAATTGATGAAGTGGTCCAGGAGTCTCACAAGCAAGAGAAAGTTGATGAGCAAAAGCTTGCTGAACCAAAGAATAATCAGAAGGAAGGGACTGTTAATCAAAGAGGAGTTAAGCCTATTGAATCTGCTAAACTGTCTGAGATGGAACAAGCAGTTGATGAAGTAGCTGATTCCCCCAAAGGATCCTGAATAGCCAGTGCGTCAAGATGTGGAGTTGGAGAAATATGTTCAAGAAAAGCCAGTAGTTGGGGAATCCCAGGAGGATGATGAGGATTCCATTCCGTTGACTGAGATCAAAAAGAAGGTTGAAGAGAAGAAAGTGACTTTCCAAGCTTGCACATCCAATGCAACTTCCAAGAAGACTGGTGGGATTGCAGACATAGGGGGAGCAAGTGCGTCTAAGAAACAGAAGAGGAGTAGTCTAGACCCTGTTCCGGACAGTGTTCCCGCTAAGATGGTGAAAAATGGAGTTTGGTTTGCCTGTAAAGACTCCACAGCCAGGTGGAAGACAGTACAACGAAGGAAGATCATTCCTGAGAGACTTCTTGAAGAAAAGAGGTATAAAGGAAATGAGGTTATTCAGCTCTTGAAGGAGACTAAGTTGATTTGGACCGTGCAACGATGCAAACCGTTCAATGAACAACTAGTGAGAGAAGCTATTGCTAATATTCCAGGTCAGTTTAGAATTCCTGGGGACAAGGACTATGGAGTAGTCTTTGTGAGAGGAAAGAAGGTCAAGATTTATCCCGAGATCATTAATGTATATTTTGCAATGGATGATCCTTACCAAGTAGACGAAGAGGATAATTATTACAAAATTGCATGTTGTATCACTGCTGGAGCATACCCTCGGTGGGAAGACACATTTATTCTAGTGGCTAATCTAACTACAACTTACTCTATTCTATTCTTCATAGCGATCGTAAACTTGAAACCTACCTCACATCAGACTATTGTGAGTAAAGACTTGGGACAGTTGGTGTACCACATTGGGAATAGACTGAAGATCAACCTGGGATAGCTGATGTTCAAACAGATTGCAGAACACTCTACATCTACCAGGTCGCTGCATCGGATTGTCTTCCCTTCCCTTATCTATGAGCTCATCATTAATCAATATCCAGAGCTGAAGACATTCCAGGACAGCCATTCTAGAGCCCCGCAGAAGCTAATTGTGGATCACAAGCTGTTCAAGGGTCACCATGTGAATGACCTACAGGACCCCAGGCTGTAAAAGAACGCCGTCCAAGAGTCCTCAATAAAGAGACCTAATCCTGGTGAGAAGATGTCGCGTGCTGAAAGAGGAAGAATGCTGAAGGAGCTGGAGAACATTCTTGAAGTTCACCAGGAACAGAAGAAACAAATCAATTGCTTGGTTTGAGCGTAGAGATATCCCAGCGATGACGAGAATGAATCTGCCAGTGAAGAGACCGGTGACTCCGAAGATGTCTCCTCCGTGTGAAGGTCCATGCTACAATTTTTGAACCTTGACTCTGAAACTACTGTTTTTTTCTAGTACTGTTTCAGTTATGTGCGAACTTGTTGAACCCTCCTTACCAATTTTGTGGCAAAAAGGGGAGTATTGTTGGAGGATGGTTATTTAACTTATTTTTATCAGATTTAATATGTTAATTTCCAAACTTTTTTTGTTTAGTCATATAAATTTGTTTATGCCCGTCACAATGGGAACACAAGCACACAATCAGGCCTCGGCTTAAATTCCAAACTGAACATGAAAGTCCATTTTTAGATTTTATTAACTATGGATACATTGACCTTTCCTTTTGATTTACATAAGAGAAGTGTCTCATTCACAGTTCTTTCTCATAACGGTATGTCATATAATGCCAGTTGTGTCTTCTCTTCTTCTTCTTCTGTCACATTCTTCAAACACCCACTGCCACTCTGGCCTCAGCAGCAATCTTGTCCATATCTCCCAATGCCTTCCACAGCTTTGGATCATTGTAGTCCCTGATTGTCATCACAGCTCCAGCCTCCTCCAAAATCTCTGGCGGGTTCCTAATAGCAACCGCCACTACTTGCAATCCAGCAGCCACTCCAGCTTTTATCCCCACAATGGAGTCCTGCACATCATCATAAATACATAATTCATATCACCCTCTTAATTGAATTTTTTGATGAAATAAATGGACTTGGCATGTTGTTGGTATGATTGATTACCTCAAACACAATTGCCCGCTTATTGGAAACATGGAGAAGTTCCAAAGCCTTTAGGTACGGGTCGGGGATGACGGGAGTCGTTGTACCCGTCAAAAATAATTGTTTCTTTTTCCGACTAGCAAGTGGTAAGTCAGGTCGTATCCACAGAGATCGGTTGAGAATCTGTTTCACTAAGTAAAAACGTAACAATGGGGGGGGGGGGGGGGGGTTTGAATGCAAGCAATTAAATAACGCAAGTAAGCAAGAATGATCGCTAGAGCAATCGTCACACAATTCGGGTATCAAATATCAAAGAGAAGTGCAAGCTAGAACTTTCGATTGTGATGCAAGACTAAATTATTAACCTAACTGTTTTGATTTCTAATTTTTTACAACTTATAGCTCCCCGCTAGGTTGCACTACAAGTTGTCCTAGGGTGTCAATCCTAGTGGTATATTACTAGTATCCTAGTTTGCTATCCCCGCTAGGTTGCTAGTAAACTGTGATAATCGGAATCAACACACTAACAGAAGCTCCCCCGCTAGGGTTCCACTTATGCTAGCATATCAAATCCATAAACAATGCATAGTAATATAACGCAAAACATAAAGATAAATATAGGTTTCAAGTCAAAACATCACAATGTCGAGTCCTAGCCTACATGTATGAGTTTAGCTACTCATCGCAATGGAATACATCATCACAGTAGTTTATGTAATGAAACGAAAATACTTATGATGAATTCTCCACCAAGCTGCAGCTCAACTCTAACACTTGAATGCGTGTCTCTTTTTCTCTTCTGAAATTCGATGTCCGGTCGCCTAGGGTTTTGTGCTTTCTTATTCTCTCTTTTGGGCCTTCCAATAATGCAATTCGAAATTAGGAAATTTTGACTGCCAGCTGGCGGGCACGGACGTCTCCTGGTTTACGACCCGCGGACGTCTCAGCAATTATGGAAATTCATAAGACGTCCGCGCCTCTAATTCTTCAGCCCTCCGCGGTTTGCACTGACGAAAACTCCAACGTGTTTCGGACTTCATTTCTTTCCGCGCCAAACATCTTCAAATGGGCTCCTTTTAGCCGGTATTCCTTCCATGGTCTCCGAGTGTACTTGAGAACGAAAACTACACACAGGTAGTGAAATAATATACAGGTAACACTAAGAGACGGGGTTTTAACAAATAAAATAGTCGTACAACTACGACTCATCAAACTACCCCACACTTGAACTTGTTCGTCCCGAACAAGAACAAAGCCACAGAACGAATTACAATGTACTAGTCATGTTAATCCTTACATCTCAATCTCAAATACATCAATTAATCTTATCATGCTTAAGATTCTAACAATGCGAGTATAGATAGATTTTTCGATACTTGTTACCTCTCGAGTTGCAATTCAAACGACCTTGGATGTTTGGGAGATAGTCCCCTATAGGTACCACGGACATTGCATTCTTTTCTGAGTTCTGGTCTTTAGATTGAGTCAGCGGCTTTCTCTGACACATGATTTATTCACTGCTTTCATACCGTTGAGTCTTGAATTCGTTAACTTGTATGGACTTTGATAAACGACACATCTTTGCTTGAATCAATCAGATTTCTGATTTTTTCTCTTTTTTTTTCTACTTGATGTTTTGCCTTCGGCTTTTGCATTTGTTTCTTGTCCACATAATCATTTGCGCCCTTGAACCACTCCAATCATAGCCTTCGGATAACAGCATAGGAGTGCGTCCCGCTCTTTTCTCATCCTCGTCTTTTCTACATGAGGCAAGGTAGGGGTTACCCACCCATTCCCAGCTACTTCGACTAGAGATGGACAGTTTGTTTTCTCTGTCCCGCCACCACTTCGAACGCATGAATAAACTTGTATACTTGGTGACTGAGCTACTCTCAGGACTAGGCTAGTGAAGCGTCAACCTCCACCGCTTTTCTCAATCATCAGAACCAAAAACTCAGAACTTCCTGCAATTTGCCGTACCTTTCTAGAACATTTCTGTCAATTCCACATCCCTGCATATCACAACTCGAAAGAACAAAGCATCGAATTTTTTTTTATTTTCGCATTTTTAGTCAAATGAGCACAATAGTCATAAAAACTGGAAATGAGATTTTGACATATCAGAAAAGCATAGCAGTGCATCATCAGTTCATTACGAGTTCATCAAGACACAAAACATGCGACATAAAAAGTTAAAAACAGACACGACGCACAACTGACTCAATAACATACCACCCCACACTTAGATGGATCCGTGTCCTCACGGTACAATGCAAGAGATGAAATGTATAACAAAACAGACTCACACAAAATAGACTCAACAGACTCAAATAAAAATAAAAATAAATAAATAAAAAGCGAAAGGAACTGGTACTCCCCTAATAGTCCGGTGGTGGAGGTGGCTGCATGTATTCGGGCGGAATGGCATGACCTGGACGCCATCCTGGGGGAGCGGAAACTGGGTGGAAGCCGCCACCCATTGCCATCATCATAGCCCTGTTCACATTAAATAAATGGTCAATCTGCGCCTGTGAGTACTCTACGGGCTGTCTCGGTACCTGCTCCTCTGGTGGTACCACATTCAGTGGGACCTCTACCTCTTCTCTCCGACGTCTCCTGCCCCCTGCGGCTCTTCCACGCCCTGGCGGTCTCCCTCTCTGTTGCGGTGGGCTAGGTGGTGGCCTAAGAGCTGGATCGGCAAAATAAGTCCAACGCACTTCACCCTCACGACTGACTCTATATGTCCTCCCAGAACCAAGTCTTTCACCGTCAGCTAATCCATAAGCAAGAATCTTGTGGCCTGGTAGTGCATCCATGTCTGGGTGAAGATTGCGCAGCAGATTGGTTACCATGCCACCCACACTAACTGGCCCTCGAGGCTTAATGTTCTTCAAGTGATCACAGAAAAAATATCCCCAGTGTGGGACTACCCCTCTCACCAATAAGCCTAGAAGCGTCAGATCTCGTATCGACGGCTTATCATTGCCGTTCGCCCTCGCCGTCAAGGTCCTCGTCAAAATGAAATGTACTAAATACCAGAAAGGATCTGTGAATGCTGTGACTGAAGCGTCACTCGGTCTGTAGCGACCCATCCCCGTAAGGATAAGGTAGGTGTCGCTGATTTCTGTCCCAAGCATGAAATTGGCGAAAGTCCCATCTCTTACTGCTGGCCACCCAAAGATTTGACGCAGCCGCGTCATCGTGCAATGGTGCTCCACACCTCTGATAGTGTACCTGAATCCTTCATGCTCCCTAGGCCCAATGTAGTCGTAACCGGTTAGGAACTCACAAGTGTCTTCAATATCAGCATCACTACGGAGCGTGAGCAATCCCGGCCAACCACATCTGTCCAACAGCGCCCTGAACCTCCCTAAGAGTCCGCAACGCTCCAGAAAGTACCGCTCAACCCACATGGGCGCCTTATGTGTACGCGCCATGAATGCCTCAAATCTCTGCTGCCTGTCATCGACGATAGCCGGAACTAGTGCCTCGGCATCAACAGTGGGTGGCGGAGCTCTGCAATCACGGGATGAACTAGCACGAGCCGATGTACGAGTCATCTTGAGTTGAACTAAAAATTTTTGAAATGTCTGAAATTCCGCGCACCCCTTGTGCAATTATGTCCCGCGGAGGTCTCTTGATTTTGTGATAATGCTTTAGACGTCCGTGCCTGATTAATACTCAGACGTCCGCGCGATCTAACAACTTGCCGGACTGAGCCCCGATCGAATTCCGTTCGCAATCCGTCCAATTCCCACTTCAATTTCAAAATTGTAAGCTTCAAACAACCCAAATCCAACGATCTTTGAGAACTCCCTTCCACCAATTCAACCAAATTTCACTGCAATCCACACCGAACGCGATTCCAATAACAATCAAATCGGGTATCCCTTACCCTAATCCGACGGAGCTTTGATTTACCTGTGAATTACCAACTGATTCAACAACCGAAACAGTGGCGGACGAGAGTGAACAATTTGCGGACGGAGCTTGTTTTTCTTTTGAGAATCGCGGACGGAGCTGTTCTTTCCTTCTTTTCTTTTTTTTGTTTTTTTTTTGTTCCGAAAACCCAGATTTGGAAAACAACCCAATTTTAACTTTTTGATGTCCCGCGGACGCCTTTGCAATTACTACCCGCGGACGTATCTTGATTTTGCTATAATGCTTTAGAAGTCCGCGCATTTGAATGTTGAGACGTGCGCGGTTTGCACTGATGTAGAACTACTTTCTTCGTTTAATTCACCTGAAACCACCAGAAATAAAACATGCACTCGAGGCGCATTATCAGGGTACCAATTCCACTAACTAATCGACTCTTAACATGTGTAAAATAAAAAAACACACCGGGTTGCCTCCTGGTAAGCGCCTTTGTTTAACGTCCTTGGCCGGACATTACCTCTTTAGCTAGGTAGAATATACTGGCTCCGCCAGTTCAACGTCCTCCGTGGTTGCGTCAAATCCATCATAGTATGGCTTGACTCTTTGCCCATTCACCTTGAAACTCTCTCCTCCTTCGGGTCCTCGCAATTCCAACGCCCCATGATTGTACACCTTTACAACGACGTATGGACCTGTCCAACGAGAACGCAATTTCCCAGGCATAAGTCTTAATCTTGAGGAAAATAAAAGTACATTTTGCCCCACTTCATAGCTGCGCCTCAATATGTACTTGTCATGGTACATTTTCGCTCTCGCTTTGTAGTCTGACTGGCTCTCATAAGCCTCTAAGCGGAGCTCCTCCAACTAATTCAACTGTAGCTTTCTTTCGATCCCTGCATTGGTTAGATCAAAGTTGCATGTTTTAATTGCCCAATAAGCCTTATGTTGTACCTCAACAGGGAGATGACAAGCCTTCCCATAAACCAGTCTAAAAGGGGACATTCCAATTGGTGTCTTGTAGGCGGTCCTGTAAGCCCACAATGCCTCCTCAAGTCTTATTGGCCAATCCTTTCTCGATGGCTTCACCATCTTCTCAAGTATAGACTTGATCTCTCGGTTCGACACCTCAGCTTGTCCATTAGTTTGAGGGTGGTAGGCGGTGGATACGCGATGAATAACACCAAAGTGTTTGAACACCGATGCGATGGAACGATTGCAAAAGTGTGACCCTTGGTCACTGATCACCGCCTTTGGTACTCCATACCTACAAAAGATATTAGTACGCAAGAAATCTACCACCGTCTTACCATCATCATGTGTTGGTGGCCTTAGCTTCGACCCACTTAGATACATAATCAACAGCAACCAATATATATTGTAAGCCATATGCAGAAGGAAACGGTCCCATAAAATCAATACCCCATATATCAAATATCTCATCAACAATAATGGGCATTTGAGGCATTTCATTTCTAGCAGAAATATTCCCTACGCGTTGACATCTATCACATGCTTTACAATGGTTATATGCATCTCTAAACAAATGTGGCCAATAGAAACCACTATCAAGAATTTTCCTAGATGTCCTCTTCGGTCCAAAATGACCACCACACGCATGTTCATGACAAAAAACAAGCACAGAAGAAATTTCAGAATCAGGCACACACTTTCTAACAACTTGATCCGAGCCAATTTTCCACAAGTAAGGGTCATCCCAAATATAATATCTCAAATCATGCTTGAGCCTCAAACGTTGAGTAGTAGTAAATGACGAAGGAAACTTACCCCCCACCAGGTAATTAACTATGTTAGCATACCATGGTGCTTTTTCCTGGACAGCAAATAAATACTCGTCCGGGAATGTTTCGGTTATAGCTCCGGCTTCCTCCTCTCTCACTATTCTGCTCAAGTGATCGGCCACTGTATTCTCAATGCCCTTCTTATCCTTTATTTTCACATCGAACTCTTGTAGCAAGAGGATCCATCTAATTAGTCGCGGCTTTGACTCCTTCTTCGTCATCAAATAACGAATAGCTGCATGATCAGAAAAGACAACAATTTTAGAACCAAGCAAATAAGGGCAAAATTTTTCCAAAGCAAATATAATAGCTAAAAGCTCTTTTTTCGGTGGTGGAATAATTTCGCTGAGCCGCGTCAAGCGTCCTAGACGCATAATGGATCACCACAGGCTTCTTTTCCTTCCTTTTCCCTAGCACTGCTCCAACTGCGTAGTCGCTCGCATCACACATTATCTCAAAGGGTTGTGTCCAATCCGGTGCTTGAATGATAGGTGCACTAGTCAGTGCCGCTTTAAGATCATCAAATGCTGCCTGGCATTCTGCTGTAAACTCAAATGATACATCCTTTTGCAGTAATCTAGAGAGAGGTAGCGCCCTTTTTGAGAAATCCTGTAAAAACCTGCGATAAAATCCAGCATGTCCCAAGAAAGACTTCACCCCACGCTGATCAGAAGGGTAGGGTAAGCTTATAATTAAGTCAATTTTAGCCTTGTCTACCTGTAGTCCTTCCCTAGACACAACATGTCCCAATACTATACCGTGAGTGACCATAAAATGACATTTTTCATAATTCAAAACCAAGTTAGTCTCCTCACAACGTGCAAGTACTCTATCGACATTAAGCAAGCATTCATCAAAAGTATTGCCATACACAGTGAAATCATCCATGAACACTTCAACACATTCACTAATCAATTCCGAAAATATACTCATTACCACACGCTGGAAGGTGCCAGGTGCGTTGCACAAACCAAAAGACATGCATCGAAACGTGAATGTACCGAATGGGCACGTGAAAGTAGTCTTCTCCTGGTCTTCGGCTGCAATCGGAATTTGATTATACCCAGAGAATCTATCTAAAAAGCAAAAATAAGGCTTACCTGCGAGCCTATCAAACATTTGGTCAATGAACGGCAAAGGAAAGTGATCCTTGCGTGTCACGGCATTTAGCTTTCTGTAGTCGATGCACACGCGCCATCCGTTCTGGATTCTCTTTGTTACCAACTCACCTTGATCGTTAGGCTCTAATGTAATTCCTGTCTTCTTTGGTACTACATGTACGGGGCTTACCCATTGACTATCTGAAATAGGATAAATCACGTCAGCATCTAAAAGTTTTTGTACCTCTTTTTGAACCACCTCCATCATCAATGGGTTCAATCTACGCTGCGGCTGTCTCACAAGTTTGGCTCCATCCTCGAGTAAAATCCGGTGCATGCACACGGTAGGGCTCACTCCCTTGATGTCCGCAAGTGTCCATCCAATCGCGGTCTTATGTTTCCGCAGTACCGCTGCCAATCTCTCCTCCTGATTAGGCTCCAAGCCTTCCTTGATTATGACTGGCAACGTCTCACCCTCTCCCAAATAGATATACTTTAAATGCTCGGGTAAGGGCTTAAGCTGCAACTCAGGTGCCTGTACAACAGATGGTACAGGTGTAGATTTATTAGTTAAAGCAACTTGACTAGCCTCATACCTTGGGGTTAATGGTGGCGAAACTCTAAGCTCCTGTAGCATGTCACTAGTGTCACGAAGCATCCCTATTGATGCGCCACGTGACTCAATAGCCTCCCTCAAAATTACTTCAAGCACATCATCCCCATAGGGAATATCTGAAGACTCCACTAGCTCATCGATCGCATCCAAAGCGTGTACTCCTACATCATCAGGTGGATATTTCATAGCTTGATATATATTAAAGTTTATTACCTCATCTTCCACCTCTATGGAAAGCGTGCCACTATCCACATCGATCTTAGTTCTAGCTGTCTTCAAGAATGGCCTACCAAATAGAATTGGTGGTTGATCTTGTGCTCCCTCATCATCCATTTTCAGCACATAGAAATCTGCAGGAAAAATAAGATTTTCTACCTGCACCAAAACATCCTCGATCACACCCAAAGGTTAGGTGCATGATCGGTCAGCCAATTGAATGGTCAAACCCGCTGGTTTAAGCAGACCAATACGCAAAGATAAGTACAAAGAGTAAGGAAGAACATTTATGGAAGCACCAAGATCTAGCATGCAGTTTTCGATCCTCACGTTACCAATAACACATGGAATAGTAAAAGTTCCTGGATCCTTACACTTTTTGGGTACCTTCCTTTGTATCGCTGCCGACACACTTTCTCCAAGAATTACCTGCTCATTCTGAATTGTATGCCTACGGTTAGTACATAATTCCTTGAGAAATTTTGCGTACCTTGGAATTTGCCGAATAGCCTCAATGAGTGGAATGTTAATTTCCACTTTGCTGAACAACTCCCAAACCTCCTTGTCTGTGATAGACTTCTTTTTGGTCTTAGAAACCTGCATTGGGAATGGTAGAGGATTGTTCGAAATAGGAATTACCTTACCTGAATCAGTGCTAACCGCGGACGTCTTGTGTTCATTTTCCGCGGACGTCTCTTGATTTGTTTTTAATTCTTCAGGCGTCCGCGCATTAATTGGTGAGGCGTCCGCGTGCTGCATTGAGGTAGAATCTTCGTTCAGCTCTTCTGTTCCATTCTTCAATTGTTTTCCATTCCTAAGCATTACAGCGCTGATATTGGACTTTGGATTGGGAATCGTTTGCGATGGCAGCTTCCCTTTGTCTTCACGTCTTTCGTACACATCTTTGGCAATTTGAGACACTTGCTTCTTCAGCTCATTAACGTCTCCAGCTTATTGCACAATCTTTTCAGTGAGTTCTTTGAACATGCCTCTCACTTCATCCCTAAATTCCTTGATCGGGCTGTCTTCTCCTTGTTTGATGTGCGGTGGTTTGTACGGCTGCTTTTGTGGGTAAGAAGATTGCCCCACATTATAGTTGTTGTTCCTTTGCCAACCACCATCATTTTGCCTTGGCTGCCATTTGTTATTGCCTTGATATCCATCATACTTCCTGGGTGGCAAATCTCCCTTGTTCATGTAGCCCACGACATTCACATCTTCCGTTCTTTCCTGAAAAATAGTGTTATCATTATTTATTGGATTAAAAGTGGACTTGTTTACCTTACAGTCCACTTGTTGATTGCCTTGTGGTTGTTGCGTCATCATTTGAGCCATCATATTCTTCAGTTCCTGCAATTCAAAATGTACATTTACGTTAGCAACTGGTGCGGTTCTGTGTGTCTCCTCTAAATACCTTGTGCCCTCAACAACTCTCTCAATCAACTCCCATATCTCCTCGGGGTACATGTCAAGGATAGACCCCTGAGCAGAGGCATCTAGCATTCTCCTTTCCATTAGAACCATCCCATCCATGAAGTATTCAAGCAACATTCTTTGTGGGATTCCATGATTCGGACAACTCTCTTCCAATAGCTTAAACCTCGCCAAATAATCGAACAACATTTCTGCACGTCCTTGTCTAAGCATAGAGAGCTCCTTCCTCGTTTGAGCCGCCTTCGAATGGGAGTAGTACTTGTCCATGAATTTCCTTTGCATCTGATCCCATGAAGTAATCAAACCTGAAGGCAAAAACATTAACCAAGATTTAGCTTGACTTTCTAAAGAAAAAGGAAATGTCTTTAATTTAAAAATATTCTCCGGAACCGATGCAGCTTTCATGGACATGCAAATTCCATGAAATTCCTTCAAGTGCCTTAGGGGGTTCTCATCGGGCATTAGGCAAGTGGTGTATCACCCCACTCTTTATCTCGATGTCTTCTGCGTCCTCATCCAACCTAATGCACCAAGGTGCCTCATCAATAAACGGCGCACATACTCCTCTCATAGTGCATCCCAAATCCCGACGCCTAGCTAACTGTCCGTATTGGTTTCCTCCACCGAGGTATTGTCGATCCAACTCATCCTCGTAATCATCATAATTATCGTGTCTAGCTGCACGATGTCTAGCAAACTCATTCACAAATTGCTGATTTCTGGGGGGTGGTAATCTTTGATTAACAGGGGGCAGTCCTTGCCTCTGTTCCTGCATGTTATCTCCTAGTACACTTCCGCGCTCTTCACCATCACGTTCAACACTTCTCTGTGACATTGTTACTTAAACAGAAAAATAATCAAGTGACAGAAAATAAAAAAGACACTAAATAAAACTAAAAGAAAGAAATACTTAGTGAGATTCTTCGTTACCGATCCCCGGCAACGGCGCCAAAATTTGACGGGAGTCGTTGTACCCGTCAAAAATAATTGTTTCTTTTTCTAACTAGCAAGTGGTAAGTCGGGTCGTATCCACAGCGATCGGTTGAGAATCTGTTTCACTAAGTAAAAACGTAACAATGGGGGGGAGGTTTTGAATGTAAGCAATTAAATAACGCAACTAAGCAAGAATGATCGCTAGAGCAATCGTCACACAATTCGGGTATCAAATATCAAAGGAAAGTGCAAGCTAGAACTTCGATTGTGATGCAAGACTAAATCATTAACCTAACCGTTTTTATTTCTAATGTTTTACAACTTATAGCTCCCCGCTAGGTTGCACTACAAGTTGTCCTAGGGTGTCAATCCTAGTGGTATATTACTAGTATCCTAGTTTGCTATCCCCGCTAGGTTGCTAGTAAACTGTGATAATCGGAATCAACACACTAACAGAAACTCCCCCGCTAGGGTTCCACTTATGCTAGCATATCAAATCCATAAACAATGCATAGTAATATAACGCAAAACATAAAGATAAATATAGGTTTCAAGTCAAAACATCACAATGTCGAGTCCTAGCCTACACGTATGAGTTTAGCTACTCATCGCAATGGAATACATCATCACAGTTGTTTGAATGTAATGAAACGAAAATACTTATGATGAATTCTCCACCAAGCTGCAGCTCAACTCTAACACTTGAATCCGTGTCTCTTTTTCTCTTCTGAAATTCGATGTCCGGTCGCCTAGGGTTTTGTGCTTTCTTATTCTCTCTTTTGGGCCTTCCAATAATGCAATTCGAAATTAGGAAATTTCGACTGCCAGCTGGCGGGCGCGGACGTATCCTGGTTTACGAACCGCGGACGTCTCAGCAATTATGGAAATTCATAAGACGTCCGCGCCTCTAATTCTTCAGCCCTCCGCGGTTTGCACTAACGGAAACTCCAACGTGTTTCGGACTTCATTTCTTTCCGCGCCAAACATCTTCAAATGGGCTCCTTTTAGCCGGTATTCCTTCCATGGTCTCCGAGTGTACCTGAGAACGAAAAGTACACACAGGTAGTGAAATAATATACAGGTAACACTAAGAGACGGGGTTTTAACATATAAAATAGTCGTACAACTACGACTCATCAGGGGAACGGCTTAGGTCTCCCCCATTCGATTCCGATCACAACTGTCTCAAACCTATTACCTAGCCCTGTCCTTGACATGAGGAATTTAGCACTGGGTCTCAGCGCGTTTGTTACGGCAGTGTGTTTCAATCCACGCTCTTTTATCCATTTAAACATTTTGTCAAGGCCAGGTACAATCTTCAATTCCTTCACAGCCATTCTGCATCATAATTTAAATTACCTTAAGTTCCTAAGATCTTCAGATTCTGCTTAGAGTGTAAATAAATAGATAGATATTCTGTTATTTTTGTTTTACTTTTTGAATAATTCTTCCTTGTTTGCCAAGAATTGCGTGCTCATAGAATGGAGGCACGTTCTCAACAATTGGAGCGAGCTCGTTGTTCTTGTTGTCATCGCCAATCTGGCTACCAGCACGAGACATTGCGAATAAGTAGCGAAGCACAAAAAATAACTAAATAAAAAACAAAACAAAAAAGAAACAACTTCACCGAAGTGCAGCTCCCCGGCAACGGCGCCATAATTTGATGTGCGTCGTCTGACGCGTCAAACTTAAATTTATAATTCTCCTGCGTACAACTAGCTAGTGGAAAGCAGGATCGAACACAAGAGAGCACAGGGTCGAACACAAGAGAGCTGGTGCGTTGAAGTTGTAACTGTGAACAATTAAAGAGGGGGTTTGTGAGCAATTATTGTAAATGCACAAGAGAAAACACGAACGATATTTCAATCAAAGAAGACATTCAGCTTAGGGTTTCTATTGTGACAAGTTTATCATTGATTGCTAATAATCAAATCTCAAGTTTCTAAGTGTGGTTACTCCGGGAAAGGTTATAACCTAAAGTATTCCGGGATAGGTAATACACCACAATCTAATCCGGGAAAGGTGTTAGACTTCTAGTTCTCCTAAATCCAATAGTCCGGGAAATGTATTATCGAATCTAGGTGTCACTACTTGTCTTTACAGGTAAGTATCAAACAAGTATTAACGATAGGGGCTAAATTGTTCGGCTAAGCTTTACCATTACAAGTATCCACTTATCTTCACAAATCAATCCTTGAAATTAAGCACAAGAACTAGAGAAACAAGAAATTGCATTAAGAATAAAGTCTCAAAACATTTGTCACAATGAACGAAACCCTAAACTGAATTAAAAGATTAGCTACTCATAGCCATAACAAAAATACAAGTATTTTTGTAATGTAAGCGATAGAAAATTCTTCTCTTTGTCGAAATCTTCGTCTTCTCCTACAGAGCCGTCTTCTGAATGATGGAATTATGAGATGATGGAAACTCTAAACCAAAGATCTTATTTATAGCAAAAAATAGGGTTTCCAAGTCTGTTTTTGGGCTCAATTTCCAAGTTTCGGCCTTGCTGACATCATCAAACGCATTGATGATGTCATCACCATGCCCCGTGAAGACGTTACGACCGCTCCCTGACTTGACATTATCGGTAATGGCCGCGCCTTGCCTTGACGTTAGCACAGTGGCTAATGTCTTAATGGCCGCCCCGAGTCTTTAAGTTTGGGCGGCATGGGCTGGTGCATGACAGCACTACACTTTTCATTTAGTGCCACTGTCTTTGATCCTTTAATTTTTCTCTTCCCGGTAAGAATTTCCTTCATGAACTTGTCATAGGTAGGAATCTGGGTGATGGCGTCGGTGAGTGCTAGAGTGATGTAGAGAGTACGAGTCTTGTCCACGAACTGCTTGAAAGCCTTATATATTAGCGATGCGTTCAACCTCTAAGGAAACGGGATTGGGGGCTTGTAAGGAGCTGACTCCACTAGTCGTGCAAAAGTTTCGGCCTGGGTCTCAGCTCCCGTTGCATGTTCTGTCCCATTGTTTGGGTCTTGTGATGCGCGTAACCCACTAGGTGTCACTGGTGTTACGGACTCTTGCCCATCAGACTCAGTTTTGCCTTGCTTTTCTGCTGTGCTTCTGAGGTTCTTTGTCGGTAGCATCTCGATCTGTTTTCCTCCTTGGAGCGTGATGGCATTCACTGATGCCCTAGGATTCAGATCTGGTTTTGATGGGAGCTTCCCATGTTCTCTATTCACTGAGTTTGCTTGTCGGGCCACCTGAGTTTCCAGCATTCTGTTCTGAATGGCCAGCTGCTCTACCGTCCTTCTCAGGTTGGTCACCTCAGCAGCGATCTCCTTAGATGTCTTTCGATGGTCGGTTATGAAGCTAGCTAGCATGGCTTCTATGTTTGACGTTGTTCCGGAGTTCTGATCTCGCTGTGGCTGAGGGGGACTGTTATAGCTCCCCAAATTCTGGCTGTGCTGTTGTTGGGGCTGGTTGTTGTACTGATTCTTCGGCTGGTAGGGAGCGTTATTTTGCTGTTGTATGTAGGGAAACCCCGGAGGTTCCTGATTATGTGGCTTGTACGGGAGGTTAGGATTGTTTCAATTTGGGTTATGCCACCTGTTCATGCCTGATCCGAAGGAGAAACTATTTCCCTGATTATTGCGCCTTACAAAGTTGGCATCCTCCTGATTTTCGCCGTTACTTTCTTGTCCCATTACTGGATAGCTATCTGCAAAATGAGAAGGAGAGCCACATATTTGACAGTAGACAACCACATTAGCAACAATAGAGGACTTCATAGAAGAGTCTGTCTTCAGATTTTTGATTTCACATGCAAGCATTTTCACTGTGGTGGTTAACTCAGCAACATCATTAGTTCCATCAGCGAGGTAAAGGTCTTGCACATCCTTCCTGTCCTTAGGATAGTGGTAAGTATTCCCGCCTGTCACGCGGGTGACCCGGGTTTGTTCCCCAGCAACGTCTGGTTGAGGACAAGTGTATTTTTAACCCTTTATAGTTATCAAGTTATTAGTTTTAGGAGTCAAGTTGCAGTCAAAAAACAATTTAAAGACCTTGATAAGCCAATGGTCGATCCAAGGAACAACGTGTATGATTACTAGCCAACAGGCGACCTATTCAACTATTCCAATTAAAGAGAGGGTTTGATGTAAAACGAATCGCAGAAAATAAATGCGGAAATAAAAAGGTTTTGGCTTGATCAGAGAAAGAATCCCAGGATCAAACTTCACCCATGCCAACCCACAACTCATGTAACAATATCACGTATATTAATCATGCCATCAAACATGGAAATAAAGCAAAATAACACTAGACAAGCCTCCAATCCACGGATCATTATCTAGATTAATCTCAATCGTTGAACGCCGCCCATCCACGGATTATCAACGATTTCGATTAGTTACGCCTAAGGTTTTTCAGACAATAAAGTCAACTTTCCTATCAATTCATGTACTACAAGTGTAGCTACCATGACCTAATATCAATTTCATACGATATGGTTAATACCTAGGACCCATTCATCTTTTGGTAAATAACCTAAATACGTTCTAGCATGCAAACATCTCATTCAATGTAAAACTTGCAAGAACGATAAAGTTGAGCACAAAGAAATTGAGTATTCGAATTTCATAAATAACAAACAATTAATTGATCACACGAAGGCACGCGATCCGTAGGATCCTAGAATACGGAAAACTACTCACTACTCATGGTAAGTTAACCAAAAATACGACAGATGTGGAAATCAAGAAAGAGGAAACCGTATTGACGATGTAGGTCGTTGAGTCGTTGATCTTGCAATAATCTGCTCTTTCTTCTTCTCTCAAAATTAGGTCGTCCCGGTCTCCAAATTTAGCTTTCTATTTATAGGCTCGAATTTCCTAATTCTGTTCCAATTTTTAGAAACACCTGTGACACCCATGACATGGGAGGCACCACGGGCTGTCACGGGCTCTGCGAAAGACACCCATCTGACCCACTTCTCGTTAGTCCCGTAACGCCCGTGTCCAACTAAGGCGTCACGGGCCGCCACGGGATCGACTATCTGAGGTTCATTGAAGGCAAGCCCGTAACGCTCGTGGCATTTGTGGTGTGTCACAGGGTCTTCGTTAGAAAAGGGCCAATTTCCGCTCGGTTCTTCCACTTTTCGTCCATTCGAGCTTTTATCGATCCTGGGAGAGAAACAACCTTAAACACAAGGAAAAACCGTTAGAAGGCACTAAAACGCCGGGGAAAATCGAGCTAATCCATCATCGAATGATGCGATTAATTGGTCAATAACTCAGCTAGAGGGTTCATAGCTAGAGGGTTTTCTGTTTGCCACTGTGTGGCCTGTAATCTATTTTGGACTAAAAGCTGTAGGGAACTAGATATTTGCAGTTTGTGTAGCGATTTCTCAATTGTGGATGTTGATAATCAAATCTAATGAAACGCTAAGCCCAGAATTATACCGAAATTCTGAGTTGCTGGGGATTTCAACCATTTTCCATCAACATGATTGTCAGCTTATGATTGATTAAGGGATCAACCCAGCAGTTGGATGTTATTTCTATTAGTATGTTGTCGTAGTAAATCGCCAGACGACGAATATTTGGCATTATGTTTGTAAATGCACTAGGTTACCCCATTGTTGATCATTCTGAAGGGTACGTATTTAAGACTCGTGCTCCACAAGCTGATCCTCTACTCTAGCTAGGTTACCATGTCATAGCTAAAATTATTTATTTCTTCATCGACATCATTTCATTCATGAGTATGTTTTTTATAGAGAAAAGTTACTCGAATTTTCAATTAGTTTTAAATTTTTATCAGATTTGTTATGTTAATTTCCAAACTTATTTTGTTTAGTCATATAAATTTGTTTATGCCCGTCACGATGGGAACACAAGCACACAGTCAGGCCTCGGCTTAAATTCCAAACTGAACATGAAAGTCCATTTTTAGATTTTATTAACTATGGATACATTGACCTTTCCTTTTGATTTACATAAGAGAAGTGTCCCAGTCCCAGTTCTTTCTCATAACGGTATGTCATATAATGCCAGTTGTGTCTTGTCTTCTTCTTCTTTTTCTTCTGTCACATTCTTCAAACACCCACTGCCACTTTGGCCTCAGCAGCAATCTTGTCCAGTTCTTTCAATGCCTTCCACAGCTTTGGATCATTATAGTCCCTGATTGTCATCACAGCTCCAGCCTCCTCCAAAATCTCCGGCGGGTTCCTAATAGCAACCGCCACTACTTGCAATCCAGCAGCCACTCCAGCTTTTATCCCCGCAATCGAGTCCTGCACATCATCATAAATACATAATTCATATCTCCCTCTTAATTGAATTTTTTGATGAAATAAATGGACTTGGCATGTTGTTGGTATGATTGATTACCTCAAACACAATTGCCCGCTTATTGGAAACATGGAGAAGTTCCAAAGCCTTTAGGTACGGGTCGGGGAACGGCTTAGGTCTCCCCCATTCGATTCCGATCACAACTGTCTCAAACTTGTCACCTAGCCCTGTCCTTGACAGGAGGAATTCAGCACTGGGTCTCGGCGCGTTCGTTACGGCAGCGTGTTTCAATCCACGCTCTTTTATCCATTTAAACATTCTGTCAAGGCCAGGTACAATCTTCAATTCCTTCACAGCCATTCTGCATCATAATTTAAATTACCTTAAGTTCTTAAGATCTTCAGAAGCAGCTTAGAGTGTAAATAAATCGATAGATATTCGGTTATTTTTGTAACTACTTTTTGAATAATTCTTCCTTGTTTGCCAAGAATTGCGTGCTTTTTCTGGCATCCCATTCAGGGAAGAGAAATTGCCCGAGGAGGTCGTTATGTTTTCCACAGAGGGCCCTCACGTAGAATTCTTCATCGATCGGAACTCCTCCATTGTAACCAACCTGTATTACCAAAAATTAATTCATCTCATCAAATTTACAATATACAAAAAAAGTAGTTGTCAGACTGAAAGTGATTTATTTTGGCAGGTGTTCATAATAATACCTCTAGAAACAACTTCTGAAATGCCCGAAAGTGAATCGGGTCAGAATCAATCATGGTCCCATCTATGTCGAAGAAAACGGCATCAACAGGAGCCATAGAAGTGAGGGAGCACTTGCTGAATACACAACCAGAATAACAGATTAGAAATAACAAAGCTCATGAAAACTCTGAATCTGATTGGTGAAAATGTTATACCGTTCATTATTCAGTGAGATAGAATGCACAGATTAATGAAATTTAAATGCACACATACCAAACTGGTGACAAGTCTAGACGGGAGGATGCGCGCAACATTTGAGCAAATGGGTTGGCAGGAGCAAAACTTAACCGGCTGCTGTCACCGCAGAAGCTTGCTTTGTTCTTCTTCATAAGGCCAAGGGCTGAATTAGAATTCATTACAAGTTGCTCAGAGGCCATGCCTGAGGCTTGAGTGAGCTGCTGCAGAGCGGAAACTGCTGGCATTGTGTTATTCAGTCGCTCCAAGTAATAATTTATGTTTCAGGTGTGATTCTCTTGTCAGGCTTGCTCAGGTCTTTTTATAGTCACAAGAATTATTTCGTATAATGCACATGTTACTGTATTATTACAGAGCATCATTTTCGCAACCAGGATCCAATTTCTTGTAGACGTGTCAATGTATGGGAGCTGCGCTTTTCTGGCCGTAGAGCCGAGTGCCGACTGCAAAAAAGCCAATAACATGCAGGTAGTTCACAAGTGGGTTTTGATTCAAAAAATGGGTCCTTGAGATTCCAATAAATTTGGAGTGGTGGTCGACATTGTTGGCTCAATGGGACAAACCCATATGGAAAATGGTACTAGTACTAGCTGAACATGAAGAAGGAAAGTAATCAAAAGTCCTTTCAAACTTTAAAAAAGTCTTTTCGTCAAACTTCGCTAGCTAAATTATTTTAAAACTTCATTATGAATAAAAATACTAGCTTTGCATATTTAAATGGAAGTAAGATTCGGTACGCATCCATAGTAAACTCGAGTGTTCCGATTTGATAATAATATTAGTATTGGTTGATTTTTGCAATATTCTCTTGATCGATGAATTTTGCAGTTTCTAAAGTGTGGTTACAATAATTAAACAGAATTCAGATACATAAACTGTTTGGATGAAGGATCGACTTGCAACGATTAGAATCAACAAACAACAAAAACAACACGCGCGATTTATCCTGGTTCGAAATGGCCGGGGGTGATCAAACCTACTCCAGCAACCACGATCGATTTATTAATGAATTAGCACAATCGGAACCTTGCGTCGTCAGTCCGAGATTCACGCCTCAACCAATTACAGTTTGGAGGCTTCAATCGCTTTAAATCGCTCACAGCTCTCTCTATCGACAATGAACCCTAATTACCAAATCTGGGAAATCAAATACGAACTCTTCTAGGCACCTTTCAAAGCAGTCCCTAAAGCTACAGACATTACACATTAGCCCCCCTAAGTTACAGGCATTACACAACTCAGACTAGCCATTGTAATAACAACTTTAACTGCCAATTGATCTTCATCAAACGCCATCGTTCCGTCATGAGTTCCATGCCTTCAACTCTTGTCTCGGCTGATTGTCCTGCCAATTTTAGCCACTATTTTCTCCGCCCGTTCGCCGTCGCCTTGGTCCAATCTTCATCCGGTTGTGCTCACTTGAACTCTGGCTCACTTTTATAATCTCCACCTTGAGTCAGAGGTCATTCAAATCGATCGTGGTTTAGACTTTTCAGCCTTTCTCCACCAGCTTGATCAGCTCCAAGCACTTTAGGAACTTTGTGCTGGGAACTGGTTTTGTAAGCATATCAGCTGGATTGTCTTCAGTGTCTATCTTGGTCATCTGGATAGCTCATGTCTCTATCACCTTTCTTACGAAATGCAACCTCACGTCAATGTGTTTTGATCTTTCGTGGAAGACTTGATGCTTCGACAAGTGAATGGCTCCTTGACTGTCGCAGTAGATCCTCACGCAGTTCTGGCTATATCCTAGCTCTCCAAGCACTCCCTTGATCCAAAGTGCCTCTTTGACAGCTTCAGTCACAACCATGAATTCTGCTTCGGTAGTGGACATAGTCACCATTCCCTACAGGATTGCTCTCCAGCTCACAGCATTCCCATAAATGGTAAAGGCATAACCAATCTGGGATTTCCTGGTGTCAATGCTCCCTGCAAAGTCAGAGTCTACATATCCAACAACAATACCAGTAGCACTGTCACTTTGTCCAAACATTAAGCCTTTATGTAAACGTCCCTTCACATATCTTAGCAACCATTTAACAGCATGCCAATGAACCTTACCAGGTGTAGCCATATACCTGCTAACAGCACCAAATTGGAAGCAATAAACATTTCCCGAATGGGATCAACACGCCATAATCATTCAATGATTTAAAATGAGGAACTAAGGTAGGCTTGGTGGTTTTATACCTCCAGAAACCCTTATAAGTAACCCGCATCTCTTGAGATGGCAATCGAGGAGTGGCCTGATGGTCATACTGGGACTGCCGGAGGGGTTGGGATGGTAGGAGCGGCTTGAGGGTTAGTGACATGCGGTCTAGCACTCTGTCGTGGGTTCTGACAAGCCATTGGGGGGATTGGGATTGTGGGAGGTGGAAGGTGGGATTTGGTGGTAATGAGAGATTGGGTTTCTAGGGGTTTTGGAGACTTGCGGCTATGGAGGAGATGAGAGTGGTGGTCGGAGCAGATGGATGTCGGTTGGAGCAGATGGACGGTGGGTGGTGTGCAGCAGCCGGAGGATAGGAGGGGAGGAGAGAATTTGTCCCATTGTGATATGAAAATCGAAACCCACCGCGTTATTGTTCTTTAATTTTTTTTCTATAATCGCAAAAGGCCCGTGACACCTGCGACGTCTTCTTTTATCACGGGCTATCATGGGGCCATGATGTTGAACCAATCTGATGATGCCCGTAACGCCCGTGACACGCTGATAGAAGCCCGTGACTGTCTGATAAACGCCCGTAACAACATTCTCCATCACGGGTAGTCATGGGGTCCTTCACGTTCCTTACTACAGATATGCGACGTAACGCCCGTGAAAAATCTCAATGTCACAGGCCTTTGACTATTGACCAGGAATGTCCTTTGAAAATCCGTCCCGTAACGGCTGCTCTGTCGGCGAGAAAACTCCACACTTAATGGTTCTGCAATGTCCACACACAAAGCACACAATGCAAATGCAAAATGCAACTAACTAATACTTACAGGTCGAGATACTCCCCAAGGAGGCCTAGTTTAACATCTTGGTGAGACATATCTAGGGAGATAGGACTAGAAGCATTCACGGGATGCCCCTTACTGAGATCCCTTCCCGAGAAATAGGTTATCCTCAATGCCGTCCGGTGGTCTCAGGTGCTTCAGAACGTGGTAATGCTTGAGGCACTGCCCGTTGACCACCATTGATTTTCCTCCCTAATTGCTAAGCTCTACGTGACCGTTTGGCTATGCTCTCTCCACTGTATATGGACCACTCCACTTGGTACGCAGTTTCCCAAGAAATAATCTAATGCGTGAGTTGTAGAGAAGACCCCGCTCGCCTTCATTGAATTCTCTCCGCGCTATTAGTTTTAGGGGTCAAGTTGCAGTAAAAACAATATATAGACCTTCTTAAGCCAATGGTCGGTCCAAGAAACAACGTGTATGATTATTAGCCAACAGGCGACCTATTCAACTATTCCAATTAAAGAGAGATTTTGATGTAAATCGAATCACAGAAATTAAATGCGGAAATAAAAAGGTTTTAACTTGATCAGAGAAAGAATCCCGGGATCAAACTTCACCCGTGCCAACCCATAACTCATGCAACAATGTCACATAAATTAATCGTGCTATCGAATACGGAAATAAACCAAAATAATACTAGACAAGCCGCCCATCCACGAATTATTGTCTAGATGAATCTCAATCGTTTAACGCCGCCCATCCACGGATTATCAACGATTTCAATAAGTTACGCCTAGGGTTTTTTAGACAATAGAGTCAACTTTCCTATCAATTTATGTATTACAAGTGTAGCTACCATGACCTAATATCAATTTCATACGATATGGTTAATACCTAGGACCCATTCATCTTTTGGTAAATAACCTAATTACGTTCTAGCATGCAAACATCTCATTCAATGTAAAACTTGCAAGAATGACAAAGTTGAGCACAAAGAAACTGAGAATTTGAATTGCATAAATAACAAACGTTTAATTGATCACACGAAGGCACGTGATCCGTAGGATCCTAGAATACGGAAAACTACTCACTACTCTTAGAAAGTT
This sequence comes from Rhodiola kirilowii, assembly GCA_033675215.1. Classification (NCBI taxonomy): domain Eukaryota; kingdom Viridiplantae; phylum Streptophyta; class Magnoliopsida; order Saxifragales; family Crassulaceae; genus Rhodiola; species Rhodiola kirilowii. Next base: position 10,658,243 of record CM066200.1, read on the forward strand.
AACAAAAAATAGTACAGATGTGGAAATCAAGGATGAGGAAACCGTATTGACCATGTAGGTCGTCCAGTCATTGATCTTGCAATAATCTGCTCTGTCATCTTCTCTCAAAATTAGGTCGTCCTGGTCTCCAAAATTAGCTTTCTATTTATAGGCTCAAATTTCCTAATTCACTTCCGATTTTTGGAAACACCCATGACATGGGAGGCACCACGGGCTGTCACGGGCTCTGCGAAAGATACCCATCTGACCCACTTCTCGGTAGTCCCGTAATGCCCATGTCCAACTAAGGCATCACGGGCCGTCACCGGATCGACTATCTGCTCAATATCTGGTTCATTCAAGGCAAGCCCGTAACGCCCGTGGCGTTTGTGGTGTGTCACGGGGTCTTCGTCAGAAAAGGGCTAATTTCCGCTCGGTTCTTCCACTTTTCGTCCATTCGAGCATTTATTGATCCTGGGAGAGAAACAACCTGAAACACAAGGAAAAGCCGTTAGAAGACACTAAAACATCGGGGAATCGAGCTAATCCATCATCGAATGGTGCAATTAATTTGTCAATAACTCAACCGATCTAAACACTCCACACTTAGGATTTGTTCATCCCGAGCAATATAAAGCACAAGTCAATAAATGGCAAAGCAGCTACCCACTCGTATATCATGTGATCAATTCTAACTAAACCATTATGTAAATCATAACTCACTTTCGTAGAGGACACGAATGCATTTAGCATATGCATCATGCCTTAAAACCTCTAGGCTGCCCTAGTAGGACGAGTATAGTCTCGTGAAGGTTCCCCGGAATAGGACTACCTACCAATCCCCTGTACAACTAACTAACGTGTTTGCATGAAATGATGCTCAACGAGTCACAGTAAAGTCATGTCATACCTCGGAATCATCGTGTTACCTTGACTTCAAGTCAAACATCTTCATCAAAGGTGTCAGACAATCTTAGATCAAACGAATTATGTATTCAAATGGTCAGTACACACACCTAGAAATCGACTAATCACACGGTCTAAATAGTTCTATAGCAACGCATTAAGAACATGAACAATTACACAAAACATGGTCACCATTCACCTATGCTATCCAGGGATAGTCCACGGGCTCTTGGCGCAAAGTTCGTTCTCAAGTGCCAAGGACTAGGCAATGACCCGTAAGAGAAGAGGAGTTTGACTTGAGATTTTTTTAAAATAGTACAAAAATCACATGAAAATTTCAGTGCAAGCACGAGGATCGTCAATTAGTTTCTAGTACATGAATTCTCAAGACAAGTTATGACTGCACGCAATGAAAAGGTGGGAATACACTACATCAAGCAAAAGGGGGCAGAATATTTATTTTTTGATATACTCGAGGGGTGACTTTTCTCACTTTGCCCTTGGTACTGTTTTTCTGCTCTCTTTTTTCTTTTACAAAACAACTAAGCTTGTGGTCAATTTTTTACCCTCTTTTGAAATTACAAAAATTTGTTCTTGTGGGCCCTGCCGCGGGAGGTTCGCCCTGCCCTTATTCTATGTCCCTCCTCTTCGCCTCAAGTCTCTTACCCTTGATACCTGTATCTGCAAGGTCAGGCTGTGGTCTCATGTCAAGTCCTTCCCAAGCATGCAACAATGAAGCATCTTCTTGGTGTCCAAATCCCAGACACGAGCGTCCGGGCGAGAACTAAAATCAAAGCCGAGTTCCTCGCCCAGTACAGTAATATAAAGGCCACCACTGATTGCACTATTGACATTAGCACCCGTAAGCTGACGCCAGTCTAAGAAATGAGATGTAAGGATTGTGAAAACTTCAATGGGGAGGCAACAACTCATCGAAGTCATGAAGTCTATGTCCTTCTCATTACAGACGGCGCCGCCCCCGAACATTCATGGCCATGTCAATTAAGCTATGTATCACCTTTCACTCTGGACGCTTAATATAAGCTGTTGGATGCGTAGCTAGGTAATATTAATGTATGGTGGAAATATGTTGCCAAAAATCAGTGTATTCGGCATCGGTATACCATGTGTCGCGTCCCTCTATAGGAAACCCTAGTAGGCGACACACCTCAGCTCTACCCAACGAGAACTGAGTGCCATTAAGCTGAAAAGTCCAATGAGTAATGCGCTCACCATCCCGATGGGTGTAAAAGAGGCAACAAATTCAAACAAGGGAGCCTGGTGTGTGGCAGCTTGCGAGCAAAAATAATATCCAACCCAGAAGCAATAAACATTTTCCGAACGAGATCCAACACGCCATAATCATTCAATGATTTAAAATGAGGAACTAAGGTAGGCTTGGTGATTTTATACCTCCAGAAACCCTTATAAATGTCCCTCATCTCCTGAGATGGGAATTGAGGAGTGGCCTGATGGTCATACTGGGACTGTCGGAGGGGCTGGGATGGGAGGAACGACTGGAGGGTTAGCGGCAGGTGGTCTAGCACTCTGTCGTGGGTTCTGACAATCTATTGGGGCGGCTTGGGGTTGCGGGAGGTGGGATTTGTGGTAATGAGAGATTGGGTTTCTAGGGTTTTTGGAGACTTGCGGCTATGGGAGATGAGAGCGGTGGTCGAAGCAGACAGATGGAGGTTGGAGCAGATGGACGGTGGGTGGTGTGCAGTAGCCGGAGGAGAGGAGTGGGGAGGAGAGAATTTGTCCAATTGTGATATGGAAATCGAAACCCTCCTCGTTGTTGTTCTTTAATTTTTTTCTATAATCACAAAAGGCTGGTGACACCCGTGATGTCTTCTTTTGTCATGGGCTGTCACGGGGCCATAATGCTAACCTATCTGATGATGCCCATAATGCCCGCGACACGCTGATAGAAGCCGATGACTATCTGATAAACGTCGTAACAACATTCTTCGTCACGGGCAGTCATGGGGTCCTTCATGTTCCTTACTACTGATATGCCACGTGATGCCCGTGACAAATCTCAATGTCACAGGCCTTTGACTATTGACCAGGAATGTCCTTTGAAAATCTGTCTCGTAATGGCTGCTCTGTCGGCGAGAAAACTCCACACTTAATGGTTCTGTAATGTCCACACACAATGCAAATGCAAATGCAAAATGCAACTAACTAATACTTACAGATAGGGATACTCCCTGAGGAGGCCTAGTTTAACGTCTTGGCGAGACATAGCTAGGGAGATAGGACTAGAAGCATTCACGGGATGTCCCTTACTAAGAGCCCTTCTCAAGAAGTAGGTTATCCTCAATGTTGTCCGGTGGTGTCAGGTGCTTCAGAACGTGTTAATGCTTGAGGCACTGCCCGTTGACCACCATTGATTTTCCTCCCTCAATGCTAAGCTCTACGTAACCATCTGGGTATGCTCTCTCTACTGTATATGGACCACTCCACTTGGTACGCAGTTTCCCAAGAAATAATCTAAGGCGTGAGTTGTAGAGAAGACCCCGCTCGCTTTTCATTGAATTCTCTGTGCGCTATTCGCTTTTCATGCTATTTCTTCGTCCTATCCTTATAGATACGAGCATTCTCATAGGAGTCCAATCTGATCTCTTCGAGCTCGTTTAGCTGCAGCAGTGTCTTTTCTCCAGCTTTTTTCATGTTCAGCTCTCTGATTGCCCACAGAGCCTTGTACTCGAGCTCTACTGGTAGATGGCAGGTTTTTTCGTAAACAAGTGTGAAAGGAATCATCTTGATAGGAGTTTTGAATGCAGTCCTCTATGCCCATAGCGGGTCATCTAGCTTGACGCCCAGTCTTTCCTGTGGCTGAAGACTAACTTACCCAGGATGCCCTTAATCTCTCTGTTAGAAATTTCTATCTGCCACTAGTGACGCAGCGATAAAATCAAAAGGAATAGCAAGCGCTAAACCTTGGATAGAATCGAATTCACAAGCGATGAATACGATTGATAACTCTCGAATCCACCAGAAAAGATAACTCTGGAATCCACCAGAAAACTTGGAATCCACCAAGAAAGTTTTGGAATCCACCAAAAATGAAAAACCAAAGGTTTATTGATTGGAAAAATAAGATACAAAACTGAAACCCTAATGTGGGTTTAAATAGGAAAACATAAACCTAATTAAGAAAGGAAAACTAAACCTAATTAGGAAAGGAAATCTAAAAAGATAATTATTCGCTGCTAAAAGATAATCATCAGCTGCTAAAAGATAATCATCAGCTGCTAAAGATAATCATCAGCTGCTAAAGATAATTGATAAGTCGAGTTTTTGACTTATTAATACCCAATTATCACTATAGTTTTGGTTCACTCCCGGCGATAATTCGATGTCATTTGATCTCTTTTTGTGCGTTTCAGGTACAAATCAAGATATCTCAGTGCCAAAGTCAAAATAAGAGAACTCGGGAGAAATTGAAGCTTTGGAGCGAAAATCGTCTAAGGGCTTTTCAGCCGACCGGCTGAGAATTCCCATGCACCAGCCGACCGGCTGGATCATTACCAAGAGACTTCATTGCAATCGGCCGAGTTGAGCCGACCGGCTGGATGAATCATCAATGCTCAATGCCAATCGGCCATTCTCAGCCGACCGGCTGAAGAACCAGCCGACCGGCTAGCCAAAAGAAACCAAAGCTCCATGCAATTAGTCAAAAACAATTTATATCTTGACTGGTAAGACCGGTGTCGAACCCAAGGGAGCAAACGGATTATGCGCTAGAGAATCAAATTTCTACTCGGCTATTCCTTCAAATTCAATGTTGAGAATAGTTATCAATAATAAGCAAGTAATGAAATGGTTCTTAGGGGGTTCAATTCAATTAGAGAGAGTTTCGAGGGGTTACTCCCCTCTTTGGCAATTTCCCAACGATCACGTATACAAGAGTTGAATCATTCAAGAAGTTGATAGGTTTAAAACCTAGCTTAGGCAAGATTAGACGTACTATCATGCAAGTCTAATTCTAATCAAGCTTTCCTATGTAGAATCTCACTACTTAAAGCTATTGATTCACTATATAACACTTATTATCCTTGGAACATCTCCACAGGTAATAAATGCTATATGCATGAAGACTTAGTTAACCTCTCACCCATGTATTTACTCTCATAAATGTTTGATGAGTTCATTTTTACTACATCAAAACCATCACTAAGCTCTCTCGATACTTAGATCATAGTTCTAACACAAACATGTCACTTAGGCATTTTGTCAAACACTTAGCAACATGTCTAAAATGAAGAGCATAGTAAAATGAAATCAACTTCATAAATTTGCATGTGAATGTGTATACAATGATCATTGAGTACCAAAGAGGGTGATAACACCCTCAAAACACAAGGGGACTACTCACACATCATGTAAGACAACATGATGTGAGTAGGGTTTCTACACAATCTAAAGAGAAGAGAAGAGGAATAGAATAGGATTATTAATCCTAGTGAACTTCCTTGATCTTCAATCCTCCTTAGTTGGATGATGATGGATGACCTTGATTTGACCTCTTTTCCTTCTCTTTTTCCCCAAAGATGACAGATACCTAGGTCAAAATTGCCTCTTTCTATTTATAGCCTCGGGTAGAAAAGTGTGAGTAGCAGATCTCAGTCGGCCGGCTGAGATGGAGTCCAAATCCATCCGGTCGGCTGAAGAAATAAAAACAAAGAAATAAAGCTAAAATACTAATTCAGAGCCCTAAACGCTCCTACATCAGTCTCCTCCACTTCAAAAGAACTCGACCTCGAGTTCTCTTCTAAATGTAGGACCTCATTCACCTTGAATGGGCCATGCTTGTGAAGCTGAATCACATCATTACCTACCTTCAACTTTGTAGACCCTTGTTCCGCAGCTATGGCTATTGTTAATTGATTCCCTTCAGCTTGTGGATGCATCACGGGCGCAAACTCCAGCAACTTCTTAGCTTTGGTCAGCTCAATAATTACATCTTGTACTGTCTGCTCGACCTCCTCAACTAGAACATCAGTTTTTAAAATTTCTTCAACAACAGGTGCAGTAACTGGTTGCTCTTCTTTAATTGTTTCAGTCTCGACAACTTCATCATCAGTAGGAACTGCAACCGGTTTCTTCACTTCAGTTGTTTCAGTCTTGACAACTTCATCAGCTGCAGGAACTTCAACTGGCTTCTCCTCTTCCATTGGTTCAGCCGTAGCCTCTGTCTTGATATCTTCTACTGCATCAGGAGCAACTGGCTTCTGTTCCTCAACTGGTTCAGTCACACTTTCAGTTTTGATAACTTCCTCTTCAACTGGTTCAGCTAGATCTTCTGTCTTGATAAATTTTTCGACTGTTGGAGCAGCCACAGTCTTCTCCTCTTCAACTGGAGCCACTTCTTCAGGCTTCATAACTTTCTCCACCTCGACAGGTTCTGGTGCCTTAATGACTTCTTCCACCGGCGGGACCACCACTACCTTCTCCTCAGAATCATCAGACATGATCCTCAGCATCGCCAGCTCATCAATCTCCTCCAATGCCTCCTCCGCCATAATAACCTATTCCTTCTTTGTATCCGGCTTTGGAAGCGCTTGCTTTACACCCTCATTCGTCAACTCCGTCACAGTTTTCATTCCTTGAACGCATTCGACATACTTCTCATATGGGAACGGTTCAAAATCTTTTGGCAAAAACCGCTCTATCATTAGTTGTTTCATTCGCCTCCACGATCTAATTGGCACTTTTCTTTCCCGTTGCCTATGAATAACGAGCTTGTCCCACCACACGGAAACTACACTCTTTAACCTCATCGCTGCCATCTTAACTTGTATATTTTTTGGGACACCCATGACTTCAAAAAATTCATCAACTTCGACCTGCCAATTCAAAAATTCCTGACCTCCCAGGATTCCATAGAACAATGGAATATCACACTTCACATGCGGAACCCTATTTAGTTCTCCTCTCCTGTCTCAACGACGACTCTTGTTGACTACTTTTGTCAACTGGGTTGACATAGCAGCCATCTTTGTTGTTAAAGTAGACAGGGCTGCGGCTATGTCCGCATTGACCCTCTCACCATCTGCTTTGGGTACGGGTTGATCTGCCATCTGATCAAGTTAGCAGAGAGACAGGGAAAGACCTGCTCTGATACCAACTGACGCAGCGGGAAAATCGAAAGGAATAGCAAGCGCTAAACCTTGGATAGAATCGAATTCACAAGCGATGAATACGATTGATAACTCTGGAATCCACCAAAAACGATAACTCTGGAATCCACCAGAAAACTTGGAATCCACCAAGAAAGTTTTGGAATCCACCAAAAACGAAAAACCAAATGTTTATTGATTGGAAAAATAAGATACATAACTGAAACCCTAATGTGGGTTTAAATAGGAAAACATAAAACCTAATTAAGAAAGGAAAACTAAACCTAATTAGGAAAGGAAATCTAAAAAGATAATTATCGCTGCTAAAAGATAATCGTCAGCTACTAAAAGATAATCATCAGCTGCTAAAGATAATCATCAGTTGCTAAAGATAATCATCAGCTGCTAAAATCTAAAAACAAAGAAATAAAGCTAAAATACTAATTTGGAGCCCTAAACGCTCCTATATCAACTAGTCTGAGGGAGATATGGAGTGCCAACCTTGTGATAAACACTGTATTTCTTTAGCAAGGTCTTGGAATTTCTTTCTTTGAAGTGAGGGCCTTCATCACTAATAACCATTCTGGGAACAAACCAAGGAAATAGAATCTTCTGAAACATCTTCATGACTACCTTGGCGTCGCAAGTAGGAGTAGACACTACTTCAACCAACTTGGAAACATAGTCGACTACTACCAAGATATACTGATTTCCATAAGAAGGTGGGAATGGTGCCATAAAATAGATGCCCCATATATTCATCCAATAGCTCGACTGCAAGAATACTCTATTGGGGCATCTCCTGCTACTTTGAAAAATTGCCAGTCCTATGGTACTGATCACAAGCCTTGAAAAATTCGTGGCATCCTTAAATAAAGTAGGCCAGTAGAATCGGACTGTACTGTGATGAATGACAGCGCTCTAGGATCCATCTGATCTGGTCGTCGTCAACACAAGTCCTTTAGAGACCGTCAGCACATTCTTTTTATAGAAAAGGGTCATCCCAGAAGTACCTCTTTACGTCTGACAGAAATTTCTTATTCTGATTGTGACGAACTCGGGATCTCAGAAGGAATAACAAGCGCTAAACGTAGGATAAGTGATCGAATTCACAAGCGTGAACTCAAACATTAACTCTGGAATCCACCAGAAAGGGTAACTCTGGAATCCACCAGAAAAGATAACTCTGGAATCCACCAGAAAAGAAATAGCAAAGCTAAAGTTTTTATTGAATGAAAGATATGTTTCTGAAACCGTAAAGAGGGTTTAAATAGAAAAATACAAAAACTAAATTTGGAAATAAAATCTAAAATAAGAAAGTTGCTAAAATAATATGGAAATTTCTAAAAGATTTAATTCCTAAATCTTTTTCAACCTCATGCATCATTCTCCTCCACTTCCAAAGAACTCGACCCTGAGTTCTCTTTTGGATATATGACCGCATCCGCCTTGAATGAACCATGCTTGTGAGGGTGCATCACATCATCGCCTTCCATTAAAACTTTTAACCTCTTGCGCTTGTCGGTATCAACCTTGTTCTTCTTCCCTGTAGTCTTCAATCTAGCCTTAACAGCTTTCTTGACTGCTCTACTCTTCTCCTCATTCACAACACTCATAGCGCCCTTCATCCCCATTGAGTAGAAATGCTGGGCCTCCTCTACATCAGCACTAAACTTATGCTTACTGTGCGTCATCACCAGAAAATTGGACTATTTACTTGGTTGACTGTCAAAACTCGAAATAAGAGCCATTGCAATCTTATGCTTTCCCCCACTTAAACATCATCACATTTTCTCGTCCTCTATAGGTGACGTTGTTATCATACTGCCAAGGACGCCGGAGTAATACATGGCAAATATCCATATCAAGAACATCACAGGGTACCTCTTCTCGATAATGCTTCCCAATAGAGATAGGAACTCTGCTAACCCAAGCAAGTGTATAAGGCCTCTCATGCGGATCCGTAGGCAGCTTCAAGTGATCCACCAGCTTCTGAGATCGCAGATTCTCCGCGCTCCCATTGTCTATAATCAAATTGCACACCTTATTCAGAATGGAGCAATGAGACTTAAAGAGATTCTTACGATGTTCCTCATCTGGTGTGATCAAAACAACTCTCTGCAGCACAATATTCAATGCCTCTTGATGGACCAAAATTATACGAATCAAAAACACAGTAAAACCCACCAAATTAGACTGTTGGTCTATTTAACTTCTGCTTGTTAGTCCTGATTTATTTCTACAAGGTATTTTGGCACTTAGAGAGAAAACACGCTGAAGAGGATTTTACGCTGAAAAGATGATAAGGAACAATCAAAGTCAGACGGAGCGAAATTGGATTGATAGTTTTGTGAAAAGACTGCACAAAACTGTCAAAATGCACCCATGGACCAAGATGACCGGCCACCTTGCTTGGAGGTGGCCAAAGCCACCCTTCTTCTCCTTGGATGACCGGCCAACCGGTGGCTTCTCCTCCCCCAACCGGCGGCTTTTGGCTCCTCCACATGTCACCTCCTCCTCCTCCTCCTTTCTCCTCCCTTGGATGAAAAACACTTGCCCCCCCCATCTCCACCACCCATCTCCTCCCCTTTTGGCTATAAAAGGAGGCTCCTCCTCCTCATTTCAAACATCCACAAAATCGACAAAATCCACAAAATCCACAAAAATTGTAACTTATCTCTCTAAAACATTTGGTTACTTTGTAAGTTTGGTTTTGGAAATAATACTCCTGTTTGTTCTTGAGTATTATACGCTTTGAAATTATAATACTCCTGTCGGTTCTTGAGTATCAAAATACTGTAGAGAATACTCCTGTTGGTTCTTGAGTATTCAGTAGGAAATTGGAAATACTCCTGTTGGTTCTTGAGTATTCCACCCCTTTCCCTCTTACTGTTTTCAAAAACCCCTGAGTATTTAGTTATGATGTCCTTTTCCATGGACAGTCGTAGCTAAACTCCTCATTCGGTCGAAGGTACTTTCTTGTATTATATAATGTTTTAATTTCTTTTAGTTTCATTTCTCTGTATTCAAAACTTGTTCTATGTGCCATTTATAGTCAGAGTTTCCAAGGTTGAGTGAACCATTTGTAACTGGACCAAAGGGACCAAATGGGCAAGCTCTTCCGTGGGAATTCGTGATCATACTCGGTAAGTGGAAGCTGTAACAAGCAAAACTTATCGAGGAGTTCGACTTATCTTAAAAAACCATTTGGAAACTGGACCAAAGAATTCAAATGGATGCACAAAAGGCTAAGATACTTCGAAAGGAGGAATTAGTCTGAAGTAGAACAAGTGTTGCTTTAAACGATGTTGCAAGTCTTGAGCTACGAAAGGGCCTCGATTCATCTTTGAATACTTAGAAAGGTTACTAGCGGTTATTAATAAACATGTTATAATACAAGGTACCTAAAACCGAATACTTTCCCTTGAATTACAAAAACCCCCTGTACTTACTTTTATAAACTGCTCGATCAACTACAACCATCAACCACTCATCTACCGGAGGAATCGCAATCACGCATCACCCACTGTAAGTCTTCTTCCCTTAACTCTTTTACTTTCAGTCATTTATTTTCAGTATTTATTTTCTGTAATTTACTTTTCCGCACTCAAAACCAAAAATACCAAAAACAGTAGCTTAGTTAATCGCGCTAAAATCTCAATCCACTTAAAACACGCTCCCTCGCTGTACAAATCCCCCAAAGAACGACTATCCCTCTAATTCCCTTGGGTTCGACCCCTACTTATCACTTACTACCCAGTAGTGTAGTCACGAGTAGCGGAAAATATAAATTTATTTGTACAGAGAACATTGCACCTTAACGACAGTGCAGTGGGCTCCGTCACCTCTGTTGATTCCTCCTCTGCAAATTCGACACCCTCATAATCGTACTCATGCTCACATGTCTCTCCTTCCTCCAGAATAGCAACAGTCCTCTGAGTTGGACACACATTCGACCTATGTCCCTGTCCACCACAACGATAACATTTATCACCAGATGGTTTGTGTAGGGGTTAGGTGGTTTCTAAACTTCTCCACGATTTGGTTGAGAGCCCCCAGAACTACCACTAGGACTGCCAACACTCTTACTCCCAGTGTGTTGTTCCTTCACCCCCGCGCTTTCCTCCTTATCGCCAACTGTCTCTAAAGTTTAATGAGGTGGATACCTATGAAATGCTTGAAACCCTCGAGGGTTCCTCTCAATTAGTTCTTTCTTCAATGCTAAACTGGAAGCCTCTGCCACTGACCATACCATCTGTAACCCCATCTTCTCTTGGATCGATCCCTTCAATCCATTGATGTATCTTGCCACCTTCTGATTCTTCGTCTCTTTCAGCTCATTACGCTCAAATTGGCATAAGAACTTGGCCGTATACTTCGCCACGGACCTCCTTCCTTGAACAAAGTTAATATACATCTTGTATAAAATCTGCTCAAAATCATCTGGTAAGAAGTGCTCCATCATCAGCTGCTTCATACGCCTCCAAGTTCGGATCGGAGACTTGTCTTGCCTCCGCCTTTGGATCACAAGTTTATCCCACCATACAGCAGCCGTACCCTTCAACCAGATAGCTACCATCTTAACTTGTTTACTCTCCGGGACACCCATGACTTTGCAGAATCTATCCACGTCAATCTGCTAATCCAGGAACTCCTCTACGCCCATGGTTCCATGAAACAACGGGATGACAACCTTCACCCGAAAATCATTATCATATTGCCGTCCTTCTTCCTCCTTGCCCTCCTCTGGATCCTCCTCAGCCAAACTTGAGTCCTCAGCGACCGCCACACGGTTGCGCTCATTACGAGGAACTGTAACCGGCACTTCCCTCTAGTCTCTCCTCCCTCCATCGTTCCGATTGACTCTAGTCATCATTTCAGCCACCTGATTTGTCAAAGCAGTCAGGGTTGCGGTAAAACCCACAGTTAGGGCTGCAAACGAGATGATACACTCGTGAACAAACTCGGTCAAAGTTGGACTCGAAACTAAACGAGTCGAGCACGAGCATAAATTTTCAGCTCGTTTATTAAACAAGCCGAGTACGAGCAAGGTAATACTCGACTCGTATGTACTCGTGAACAACTCGATTAAATACTCGATATACTACTCGGTTATTTCATATGAATTACTAGAATGTAGTAGGCTTTAGCCTATATAATCCCAGAAAAATTCATTGGATTGAGTAGATTGGATTTTGAAGTGGGAGTGTTCCTCTATATATACTCATTCTCTTATTAGTTTTGTAATGAACATCCAATGTGGGACAAAAGAAAATATTATAAAGAATGAAGGAAAAAGTTAAAAAGTAAGTGAAGTCATAATGTCCCACATTGATCCCTGTACATGTCTTTGGTTCACAAATGATTATAAAAGGGGAAGTAAGCCTACCCATTCCAACACAAGTTGGGATTCTTTGGGCTGGACTTATCTTGGACTTTTTGGTCCTTGGGTCGCTATTGGATTCCAATGTTTATGCTTTAAATTTGCTCATGCAAATGAGCTTTAAATTCAAGCAGTTTGTAGTGGTACGAGCAGTTCAAATTTGAGTTTAAGATTCGAGTACAAGTCGAGCTCGAGTAATATGAAAAAATTTCGAGTTCGAGCAAGACTTTTGAAGCTCGTCGAGTTTCGAGTCGAGTTCGAGTATGGTATATATTCATTTGAGTCGAGTTCGAGTAGCTTACTACTCGACTCGACTCGGTTCATTTGCAGACCTACTCGCAGTAACCCTTTCTCAATCTACCCTGGTTATTGGTTGATCTTCCATATTGATCAAGCTATAAGAGAGACAGGTAAAGACCTGCTTCTGATACCACCTGACGCAGTCAGAATCTTAGAAGGAATAGCAAGCGCTAAACCTAGGATAGGTGATCGAAATCACAAGCGTGAACTCAAACAAAAACTCTGGAATCCACTAGAAAAGGTAACTCTGGAATCCACTATAAAAAATAACTCTGGAATCCACCAGAAAAGAAATAGCAAAACTAAAGTTTTTATTGAATGAAAGATATGTTTCTGAAACCCAAAAGAGGGTTTCAATAGAAAAAATACAAAAACTAAATTTGGAAATCAAATCTAAATTAAAATAAAAATAAAAAGCTTGCTAAAAACAAAAATAAGAAAGTTGCTAAAATAATATGGAAATTTCTAAAAGATTTAATTCCTAAATCTTTCTCAACCTCCTGCATCAGGTTGTATGACAGGTCAGGAAGAATAATATCGCAGGCTAAGTAATTGACGAAATTAGCGTACCATGGGGCGATGTCCACCTTGACACTCATGAGTTGCTCACCTGCTAGAGAGTCAGTCATTGCGAGTTGTCCTCTTTGCGGTCGAGTTCTCCTAACTCGAGGCACGATAGATGGTCTGCAACCAGATTTTCAGCTCCCTTTTTGTCTCTAATCTCAATGTCAAATTCCTGGAGGAGGAGAACCCCTCGAATCAATTGAGGGTTCGAATCCTTCTTGGATAACAAATACTTAATCGTAGCATGGTCGGTTTACACTATGGTCTCCGAGCCTATTAGATACTGCGTGAACATCTCGAAAGCATAAACGATGGATATCATCTTCTTCTCTATTGTAGTGTAATTTGCTGCTGCGCGAACCAAGACTTTACTTGCATAGTAAATCATGTGTAGCTTCTTGTCAATGCGCTGCCCTAAAACGGCTCCTACTGCAAAATCACTAGCAGCACACATTAGTTCAAATGGTAGCTCCCAGTTAGGGGGCTACACTACATGAGCAGACGTAAGAGCAGATTTCAGAGTGGGAAAGCATTAAAACATGATTCATCAAAATTAAACTTAGCGTCTTGGCAGAGTAGGTCAATGAGTGGCTTAGCTATCTTGGAGAAATCCTTGATGAAGCGCATGTAGAACCTTGCATGCCCTTGAAAGCTCCTGATTCCTTTCTCATCTTTTGGTGGGGGTAGTGATGGACCATAATTGTATGAATCATAAACACAGTTAAACCCACAAAATTAGACTCTTTGTCTATTTAACTTTTGCTTGTTAGTCCCCTTATTTATCTACAAGGTATTTTGAAGTCTAGAGAGAAAACAAGCTAAGAAGGAGTTCTTAAAGGCAAAAATGGATTACAAGACACTCCAGGCCACAATCACATTCCGACTGTACAACTTTCATAAACCTGACATGGAATCACTCAAAACAAGTCCAACCGAAGGGCAACCAGAGTCAGACCGGAGCTGAAAGGACCGATGGCTTTTGTGAAAGATCACAAAACACACACTCAACCACTCCCTCCACCTCATGGCCGGCGGCTAAAGCCACAAGCCTCTCCTCCATTGCCATGTGGCCGGCGGCTAGAGGAGGTGATGACTCACTTCGATGGCTTTTCTTCCCCCCTCTCATCTTGTGCCAAATGTCTTCATCTCCTTGCTCCATCAAGCCTATAAATAGAGCTCCCTTCACTTTGTAAAATCATAACAAACACATCTCATATCAAAACATCATCCATCACAAAGCTCTAGCTTCTCTCTAGATTTTGGGCACAATCATGTAAGCACTTTACTTTGGAATCGAAGCTTGATCTTTAGCACTCTTAACGGTTCTTGTAAGTACTCTCTTCTTTACTTTACTGTCTTTTCAATTCAACAACTTTACTTTCCTGTCTTTACTTTCGAAAACTTTACTTTACTGTCTTTCAAAAACCTTTACTTTTCAACGCACTTAGCTATGATGTCCTATTCCATGAATATTCGTAGCTAAACCCTTCATTCGGTTGAAGGGGTGTGCTTGTATCATATAATGTTTTAGGCCCTACTCTTAGTGCCTCTATGTGTTCAAAACTTGTTCTATGTGCCACATATTAGGTTAGAACTTCCAAGGTTGAGTGGATGCTTTAACGGGCAAAGCTCTTCCGTGGGGTTCGTGAACATACTCGGGTAAGTGGATGCTTTAACGGGCAAAGCTTATCTGAGGAGTTCGACCTCTTTCAAAAACCATTTGGTTGATCGTAACTGAAGATCAAATGGATGCACATAAGGCTAAGATACTTCGAAAGGAGGAATTAGTCTAAATAGAACAAGTGTTCTAAATGATGTGGCAAGTCATGTGCTAGAAATAGCCTTGATTCATCTTTGAACACATAGTATGATCATTAGAGGTCGATGATAAACAGACTATGATACAAGGCCCCTTAAAACCGAATACTTTCCTTTAATTGTAATATCAACTGTTACTTTACTTTCAGTACCATATCAACTGTTTATTTTCTGTCAAGACTCGTCCATCAAGCACTTTACTTTTCAGTACTAAAACCAAAACCAACCCCCCAACTGCTTAATTTAACTCCCCCTTTTAGAAAGAACAACTATCACCTAATTCTCTTGGGTTCGACCCGTACTTACCACTGACTACCAAAAATAGTTAAGTCGCGAGTATCAGAGATATAAATTTATTTTTGCATAGAGAACATCGCACCTTAACGACAGTGCGGTGGGCTCCGTCAGGTAGTTTCTTGATCACCTCCACGTTTGCGTGAGCGACTTCAATGCCTCTATTGGAGAATAGGTGTCCCAACACAATACCTTCCTGCACCATAAAGTGACACTTCTCCCAGTTTAAAACTAGGTTAGTGTCAATACAATGACGAAGAACATTAGTACGGTTAGAGAGGCAAGAATTGAATGAAGAACCATACACCGAAAAATCATCAATAAATACTTCCATGGTGTTTTCTATAAAATCAGAAAAAATGGCCATCATACAACGCCGAAAAGTAGTTGGTGCATTTGAGAGATCGAAAGGCATGCGTCTATAAGTAAATGTGCCAAAAGGGCAAGTAAAAGTGGTCTTCTCCTGGTCCTATGGGTGTATAGGGATCTGGAAGAACCCACTATAACCGTCGAGGTAGCAGAAAAACTTATGCTTCGTAAGACGCTCTAACATTTGATCAATAAAAGGCAAAGGAAAGTGATCCTTACGAGTAGCCTTATTCAACTTCCAAGAGTCTATGCACATAGGCAACCCAGTCACAGTACGAGCAGGAATCAGATCATTATTCTCATTATGCACTATAGTCAAACCTCCCTTCTTAGGGACAACATGCACATGACTTACCCACTCACTATCATCAATAGAATAAATAATGCCAACATCTAATAATTTCAAAATTTCCGTCTTCATGACATCATTCAGCTTAGGATTCAAACGTCTCAAGGCTTCCCTAGTGGGTCTAGCATCGCCCTCTAGATGGATTCTATGCATGCATATATCAGGGCTAATTCCTGTAAGATCATCAATCGAGTACCCTAGGGCTGGCTTATGCTGTCGTAGGATATCTAGCAATCTCTTAGTCTCTACATCAATCAAGGATGCATTCACAATCACCGGGTATGTTGAGTTGGGGCCAAGAAATTCATACCTAAGACTTGCAGACAGAGGTTTCAGCTCTTCTGGCAAGGTTCCTTACCTGAGCCAGTGATCTGCTCAGCCTCGGCTGCGCCCTCAGTGCTCACTAGGGGTGGGCGTCCAGAACCGAAGACCGAAAAAAAAAACCGAACCGAACCGAAAAAGACCGAACGGGTCGGTTTTTATCCGACCGAAAACCGGACCGAAAAAAACCCGAACCGATTCTCAACATTCGGTTTGGTCTCAGTTTTGAATTTTTCTGGGACCGAAAGCCCGAACCAAACCGAATGCCGAAAATAACCCGAAAAAAACCGAAAAAAACCGAAGAAGACCGAAAAAAACCGAAAAAAACCGAAAAAACCGAAAAAAACCGAAAAAGACCGAAAAAGACCAAAAAAACAAAAAAACTGAAAAAGACCGAAAAATAAAAGCCCGAAAAAAACCCGAACCCGAATCGAATTTTCGGGTTTTAGTCGGTTTTTGCTTTGAAAAAGCCCGAACCCGAACCGAACCGAATTTTTGGGTTTCGGTTCGCTTTTTGCAAAAATTCGACCCGACCCGAGCCCAGTCCTAGTGCTCACTGCACATATATCCATCGGTATTGGGCAGCCTGATAAAACTTTGTAAGGCTCAACAGAGGTCAGTGTAATAGGATCATCAATATCAGCGGAGTCCAGTACATCACAGTCAGCTAATAGACTAGGACTCTTACACTTGTCAGGCAAATAAAAGACAACTCTTTCACTATCTACGCGCAATGCTATAGAACCTCTATCCATGTCAATGACTACCTTAGCCGTGTAAAGAAATGGTCTACCAAGTATAATTGGGATATCTATGTCCTCTGAGATCTCTAACACTATAAAATAAGCAGGGATGTAAATGTTCTTCACCTTGAAAGGTACATCCTTCAGAATCCCTCTCGGGAGTCTACAAGAACGATTCGCAAGGCAAATAGTGACATTAGTAGGACAAAGCTCACCCAAATTCAGTTTAGCATACAAGGAATATGGCATGATAGACACACTAGCACCTAAATTGAACAAAGCACGATGAATAGTAATATCGCCAATATCACAAGGGATAGAAAAACCCCCTGAGTCCTTAAGTTTAGGTGGCATGGGCTGGTGCATGACAGCACTACACTCCTCATTTAGTGCCACTGTCTTTGATCCTTCAATTTTTCTCTTCCCGATAAGAATTTCCTTCATGAACTTGGCATATGTAGGAATCTGGGTGATGGCGTTGGTAAGTGGTAGAGGATGCAGAGGGTACGAGTCTTGTTCATGAACTGCTTGAAAGCCTTTTCTATCCGCGATGCGTTCAACCTCTAAGGAAACAGGATTGGGGGCTTGTAAGGAGCTAACTCCACTAGTCGTACAGAAGTTTCGGCCTGGGTCTCAGCTCCTGTTGCATGTTCTATCCCACTGTCCGGGTCTCGTGATGCCCGTAACCCAATAGGTGTCACTGGTGTTACGGGCTCTTGCCCATCAGACTCAGTTTTGCCTGGCTTTTCTGCTGTGCTTCTGAGGTTCTTTGTCGGTAGCATCTCGATCTATTTTACTCCTCAAAGCATGATGGCATTCACAGATGCCCTAGGATTTGGATCTGGTTTCAATGGAAGCTTCCCATGTTCTCTATTCACTGAGTTTGCTTAATGGGCCACCTGAGTTTCCAGCATTCTGTTCTGAATGGCCAGCTGCTCTATCGTCCTTCTTAGGTCGGTCACCTCAGTAGCGGTCTCCTCAGATGTCGTTCGCTGGTCGGTTATGAAGCTAGCTAACATGGCTTCTATGTTTGACGTTGTTCCAGAGTTCTGATCTCGCTGTGGCTGAGGTGAATTGTTATAGCTCCCCAAATTCTAGCGTTGTTGTTGTTGGGACTGGTTGTTGTACTAATTCCTCGGCTGTTAGGAAGTGTTGTTTTGCTATTGTCTGTAGGGAAACCCCAGAGGTTCTTGATTATGTGGCATGTACGAGAGGTTAGGATTGTTCCAGTTTGGGTTATCCCACATGTTCATGCGTGATCCAGAGGAGAAACTGTTTCCCTGATTGTTGCGCCCTACAAAGTCGGCATCCTCCTGATTTTCATCGTTACTTTCTTGTCCCATTACTGGACAGCTATCTGCAAAATGAGAAGGAGAGCCACAAATCTGACAGTAGACAACCACATTAGCAACAATAGAGTACTTCATAGAAGAGTCTGTCTTTTGATTTTTGATTTCACATGCAAGCATTTTCACTGTGTTAGTTAACTCAGCAATATCATTAGTTCCATCAGCGAGGTAAATGTCTTGCACACCCTTCCTGTCCTTAGGATAGTGGTAAGTATTCCCGTCTGTCACGCGGGTGACCTGGGTTTGTTCCCCGGCAAGGTCTGGTTGATGTCAATAGTATTTTAACCCTTTATAGTTGTCAAATTATTAGTTTTAGGGATCAAGTTGTAGTCAAAAAACAATTTATAGACCTTGGGAAGCCAAGGGTCGATCCAAGGAACAATGTGTATGATTACTAGCCAACAGGTGACGTATTCAACTAATCCAATGAAAGAGAGGTTTTGATGTAAAACGAATTGCAGAAAATAAATGCGGAAATAAAAAGGTTTTGGCTTGATCAGAGAAAGAATCCCAGGATCAAACTTTACCCGTGCCAACCCACAACTCATGCAACAATGTCACGTAAATTAATCATGCTATCGAACATGGAAATAAACCAAAATAACACTAGACAAGCCGCCCATCCACTGATCGTTATCTAGATTAATCTCAATCGTTGAACGTCACTCATCCACGGATTATCAACGATTTCGATTAGTTACGCCTAGGGCGTTTTTCAGACAATAAAGTCAACTTTCCTATCAATTCATGTACTACAAGTGTAGCTACCATGGCCTAATATCAATTTCATACGATATGGTTAATACCTAGGACCCATTCATCTTTTGGTAAATAACCTAAATACATTCTAGCATGCAAACATCTCATTCAATGTAAAACTTGCAAGAACAATAAAGTTGAGCAAAAAGAAATTGAGTATTCGAATTGCATAAATAACAAATGTTTAATTGATCACATGAAAGCACAGGATCTGTAGGATCCTAGAATACGGAAAACTACTCACTACTCACTACTCATGGTAAGTTAACCAAAAATTGTACAGATGTGGAAATCAAGGACGAGGAAACCATATTGACGATGTAGGCCATTGAGTCATTGATCTTGCAATAATCTGCTCTGTCTTCTTCTCTCAAAAGTAGGTCGTCCCGGTCTCTAAAATTAGCTTTCTATTTATAGGCCCAAATTTCCTAATTCTGTTCCGATTTTTAGAAACACCCGTGACGCCCATGACATGGGAGGCACCACGGACTGTCACAAGCTCTGCGAAAGACACCCATCTGACCCACTTCTCGTTAGTCCCGTAACGCCCGTGTCCAACTAAGGCGAGGCCGTCACGGGATTGACCATCTGCTCAATATCTGGTTCATTCAAGGCAAGCCCGTAACGCCCGTGGTGTTTGTGGTGTGTCACGGAGTCTTCGTCAGAAAAGGGCAAATATCCACTCGGTTTTTTCACTTTTCGTCCATTCGAGCTTTTATCGATCCTGGGAAAGAAACAACCTGTTTAAGGAAAAACCGTTAAAAGACACTAAGACGCCGGGGAAAATCGAGCTAATCTATCATCGAATGACGCGATTAATTGGTCAAGAACTCGTTAAAAGACACTAGAGGAATCATAGCTAGAGGGTTTTCTGTTTGCCATTGTGTGTTCTGTAATCTATTTTGGGCTAAAAGCTTTAGGGAACTAGATATTTGCAGTTTGTGTAGTGATTTCTCAATTGTGGATGTTGATAATCAAATTCCAATGAAACGCTAAGCCCAGAATTATACCAAAATTCTGAGTTGCTGGGGTTTTCAACCATTTTCCATCAACAGGATTGTCAGCTTATGATTGATTAAGGGATCAGCCCAGCAGTTGGTTGTGCTCTTGGATGTTATTTCTATTAGTACGAATATTTGGCATATGTTTGTAAATGCACTATATAGTGTTGGTGAATTGAGCTTGAACCCCTTTTTCTGCCCCATTGTTGATCATTCTGAAGGAACGACATATGTGGAACAGCTGAATATAGAATCTGGTACACCAAGGACACCAATCCATTACTAGTTGGATGTTGTGATGCGGACTGGACAGGAAACGCTGAAGACAGAAAGAGTACTTCTGGAGGGTGCTTTATCCTTGGCAACAATTTGGTTTCCTAGTTCAGCAAAAAGCAAAATAGCATCTCTCTCCTACGGCTGAAGCAAAGTATATTGCTGCAGGGAGTTGGTGCACTCAGTTGCTATGGAGTTGGTGCACTCAATTTGGCTTCTATGTTTGACGTTGTTCCGGAGTTCTGATCTCGCTGTGGCTGAGGGGGATTGTTATAGCTCCCCAAATTCTGGCTGTGCTGTTGTTGGGGCTGGTTGTTGTACTGATTCCTTGGCTGGTAGGGAGCGTGTTTTGCTATTGTCTGTAGGGAAACCCCAGAGGTGCCTGATTATGTGGCTTGTACGAGAGGTTAGGATTGTTTCAATTTGGGTTATCCCACCTGTTCATGCCTGATCCGGAGGAGAACTATTTCCCTGATTGTTGTGCCCTACAAAGTTGGCATCCTCCTGATTTTTGCCGTTACTTTCTTGTCCCAATACTGGATAGCTATCTGTAAAATGAGAAAGAGAGCCACATATTTGACAGTAGACAACCACATTAGCAACAATAGAGGACTTCATAGAAGAGTCTGTCTTCAGATTTTTGATTTCACATGCAAGCATTTTCACTGTGGTGGTTAACTCAGCAACATCATTAGTTCCATCAGCGAGGTAAAGGTCTTGCACTTCCTTCCTATCCTTAGGATAGTGGTAAGTATTCCCGCCTGTCACGCGGGTGACCCGAGTTCGTTTCCCAGCAACGTCTAGTTGATGACAAGTGTTTTTTTAACCCTTTATAGTTATCAAGTTATTAGTTTTAGGGGTCAAGTTGCAGTCAAAAAACAATTTAAAGACCTTGGTAAGCCAATGGTCGATCCAAGGAACAACGTGTATGATTACTAGCCAACAGGCGACCTATTCAACTATTCCAATTAAAGAGAGGTTTTGATGTAAAACGAATCGCAGAAAATAAATGCGGTAATAAAAAAGTTTTGGCTTGATCAGAGAAAGAATCCCAGGATCAAACTTCACCCGTGCCAACCCACAACTCATGTGACAATATCACGTAAATTAATCTGCTATCAAACATGGAAATAAAGCAAAATAACACTACACAAGCCGCCAATCCACGGATCATTATCTAGATTAATCTCAATCGTTGAACGCCGCCCATCCATGGATTATCAACGATTTTGATTAGTTACGCCTAGGGTTTTTCGGACAATAAAGTCAACTTTCCTATCAATTCATGTACTACAAGTGTAGCTACCATGACCTAATATCAATTTCATACGATATGGTTAATACCTAGGACCCATTCATCTTTTGGTAAATAACCTAAATACGTTCTAGCATGCAAACATCTCATTCAATGTAAAACTTGCAAGAACGATAAAGTTGAGCACAAAGAAATTGAGTATTCGAATTTCATAAATAACAAACAATTAATTGATCACACGAAGGCACGCGATCCGTAGGATCCTAGAATACGGAAAACTACTCACTACTCATGGTAAGTTAACCAAAAATAGGACGGATGTGGAAATCAAAGACGAGGAAACCGTATTGACGATGTAGGTCGTTGAGTCGTTGATCTTGCAATAATCTGCTCTTTCTTCTTCTCTCAAAATTAGGTCGTCCCGGTCTCCAAAATTAGCTTTCTATTTATAGGCTCGAATTTCCTAATTCTGTTCCGATTTTTAGAAACACCTGTGACACCCATGACATGGGAGGCACCACGGGCTGTCGCGGGCTCTGCGAAAGACACCCATCTGATCCACTTCTCGTTAGTCACGTAACGTCCGTGTCCAACTAGGGCGTCACGGGCCGTCACGGGATCGACTATATGCTCAATATCTGGTTCATTGAAGGCAAGCTCGTAACGCTCGTGGCGTTTGTGGTGTGTCACAGGGTCTTCGTTAGAAAAGGGCCAATTTCCGCTCGGTTCTTCCACTTTTCATCCATTCGAGCTTTTATCGATCCTGGGAGAGAAACAACCTTAAACACAAGGAAAAACCGTTAGAAGGCACTAAAACGCCGGGGAAAATCGAGCTAATCCATCATCGAATGATGCGATTAATTGGTCAATAACTCAGCTAGAGGGTTCATAGCTAGAGGGTTTTCTGTTTGCCACTGTGTGGTCTGTAATCTATTTTGGACTAAAAGCTTTAGGGAACTAGATTTTTGCAGTTTGTGTAGCGATTTCTCAATTGTGGATGTTAATAATCAAATCTAATGAAACGCTAAGCCCAGAATTATACCAAAATTCTGAGTTGCTGGGGATTTCAACCATTTTCCATCAATAGGATTGTCAGCTTATGATTGATTAAGGGATCAACCCAGCAGTTGGATGTTATTTCTATTAGTATGTTGTCGTAGTAAATCGCCAGATAACGAATATTTGGCATTATGTTTGTAAATGCACTAGGTTACCCCATTGTTGATCATTCTGAAGGGTACGTATTTAAGACTCGTGCTCCACAAGCTGATCCTCTACTCTAGCTAGGTTACCATGTCATAGCTAAAATTATTTATTTCTTCATCGACATCATTTCATTCATGAGTATGTTTTTTATAGAGAAAAGTTACTCGAATTTTCAATTAGTTTTAAATTTTTATCAGATTTGTTATGTTAATTTCCAAACTTATTTTGTTTAGTCATATAAATTTGTTTATGCCCGTCACGATGGGAACACAAGCACACAGTCAGGCCTCGGCTTAAATTCCAAACTGAACATGAAAGTCCATTTTTAGATTTTATTAACTATGGATACATTGACCTTTCCTTTTGATTTACATAAGAGAAGTGTCCCAGTCCCAGTTCTTTCTCATAACGGTATGTCATATAATGCCAGTTGTGTCTTGTCTTCTTCTTCTTTTTCTTCTGTCACATTCTTCAAACACCCACTGCCACTTTGGCCTCAGCAGCAATCTTGTCCAGTTCTTTCAATGCCTTCCACAGCTTTGGATCATTATAGTCCCTGATTGTCATCACAGCTCCAGCCTCCTCCAAAATCTCCGGCGGGTTCCTAATAGCAACCGCCACTACTTGCAATCCAGCAGCCACTCCAGCTTTTATCCCCGCAATCGAGTCCTGCACATCATCATAAATACATAATTCATATCTCCCTCTTAATTGAATTTTTTGATGAAATAAATGGACTTGGCATGTTGTTGGTATGATTGATTACCTCAAACACAATTGCCCGCTTATTGGAAACATGGAGAAGTTCCAAAGCCTTTAGGTACGGGTCGGGGAACGGCTTAGGTCTCCCCCATTCGATTCCGATCACAACTGTCTCAAACTTGTCACCTAGCCCTGTCCTTGACAGGAGGAATTCAGCACTGGGTCTCGGCGCGTTCGTTACGGCAGCGTGTTTCAATCCACGCTCTTTTATCCATTTAAACATTCTGTCAAGGCCAGGTACAATCTTCAATTCCTTCACAGCCATTCTGCATCATAATTTAAATTACCTTAAGTTCTTAAGATCTTCAGAAGCAGCTTAGAGTGTAAATAAATCGATAGATATTCGGTTATTTTTGTAACTACTTTTTGAATAATTCTTCCTTGTTTGCCAAGAATTGCGTGCTTTTTCTGGCATCCCATTCAGGGAAGAGAAATTGCCCGAGGAGGTCGTTATGTTTTCCACAGAGGGCCCTCACGTAGAATTCTTCATCGATCGGAACTCCTCCATTGTAACCAACCTGTATTACCAAAAATTAATTCATCTCATCAAATTTACAATATACAAAAAAAGTAGTTGTCAGACTGAAAGTGATTTATTTTTGCAGGTGTTCATAATAATACCTCTAGAAACAACTTCTGAAATGCCCGAAAGTGAATCGGGTCAGAATCAATCATGGTCCCATCTATGTCGAAGAAAACGGCATCAACAGGAGCCATAGAAGTGAGGGAGCACTTGCTGAATACCCAACCAGAATAACAGATTAGAAATAACAAAGCTCATGAAAAATCTGAATCTGATTGGTGAAAATGTTGTACCGTTCATTATTCAGTGAGATAGAATGCACAGATTAATGAAATTTAAATGCACACATACCAAACTGGTGACAAGTCTAGACGGGAGGATGCGCGCAACATTTGAGCAAATGGGTTGGCAGGAGCAAAACTTAACCGGCTGCTGTCACCGCAGAAGCTTGCTTTGTTCTTCTTCATAAGGCCAAGGGCTGAATTAGAATTCATTACAAGTTGCTCAGAGGCCATGCCTGAGGCTTGAGTGAGCTGCTGCAGAGCGGAAACTGCTGGCATTGTGTTATTCAGTCGCTCCAAGTAATAATTTATGTTTCAGGTGTGATTCTCTTGTCAGGCTTGCTCAGGTCTTTTTATAGTCACAAGAATTATTTCGTATAATGCACATGTTACTGTATTATTACAGAGCATCATTTTCGCAACCAGGATCCAATTTCTTGTAGACGTGTCAATGTATGGGAGCTGCGCTTTTCTGGCCGTAGAGCCGAGTGCCGACTGCAAAAAAGCCAATAACATGCAGGTAGTTCACAAGTGGGTTTTGATTCAAAAAATGGGTCCTTGAGATTCCAATAAATTTGGAGTGGTGGTCGACATTGTTGGCTCAATGGGACAAACCCATATGGAAAATGGTACTAGTACTAGCTGAACATGAAGAAGGAAAGTAATCAAAAGTCCTTTCAAACTTTAAAAAGTCTTTAAAACTTCATTATGAATAAAAATACTAGCTTTGCATATTTAAATGGAAGTAAGATTCGGTACGCATCCATAGTAAACTTAGCTCATTTAGTACTAGTACTGCATTTACTCGAGTGTTTCGATTTGATAATAATATTAGTATTGGTTCTTGATCGATGAATTTTGCAGTTTCTAAAGTGTGGTTACATCAATTAAACAGAATTCAGATACATAAACTGTTTGGATGAAGGATCGAATTGCAACGATTAGAATCAACAAACAACAAAAACAACACGCGCAATTTATCCTGGTTCAAAATGGCCGGGGGTGACCAACCCTACTCCAGCAACCACGATCGATTTATTAATGAATTAGCACAACCGGAACCTTGCGTCATCAGTCCGAGCTTCACGCCTAAACCAATTACAGTTTGGAGTCTTCAATCGCTTTCAATCTCTCACAGCTCTCTCTATCGACAATGAACCCTAATTACCAAATCTGGGAAATCAAATACGAACTCTTCTGGGCACCTTTCAAAGCAGTCCCTAAAGCTACAGACATTACACATTAGCCCCCCTAAGTTATAGGCATTACACAACTCAGACTAGCCGTTGTAATAACAACTTTAACTGCCAATTGATCTTCATCAAACGCCATCGTTCCGTCATGAGTTCCATGCCTTCAACTCTTGTCTTGGCTGATTGTCCTGCCACCTTTAGCCACTGTTTTCTCCGCCCGTTCGCCGTCGCCTTGGTCCAGTCTCCATCCGATTGTGCTCACTTGAACTCTGGCTCACTTTTACAATCTCCACCTTGAGTCAGAGGTCATTCAAATTGATCGTGGTTTAGACTTTTCAGCCTTTCTACACCAGCTTGATCAGCTCCAAGCACTTTAGGAATTTTGTGCTGGGAACTGGCTTTGTAAGCATATCAGCTGGATTGTCTTCAGTGTCTATCTTGGTCATCTGGATAGCTCATGTCTCTATCACCTCTCTTACGAAATGCAACCTCACGTCAATGTGTTTTGATCTTACGTGGAAGACTTGATGCTTCGACAAGTGAATGGTTCCTTGACTGTCGCAGCAGATCCTCACGCAGTTCTTGTTATAGCCTAGCTCTCCAAGCACTCCCTTGATCCAAAGTGCCTCTTTGACAGCTTCAGACACAACCACGAATTCTGCTTTGGTAGTGGACAGAGTCACCATTCCCTACAAGCTTGCTCTCCAGCTCACAGCATTCCCATAAATGGTAAAGGCATAACCTATCTGGGATTTCCTAGTGTCAATGCTCCTTGCAAAGTCAGAGTCTACATATCCAACAACAATATCAGTAGCACTGTCACTTTGTCCAAACATTAAGCCTTTATGTAAACGTCCCTTCACATATCTTAGCAACCATTTAACAGCATGCCAATGAACCTTACCAGGTGTAGCCATATACCTGCTAACAGCACCAACCCAGAAGCAATAAACATTTCCCGAACAGGATCAACACGCCATAATCATTCAATGATTTAAAATGAGGAACTAAGTTAGGCTTGGTGATTTTATACCTTCAGAAACCCTTATAAGTGTCCCTCATCTCCTGAGATGGAAATTGAAGAGTGGCCCGATGGTCATACTGGGACTGCCGGAGGGGCTGGGATGGTAGGAGCTGCTGGAGGGTTGGTGACAGGCGGTCTAGCGCTCTGTCGTGGGTTCTGACAAGCCATTGGGGGGATTGGGGTTGCGGGAGGTGGGAGGTGGGATTTGGTGGTAATAAGAGATTGGGTTTCTAGGGTGTTCAGCTTGGAATGTTGGAAGAAAAAGCCAAAGTTGCTTGGTATAAGAATGGTGATAGGAACTCCAATTTCTTCCATGCCTCTATTAAAGCAAGGAGGGCTCAAAACTCGATCAAATTGGAGTTGGAGGATGGATCTATAACAGAGGATGGTGAGGTTATTGGCCTAAGAGAATCTCAATATTTTAGCAATCTTTTCGGAGATCTACCTGCATCAGGGGATATTCATCTGTCTGACAGTGTTCAGAAGGTTATCTCTGATGATGATAATATCAGACTCACAGCCACTCCTGATCTGAAAGAGATTCAGCATAGTGTTTTCAGCATGAATGCTAGCAGCTCTCCAGGTCCTGATGGATTTACTGGGAAGTTTTTCACCTCCTGCTGGGATATTATTAAAGAGGATTTATAGGCTGCTGTCAATGCTTTCTTCAAAGGTCTTCAATTGCCTAAAATTATTTCCTCTACTAGTATTGTTCTGATTCCTAAAGTCCCTAAAGCGGGCAAGTTTGACCAAGTGAGACCAATCAGTTTGTGTAACTTCGTGCACAAAATTTTATCTCGGATTCTTAATAACAGGCTAACCATGGTCCTTAAAAAGGTGATTAGCCAAGAGCAGTCCGGTTTTCTAGAAGGGAGATATATACATGATTGTATTGGGACGGCTCATGATATGGTGCGTGACATTAATGTTAAAAGCTTTGGTGGGAATATCATGATGAAGATTGATATGTCAAAGGCCTATGACAGAATTTCTTGGAGATTCATTCTGAAGATGATGACTGCTATGGGATTCTCAGAGACGTGGAATGACTTGATTTACAGGAACATATCTAATTGTTGGTACTCTGTGATATGGAATGGCTCTTCGTATGGTTTCTTCAAGTCTAATAAAGGGGTTCGTCAAGGGGATCCTCTCTCTCCGAGCCTCTTTATTGTTGGCATGAAATACCTTAGTAAACTTATTAATGAAGCTATCAGGAGAGGGGAACTCAGTGCTTACAAAATTAAAGGGTGCATCACTCCTATTCATCATCTCATGTATGCCGATGACTTGCTTATATTCACTAATGGGCATATAAGATCCGTTACCAATCTGATGAAGATTATCAATAAATTCTGTGACTTTTCAGGTCAGAAAATTAATTTAGAGAAGAGCAGAGTTTTCTTCTCAAATCTTATCGGTATAGAGAGAGAGAAAATATTCTGCAGAATACGAAATTTGCTGAAGGAGCTTTCCCTACCAAGTATCTTGGAGCTCCTCTTTTCCCAGGAAGATCTAAGATATCTTACTTTAAATATCTGGAGGATGTCATTAGAAGTAAAATTACTGGGTGGTCAAAGAATTTTCTAAATCTAAGTGGGAGGGCCACTCTTATCTCTTCTGTTCTAAGCTCGATCAGTATTCACACTCTAGCAATTATTCCAGTGCCAAAAACTTGTATAGAGAGCATGGAAAGGTTGTTTGCTAACTTTATTTGGGATGTGAAGCATCATTGGGTCTCTTGGGATAATCTCTGTCTTCCCAAAAATGAAGGGGGTCTGGGCATCAGAAACTTAAAAGGGGTGAAGGATGCTATGCTGGGAAAGGTGGCTTGGAGATATCTTCTCGATGAATCCTGTTGGGCCAAGCTTAGCAGAAATAAATACCTTAACAAAGCTAGAAAGCCTGGTATCTGGTCTTATGTTATGCCCCTTGCTAATAGCCTGAAGAGAGAATCTTATTGGACCATTGGTAAAGGTGACATTCCTGTCTCGCAATTCTGTGAATGGATGGATCTCACTAGTACTCCTAAAGATGCCAAAATGTGGACTGTTCGTGATATAATCAATGATGAGGTGAAAAGGAACAAATTCTCTTCATGGTTTCCATCCTTCACTAGAGATTTTCTTACCAATATTCAGCTTAGTGATCAAACTGACAAGCTATCTTGGAGAGTTAATCCAGGAGGTAAATTCACTGCAAAGGCCTATTACAATTATAAAAGAAGAAACATGCCAAAAAGTAAACTCTTCGATAGTATATGGCAGAGCTGGATTCCCACTAAGCTCAGTGGTTTTGTGTGGAAACTCTGGTGCAGGGGTCTACCAACTGATGACGCCATCTCTAGGTTGGGAATCCCAGTTATATCTAAATGCAGATGCTGCTCTCATCCAAGTAAAGAATCTGCTAATCATCTATTCATTGGTAGTGATGTGGCTAAAACCACTTGGAAATACTTGAGTATGATATTTGGCAAGAAACCTCCTTCTAGTACACTTAGGCTTAAGAAGGATTGGTTCATTGACGGAGCCCACTGCACTGTCGTTAAGGTGCAATGTTCTCTGTACAAATAAATTTATATTTTTTCGCTACTCGCGACTACACTACTGGGTAGTAAGTGATAAGTAGGGGTCGAACCCAAGGGAATTAGAGGGATAGTCGTTCTTTGGGGGATTTGTACAGCGAGGGAGCATGTTTTAAGTGGATTGAGATTTTAGCGCGATTAACTAAGCTACTGTTTTTGGTTTTTTTGGTTTTGAGTGCGGAAAAGTAAATTACAGAAAATAAATACTGAAATTAAATGACTGAAAGTAAAAGAGTTAAGGGAAGAAGACTTACAGTGGGTGATGCGTGATTGCGATTCCTCCGGTAGATGAGTGGTTGATGGTTGTAGTTGATCGAGCAGTTTATAAAAGTAAGTACAGGGGGTTTTTGTAATTCAAGGGAAAGTATTCGGTTTCAGGTACCTTGTATTATAACATGTTTATTAATAACCGCTAGTAACCTTTCTAAGTATTCAAAGATGAATCGAGGCCCTTTCGTAGCTCAAGACTTGCAACATCGTCTAAAGCAACACTTGTTCTACTTCAGACTAATTCCTCCTTTCGAAGTATCTTAGCCTTTTGTGCATCCATTTGAATTCTTTGGTCCAGTTTCCAAATGGTTTTTTAAGATAAGTCGAACTCCTCGATAAGTTTTTCTTGTTACAGCTTCCACTTACCGAGTATGATCACGAATTCCCACGGAAGAGCTTGCCCATTTGGTCCCTTTGGTCCAGTTACAAATGGTTCACTCAACCTTGGAAACTCTGACTATAAATGGCACATAGAACAAGTTTTGAATACAGAGAAATGAAACTAATAGAAATTAAAACATTATATAATACAAGAAAGTACCTTCGACCGAATGAGGAGTTTAGCTACGACAGTCCATGGAAAAGGACATCGTAACTAAATACTCAGGGGTTTTTAAAAACAGTAAGAGGGAAAGGGGTGGAATACTCAAGAACCAACAGTAGTATTCCCAATTTCCTACTGAATACTCAAGAACCAACAGGAGTATTCTCTACAGTATTATAATACTCAAGAACTGACAGGAGTATTATAATTTCAAAGCGTATAATACTCAAGAACAAACAGGAGTATTATTTCCAAAACCAAACTTACAAGTAACCAAAACTTAGAGAGATAAGTGTTTTACAATTTTGTGGATTTTGTGGATGGATGAAATGAGGAGGAGAAGCCTCCTTTTATAGCCAAAAGGGGAGGAGATGGGTGGTGGAGATGGGGGGCAAGTGTTTTTCATCCAAGGGAGGAGAAGGGAGGATGAGGAGGAGGTGACATGTGGAGGAGCCAAAAGCCGCCGGTTGGGGGAGGAGAAGCCACCGGTTGGCCGGTCATCCAAGGAGGAGAAGGGTGGCTTTGGCCACCTCCAAGCAAGGTGGCCGGTCATCTTGGTCCATGGGTGCATTTTGACAGTTTTGTGCAGTCTTTTCACAAAACTATCAATCCAATTTCACTCCGTCTGACTTTGATTGTTCCTCGGTTGGATTTGATTTGAGTAATTCCTACGTCAGGATCTTGATATTTCTTCGTTCAGCGTCTGATCTTGACCTTGGATTGACTCTTATCATCTTTTCAGCGTAAAATCCTCTCCTTAGCGTGTTTTCTCTCTAAGCGCCAAAATACCCTGTAGAAATAAATCAGGACTAACCAGCAGAAGTTAAATAGACCAACAGTCTAATTTAGTGGGTTTTACTATGTTTTTGATTCGTATAATTTTGGTCCATCAGATCACCCCACACTTTTAGTTGTTCGTCCCGAACAATGCTATTAAAGGGCGGCACTCTAAGTTTGGTTTTAAAATATGAAAATTAGACTGTGGGACTCGATTTATCCTAATTCATGCATTACTTACTTATTACCAAATTGAACTGGATAAATAAATAGAAGAAACTTGATACGTGTACCTCCGTGCCGAGATGCAAATTATTTTGGATGTTTCGGGATATAGCCCTTTTCAGTCTCCTGGACTGCAAACTCGGGATCGTCTCTCACTATATGGTTTCCTTGTAGCTTTCTCTAGCACGTGATTCGATTCGGGTTTCACTGGTTTGAGTACTTTGATTTTCTTTTGGCGAGGGACTGCTTTTTGTAGTGAATCGGCCTTTGGCCTTTTATTTGATTCTTTGAGTACTTCACTTTTTGTTCGGTTAAAACCTTCACAATTTTGGGCCTTTGGCCTCTTGATTTGCTTCTTCGAGCTTTTCGCCTTTTTGTGGCTTTGCTAGTCCATTTTCTCAAGCCTTTTTGGGAGGTCCAATCATCGCCCGCAAGCCTATGGAAATACCTCCCCGCTCCTCTCATCTTTGCCGTTTCGCGCGAGTCAAAATGAGGGTCACTCATTTATTTTCCTGGCTACTTTGACTAGAGAGAGGACGGTCTGATTCCCGTCCTCGCCTTTTTCTTTTTGCATAAACACTGCATGGCGGAGATGACTTCAATCTTCACTGAATACCCGAAGTGCAGCCTCCACTGACTTCGAAAACCATATAGTTTGATTCGATCCTTTGATTGCTTGCCAAGCCTCTCTAGGGCATTTCTATCAACTCCACATCCCTTGTTTATCTCAGCACAAAGGACAAATGAGAAGTTACGTTCTAAGTTTTTAGATAGTTGAATTTTCACAAGGTAAATGCATGAATTTCGGTCTATCTTTTTCACATTCTTAAGTTCATACTTTCAAAAAGATACACTAAAAAAGAAAAAGTTTTTATTTATGTACACATGCGGTTCTCACCCCACACTTTTGAACGAAGTCGTGCCTTTCAGCACTACTTAGTTCAAAAGCCATGCAAGCAGATGTTATACGAGAAGGAAATGACTTAAGAAAAGGTAAGATCAGAACTCCCTTATTGTGTCGAATGGCATGAGGCTGGATAATCGAGGGAGTTCGGCTGGGGCCTTGAACTCTCAGCGCAGGCCCGGTAGTTCACGGAAGCTGCCTGGCTGATCCGATCGTGCTCCAAAAACCAATTCCTAAATAGTCAAATCATTCTTTGCACCAAGTGGGTGAGAGCGACTTATTAAAAAATTAAAATACAGAAAATAAAAGACAGAAAATTAAAGTGCGGAAAGTAAGATAGTGTCGGGTTACCTCCCGACCAGTGCACTTGTTTAACGTCGTTGGCTCGACAGTGCCTTATTCCTGGATCACTGGTTGGGATCCCATGGGTGGCTTAGGTCGAATTTTGCCACTGTTCCTGTGTTGACTTTTGCTTTGCCTTTTCCCGATTTCTTGCTTGGGTTAGAACTCCATGGTTTTGGTGTTTTCTCCTTCCATTGTTTCTGACAAGGCAGGGGCCTTTTGACCATAGCTGCTGGTCTTGTCTCTTTTGGCAGATTTGAAATCTGTGTACCGCGATCTGAGATAGGTATTATATCTGGCGGTTTCTTTGTATCCGGGCGGCAATTGTAAATGTAGAAATATGCAATTTTGCCGCCGAACTTGAGCGATAATGAGCCCTTGCCCACATCAATCCTTGCCTTAGTAGCGTAGAGGAATGGTCGTCCCAAGATTATTGTTGGAGGGTCGTCTTCGCTGGTCTCTCCCGTTTGTATCACATAGAAGTCTGCAGCAATGACGAGCTCTCCCACATGGAGTATTACGTCTTCCAGTACTCCAACCGGACGGATGCACGATTTATCTCCTAACTCGATATTTGACCTGGGTGGTTTTAATGGACCAAGTCCTAACAAGTAATATAAGGAGGCAGGCATGGCGTTGACAGCAGCTCCAAGATCGACCAGGCACTTATGAATCTGAGTTTCACCAATACCGCAGGTGACTGTGAAGGCCCCTGGGTCTTTATCTCTTTCCGGTTGTGACTCATGATCTGAAGTGAGGGCTTTTTTAATTGTCGGGTCACTCTGCCCACTCCTTGACTTAGGATTAGTATAACTGGATCCCTCAATATTTTGCTCAGAAGCATAAATATTAGTTGGAGAGTTCCACCTTAAATTGTCAGTGTCATCCCATCCAGATGCTGGTATGTCAGAGTGTATGACTGGTGGTGGTGTTATGCAAACGGTAAATGCATATCATTCATTGTCAGCATGCGTGACCCATGTTTTGTCATCATTGGGTCGGTCTTCCTCTTGATTCCAATCGGGTCGACGCATACGGGTGAAGTGCTTATTTGTAAGTTTGTACGTTGGGGATCGTGCTACTTCTCCCAGTGTCGCCTTTTCGTTTGACCTTTTTATCATGCTAAGATTCGCTTTTGGGTTTTGGATGGTTTGTGAAGGAAGTCTGCCAGGCTCATTAGTGAGTGTTGACATTGCTGTGGCTAGATGGGACATTTGTTTTGTTAATTCTGAAATTGCCCCGTCAGTTTTCGTCTGGTATTGGTGTAACGAAGTACCCAATTGACTTATGCTTCCTGCGAGCTCCTTCATCGTGTCATTGAGCGACTTGCTTGGTTCTTGCTGATTGTTTGGGCCGGTTTGATACTGATTTGGTCCTTTTTGCTGATATTGGCCTGCTGATGGAGCGTTCTGGTTATACTGCCGGTGGGGGGTTTGGTAGAATGACTGAGCTAGTTTAGGGACAGCTAGTTGTGCATCCTTCTGAGAATAGTTATTGTTACGCCAGCTCGGGTTGGTTGCTTGACCATACTGTCTGTTTTGTCCGGCTCTGTCATTACTGTTGTTGTTGTATCCTTGGTATCCTCCCACTGCATTTAATTCTGCCGGTTCCTCTTCTATTAATGTCGGACATGCCTCAGTTTTGTGGCCTGTAGAACCACAGAACTCGCAAGGTTTTACCGGAACTGGCTGCCTTCGTAGGATTTGAATCATCATTTCCTTTAACTACTTCATCTCTTCAGGCATAGAGCTCATCAACGTTTCCGCTTTTGCCACATTTTTTGTCCGGGAGAATTCTTCCTGCTGAGTTGTCTCTTCTTTGAATCGGGCATTCTCAGCAACGTTAGTGATAAGATCCCTTATGCCACTTAATGATAGATTCATCATTGTTGGAGCATAAAGTGCCATATAGGCAAAACACAAATCTGTACAAGAAGTACTCGAATTGGTCTGTGCTAGCATCTGTGCAAGGTGTATCTTTCAGTTCCGAAAAATCAGGACAGTTGCTGAGTTTTAGGAAAGAAAGATATCATCTGGATATTCTCGTCCGCCACATCACCAAACCGACTCAGATGAGATAATCATATGCAGATTTCAACGGAATTATTTCCTATCTTATCTAGGGTTTAAAAAAAAATCAGATCTAGGGTTTTCTTATCACCTAGATCTCCACGGCCAGGTATAAATAGAAGAGCAGAAATTAGTTTCTTCTTCAAGCAACACTTGAGAGAGACGCCGTGTGGAGAGCCTTCAATCCGCAAGCTGAATTCATTATCCAAAGCTTCTGGTCGTCAAGCTTTCATTGGAGGATTAAGGCTGCAAGTTGGTAAGCCACTTGTTTTACTTGTTTCTTGAACTCATATATATTGTTGCTGCGCACTACAACGCCCAGAGTTCAAGAAGGTGTTGTCGCTGCTTAGTACCACTCAGGACTAGCAGATCGACTGTCACAGACGACGACCAACCACAATCTGAATCTACGAGTTGGATTCATCTACATCAGTCTCGGGAGGAGGTCTGATCGAACAGACGGGAGTCTCTGGATCTAAGGGGAGCTTAGATCACACAATTCTCTGATAAGGTAGTATAGGGGATCAGTAGTTTGGAAGGCTGTTCAAACATAAAACTGTACTATACACTGTGATAGTGAATTGTTCCTTGGACTTGGGAGAAGTCCCCCAGACGTAGGCTACATTGTGCCGAACTGGGTCACCAAGTGTTCTGTGTCCTTTACTGTTTTGCACCTTACTTTCATTTACCTTAGTCTGTGCAAGTAACTGTATCACACTCCGTGCTACAACTCACTGATACAGTTAAGCTCATCACACGTAGCTATTTCAATTGGTATCAGAGCAAGTTCTCAACATACGGAGTAGATTCTTGGGAAGCTAGCTACTGTTTTAAGATGAGCATCAAGGAAGGACAAAGCACTACTCGTCCGGTGCTGTTAGAAGGACATAATTATGGCTATTGGAAGGCCAGGATAAAGGCGTTTATCAAGAACGTGGATGAGAAAGCGTGGAGATCTGTGCTAACTGGCTGGGAACCTCCTCTGTTGGCAACTGATCAAGGAAGGGTTGTACCTAAACCAGAAACAGAATGGACTGAACAGGAGGAGCGTCTCGCCATGGGGAATGCCAAAGCTCTCAATGCCATCTTCTCAGCGGTAGACGAGCAAATTTTCAAACTTATCCTGAACTGTGAAAGCGCAAAAGAGGCATGGGATACCTTGTCCACTCACTTTGAAGGAACTGACAAGGTGAAACAGTCCAGAATTCAGATGTTGACATCCAGATTTGAGGAGCTAAAGATGCATGAGGATGAATCCATCAAGGACTTTAACGCCAGAGTATGTGACATTGTGAATGAGGCTTCTACCCTTGGTGAAGCTCTACCCGAAGAGAAGGTTGTGCAAAAGATTCTGAGGTCTCTGCCCAAACGATTTACTATGAAGGTGACCGCTATAGAAGAGGCAAACAATACAAAGACCATGAGCTGGAAAGAATTGATTGGAAATCTGTGCACCTATGAACTGCAACACCTGACTGTTCCAGAATCCAAGGTTAAATCTGTAGGTTTCAAGGCTGAGACTGTGGTAGACGATGAATCCACTGATGGAGTGAGTGAGGAACTAGCGTTACTCATGAAGAACTTCAATAAACTGTTGAAGAAGATCAACCGTAGAGGTGCTACCCAGAACAGCCTGAATCAGTCTAAAAATTTAGATGCCAGGAGAGTGGATTTCCAGCCGCGGGAGAGACAGTCTGACCAGAAGGAGAATGGGAATAGTGGACGGACCAAAGGAATAAAGTGTAGGGAATGCGGAGGTTACGGCCACATACAAGCAGAGTGTGCTAACACCCTGAAGAAGAAGAATGGCAAGTCCCTGAATATCAGCTGGAGTGATGACGAGACCGAAGAGAGCACAGAGGAGGAAGAGACAAGCAACTTTGTTGCACTGACAAGCATGATAGACTGTATCCCGGACTGTGCCAGCACTGATCACAAAGATGGTTCCAATATTGAAGAGAGCGAAGCCGAAGAAAGTGATGGAGAAGAAATCACTGATGAGTGCATCGCTGAGAAATATGCACTATTGTTCTCAAAGTGGACTGAGCTGGTAGACATTAACAGGAGACTAAATGCAGGTGTTATCTCTTTGAAGCTGGAAAAGCAGAAGCTGAAATCCAAAGCCGACACCCTTGCACAGGAGAAAGAAAATCTGGAGAAAGAAGTAGAAAATCTGAAACAAAAGGCTGAAGGAGACAAACAAGAATCGAAGAAGCTCTTGAAGGAGATGGCTTCAATCAAGAAGGTCCTGAACAGTCTGAACACAGGGTCCAGAAATCTGAACCAGATCTTATCTATGCAGAAGAGAATGAAAGATACTACAGGGCTTGGATTCACTGGGAAGAAGAAAAGTGGTGATACGAAGTTTGTGAAGGCCAGTGGCACAGTTCCTAAAGACAACAAGCACAAGACAACTGATGAGTCTGTCTGTGCCAGAGAAGGTGACAGTTGGTATCGTGTCCCAAGAGCTGAAGAATGGCAACGTGCTAGGGTGTGTTACTACTGCAACATACCTGGACACATCAAACGTCATTGTTATCGTCATAGACGTGACAGCCAGTATGAAGAACCAACAAGGAGACGAGGCAGAATGGTGTGGAGACCAAGGAATGATCAAAGCTGCTATGTCTCGTACAGTTCAACTGACAAGGAAGATGAAGAGAGCTGGTTCTTTGACAGTGGCTGCTCAAGACACATGACTGGAGTTCGAGAATACCTAACCAATCTGAGACAGATCAACGGCCACCATGTGACATTTGGTGACGGAAAAAGAGCAAGAGTTCTAGCCAAGGGAACACTGAATGTGCCAGGCATGCCACGCCTTGATGATGTTTACTGGGTTGACGGGTTAAAAGCCAACCTGATTAGTATCAGTCAACTGTGCGATAACAGTAATCAGGTACAGTTCTCAAGAAACTCTTGCCATGTTTACAACAAACACGGAGTTTGCGTAATGGAAGGAGACCGTGCAAGCAACAACTGCTACTTACTAAGCCGTGCTGCAACTCCAGGAGCAGTTACTTGTATGCTGAGTAGGTGCGATGAAATACATCTTTGGCATCAACGCCTGGGACACATCAACTTCAGATCTCTGAAATTTCTCTCCAATGAGAAGTTGATTGAAGGTATTCCTGTTATCAGAGGTGATATGCAAATTATTTGTGGTGATTGTCAAGCAGGAAAGCAGACTCGAGAAGTACACAAAAAGGAGGATAAAGTTTACACAAAGCGTGCGCTGGAGCTACTACATATGGACCTGATGGGACCTATGCAGGTGGAGAGTCTCGGTCGAAAGAGGTACGCATTCGTATGTATAGATGACTATACCAGATACTCTTGGATCATGTTCCTACGTGAGAAATCTGAGACTGTGCAAGCTTTTATACAACTTGCTACTCTACTGATCAATGAGAGGAGAGATCGTGGAGAAAATCTTTTGTCCATTCGAAGTGATCATGGGAGGGAATTTGAGAATGAGAAGTTTGCCCGGTTCTGTGATGAGCAAGGTATTGTACATCAATTCTCATCTCCCATCACACCGCAACAAAATGGAGTAGTTGAGCGGAGAAATCGAACTGTGCAAGAAATGGCAAGAGTCATGCTACATGCAAAGAACGTCCCTCTGCACTTATGGGCCGAAGCTATGTCAACCGCTACCTACGTCCTGAACAGAGTTCTGATTAGACCAGGGATGGACAAAACCAGCTATGAGCTCTGGAAAGGAAGAAAGCCCACAGTCAAGCACTTCCACGTGTTTAGTAGCACTTGTTATGTGCTGACGGATAGGGAGCAAAGGCAGAAGCTGGACAGGAGGTGTGATGAAGGACTGTTCCTGGGTTATTCTCCAAACAGCAGAACCTATCGTGTCTACAATAAGAGAACCAGAATAGTGATCGAGTCAATCAATGTTGTAATCGATGATGCCAAGGACTCACACCTAAGGCAAGAATCAGATGATGATATGGAGACTCAGTATACTCGTCCTAAGCCTATACAAGGGTCTGTACCAGATGCAAATTCCAAAATTGTGCCTGAAACAGTGCCAGATTCAGCCGAGAAACATGATGATACAAATATGCAAGATTCTGAAGATACACTCCATCAGCCTGTACAAGAGTATATACCAGATGCGAATTTTGAAGTTGTGCCTGAGACTGTGTTAGACTCGGCTCGGGAGAATAATGACGTACACATGCAAGATGCTGATGAAAGTGAGGTGAATCAAACTCAATCAAGAAGTGGTGACTCAAGCATACAACCATCAAGCAGAATCCAGAAGAATCATCCTCTCACGAGTATCATTGGGAACCTTCAAGACAAGATCAAGACTAGAGGTAAATCTCATGTTAATTACAGAGAGATGATTAATCATAGCTGCTATTTGTCGAAGGTGGAACCAAAGAATGTAAAGGAGGCCTTGAAAGATGATCATTGGATCACTGCCATGCAAGAAGAGTTGGGAGAATTCACCCGCAACGATGTATGGGATCTAGTTCCCCGCCCAATTGGAGTAAATATCATTGGCACAAAGTGGATATTTAAGAACAAAACAGATGAAAGTGGCAACATTACGAGAAACAAAGCCAGGCTGGTTGCTCAAGGATACACTCAGATAGAGGGTATTGATTTTCACGAGACCTTCGCCCCCGTTGCACGCCTGGAAGCTATTCGACTTCTCCTCGCAGTCGCTTGTTACTTGAAGTTCAAACTGTTCCAGATGGATGTAAAGAGTGCCTTCTTG
The DNA here is from genome assembly GCA_033675215.1 of Rhodiola kirilowii. Classification (NCBI taxonomy): domain Eukaryota; kingdom Viridiplantae; phylum Streptophyta; class Magnoliopsida; order Saxifragales; family Crassulaceae; genus Rhodiola; species Rhodiola kirilowii. The sequence goes on from CM066200.1 coordinate 10,697,476, forward strand.
AACGGTCTACTATTTGAAGAAGTGTACGTGGCTGAGCCTAAAGGTTTTGAAGACCCACACTGCCCGGATCATGTCTACAAACTAAAGAAGGCCTTATATGGACTCAAGCAGGCCCCTAGAGCTTGGTATGAAAGATTAACGCGATACCTCATGAGCATGGGATACACTCGAGGAGGAACAGACAAGACGATGTTCGTGAAAAAGGATAATCAACACTTTATCATCGCTCAAATCTACGTCGATGAAATCGTGTTTGGTTCTAATTCTCAGAAGATGGTGGATGAGTTCGTGGCTCAGATGCAAAGCGAGTTTCAAATGAGCATGGTGGGTGAATTGAATTACTTCTTGGGGCTGCAGGTTGTACAGTCGAAGGAAGGGATTTTCTTGACTCAGGCCAAGTATGCGAGAAATCTAGTGAAGAAGTTTGGACTGGACAAAGCTACCCACAAGAGAACTCCAGCTGCTACACATGTGAAGATCACCAAGGATGATGCAGGAGCTTCAGTGGACCAGACCTTGTACAGAAGCATGATCGGGAGTCTGCTATACCTGACTGCTTCCAGACCAGATATTTGTCAAGCAGTGGGAGTCTGTGCCAGGTATCAGGCAGATCCGAAGGAAAGTCACTTATTGCAGGTGAAGAGGATCATCAAATATGTAAGTGGTACTGCTGATTATGGTCTGTGGTACACTAGAGATACAAGTGGTTGTATTGTTGGATACTCTGATGCAGACTGGGCTGGTAACATCGAGGACAGAAAGAGTACTTCTGGTGGATGCTTCTTCGTGGGCAATAACCTTGTATCCTGGTTTAGCAAGAAGCAGAACAGTATTTCATTATCGTCTACTGAAGCGGAGTATATGGATGCGGGGAGCTGTTGTGCTAAAATGCTTTGGATGAAGCAGATGCTCAAGGAAGTGGGACTGGAGCAGAATACCATGACGTTATACTGTGACAACATGAGTGCAATCAGCATCTCTAAGGATCCAATACAGCATTCACGGACAAAGCACATTGACATAAGACATCACTTCATTAGAGAGCTAGTTGAAGATAAACTCATCAGTCTGTTCCACATGCCAACAGAGAAACAACTAGCGGATATTCTGACAAAGCCGTTGAACGCTGAGAGGTTTGAGACACTAAGGTCTGCACTTGGCCTTTGTGTTATGAAGAACTAGAAGGCCTTGACATCAGGGGCAGTCAGCTGAGCAGAACTATTATAAGTGTTGCTGACGTGCCATGTAGTAAGGGGGAGTTGCTTTTCAATCAAACTGTGCAAGCTCCTGGCTCAGTTAGCCGGAGCAGTATTGTCGTAGAAAGGCTTGAAGAGGGTATTGTCGTAGAGATGAACATGAAGGGGAGTAGTCCCTTGCCACTGTTGAGTCAAAAAGGGGGAGAACTCTGCAATGTGGTGGCTTTATTGTGTGGCGTTCTTGTTGATGGTGTTTTCTGCTGCGAACGATGCAAAGACTGGAATGAATCAGGTCATGCAGAAGAAGTGTTTTGCCTCACATGTCAAGGGGGAGATTGTTGGAGCATAAAGTGCCATATAGGCAAAACACAAATCTGTACAAGAAGTACTCGAATTGGTCTGTGCTAGCATCTGTGCAAGGTGTATCTTTCAGTTCCGAAAAATCAGGACAGTTGCTGAGTTTTAGGAAAGAAAGATATCATCTGGATATTCTCGTCCGCCACATCACCAAACCGACTCAGATGAGATAATCATATGCAGATTTCAACGGAATTATTTCCTATCTTATCTAGGGTTTAAAAAAAATCAGATCTAGGGTTTTCTTATCACCTAGATCTCCACGGCCAGGTATAAATAGAAGAGCAGAAATTAGTTTCTTCTTCAAGCAACACTTGAGAGAGACGCCGTGTGGAGAGCCTTCAATCCGCAAGCTGAATTCATTATCCAAAGCTTCTGGTCGTCAAGCTTTCATTGGAGGATTAAGGCTGCAAGTTGGTAAGCCACTTGTTTTACTTGTTTCTTGAACTCATATATATTGTTGCTGCGCACTACAACGCCCAGAGTTCAAGAAGGTGTTGTCGCTGCTTAGTACCACTCAGGACTAGCAGATCGACTGTCACAGACGACGACCAACCACAATCTGAATCTACGAGTTGGATTCATCTACATCAGTCTCGGGAGGAGGTCTGATCGAACAGACGGGAGTCTCTGGATCTAAGGGGAGCTTAGATCACACAATTCTCTGATAAGGTAGTATAGGGGATCAGTAGTTTGGAAGGCTGTTCAAACATAAAACTGTACTATACACTGTGATAGTGAATTGTTCCTTGGACTTGGGAGAAGTCCCCCAGACGTAGGCTACATTGTGCCGAACTGGGTCACCAAGTGTTCTGTGTCCTTTACTGTTTTGCACCTTACTTTCATTTACCTTAGTCTGTGCAAGTAACTGTATCACACTCCGTGCTACAACTCACTGATACAGTTAAGCTCATCACACGTAGCTATTTCAATCATGGACCCTCCAGCTGAGGCATCCAGGAGCATTTTATCTAAGGGTCTTAATCCGTTAATGAGATACTCGACGGTGAGTTTCTCGGGCAGTCCAAGGGTACAACAGCTTCTCTCCAGGCGGTTGAATTTTTCCAGGTAATCATACATGGTTTCATTGGGTCCTTGCCTGATGTCCTGCAGTTGCCTCCTTACTTGCATCGCTCTTCCTGCTGGGTAATATTTGTCTAAGAACTTCTTCTGCATCTGAGCCCATGTTCTGATGCTTCCGGAAGGCAATGAAAGGAACTAGTCGTTTGCCACGTCAATGAGGGAAAAATAGAACGCCTTTAACTTAAAGTCATCTACGTTTACGCCATTCGGTTTGAGGTTTTGGAAAATCCCATGTAAGCGCTGGAGATGAGTCATTGCTGATTCTCTATGAGTTCCTGAGAATTTTGGCAAGTTGTGGGCCACTGAAGTGTTGATGATGATGTTTTCTAGCTCCGGGCCTTCATAGATACACCATGGTTGAACTCTGAAATCTGGTGCCGAGAGCTCTCCTAATGTAGGTTCGCGGTAGTTGTTGTTATCTCCGTAGTAGTCATCGAAAGCGGGTTCTCGTCTCGGTACTTGTCTAGGTTGTGGGGGTGGTGGATATCTAGGGGGTTGTCGTACTGGACCAGCTGCATTTCGGTCCTCGGGTGGTTCTTGGTTTCTTCTGATGGCTTCCCTATCACGAGCTCGTCTGCTTCGGATGAGTTGCTTCGGATCATCCATAAATGGAAGTGGCACCTTGTTGTTTCGATCGTACAGGTTCATCTCGTCGTCATCTTGGTAGTCATGGTGACTTCCTTCGCGAGACATGGTTGTTTCGAGCGCGTATTTATTTAAAGAACTTATCCGATGACTACTTCCCCGGCAACGGCGCCAATTTGACGGAGCCCACTGCACTGTCGTTAAGGTGCAATGTTCTCTGTACAAATAAATTTATATTTTTCCGCTACTCGCGACTACACTACTGGGTAGTAAGTGATAAGTAGGGGTCGAACCCAAGGGAATTAGAGGGATAGTCGTTCTTTGGGGGATTTGTACAGCGAGGGAGCGTGTTTTAAGTGGATTGAGATTTTAGCGCGATTAACTAAGCTACTGTTTTTGGTTTTTTTGGTTTTGAGTGCGGAAAAGTAAATTACAAAAAATAAATACTGAAATTAAATGACTAAAAGTAAAAGAGTTAAGGGAAGAAGACTTACAGTGGGTGATGCGTGATTGCGATTCCTCCGGTAGATGAGTGGTTGATGGTTGTAGTTGATCGAGTAGTTTATAAAAGTAAGTACAGGGGGTTTTTGTAATTCAAGGGAAAGTATTCGGTTTCAGGTACCTTGTATTATAACATGTTTATTAATAACCGCTAGTAACCTTTCTAAGTATTCAAAGATGAATCGAGGCCCTTTCGTAGCTCAAGACTTGCAACATCGTCTAAAGCAACACTTGTTCTACTTCAGACTAATTCCTCCTTTCGAACTATCTTAGCCTTTTGTGCATCCATTTGAATTCTTTGGTCCAGTTTCCAAATGGTTTTTTAAGATAAGTCGAACTCCTCGATAAGTTTTGCTTGTTACAGCTTCTACTTACCGAGTATGATCACGAATTCCCACGGAAGAGCTTACCCATTTGGTCCCTTTGGTCCAGTTACAAATGGTTCACTCAACCTTGGAAACTCTGACTATAAATGGCACATAGAACAAGTTTTGAATACAGAGAAATGAAACTAAAAGAAATTAAAACATTATATAATACAAGAAAGTACCTTCGACCGAATGAGGAGTTTAGCTACGACTGTCCATGGAAAAGGACATCATAACTAAATACTCAGGGGTTTTTGAAAACAGTATGAGGGAAAGGGGTGGAATACTCAAGAACCAACAGGAGTATTCCCAATTTCCTACTGAATACTCAAGAACCAATAGGAGTATTCTCTACAGTATTATAATACTCAAGAACCGACAGGAGTATTATAATTTCAAAGCGTATAATACTCAAGAACAAACAGGAGTATTATTTCCAAAACCAAACTTACAAGTAACCAAAACTTAGAGAGACAAGTGTTTTACAATTTTGTGGATTTTGTGGATGGATGAAATGAGGAGGAGAAGCCTCCTTTTATAGCCAAAAGGGGAGGAGATGGGTGGTGGAGATGGGGGGCAAGTGTTTTTCATCCAAGGGAGGAGGAGGTGACATGTGGAGGAGCCAAAAGCCGCCGGTTGGTGGAGGAGAAGCCACCGGTTGGCCGGTCATCCAAAGAGGAGAAGGGTGGCTTTGGCCACCTCCAAGCAAGGTGGCCGGTCATCTTGGTCCATGGGTGCATTTTGACAGTTTTGTGCAGTCTTTTCACAAAACTATCAATCCAATTTCGCTCCGTCTGACTTTGATTGTTCCTCGGTTGGATTTGATTTGAGTAATTCCTACGTCAGGATCTTGATATTTCTTCGTTCAGCGTCTGATCTCGACCTTGGATTGACTCTTATCATCTTTTCAGCGTAAAATCCTCTCCTTAGCGTGTTTTCTCTCTAAGCGCCAAAATACCCTGTAGAAATAAATCTGGACTAACAAGCAGAAGTTAAATAGACCAACAGTCTAATTTGGTGGGTTTTACTGTGTTTTTGATTCGTATAATTTTGGTCCATCATTCATTGGTGTCAAAATCAAGGATTTCTTTGATTGTCTTGCTCTCGCTATGGCCTGTTGCGCGATTTGGGAGATTTGGAATTACAGGAATTGCATTATGTTCGATAAGGAGGCTCCCAATATTCAGAGAAAGCTTATGTTTTGGGCAACCATATGTGCTGACCTTATCAAGAAGAATTACAAGAGATCTTTCTCAAGAAATATCTCCCTGGATATTCTGCAATTTAAGAAGCCTGTTCTCACAACAAAAGGGTATTGGAATCACTGGATTCCAGGTATCGCAGGCCTGTCCTTATCTGTCGCATTCAATAATCACAAGGGGCTGGTATTGTTAGAGACAACAAAGGATCCTTCAAGCTGTCCATGGTCATGAAGTTTGCTGAAGATGAGATATTCTCAGTTGTCCCGAAGTTGACGGAAAATGCCCTTGGGAGTCCTACCAATGTTGGAGAAAAGCTAGGGAGAAAATTAAAGACTGCCTAGTGGAACAGATTTTGCTATCTTTAAATCACCCGGCCATTGCTCTGACTTATATTGATAGCCCGGATAGTTTAAAGCAGTTCCACTTTTTTAAAGATCTTCCTCCTACTGTAAAACATGGATTGATGGGAGATTATCTCAGATTACCTGTTTGGTGTAGGAAGGATGGAATGACTGAGAATCCTCAATGTACATGCTATGAATTGCATAGGTGCCACCTCTGCGTCTCTGCTGATAAAAATCATCATCATCATCTTAACTATGCTGGCATCATCTTTAGGGATTAAGGCACTTATTCTGTGCTTAACATTTTTGGTTTATGGTTTGGCCCCAATGTCTCAGCAGAATCCTAGTGTTTGGTGCTTATTATGTTGGATAATCTGCTGTGTGATAGCTCAGTGCTTAAAGTGTTTGATTTTTGGTCAGTCCTTAGTGCTTAGTCTGGTTGATGTCTATCATGGCCTCAGGGCTTTGCTATCTGTTCTTGGCTCAGTGCTCAGGTGTTTAATGGTGATTTTGGCCTCGGTGACTCAACAAGAGCTTATGAGGTTTTCGAATAGTTCTGGTATGTGCTACAAAGTTTTAATATGGCAGCACTGTTTTATGTTTTACTGGTATGTTAGCAGAAAGTCCATGTGTCTTTGTATGGGATGTTTTATGATCTTGTGTGTTTTAGCTTGTTCGGCGTTATTAAGGGTTAGAGGTTATAACTCCCCCTGGCGCTTGAGGGCTTTTCTTGTATTCGCCACAATCCAAGCTATTTGGATCTTTTTTAATAAAGGCGCTGGCACCGCCCAGCTTTAACAAAAAAAGGTTTCTAGGGTTTTTGGAGACTTGCGGCTATGGAGGAGATGAGAGCGGCGGTCGGAGCAGATGGATGTCGGTTGGAGCAGATGGACGGTGGGTGGTGTGCAGCAACCGGAGGAGAGAATTTGTCCGATTGTGATATGAAAATCGAAACCCTCCGCATTGTTGTTCTTTAATTTTTTTCTATAATCGCAAAAGGCCCGTGACACCCGCGACGTCTTCTTTTGTCATGGGCTATCATGAGGCCATGATGTTGAACCAATCTGATGATGCCCGTAACGCCCGCGACACGCTGATAGAAGCCCGTGACTATCTGATAAACGCCCGTAACAACATTCTTCGTCACGGGCAGTCATATGGTCCTTCACGTTCCTTACTATTGATATGCCAGGTGACGCCCGTGACAAATCTCAACGTCACGGGCCTTTGACTATTGACCAGGAATGTCCTTTGAAAATCCATCCCGTAACGGCTGCTCTGTCGGCGAGAAAACTCCACACTTAATGGTTCTGCAATGTCCACACACAAAGCACACAATGCAAATGCAAAATGCAACTAACTAATACTTACAGGTCGGGATACTCCCCGAGGAGGCCTAGTTTAACATCTTGTCGAGACATAGCTAAGGAGATAGGACTAGAAGCATTCACGGGATGTCCCTTACTGAGATCCCCTCCCGAGAAATAGGTTATCCTCAATGTCGTCCGGTGGTGTCAGGTGCTTCAAAACGTGGTAATACTTGAAGCACTGCCATTTGACCACCATTGATTTTCCTCCCTAATTACTAAGCTCTACGTGGTACGCAGTTTCCCAAGAAATAATCTAATGCGTGAGTTGTAGAGAATACCCCGCTCGCCTTCATTGAGTTCTCTCCGCGCTATTCGCTTGTCATGCCATTTATTCGTCCTCTCCTTATAGATACAAGCATTCTCATAGGAGTCCAATCTGATCTCTTCAAGCTCGTTTAGCTGTAGCAGTCTCTTTTCCCCAGTTGTTTTCATGTTCAGCTCTCTGATTGCCCATAGAGCCTTGTACTCGAGCTCTACTGGTAGATGGCAGGTTTTTCCATAAACAAGTCTGAAAGAACTCATCCTGATATCAGTTTTGAATGCAGTCCTATATGCCCATAGCGCGTCATCTAGCTTGGACGCCCATTCTTTCCTTTGGTTGGAGACTAACTTACCCAGGATGCTCTTAATCTCTTTGTTAGAAATTTTTATCTACCCACTAGTCTGAGGGTGATATGGAGTGCCAACCTTGTGATAAACACCATATTTCTTCAGCAAGGTCTCAGAATTTCTTTCTTTAAAGTGGGGGACTCAATCACTAATAACCATTCTGGGAACTCGAAACCGAGGAAATACAACCATCTGAAACATCTTCGTGACTACCTTGGCGCCGCAAGTAGGAGTAGCCACTGCTTCAACCCACTTGGAAACATAGTCGACTACTACCAAGATATACTGATTTCCATAAGAAGGTGGGAATGGTCCCATAAAATCGATGCCCCATATATACATCCAATAGCTCGACTGCAAGAATGCTCTGGTGGGGCATATCCTGTTGCTTAGAAAAATTGCCAGTCCTCTGGCACTGATCACAAGCCTTGAAAAATTAGTGGGCATCCTTAAATAAAGTAGGCTAGTAGAATCCGGACTGTAGAACTTTAGCAGCTATTTTCGAACCAGCCCCGTGGCCAACATACTGTGATGAATGGAATGGCAGCGCTCTAGGATCCATCTGATCTGATCTTCGTCAACACAAGTCCTGTAGAGACCATCAGCACATTATTTGTATAGAAAAGGTTCATCCCAGAAGTACCTCTGTACGTCTGATAGAAATTTATTCTTCAGGTTGTGACGCAGTTGAAATCCCAGAAGGAATAGCAAGCGCTAAACCTATGATAGGTGATCGAATTCACAAGCGTGAACTCGAACAAAAATTCGGGAATCCACCAGAATAGGTAACTGAAATCCACCAGAAAAGATAACTTTGGAATCCACCAGAAAAGAAATAGCAAAGCTAAAGTTTTTATTAAATGAAAGATATGTTTTTGAAACCGTAAAGAGGGTTTAAATAGAAAAATAAAAAAACTAAATTTGGAAATAAAAGCTAAATAAAAACTAAAATAAGAAACTTGCTAAAAACTAAAATAATAAAGTTGCTAAAATAATATGAAAATTTCTAAAAGATTTAATTCCTAAATCTTTCTCAACCTCCTGCATCATTCTCCTCCACTTCCAAAGAACTCGACCCCGAGTTCTCTTCTGGATATATGACCGCATCCGCCTTGAATAAACCATGCTTGTGAGGCTGCATCACATCATCATCTTCCTTTAAAACTTTTAACCTCTCGCGCTTGTCGGTATCAACCTTGCTCTTCTTCCTTATAGTCTTCAATCTAGCCTTAACAGCTTTCTTGACTGCTCTACTCTTCTCCTCGTTCACAACACTCATAGCGCCCTTAATCCCCACTGGATAGAAATACTGGGCATCCTCCACATCAGCACTAAACTTCTGCTTACTGTGCGTCATCACCAAAAAATTAGACTGTTTACTTGGTTGACTGTCAGAACTCGAAATAAGAGCCATCGCAATCTTATGCTTTCCCCACTTAAACATCATCACATTGTCTCGTCCTCTATAGGTGACGTTGTTATCATACTGCCAAGGAAGCCCGAGTAATACATGACAAACATCCATATCAAGAACATCACAGGGTACCTCTTCTGGACAATGTTTCCTAATAGAGATAGGAACTCTGCAGGTATGCGTGACATGAATCTGGGAGCCTTTGTTGACCCAACCAAGTATGTAAGGCCTCTCATGCGGATCTGTAGGCAGCTTCAAATGATCCACCAGCTTCTGAGATATCGGATTCTCCGTGCTCCCATTGTTACAATCAAATTGCACACCTTATTCAGAATGGAGCAATGAGACTTAAAGAGATTCTTACGATGTTCCTCATCCGGCGTGGTCAAAAGAACTCTCTGCAGCACAATATTCACTGCCTTCGTTGATTCCTCCTCTGCAAATTCGACACCCTCATACTCGTTCTCCTTGTCATGCTCACATGTCTCTCCTTCCTCCAGAATAGCAACAATCCTCCAAGTCGGACACACATTCGACCTATGTCCCTGTCCACCACAACGATAACACTTATCACCAGATGGTTTAGTGTAGGGGTTAGGTGGTTTCTGAACTTCTCCACGATTTGGTTGAGAGCCCCCAGAATTACCACTAGGACTGCCAACACTCTTACTCCCAGCGTGCTGTTCCTTCACCCCCACATTTTCCTCCTTGTCGACAACTGCCTTCGAAGTTTCATGAGGTGGATACTTATGGAATGCTTGAAACCCCCGAGGGTTCCTCTCAATTAGTTCTTTCTTCAGTGATAAACTGGAAGCCTCTGCCACTGATCATACCTTCTGCAACCCCATCTTCTCTTGGATCGTGCCCTTCAATCCACTGATGTATCTTGCCACCTTCTGATTCTTCGTCTCTTTCAGCTCATTACGCTCAAACTGGCATAAGAACTTAGCCGTATACTCCACCACGGACCTCCTTCCTTGAACACAGTTAATATACATCTTGTATAAAATCTGCTCGTAATCATCCGATAAGAAGTGCTCCATCATCAGCTGCTTCATACGCCTCCAAGTTCGGATCGGAGCCTTGCCTTGCCTCCGCATTTGGATCACAAGTTTATCCCACCATACAGCAGCCGTACCCTTCAACCGGATAGCTACCATCTTAACTTGTTTACTCTCCGGGACACCCATGACTTTGCATAATCTATCCACATCAATCTGCCAATCCAAGAACTCCTCTACGCCCATGGTTCCATGAAACAACGGGATGACAACCTTCACTCGAAAATCATTATCATTGCGCCGTCCTTCTTTCTCCTTCCCCTCCTCAGAATCCTCCTCAGCCGAACTTGAGTCCTCAGCGACCGCTACAAGGTTATGCTCATTACGAGGAGCTCTAACCGGCACTTCCCTCTAGGCTCTCCTCCCTCCATCGTTCTTATTGACTCTAGTCGTCATCTCAGCCACCTGATTTGTGAAAGCAGTCAGGGTTGCGATAAAACCCACAGTAACCCTTTCTCAATCTGCCCTGGTTATTGGTTGATCTTCCCTACTAATCAAGCTAGAAGAGAGACAGGGAAAGACCTGCTTCTGATACCACCTGACGCAGTCAGAATCTCAGAAGGAATAGCAAGCGCTAAACCTAGGATAGGTGATCAAATTCACAAGCGTGAACTCGAAAAAAAACTCTGGAATCCACCAGAAAAGGTAACTCTAGAATCTACTAGAAAAGATAACTCTGGAATCCACCAGAATAGAAATAGCAAAGCTAAAGTTTTTATTGAATGAAAGATATGTTTCTGAAACCCTAAAGAGGGTTTAAATAGAAAAATACAAAAACTAAAATAAATAACTTGCTAAAAACTAAAATAAGAAACTTGCTAAAATAATATGGAAATTTGAAATTATGTTGTCTGTTCAAGACCAGTTCAAGGTTGAGTTCTACCAGAGACTGGAACACCTTAGCAGACAGTACCATAAATGGAACAAATAAGAGCACACACGATATGATACCCAGTTCGGCCTTGCCTACTCTGGGGGGCTTCCCACACCCTAAAAGGGACACAAATCTTATTACGAGTTTAGAGCTATTCGTGGACTTACACTTACACAACGCCTTGATTGTAATAGCCTAGCCTCTAACACTCCGTCTCTCGGATTTGCAATCTCGGTTCACCGCAGCTCACCTCGATCCCCTATGGGTACGACAAGACTTCCCTCTCGACCTAGTCTTGGACCTCCAGAAGCCCGGTCGCCTTCTCTCAAAGATGTGTCTTGATCACCGTGTGTGTGCGCTTGGTAGTTCTTCAAGAACAGTCTGAACAGCACCCTGAACAGACTGCTTCTTTGCCGTTGATATTCCGGTGTGGAATACTCAGCCGGCCGTCGCTCCTCCTCCAATCTCACGAATGCTCTCATGTTTTTTTCTCTCAGGAAGCGATACAGATTCTAGACGCCCTGGCTTCTATTTATATGCCTTGGCGAGATCCAAATCTGTTCCAAATATCCTCATCAAATATTTAGGAAATATTCCTAAATATTCGATGGATATTTCCAATCCAATCTTTGGGAAGATCTTGATGTATCTTCCGCAACAAGTCAGCCAACCTTCTTCAATCTGATGCGGAGATATTCATTTGAATATCAAGTCCAGATCCAATCTGAATATTCTTGTCAAATATTTCGGAGATACTCCTAAATATTTGATAGATGTTCAATCTCTTCCATATCCAATCTTTGGAGATTACTTCCATGCCAAGCCATCCAATATTCTCGAAGCCAAGCTGAAGATATTCATTTGAATATCTGATCTTTAATGATGACTCGTCAATTGATCCCAATCAGATAATCTCGTTGATCTTCTGGATTTGCAAATCTTCATGTGTTGGTTGTACGATGTACTTCAGTTCTAGTCTGCGATTGAACTCTTCTTGAACACCTGCTTGAACTGTCTAAAGCCGTTTTGCCAACAGCATGCCATTCATGGGAACATCAATGCCTCCCTTGGCATTTTTGGCAAAACCCAATCTAGGCTTTAGACACACTTGAGGGAACTAACCAGTCACCTCCAAAATACTTCCCCTTTTTGCCACAAATTGGCAAGGGGTCAAATCAACCAACCTGGTCTCCTCGGCATCTGGAATCTTATCAACTCCACCTCGAACATAGCTTAGGACAGTGACACATACTGTGAGTCTGTCGGATCATGTTGTCTCAGCAGCTATTTTGACCATGGGTCAGCAAATGACAGGTTTTTGATGGTCCGGTTCCCTCCATCAGAGATTCTCGGCCCACGTTCTCACTCTCCGTTCGCGTGTCATCCTTGGAGTATTTTTCTGCTGCAACTTTCTGTGCACATCCATGAACTCGTGACACTATAGCTTGATGTGCCCCTTCTTGTGACAGTACCAACAGGTTCTTGAGTCTCTTCTCCATTCGTCGTTGGAACTCATCATGATGGCCAGAGGGTACCTGTTCATCTCTCTGATCACCGGCTGTTCAGCTTTGACAAACTTAATCTTTCCTGAACTGCTCCAATCAGTGTAGCCAATGCCTCTACATCCTCCACTCATTCTCTGGGACTTCAAAATTGTATCTAGGTCTTTTGATCCAGAGATTATCATCTTCACTGATTTCTTGAACTGATTCAGCTCGTCCAGTACTGATGCATGGTAGTCCTTCTCCATCTGCATCTTTAACAACGAGATAACATCAAGGAGTTTTACCTTTTCTTCAATCAGGACCTCAACTCTCTCTGTCTTCTTTATCATTATTGGGATATCACAGAGCGTGCACCAATTGATTGATTCTTGACCTCTGCTCCTGTTCGACTTCCAATATGATCTCCACCTCCTTCAGTAGCTATCCGCGTCCAGCTCGGGACAACTTCTCACTAGGAGCTCTCCTTATGGAAGACTCAGGTGCATCCTACCTCTTCAGCCCGGGGTCCTTCAGATCATTCTTATGTCGACCCTTGAACAGCTTGTGATCAACTACCAACTTCAACAGAGCACTTGACAGTCTGTCCTGGTCAGTCTTCAAATCTAGATGCTGGTTGATGATCAGCTCATAGATAAGTGATGGGAAGATTATCTGGTGTAGAGACTTTGTAGATATGGCGTGTTCTGCAATCTGGTCGATCATAATTCTTCCCATGTCAATGAGCATCATGATTCCAATCTGGTAGAGCAGCTGTCCCATCTCTTTGCTGACCATAGTTCTATGTGATGTAGGCTTCCAGTTGACTATGGTGATGAATAACAACATCGAGTAGAATGTGGTCAGATCTGCAACTAGGATGGAACTATCTTCTCATTAATCAACCTTTCAGGGGTGATCTGTCTTTTCTGCACTACCTTCCACTTGGTTGGTGCTTCTGTACTGGCACACCATACAATTTCAGTTGGAACATGGACAGGAACAGGATCTGAACTATACCTTTTCCTCTTCTTAGACGACTTGCTCCCCATGCGTCTATGTTCCCATTCATCTTGATAGTTGCTTAGATGAGCATGCTTGGAAGGTCACTTTCTTCTCGGGTATCTTCTTTTAAGCTTTCTTGAGCTCAGACAGTGAAACTGTGTCCCGATCCTCCTTCAGAGTGTTCTCATTCTCAGCCTCTTCTTTATCCGATAATTGCATCTCTACATCTGTATTAGCTGGATGTTCCAACACAGTCGGCACAGTTGGTGCGTCAGATGCTTTTTCTTCTTCTGGACGATAGTTTTAATAACAACTTGCTCTTCTACTTGTTCTATCTCCGTCTGATTTTCAGGTCGGTCTCCTTCACTTGCTCCTTTCTCTTGAAAACCTTGGACCACCTCGTCAATTTGCTTATTTACTTTCTTAAGTTTACTGTCTTCTCCAGAAGGGTCTGACTCATCAGAGACAACATCTTCAGGCTCTTGTTGCCTTCACATCATCAACTTACCTAGGAACAGCTTCATTCTCTGTCACCTTCTCTTCATCGACTACCCATCAGTCTTTTTTGCTAAGCATTCATCTGACTCTTCATCCAGTACCAGACTTCTCTTGCTAGAAGGTTCAACAACCTGCTCAGTCTCAGAGTCTGTCATAGCAGTTTTTCTCCCCCTCACAGCACTAATTCGTGCAGCGTATTTCCTAGGAGTTCCATTCCTTCTAGGCACGACTTTCATGCGGATTCCTATCTTCTTCAGCACAAAGCCAGTGGCATTTACCTTTGCATTCAACAGCTTCTTCTTATCAGAACCACAATGTTAGCCCTACTGGCTTCACCTTCTTCTGTATCATCGGCCACAGAATCTATAGCAGGTTTCAATCCCTTCGGCTTCTCATTAACCACTTTGTCACCCTTATAACTCACTGAATCTTTACCAATCACCCGTACTTCCTCATCAACAGAATTAAGCACAGTAGCTTGGGAGTGAGAACAAGGGATTACCTAATTGAGGAGTGGTTCTGCCATCGCTTGATTTTCCTTCGCAGTCTGCACACTCCCTTTAGTTAGATTTGGATTAGCCTTTGACGCCTTTGAAGTAGCTTCTTTAAGTTCTGTCACAGCCACCTCTTCTCCCCCTTGATATGCTCCAATGCCTCATAAAGCTGCATGCCAAAGTTGAATTTAGTTTTCAGTTCCAACTACGTACCATCTGTTCCAGCCCTCTTCTTTAGTAGGTCAGCCCATCTGATTTGCTGGGGTTCTGCTCTTGACTGACCTCCTTCTGGAACACTTAGTTGGCAATAACACGCAGTGCCAGAGAGGATCTAAGTGTTGTGAACGGAGCAGCGTCTAGTGGCATGGTGAGCACGACAGTTACGATTGTCATGTGTTTTGATGTGATGACCTTCTTCTCCACTAGCTCTCTGATGAAGTGATATCTGATCATGGAGTGTTGTACTGGGTTCTTGGGTAGAAACTTCTTCACCCGTTCCACTCCGTGTTCAGACAGATGCTGCTTCATCCATAAGAACTGAGTGCAGCAGCTCCCTGCAGCGATGCTCTCTTGCTCTCCTGCAGCGATGCTCTCTTGCTCTCCCAGCATCTGGTTACATGTGTTCCAGGAAGGTATTTCATCTCTCCCACCATGGTAAGCTGGAGCTCCTTTTGCATTCGTCTCATGAACTGGCCAACCAGCTTCTGTGTACTCGTGACGAACATATGCTTCTCCACTCACACTCGATCATAGCCATGATCGATGAGGAACATCTCGTACCATGCTCTGGGCGCTTGTGTGAGTCCGTACATAGTCGTCTTCAGTTCATGACTATGCGCAAGATGATATAACTTCCATGCTTCAGATCTGGTGAACTCTCACAGTTCCACGTGAATGGCCACCACCCAAATCTCATCAATAAATGCTTTGTTAACATTCTTCCGACTGGATGAACATGCAGTCAGTTCTCGATACTTGATCTCATTCGCTCGACTTTTCATTACTTCAGATGGATCTTCAATAGTTTCCGTGATTGGATAATGCTTGATAATTCTCCATGAGGGTTGCAGCGCAGGTACATTGTCAAGTGTCCCAGCTGGAGTAGGTGTGGCTTCATCAGCTGGACCTCCTCTGGAACTTTATCTTCTGTAGACCTTGTCTGAATGGGTGTTTCAGACGATGTCCCACCTCTAACTTTATCATCTTCTGGAACTGAGTTTAGGGCAACTTCATCTTTCCCCTTTCCAGAAGAGGACATCATACCTGTCCCTTGCAATTCCATCTCATATATCGTATTTGTCGAACAGACAGTGGCAGCTCCTGTTCCAACTGTGCCTAGAAAGTAGCTTTTGTTTGATGACCTACTTCCTTCCATCAGTGTGTCTCCATTCCTATCTAGTACTTGACAGGAATCACGAGTGAATGTAACAGACTGTCCTTCATCACATAATCTACTAATACTTATCAGGTTCACCTTTAACCCATCCACTAGGAGGATATCCTCGAGCTCAGGTAGATCCGGAACCTTCAATGTCCCACAGCCGATCACCTGGCCCTCCCCTCCATCTCCAAAAGTGACAAACTGATGCTTACGAATAGGTTTAACATTGATGAGATATTGAGGATTACCTGTTGACAGGCCGTCGTCAGTACCTGCAAATTTATATTTATATTTTCCTTACTCTATACTGTGGGTTAGTACAGTGGCAAGTAAGGGTCGAACCCTAGGGAGCTAGATGGCTACTTGTTGTTCTATATGAAGGAAACAATTGGGTTGTGAGTAATTAGGAAACAGTGCAAAAAGGAAATAAGGCGAGTGTGTATCAATGAGAGAGAATATTCAAAATAGGGTTTCTTAATTGTGACTTGTTTTATCATTGACTTCTAAATAGCATACTTCTAATTCCTAAGTGTGGTTACTTCCATTCCAAGTTATAACATAAAGTAGGGTCTTTCCGGACGCCTACACCACAATCTACTTCCTTTCCGGGTTGTAGAATTCTAGACCTAGCAATTTAATACTCCATTCCAAGATATATCAAATTAGTGCCCTATTTGTTTTCAACGGTCTAGTATCAAACAAACAGTAAATAAGGGATTTGTATGGCTCGGCTAAGCCTAACCGTTCCGAGTATCAACTTAGCCTTGCAATACAAACCAAGATAAATAGCACAAGGTCTAGTGGAATTATGAAATAAGCATTAAGTAACAAGTCTCAAAAACTTCGTCACAATGTATTAAAACCCTAGCCCGAATAATGGGATTAGTTACACATGGCCATTAAAAATGAGACAATAATAAAAAGGGAACAAGTAACTTCTCTATGCCGAGAGGGACTAAGGACCGGGCCGTGAGGGCTGAGTGCCGAGGGTGCTAGGAACACCGGACGGTTTCAGCCGAGAGGAGGATAGGTGAGCTCGCTTGTGAGAAGGAATGCTCGAATTTGGGATGATTGAGAGCTCGCTTGTGAGAAGGAATGCTCGAATTTGGGATGAAGGAGAGCTCGCTTGTGAGAAGGAATGCTCGAATTTGGGATGTTGTAGAGAGAGGAGCTCTCTACGTTTTGGGATTGTTGAGAGCTGATGGGATACTTTGAAGGGCTGAAGAGAGCTCTTATTTATAGTCTAAATATGGGCCAGGCCTGATCTCGTTTGTTTCCAAATCCGGTTTGCTTGGTATGTAAGCTAACTTGGGGAGCAAGTTAACTTAGATTGTAAGCTAACTTGGCCAAGAAGTCTTCCAGATTCTTCCAGGAGGTTCTAGGAGCCTCTAAACCGCCAAGGACGAAATTGGGAAATTTCCCGAAATCACTGTTCACGACCTGAAATATTGTTTCATCCCGGACACTGTTCATCGCACACTGTTCACGTCGGGATTACTGTTCACACCAGAATTACTGTTCACGAGCCAAAAAATACTGTTCACGACGCTCCTCTGGCTTTGTTCTTCAACTGCGATGCTGCTGGCATGAAAATGCCATCTTTTAAGCGCGTTTCCTCCTAGAGCTTCCGAAACACCTGAAATGCAAAACAACACTAAGAAGTAACTGTTTGCATGATAAAGTGCCGAAATCGGTGGGATTTGATGACTCGATGAGTCGTATAAATACGGCTCATCACCTGTCATGTGAGCCGAGCATCCACTGTCGAGGTACCAGCATTCTTCCTTCATGTGACTGAATGAGCTAAGAGCAACGAGGCACACTTCTTTCCTTGATTTTTGTTTCCAGACTTGTCTGACTCGAGGGGTGACTCTAGATTCCATTACTTTTCGCTCAGCTAGAAGTAGTCGGCACCTTGATTTGATGTGCCCCATCTGATAGCAATACCAACATGTATGATTGTTTCTCCTCCATTCAGTACCATGTCTTCCACGGTTGGGCATGAGCTGCTTTCTTCCTTGATTCCCAAGCTGCTTCTCAGGGTAGTGGTTCACACTCTGTTATGTTCTCTGTGCAGGTTTCAGCTTTGCTTCTTATCTGAGCCACTGTTACCATTGAAGCCGAGACCTCTATATCCATCTTCAATTCTTTGGGATCTTAGTATGGATTCCAAGTTCTTTGAGCCCAAGTTCAGCATCTTCGCCGATCTTTTGAACTTGCTCAATTCTTTCATATTAGCAGCATGATTATCTCTCTCCATCTCGATTTGTAACTCCAGGGATTCTACCTTGTTCAGGAGATGAACTTCTTTGCGGCTCAACTCAACATTATTTCTCCTTAGCTCTACCAAGCCTTCAGGATGTGTTTCTCTATTTTTCTCCATCTCAGCTTTTAGATCCGATACGGTGTCTAGCAGTTTCACCTTCTGTGCAAGAAGTGATGAGTGTTCTTGATTCATTCCGATCATCTCGTGCTTCAAAGAAGATATTTCCTCCTGATGTTCCACCTTCTTGGCAATGAGAAGTTCAACCTCCTGCCACTTTTTATCTTTTTCTTCTGTCAGTCTTGCCACTGTTTCTGTGAGCTTCTTGTTCAGGCCAATCACCAATAGCCACTTCTCATAGAGTTCCTTGTACGTCTCGGCCGAGGTCTCATGAGCAAGTCCTTCATCATCACTGCTTGATGCGTCGTCAACAGGCTGTTCAGACAGTGCACTAGAGTATGGATTTTCACTTGTCTCCCTGCAGTCTTCAATAGTGACTACAAGTCCGACGAGATTGACATTCTCATGTTCTTCTTATTCATCGTTAGATTCACTGTCTGGACCCTCATAGGCTATTCTGAGAATATCTCATGCTTCCTTGGAAACCTCACATTCAGCAATAAGTTTGAACACGTTCTCGTCCACTCCTGAGAAAATTGCATTCAAGGCCTTTGAGTTTCCAGCGGCAGCTTTTTCATCTACATCATTCCACAGAGCTTCAGGTTTTGCCACAGCTACTTCTTCAGGGTTGGCCATCGTGGGTTCTGTCCATCCAACCAACACAGCTCTCCAAGCCTTTTCATCGAGAGATTTCATAAAGACTTTCATCTTGGACTTCCAGTAGAGATAGTTTGGCCCTTCAAGCAATGGTGGTCAGTTAGTGCTCTGTCCTTCCTTCAAACTCATCTTGAACAGTCGCCGGATCACACTCTGTATGTCAAGTGTCTGCTCGATACAAATTGAAATTCTATTGTCTGTTCAAGACCAGTTCCAGGTTGTGTTCTACCAAAGACTGGAACACCTTAGCAGACAGTACCGTAAATAGAACAAATAGGAGCACACACGATATGATACCCAATTCGGCCTTGCCTACTCATGGGGGCTTCCCACACCCTTAAAGGGACACAAATCTTATTACGAGTTTAGAGCTATTCGTGGACTTACACTTACACAACGCCTTGTTTGTAATAGCCTAGCCTCTAACACTCCGTCTCTCGGATTTGCAATCTCGGTTCACCGCATCTCACCTCGATCCCCTATGGGTAGGATGAGACTTCCCTCTCGACCTAGTGTTGTACCTCCCAGAAGCCCGGTCGCTTTCTCTCGAAGACGTGTCTTGATCACTGTGTGTGTGCGCTTGGTAGTTCTTCAAGAACAGTCTGAACAGCACCCTGAACAGAGTGCTTCTTCGCCGTTGATATTCCGGTAGGGAATATTCTGTCGGCCGTCGCTCCTCCTCCAATCTCACGAATGCTCTTGTGTTTTTTTCGCTCTCGGGAAGCGATACAGATTCTGGACGCCCTGGCCTCTATTTATATGCCTTGCCGAGATCCAAATCTATTCCAAATATCCTCATCAAATATTTAGGAAATATTCCTAAATATTCTATGGATATTGATGTATCTTCCGCAACAAGTCAGCCAACCTTCTTCAATCTGATGCAGAGATATTCATTTGAATATCAAGTCCAGATCCAATCTGAATATTCTTGTCAAATATTTCAAAGATACTCTTAAATATTTGATAGATGTTCAATCTCTTCCATATCCAATCTTTGGAGATTACTTCCGTGCCAAGCCATCCAATATTCTCGAAGCCAAGCTGAAGATATTCATTGGAATATCTGATCTTTAATGATGACTCGTCAATTGATCCCAATCAGATAATCTCGTTAATCTTCTGGATATGCAAATCTTCATGCGTACGTTGTACGCTGTACTTCAGCTCTAATCTGTTCTTAACACATTTGTTTTTAAGTTAGTCGGTTTTTAAGGTGGCATTGGATGTTATGCGTCATTTTTCTGAGACAACATAAAGTTCTTTGGCTTGATTCATCGACAGAAGAGAAGCCTATAAACGCTGATGCAGAAGAGTTGGTGGATATGTAAGTTTGGAAATTGCTTTTATCTTATAAGTTGAATTGAAAAGTCACTAATAATTATATTATTGTGTTTGTTGTAGGGGATTAGATCGATACTACCAAGGATGTGTACCGAGGAGTAGTACACGTTAAGTAGAGTGGAAGAAAGTATTGGTATTCACAAATTAGACAATTTTACTAAATATTTTTTTTTCATTTATAAAGTATGTTAACTGCGATTCTTGATATCGTTTAGTGTCCAAGACAACCACCTAGCTATTTTTGTGGTTATTATGTCCTTCAATTTATTCGTGACATTATGGCATTTGTACGGGCTAATAGTGGTGCGGAGGTTGAAGACATTAGCCAAGTGAGCTTTTTAGAGATATATATACATATGTTATTCATTTAACTATTTACTTGTTGATTGTTGATTTAGTTCTCTTGTTTTCACTCTTTAATTGTGTTGATTTAGCTTTTTAGACGTTAGTCGTTGATTAAGCTTTTTAAGGCTTAATCGTTTTCACTCATTAATTGACTTAGTTCTCTTGTTTTTTATATAGTACTGCTTTCCTAATGGAGTACAGTCATACGATGTGGACAAGTTGCTTTAAGTTTGGGATGAAATCGCCAACTACCTACGTGAATATGTGACCACTCATCCTGCGGTATAGGACATTTACTTAGATCACATTTGTTATGTGATGTTTTGTGGTGTATTTGTACTAAAGAGACAAATATATATGTGTATGAATGATATTGTATTGCAAATTTAGTAAAATGATGTTTAGCATGTAAGCTGTATTGCATTTAAAAGTTGGAACATCAGGGTTTATTATTGATGTTTAATTTCAGGTGGATTTGAGCTTTTGTAAAACCAAATCTGCCATTTTTTTAAGCGTATGCATCGGTTTTTTAAGAAACCGTTGCATAATGTTCGAACATTAAGCAACGCTTTATTATGCATCGGAATGAAAACCGATGCATAAGTCCCAAAAAAACCGTTGCATATTGTGTTGTTTGTAGTAGTGAACTCTTCTTGAACACCTGCTTGAACTGTCTAAAGCCGTTTTGCCAACAACATGCCATTCATGGGAACATCAAATTTTCTAAAAGATTTAATTCCTAAATCTTTCTCAACCTCGTGCATCAGGTTGTGTGACAGGTCAGGAGGAATAATACAGCAGGCCAAGTAATTGATGAAATTAGCGTACCATGGGGCAATGTCCACCTCGACACTCGTGAGTTGCTCACCTGCTAGAGAGTCAGTCATCGGGAGTTGTCCTCTTTGCGGTCGAGTTCTCCTCACTCGAGGCACAACAGGAGGTCTACACCCAGATTTCTAGCTCCCTTCTTGTCTCTAATCTCAATGTCGAATTCCTGGAGGAGGAGAACCCTTGAATCAATCGAGGCTTCAAATCCTTCTTGGATAGCAAATACTTAATCACAGCATAGTCGGTGTACACTATGGTCTTCGAGCCTATTAGATACTGCCTGAACATCTCGAAAGCATAACTGATGGATATCATCTTCTTCTCTGTTGTAGTGTAATTTGCTGCTGCGCCAGCCAAGACTTTACTTGCATAGTAAATCACATGTAGCTTCTTGTCAATGCGCTGCCCTAAGACTGCTCCTACTGCAAAATCACTAGCATCACACATTAGTTCAAATGGCAGCTCCCAGTTAGGGGGCTTCACTACAGGAGCAGACGTAAGACCAGATTTCAGAGTGTAGAAAGCATTAAAACATGATTCATCAAAATTAAACTTAGCATCTTGGCAGAGTAGGTCAATGAGTGGCTTAGCTATCATGGAGAAATCCTTGATGAAGCGCATGTAGAACCTTGCATGACCTAGAAAGCTCCTGATTCCTTTCTCATCTTTTGGTGGGGGTAGTTTCTCGATCACCACCACCTTTGCGCGAGCGACTTCGATGCCTCTGTTGGAGAATAGGTGTCCCAATACAATACCTTCCTGCACCATAAAGTGACACTTCTCCCAGTTTAAAACCAGGTTAGTGTCAATACAACGACGAAGAACATTAGTAAGGTTAGAGAGGCAACAATCGAATGACGAACCATACATCGAAAAATCATCAATAAATACTTCTATGGTGTTTTATATAAAATTAGAAAAAATGGCCATCGTACAATGCTGAAAAGTAGCTAGTGCATTGGAGAGACCGAAAGGCATGCGTCTATAAGCAAATGTGACAAAAGGGCAAGTAAAAGTGGTCTTCTCCTGGTCCTCGGGGTGTATAGGGATCTGGAAGAACCCACTATAACCGTCGAGGTAGCAGAAAAACTTATGCTTTGCAAGACGCTCTAACATTTGATCAATAAAAGGCAAAGGAAATTGATCCTTACAAGTAGCCTTATTCAACTTCCAAGAGTCTATGCACATACGCCAACCAATCACGGTACGAGTAGGAATCAGTTCATTATTCTCCTTACGCACTATAGTCAAACCTCCTTTCTTAGGGACAACATGGACATGACTTACTCATAGAAGGAAAGCAAGTATAACACCACAATTTCTTCGAGGTCCTTGATAGATGCTACATTAATATGAGTTGCTATTCTAGATTCGCTTTTCTACGCATAACTCAATCGCTACTAAAATCATCATGCTCAACACAGAATTAACTTGATACATGTTACCTTTGAGCTGAAATTCAAACCAATTCGGATGAATGGGAGATAGTCCTCTTTAGACCCATGATCTACATTCGCCGTTCCGAACTCTAGCTATATGGTTATACTTCATTGCTTTTTCTTGCACGTGATTCATTTGAGCTTCAAGGTTTTTGAGCTTTCTTCTTTCTTCTTTTGTTGGACAGCTTTTGTAGTGACTTTCTTTGGCCTTTGGCTCTTGATGTAAGAATGTCGTACTTCACTTTTCTTTTGTATAAACCTTCACAAGCGGTTGATTTTTTTTCTTGAGCTTTGCTCCTTTATTGTGAACAGCTTGTCCTTTCTTCTTTTCTTTTGAGGGAGGTCCAATCATTGCCCGCAAGCATATGGAAATACCTCCCCGCTCTTTATCATCCTCGACCTTTTTGACGCGAGTCAAGATGAGGGTCACTCACCTCTTCCCGGTTACTTCGTAATAGAGATAGGACGATCTATTTTCCCATCCCGCCTTTCTACATAAACGCTGCAGTGGCGGAGCTAACTCTGCACCATATCGTCTCGAAGTGCTACCCTCCACGAAATCCACATAACCATATAACTCGAATTTCGGTCCTTTAAATGCTTTGTCAAGCCTCTCTAGGATATTTCTATCAACTCCACATCCCTGTTTATCTCAACTCAAAAAGACACGTAGTGGGTTAAATTCACATGTAGTCACATAATTCAAATTTCATGAGAAAAATACATGTAATCGGCATCATAAATTTCACATACTCGTAATTCAATTCTGCATATCCAAGAAATAGAGAAATTTCATACTTCTTTTTTTAAAAAGAAAACGCGCAGACACCGTACAATATGCAAGAAAAATAAACGTGCAGACACAACAAACTGACTCTCCCACTCCACACTTTTGAACTAAGTCGTGTCCTCATATTACGACTTAAATTCAAAGACGTAAACAATGCAAGACACACAAACGTAGGGAAAAACAAATAGAGAATAAAAGTGAACAGGAACTCCCCTCATTTCGTCGCATGATGGTGAGAATTCTGGTCAAACGAATCTGTCAATGCTGGTCAATGGTCCACCGCGCCCAGCATAGACGTTAGGGGCGGTTAATGTTGTCATTCGGCGTGACACTAATGTTGCCTATGGGCGCGGTGCTAATGTTAATGCTCGGCGTGATCCGCACTGAGTTGCACCTGTTTCCTGCATGAAAAACATCTCTTTTCCCAAAAGTCAATGTAAAAAAAACATGACTCAAGACTCAAACAAACATAAAATGAAATACAAAAATGAAAAACTCAAAAACTCAAAAAATTACCGGGCTGCCTCCCTGCGAGCGCCTTTGTTTTACGTCGTTGGCTCAATGATACCTCTTTAAGGATCACAAGTTAGGATCCCATGGATGTGTGAGGTCAAATTTTGCCTCAGCTATTCCTTCAGTCTGCCCAAAATCATCGTGTAATAGTGTGCTCGTGTCTCCTCTAAATCGATCAGGCGGGTTCGCCTTCACATCCTCCCTAGTTTGTGAGGACATTCTGCTCATAGCTACCTCTTCTGTCGCATGTCTAGCCTCACCTAGTAGGTCATGAACTAGGGCACTAAGATATGATGTGTTCACTATGTCCGGTGGTTTCTTCGTGCTCGGGTGGTCTCCGTCCTCATAGATAAAGAAATTCGATGTTTGGCCACCAAACGCAAGTGACACCAAGCCTGTGTCCATGTCAATCTTGGTTTTGGTGGTGAAGAGGAAAGGACGTCCCAAGATAAGTGTCTGAGGATCATCATCTCTAGCGTCTCCCATCTGTAAAACATAGAAGTCTGCAGGAATAGCAATATCTCCAACACGTAGGGTTAGGTTTTCAAGCAAACCAACAAGCCGAACACGGGATTTACCCCCTAACTCTACTAACAGCTTAGGCGGTTTTAAAGGCCCCAGTTTCAAAGAACAATATAATGAGTAAGGCATAGCATTGATGGCAGCACCCAAATCAATTAAACAATGATGTATTAAGGTCTCACCAACACCGCAGGTGACTGTGAAAGCACCTAGGTCCTTACACTTTCCAGGCGGTGCCTCATGACTCGTGGCAAGTGGGCGCTCCATTATCGGCTCTTTAAGCTAATCTCTTACCTCCTGCTCGCTTTCTAGCTCATTCTTATCGATCATGTGCTCTTTTGGAGCTCTTACCTACATAGAAAACGAAGGCAAAGGGTCATATTTTGAATTTTCAGCAGTGGGGACCGCGTCCGCTTCACATGTTATGGGCGCGTCCTGTGTAGACGTTATAGCCGCGTCATCTTCAGACATTAGCATCGAGCTAATGTCTATTGGAGACACGGTGCCCTCTGATGTTGGCTCTTTTTCATTGTTTTTCGCCTTAATGTGCTTGTTAAGCGCGAGTAACTTGTTTACTGCATCCGCGGACTCCTTTAGCGCTGCGTCCACATCTACCACTGCCAATGTGCTGATATTCCCTCTCTGATTAGGCACTGTCTGTAACGATAGCCTCCCCGGATCTCTCTTCAGTTCGGAAACAATCTGGGCTAAGTTGAACATCTGCTTAGACAGCTCCGCTAACGTTTCATCGGTCTTTGCCTGATTTTGTTGCTTGGTAGTTGCCAGCTCATTCACCACATCTTCCAGAGACTTGCTGGAACTCTGATTGCTTGAGCCTGCGTGATTGTAGTGCCCTCTCTGTTGATACTGGTTCTGATTATTGTAGCCTCTCTGCTATTGACGGTATGGTGGGCGGTAGAACTGCTGCTGAGGTTGTTGGGGTGCATGATTGTTGTAATTCTGAAATTCACCCACTGCATTGACATCAGCCTGTGTGTCCTCCTGTAGAGTCGGGCAAGCATCTGTCTTATGATAGGTCGCACCACAAAACTCACAAGGCTTCACCTGAGTCGGCTGCTTCATTATGAGCTTCTGCATCATCTCTCTCATCTGCTTTAGCTCCTCAGTTACCTGGTTTGACGGTATCTCATCCTTTGCAAAGCTTCTGGTTCTGCTGAATTCCTCCTGCCTGCTGGTCTCTTCTCTGAACCTAGCATTCTCGGCCACCTCCGCTATCAAATTCCTCACTCTAGCTGGGGATAAATTCATGAGCGTGCCTCCAGCTAAGGCGTCAAGCACCATCCTATCGAGTGGCCTCAACCCATCCAGTAAGTACTCGATTATCAGCTTCTCAGGCACTCCCAGGTTGCAGCAGCTCTGTTCTAAGGCGTTGAATTTCTCCACATAGTCATACATTGACTCATTAGTCCCTTGCCAGATGTCCTGCAGCTGCTTGCGAACCTACATCGCCCTGGCAGCTGGGTAGTATTTGGCCAAAAATTTCTTCTGCATCTGGTCCCATGTCCTGATGCTACCTGTGGGAAGAGACAAAAACCAAGCATTAGCAGCGACGAATAAGGAAAAATGGAAGGCTTTCAACTTAAAGTCCTCCACTGAGACTCCGTATGGTCGGAGAGTCTGGCAGATGCCATGAAAGCTCTGCAGATGCTTGGTGGCTGACTCTCCTTGTCGTCCTGAGAACTTTGGAAGATAGTGCACTACTGCAGTCTTGATTTCTATTTTAGCTAGTTCTGGCCCTTCGTCGATACACCACGGCTGACTCTGAAAGTTAGGAGAAGACAGCTCCTTCATGGTAGGCTCGTAGTAGTATTCTTCATCGTCTTCCGGCCTCCTGTGGATTTGCGGATGTGGAGGTTGCGGTGGAGGCGGCTGCCTCGCACCTGCACCATTCCTCGCATTCTGTGCAACATGAGCTCTCTGATTTTGCTGAGCCCTCATGGCATTATTAACATGGTTACGAGCACAGAAAAGTTACTCTAGATCCTCAAAGAATGGAGACACGTTCTCAACAATTGAAGCGATCTCGTTGTTGTTGTTGTCATCGCCAATCTGGCTACCAGCACGAGACATTGCGAATAAGTAGCGAAGCACAAAAAATAACTAAATAAAATAAAAAAACAAAAAAGAAACAACTTCATCGAAGTGCAGCTCCCCGGCAACGACGCCAAAATTTGATGTGCGTCGTCTGACTCGTCAAACTTAAATTTATAATTCTCCTGCGTACAGCTAGCTAGTGGAAAACAGGGTCAAACACAAGAGAGCGCAGGGTCGAACACAAGAGAGCTGGTGCGTTGAAGTTGTAACTGTGAACAATTAAAGAGGGGGTTTGTGAGCAATTATTGTAAATGCACAAGAGAAAACACGAACGAGATTTCAATCAAAGAAGACATTCAGCTTAGGGTTTCTATTGTGACATGTTTATCATTGACTGCTAATAATCAAATCTCAAGTTTCTAAGTGTGGTTACTCCGGGAAAGGTTATAACCTAAAGTACTCCGGGATAGGTAATACACCACAATCTAATCCGGGAAAGGTGTTAGACTTCTAGTTCTCCTAAATTCAATAGTCCGGGAAAGGTATTATCGAATCTAGGTGTCACTACTTGTCTTTACGGGTAAGTATCAAACAAGTATTAACGATAGGGGCTAAATTGTTCGGCTACGCTTTACCATGACAAGTATCCACTTAGCTTCACAATTCAATCCTTAAAATTAAGCACAAGAACTAGAGAAACAAGAAATTGCATTAAGAATAAAGTCTCAAAACGTTTGTCACAATGAACGAAACCCTAAACTGAATTAAAAGATTAGCTACTCATAGCCATAACAAAAACACAAGTATTTTTGTAATGAAAGCGATAGAAAATTCTTCTCTTTGTCGAAATCTTCATCTTCTCCTCCAGTGCCGTCTTCTGAATGATGGAATTATGAGATGATGGAAACCCTAACAAAAAGATCTTATTTATAGCAAAAAATAGGGTTTCCAAGTCTGTTTTTGGGCTCAATTTCCAAGTTTCGGCCTTGCTGACATCATCAAACGCATTGATGATGTGATGTTCCCATGAATGGCATGCTGTTGGCAAAACGGCTTGAGACAGTTCAAGCAGGTGTTCAAGAAGAGTTCAATCACTGTCTTGAACTGCAGCACAGCGTACAGCAGACGCAAGGATTTGCATATCCAAAAGATCGACGAGATTATCTGATTGGGATCCATTGACGAGTCATCATTAAAGATCAGATATTCAAATGAATATCTTCAGCTTGGATTCAAGAATATTAGATGACTTGGCACGGAAGTAATCTCCAAAGATTGGATATGGAAGAGATTGAATATCGATCAAATATTTAAGAGTATCTCCGAAATATTTGACAAGGATATTCTGATTGGAGTCGGCCAGCGAGGAATTCGAAGATTCAGATATTCAAACGAATATCTACACATCAGATTAAAGGCGGCGTGGCTAACTTGGCAAGGAAGTTTTCGAATATACTTCCTAAATATTGGATAAAGATACACATCGAATATTTAGGAATATTTCCTAAATATTTGATGAGATATCTGGAGCAGATTTGGAGAGCGCCCATGCATATAAATAGATGGCTAGGGCAACCAGATCTGTATGGCTTCTTGAGAGAAGAGAAAACACGAGAGCATTCGTGAGATTGGAGGAGGAGCGATCAGCCAGCTGAGTATTCCACATCGGAATATCAACGGTGAAGAAGCAGTCTGTTCAGTGTGCTGTTCAGACTGCTCTTGGAGAACTATCAAGCGCACACACATAGTTATCCAGACTACGCCTTTGAGAGAAGGTGACTGGACTTCCGAGAGGTCCAAGACTAGGCCGAGAGGGAAGTCTCGTCCTACCCATAGGGGATCGAGGGGAGCTGCGGTGAACCGAGATTGCAAATCCGAGAGACGGAGTGTTAGAGGCTAGGCTATTACAAACAAGGCGTTGTGTAAGTGTAATTCCACGAATAGCTCTAAACTCGTAATAAGATTTGTGTCCCTTTTTCGGGTGTGGGAAACCCCCCAGACTAGGCGAGGCCGAACTGGGTTATCATATCGTGTGTGCTCCTGTTTGTTCTGTTTTTGGTACTGTCTGCTAAGGTGTTCCAGTCTCTATTTGAACATAACCTGAAACTGTCCATCCAGTGTTCGAGACGCAGTTCGAACACCATCTAGAACTCATCTTGACTAAGACAAGTAGACCTCAATTGGTATCAGAGCAGACACTCGACATACAGAGTGTGATCCGGCGACTGTTCAAGATGAGTTTGAAGGAAGGACAGAGCACTAACCGACCACCGTTGCTTGAAGGGCCGAATTATGCCTATTGGAAATCCAAGATGAAAGCCTTTCTGAAATCTCTCGATGAAAGGGCATGGAGAGCTGTAATGATAGGATGGACAGAACCCATAATGGCAAACCCTGAAGGAGTTGGTATGCCAAAACCCGAAGCCCTGTGGTCTGAAGCAGATGATGTAGCGGCTGTTGGGAATTCAAAGGCCCTGAATGCAATATTCTATGGAGTGGACGAGAATGTGTTCAAATTGATTGCTGAATGTGAGGTGGCCAAGGAAGCATGGGATATTCTCAGAATAGCCTATGAGGGTCCAGAAAGTGAATCTAACGATGAGGAAGAAGAATATGAGAATGTCAATCTCGTTGGACATATAGTCACTATTGAAGACGGCAGTGAGACAAGTGAAAATCCATATTCCAGTACACTGTCTGAACAGCCTATTGACGACGCCTCAAGCAGTGATGACGAAGGACTTGCTCATGAGACCTCGGCCGAGATGTATAAGGAACTCTATGAGAAGTGCCAATTGGTGATTGGCCTGAACAAGAATCTCACAGAAACAGTGGCAAGCCTGACAGAAGAAAAGATAAAAAGTGGCAGGAGGTTGAACTTCTTCTTGCACAGAAGGTGAAACTGCTAGACATCATATCGGTTCTGAAATCTGAGATGGAGAAAAATAGAGAAACACATCCTGCAGGCTTGGTGGAGCTAAGAAGAAAGAATGCTGAGTTGAGCCGCAAAGAAGTTCATCTTCTGAATAAGGTAGAATCCCTGGAGTTACAAATCGAGATGGAGAGAGATAATCATGCTGCTACTATGAAAGAATTGAGCAAGTTCAAAGGATCGGCGAAGATGCTGAACTCAGGCTCAAAGAACTTGGAATCCATACTCAGATCCCAAAGAATTGAAGATGGACATAGAGGTCTCGGCTTCAATGGAAACAGTGGCTCAGATAAGACTTCGTCTGTTAAGGCAAAGCCGAAACCTGCACAGAGAGCAAAAAAGAGTGTGAACCATTACCCTGAGAAGCATCTTAGGAATCGAGGAAGAAAGCAGCTCATGCCCAACCGTGGAAGACATGGTACTGAATGGAGGAGAAACAATCGTACATGCTGGTATTGATATCAGATGGGGCACATCAAATCAAGGTGCCGACTACTTCTAGCTGAGCAAAAAGTAATGGAATCCAGAGTCACCCCTCGAGTCAGACAAGTCTGGAAACCAAAATCAAGGAAAGAAGTGTGCCTCGTTGCTCTTAGCTCATTCAGTCACATGAAGGAAGAATGCTGGTACCTCGACAGTGGATGCTCGACTCACATGACAGGTAATCCTCAATATCTCATCAATGTTAAACCTATTCGCAAGCGTCAGTTTGTCACTTTTGAAGATGGAGGGGAGGGCCAGGTGATCGGCTGTGGGACATTGAAGGTTCCAGATCTACCTGAGCTCGAGGATATCCTCCTAGTGGATGGGTTAAAGGTGAACCTGATCAGTATCAGTAGATTGTGTGATGAAGGACAGTCTGTTACATTCACTTGTGATTCCTGTCAAGTACTGGATTAGAATAGAGACACACTGTTGGAAGGAAGCAGGTCAACAAACAAAAGCTACTGTCTAGGCACAGTTGGAACAAGAGCTGCCACTGTCTGTCCGACAAACATGATACATGAGATGAAATTGCAAGGGACAGGTATGATGTCCTCTTCTATAAAGGTAAAAGACAAAGATGCCATAAACTCAGTTCCAGAAGATGATAAATGTAGAGGTGGGACACTGTCTGAAACACCCGTTCAGACCAAGTCTATAGAAGATAAAGTCCCAGGAGGTCCATCTGATGAAGCCACACTTACTCCAGCTGGGACACTTGACAATGCACCTGCGCTGCAACCCTCATGGAGAATCAAGAGTCGAGCGAATGAGATCAAGTGTCGAGAGCTGGCTGCCTGTTCATCCAGTCCAAAGAATGTCATCAAAGCATTTATTGATAAGGTTTGGGTGGTGGCCATTCACGTGGAACTGGAAGAGCTCATCAGATATGAAGCATGGAAGGTATATCATCTTGTGCACAGTCACGAACTGAAGGCGACTATATACGAACTCACACAAGCACCCAGAGCATGGTACGAGACGTTCCTCATCGACCATCGCTATGAGCGAGGGGGAGTAGAGAAGCATATATTCACCAAGTACACGAGTACACAGAAGCTGGTTGGCTAGTTCGTGAGACAGATGCAAAAGCTGCTCCAAGTGACCATGGAGGGAGAGATGAAACACCTTCCTAGAACACATGTTGACCAGCTGCTGGGAGAGCGGGAGAGCATCGCTGCAGGGAGCTGCTGCACTCAGTTCCTATGTATGAAGCAGAATCTGTCTAAACACAGAGTGCAACGGGTGAATAAGTTTCTGCCCAAGAACCCAGTACAACACTCCATGAGCAGATATCACTTCATTAGAGAGCTAGTGGAGAAGAAGGTCATCACATCGAAACACATGACCACTGTTACTGCCGTACTCACCATGCCACTAGACGCCGCTCAGTTCGAAACACTTAGATCCTCTCTGGGTCTGCGTGTTATCGCCAACTAAGTGTTCCAGATGGAGGTCAGCCAAGAGCAGAGCCCCAGCAATTCAGATGGGCTGACCTACCAAAGAACAGGGCTGGAACAGATGGTACGTGGTTGGAACTGATTACTAAATTCAACATATTTGTAGCTTTATGAGGCATTGGAGCATATCAAGGAGGAGAGAGGTAATTGGACAAATATCTCAAGAGATATACACATAACCGTTTTTGGCAAGTGGAGGAGTCCAAGTATTTGAGAAATCAAAAAGGCAGTTGAATCGAAGTCGGATGAGGATACAATATCAGCAAACCCTAAAATCGGAGAAGGGAAAAGAAGGGAGAAGAGGCGGCTGTGACAGAACTTAAAGAAGCTACTTCAAAGGCGTCAAAGGCCGATCCTAATCCAACTAAAGGGAGTGTGCAGACTGCGAAGGAAAATCAGGCGATGGCTGAACCACCCCTTAATGAGATTATGTGACCGATGTTGCACAAGAAGGTGAAGCCAGTAGGGCTAACATTGTGGTTCTGATAAGAAGAAGCTGTTGAATGCAAAGGTAGATGCCACTGGCTTCGTGCTGAAGAAGACAGATATCTGTATAAAAGTCATGCCTAGAAGGAATGGAACTCCCAGGAAATATGCTGCACGAATTAGTGCAGTGAGGGGGAGAAAAATTGCTATGTCAGACTCTGAGACTGATCAAGTTGTTGTTGATCCTGTCATCTAGAAGAAGGTAAAGCTGTCAGATGTCCAAGAAGGAATCATAACTGAAGCAGAACATGGTGCTGGAAATCACACACAGAGAGCTGGTCAGAATCCTGGATCATTAGCTGAAGACAGGAAAGTAGAAGGGATTGTTAGTCAAAAAGGAGCTGTGACTGATATGCCAAGGAAGCTGAAACAGACAGTCGATCGAGTTGCTGAAGACTGTTCCAGAAGAGCTTGAGGATGAATGATGAGGACTCAGTTTCATTGGCTGATCTCAAGAAGTCTGAAAACAAGAAACCGAAGAAGAAAGTGATCATCCAAGCATGCTCGACTGAAGTAACTACCAAGAGGGATGATAAGCAAACAGTTGCAGGGGGAGCAAGTGCATCCAAGAAAAGGAAGAGGAGTGCTCCCGGATCTGTTCCGCCTAGTGTACCAACTAGAATGTCTAAGCATGGAATGTGGTTTGTCAATACAGACGTAGCAGCTAAGTGGAAGGGAGTGCAGAAAAGAAAGATCGTCCCTGAAAGGCTGCTTAATGAGAAGACAGTTCCATCCCAGTTGCAGATCTGACTATATTCTACTCGATGTTGTTCTTCATCACCATAGTCGACTGGAAGCCTACATCTCATAGAACCACGGTCAGTAAGAAGATGTGACAGCTGCTCTACCAGATTGGAAACAGGATGCGCATTGACATGGGAAGAATTCGACCAGATTGCAGAACACGCCATATCTACAAAGTCACTTCACCAGATAATCTTCCCATCGCATATCTATAAGCTAATCATCAACCAGCATCCAGATTTGAAGACTGACCAGGATAGACTATCAAGTGCTCCGTTGAAGTTGGTAGTTGATCACAAGCTGTTCAAGGGTCGACATAAGAATGATCTGAAGGACCCCGAGCTGAAGAGGAAGGATGCACCCGAGTCTTCCATAAGGAGAGCTACTGGTCAGAAGTTATCCCGAGCTGAATGTGGATAGCTACTGAAGGAGGTAGAGATCATACTGGAGGTTGAACAGAAGCAAAGGAAAAGAATCAATCAATTGGTGCGCGCTCTCAAGTATCCCAATTATGATGAAGAAGACGGAGAGAGTTGATGTCCTGATTGAAGAAAAGGTAGAACTCCTTGATGTTATCTCGTCGTTAAAGATGCAGATGGAGAAGGACTACCATGCAGCAGTACTGGACGAGCTGAATCAGTTCAAGAAATCAGTAAAGATGATAATCTCTGGATCAAAAGACATAGATACAATCTTGAAGTCCCAGAGAATGATTCAAGGATGTAGAGGCATTGGCTATACTGATTGGAGCAGTTCAGGAACCTATCAGTTACTGACACGTGGTCGAACAGCTGCTGAGACACCATGTTTGACAGACTCACAGCATGTGTCACTGTCCCAGGCTATGTTTGAAGGGGAGTTGACAAGATTCTAGTAGCCGAAGACACCAGGTTGCTCGATTGGACCCCTTGCCAGTTTGTGGCAAAAAGGGGGAGTGGTTTGAGGTAACTGTTCTGGTTCCTCAAGTTGTGTCTAAAGCCTAGATTGGGTTTTGCCAAAAATGCCAAGGGGGAGATTGATGTTCCCATGAATGGCATGCTGTTGGCAAAACGGCTTTAGACAGTTCAAGCAGGTGTTCAAGAAGAGTTCAATCGCTGTCTTGAACTGCAGCACAGCGTACAGCAGACGCAAGGATTTGCATATCCAAAAGATCGACGAGATTATCTGATTGGGATCAATTGACGAGTCATCATTAAAGTTTAGATATTCAAATGAATATCTTCAGCTTGGATTCGAGAATATTGGATGACTTGGCACAGAAGAAATCTCCAAAGATTGGATATGGAAGAGATTGAATATCGATCAAATATTTTGGAGTATCTCCGAAATATTTGACAAGGATATTGTGATTGGAGTCGGCCAGCGAGGAATTCGAAGATTCAAATATTCAAACGAATATCTACACATCAGATTAAAGGCGGCGTGGCTGACTTGGCAAGGAAGTTTTCGAATATACTTCCTAAAGATTAGATAAAGATACACATCGAATATTTAGAATATTTCCTAAATATTTGATGAGATATCTGGAGCAGATTTGGAGAGCGCCCATGCATATAAATAGATGGCTACGGCAACCAGATCTGTATCGCTTCCTGAGAGAAAAGAAAACATGAGAGCATTCGTGAGATTGGAGGAGGAGCGATCGGCCGGCTGAGTATTCCACATCGGAATATCAACGGTGAAGAAGCAGTCTGTTCAGTGTGCTGTTCAGACTGCTCTTGGAGAACTATCAAGCGCACACACACAGTTATCCAGACTACGCCTTTGAGAGAAGGTGACTGGACTTCCGAGAGGTCCAAGACTAGGCCGAGAGGGAAGTCTCGTCCTACCCATAGGGGATCAAGGGGAGCTGCGGTGAACCGAGATTGCAAATCCGAGAGACGGAGTATTAGAGGCTAGGCTATTACAAACAAGGCGTTGTGTAAGTGTAAGTCCACGAATAGCTCTAAACTCGTAATAAGATTTGTGTCCCTTTTTCGGGTGTGGGAAACCCCCCAGAGTAGGCGAGGCTGAACTGGGTTATCATATCGTGTGTGCTCCTGTTTGTTCTGTTTTCGGTACTGTCTGCTAAGGTGTTCCAGTCTCTGTTTGAACATAACCTGAAACTGTCCATCAAGTGTTCGAGACGCAAATCGAACACCATCTAGAACTCGTCTTGACTAAGACAAGTAGACTTCATGATGTCATCGCCGTGCCCCGTGAAGACATTACGGCCGCTCCCTGACTTGACGTTATCGGTAATGGCCGCACTTGCCTTGACGTTACCACAGTGGCTAATGTCTTAATAGGGAGCGGTCCCCACTGAGTCTGCGCGCCATTTTTGACTTCTACTCTGAATTTGGCTCTCTGAATGACCTCGGATGCTCTTGGTGTGAACTAGAGAGTGGTAGGGAATCGAATGAGCTACGCAACGGCAAGTGGCTCGTATTTTTTTATCAGCGGTCCATTCCCAGCACTCTGTTGAAACTTCAAATGTCTAATCTGCCATTGTGATATTTTTAGCATGAAATGCCATCTTTTATGCGTGTTTCCTTCTAGAGCTTCCAAAACACCTGAAATGCAAAATCATACTAAAACCTAATTATTCGCATAAAAAAGTGTCGAAATAAATGGGATTAATTGATTCGACGAGTCGTATAAATACGACTCATCACTTACCCACTCACTATCATCACTAGAATAAATAATGCCAACATCTAATAATTTCAAATTTTCCTTCTTCTTGACATCATTTAGCTTAGGATTCAAACATCTCAAGGCTTCCCTAGTGGGTCTATCATCGCCCTCTAGATGGATTCTATGCATGCATATATCAGAGCTAATTCATGTAAGATCATCAATCGAGTACCCTTGGGCTAGCCTATGCTCTCGTAGGATATCTAGCAATCTCTTGGTCTCTGCATCAGTCAAGGATGCATTCACAATCACCAGGTAGGTCGAGTTGGGGCTAAGAAATTCATACCTGAGACTTGCAGTCATAGGTTTCAGCTCTACCTGGCAAGGTTCCTTACTTGAGCCGTTGGTCTGCTCAGCCTCGACTGGGCCCTCAGTTCTCACTGCGCATATATCCATTGATATTGGGCAGCCTGATGCAACTTTGAAAGGCTCAACAGAGGTCAGTGTAATAGGGTCATCAGTATTAGCGGAGTCTAGTACATCATAGTCAGCTAATAGACTAGGACTCTGATACCACTAAAATATATGCATTTTAGGCAACCTCTATGCTTACTATTTCGTTCGTTTTATCAAGATTTCACTTGCTATTTGATGCCTTGTGGTTCATTTCAGGCGAATTACGGAGTTTAAGCCAAGAACACAAGTAGACATTGATTTTGGAGCAAAACCGAGCATTCTGGAGCAAAAACGAGCAGAAGTAAAGTCGGAGCACAAACCCTCAAATTATGTGCGGTCGCACACCCGCATCTGTGCGAACGCACAGATCAAGGCAGAAGCACAACAATGTTGTGCGTTCGCACAACTCAAATCAAGAAAGCACAAATCAGTATTTTTGCCTTCTGTGCGAACGCACAAGCTAGACCAGAAGCACAACAATGTTGTGCGTTCATACAAACTGCCAAGAAAGCACAGAACAGAATTTCAGGCATCTGTGCGAACACACAAACCATCTGTGTGAACGCACACGACGTAAAGGCTGCGTTTTTCTGCTGAACTATAAATAGAAAGTTAGGGTTTTTCAGCAAAGGTTCGATTTTTCTGGGCGATTTTTAGCTGGCTTTTGGATGAAAAACTGCTGGGAGAAGATTACATCCTACTTGATCATCATCAACATCTCAAATCGTGATCATCTTCCATCATTAGGGCTCCGTATTGGTTCTAGATCTAAAAACTCTACACTCTCCATGTTTTTCTGTTTTTCTACCATTGTTATGGGTTGTAATCTCACTATGAGTGAGTAATGATTTTGGTTGGGGTTCTATGAACCCCTAGACATGTTTGTGACATTGTGAATACCATGAATACCATTGATGAATGATTTTACACATGACTCTTTTTCATTTGAACTTAATGTTTTTGAATTACCTATGACATGTTTTTAACAAGTCCGAAATAGGAATTCTAGTTGATTTCATGCTTGATGTAGCTAACCCCTGAAAATTATGATTTCAAATGATAGAATTGAAGAGACATTAGGATTTTAGTGTTACATGGCGATGCTTTAATCTTAATGAGAATGGCTTGAATTTAACAAGTGCATGATTTATTTAGCCAATAAAGCGCGAGTGTGAGGCTAGATAAATACTGTGCTATAGTACCAATAAAGCGCGAGTGTGAGGTGCTATGCGAGGTGTAACCTCTTGATGCTAGGTTGTAGCGCGAGTGGAACCTAGTATTAATGTTACATGGCTAAATTCTAAATGTGTGTGTTTGAGTCCATCAATGGTGTTCTAATTCGCAGTCACAATAATTGTCTAGGAGGGATTAGAATCCTAGTCATCTTTGATTGATTGTTCACCTGTTGCGTTGCTAAAATCTCTTTCAGGATAGTAAATCATTTGCTATCAACCTCTTTCGAGGACCAAACCCCCCCCCCCCCCAAACCATTAGACACTCTAGGTTTAATCGTTAGCACCAATTAGTTTGATCACCTATCCTCTGGGTACGACCTCGGATTCCCCGAGTCAAAATATAAATTGTTTTGATTAACCGTGTTTGGCATAAGTATTTGATAAATTCTTATTGAATATTTACACTGAATTACACTCGATCAAATGGCGCCGTTGCCGGGGATAGGTTAATTAACTAGGTGCTAATAGATTGTTTAGTTTGTCTATTCTTGTAAATATTTTTCTTTCTCTTTTACTTCTATATCCTTCTTTTTCTCTGATATCCCTTACTAACTTCGTTATTCTTGTTTTGCGAGGATGGATCACTATAACCAACAAGTCATGCACGACGAAGATTATTATGAAGAGGATTTTTCCAATTATGCGCTAAAAGATCAACTTAGTGATTTGAAAAAGAAAATTGATAGTGCGATGAGTATGGTTAAGGCTTGGGTTGACAAAAGGAAGTATGAAGACAATGAAGATTATTATGAAGATGATCAACCAAATGCCCATTGTGAAGACTATTGGATGAACAACCAAAACCGACAAGTCTCTTATAATGAGGGATATTATCAAGAGGAGGAGCAACCATATTGGAATTACCAAGAGCATGACTATCAAACTAATCGTTATAATTTGGATGGGGATGACCAAGAAGAGGAGCAACCAAACGGCTATTGGGAAAACTCTTGGAATCCATCGCATACCTACACTCAAAATTGGAATAATAGTCAACGCTTTGAAGAAGAACACTCCTACCCTCCATACCCTCAACCTCCTCAACGAAGAATGCCCAATGATTCAAGTTTCCCTCCAAGGCCTCAAGGGCAAAATAATTATCAAGGGAATTACCAAAGGCAAGGGTATGACTCTAACCAAAACCAAGGGCAAAACTCCTATTCAAACCAAGGGCAGAATTTGTATTCAAATCAAGGCCAAGGCTCGAATCAAAAATCGCAATATTCCCAAGGGAATTATCAAAAGCCCTATCAAGCCAAGTCTAACATGAATGAGCAAGGAAATTCTCCCTCTAACTCTCAAGATAGCTCTATGATGTCTATGATGGCTCAATTGATGGAAAGTAACAAAGAGAGCAAAGAGAGCAATCGAAGAATGGAAGCAAAGCTAGATGAATTAGCGGCCGAAAACAAAAGACTTGCTAAAGAGAACACTCAACTAAAGCAAATAGGGGAACTTCCTTCTCAATCGGATGTAAATTCCCTAGAACGTGTCGAAGCCATCACATTGAAGAGTGGGAAAGTATTACCTACCCCTCAAGGAAAATCTAGTCTCAATGGCAAAGAAATGAGAGGAGGAATTGCCAAGGAAAGTTTGGAAGTTGAACCTCAAGCTCCTACGGAGGAGGAGAAAAAGGAAGAAGAGCCGATTTTAATGAGGAAATATGTGCCAATGGTCCCTTTCCCTCAAAGGTTAAACAAAAGCAAGCTTGATGCTCACTTTCAAAGATTTGTGGAAATGTTAAAGAAGTTGTATGTCACTCTCCCATTCCATGAGGTAATCACTCAAAATCCCATCTATGCAAAGTTCTTAAAAGATATTGTGTCTGGTCGTAGAGTTTTTGAAGAACCTAGCATGGTAGCCTTGAACCATGAGTGCAACGCCCTTTTCTCAGAACAAATACCTCTCAAGATGAAAGACCCCGGCCGATTCACCATTCCATGTTCTATTGGCGCCGCGAGTTTTGAACACCCACTAGCCGACCTTGGTGCTAGTGTAAGTGTCATGCCTCTAGCGATTTATTACGAGCTTGGGCTAGGGGGAATGAGAGATACCAAGATGGTGATGCAACTCGCCGATGGAACCATAAGGAGACCCAAGGGTTTAATCGAGAATGTTCCTATAAAGATAGACAAGTTCCACATACCTTATGATTTTGTAGTGATGGACACGGGGAATAATGTCAACACATCCCTTATTTTTGGGCGCCCTTTCTTGGCCACCGCCAATTTTAAAGTCGATCTAGGGAAAGGAAAGCTGACATTGAAAATTGGAGGAGAAAAGATTAGGATAGAGAGGCCTATGGGTGGACAAGAGGCTATACAAAAGCCGTTTGATTTGGAAGAGCAAAAGAGTGCTAAGGCCGAGAATATTGAGGTCAAGAAGGTGACTAAAAAGGTCTTGCACAAGATGGTTGATCCCGATGAAGACCCTTCCGTTGATCATTATGAATCACCATCCGGTGACGAGTTGAAAAATAATGGAAAAGGAAATATATCGAAGAGTGAGAAGCTACCACGTTGGAAAAAGGCTATTAAGCAAGTTGCTTGCAACTCTTCAAAGAACCCAGATTGAGTCTTCTAATATCCTACAAGTCCGCTTGAGGAGGGATCCTAGCAAAGGACTCCTCAAGTGTGTTTCTTAAAACAAGAAGAGAATCGGCTCCGTCTTAGCCAAGACTTTAAACTAGGCTCGTGAGTGTTTTTCCTATGTCCTTAAAATTGTCTATGTTGATTGGATTTGCATTTGCCATGTTATTTGAGCTATTCATGTGTAACGGTGAAAAATTTAACTATGATTGTGCGTGAGCGTATATTTGATGATTGATGAGAGTTTGGGTCATCCTGTGGTGGTGTGCTTGATGGACTGGATGTTTTAATAAAGCATAAGTGTGGGGTTTCGAAATTTTGTGTAGGAGTGTTGATATACGTTTTGAAATCGACTTAGAATTTTCTTATAATAACTCCGTGCGCTCGCACAAAAGTGTTGTGCGGTCGCACAACAGGCCAAATCCACGTCCATCAAGAACGCACAACTTTCGTGCGCTCGCACAAAATTGTTGTGCGTCTGTTTTCAGTTGTGCGCTCGCACAGAATGCATTGTGCGCTCGCACAACAGCCATTCCTTCTCAGATTCATGCTAACACAGATTTTGTGCGCTCGCACACAAATGTTGTGCTACTGTCTTAGGTTGTGCGCTCGCACGATCCATAGTGTGCCCTCGCATGCCCTCCTATTGTAGCCTTTTGACGAAGTTTTGAGTCGACTTGCTTAACATTTACACCTTTTCGATGATGATTTCCCTACCTTGTGTGCCTAACTTTCTCTTTCTTTAATGTGTCTCATAGAGTAAAAAGGAACTCATCAATCGAATCTTTTGAGCAAGACCAACTCAACAAGCATGCAAGTCTCTACTCTTGAAAGGGCTACCTCCAAACGAGAGAAGTTCTTCTTAACTTCCTCTTCGCTTTTAATTCTATAAATTGCTTAGGGACTAAGCAATTGCCAAGTGTGGGGTGGTCTATATTTGACATTGCATGTTCTATATGAGATGTCTTTGCTTGCTTGATGTGCTTTCCCTTGTTAAACCAAGGTAACTCATGATTAGAACAAAGAAAAACACTTGCACCATTGCACAATTCATCCAAAAATCTCAAATTATTAATGAAAACAAAAAGTCTAGGCAAGGCTACATTTTCGAAAAACTTCATCTCTAAATTCAACTAGTCGTGCATGATTTCACTTGATTGATCCTTTAGATGACTAATGGATTGGATTGTTGACTTTCATTCTTGAGGACCAAAGCATGTACTAGCATTTCTTTATCATTTATTCTAAGCTTTTTCTTGTCGAGACTAAAGAGTTGATCTTTGAAAGCATAAAATCGAAAAATTTCAATTCTAAAACCCTTGCATGCCATGATTGCCTTTAGGTGACCTTAGTGACCTTGTTTATCTAGTGGATTTTATCTTGTTGGTTTGTCATGCTCCATTTTTAACACTTAGCCCTTTGTCAAGCTCTAAGTGTGGAGTCAAAAGAGGGCAAAAAATGGCCCCAACGAAAAAATATATACTTCATTCTTATGGTCAAAAGAGGGCAAAGCCCCGACTAAAAACTCTCTCGATGTACACGAGAAGTTTTAATCAAAATATACAAATGCCGGGGGTTAGGGAGGTAAGTCCCCCCTCGAAAGCATTTGTAGGCCTAAGGCCATTTGAAAAAAAAAAGGAAAAGAAAATACGAAGCACTTAGATTTGACAATCGGCTATCCCGCCATTCTCTAGCATGAAAACCAATGAGGCAATTAATACTTACTAGCAAGAATTCACTAAGGGACGAGCCTCGTATTCTTTTATACTTAGGCATGAAATGATTTGTAAGGGTATACAAAAACTGTAATGTTGGGACTCCTCTTCTCTTATGACTAAGTGACATTTGCGTCCTAGGCTTGAGAATGAGTTCAAGGCTCACAAGCCAATGGACTAGCCTCCTTGCTAGCATTGGTGAATGATCCAACAAGATTCTTTGCGACTATTAGATTGTTTTCTTGAAGTCACTAACATAGAAAATGACTAGAATCCTTGATTAAAGATTTATTAGTCCTTGCTTTGATTTGCTCGAATGTCTTAATTCATGAATTTCTATAAGGATTTGAAAAGGCTTCATGTAGTTATTGAAATGCACGCATCTAGTTGAATACATAATGAGCTTCATGAGAAATACCTTGCCTAGTACTTTGACATCTATGAACTAAAATGCATAATTGGATAATTGTTCTCTTTGTGGGATTTGTGAGTATTCCCGTTTCTGAAAACTCTCAGGAGACTACAACTCCTCCACTAGGGTAGCCTAGGGGTTTAAAGGCTTAGTGCATTCGCTAAATGCACTCGTGTCACCTACGAAAGTGGTTTATCATTAGTAGCTTTCGCCTTTTAGTATTTTGCTTGGTTTTAGAATCCGTATGGAGTTCTCCTTGGACGGATCCTTAGTAGTTGAAATTGCAATACTGATTAATGATCTATATGATTAGTTTGCTCGGGACGATCAAACGATAAGTGTGGGGTGATTTGATACCACTAAAATATATGCATTTTAGGCAACCTCTATGCTTACTATTTCGTTCGTTTTATCAAGATTTCACTTGCTATTTGATGCCTTGTGGTTCATTTCAGGCGAATTACGGAGTTTAAGCCAAGAACACAAGTAGACATTGATTTTGGAGCAAAACCGAGCATTCTGGAGCAAAAACGAGCAGAAGTAAAGTCGGAGCACAAACCCTCAAATTATGTGCGGTCGCACACCCGCATCTGTGCGAACGCACAGATCAAGGCAGAAGCACAACAATGTTGTGCGTTCGCACAACTCAAATCAAGAAAGCACAAGTCAGTATTTTTGCCTTCTGTGCGAACGCACACCTACATCTGTGCGAACACACAAGCTAGACCAGAAGCACAACAATGTTGTGCGTTCGCACAAACTGAGGCCAAGAAAGCACAGAACAGAATTTCAGGCATCTGTGCGAACGCACAAACCATCTGTGCGAACGCACACGACGTAAAGGCTGCGTTTTTCTGCTGAACTATAAATAGAAAGTTAGGGTTTTTCAGCAAAGGTTCGATTTTTCTGGGCGATTTTTAGCTGGCTTTTGGATGAAAAACTGCTGGGAGAAGATTACATCCTACTTGATCATCATCAACATCTCAAATCGTGATCATCTTCTATCATTAGGGCACCATATTGGTTCTAGATCTAAAAACTCTACACTCTCCATGTTTTTCTGTTTTTCTACCATTGTTATGGGTTGTAATCTCACTATGAGTGAGTAGCGATTTTGGTTGGGGTTCTATGAACCCCTAGACATGTTTGTGACATTGTGAATACCATGAATACCATTGATGAATGATTTTACACATGACTCTTTTTCATTTGAACTTAATGTTTTTGAATTACCTATGACATGTTTTTAACAAGTCCGAAATAGGAATTCTAGTTGATTTCATGCTTGATGTAGCTAACCCCTGAAAAGTATGATTTCAAATGATAGAATTGAAGAGATATTAGGATTTTAGTGTTACATGGCGATGCTTTAATCTTAATGAGAATGGCTTGAATTTAACAAGTGCATGATTTATTTAGCCAATAAAGCGCGAGTGTGAGGCTAGATAAATACTGTGCTATAGTACCAATAAAGCGCGAGTGTGAGGTGCTATGCGAGGTGTAACCTCTTGATGCTAGGTTGTAGCGCGAGTGGAACCTAGTATTAATGTTACATGGCTAAATTCTAAATGTGTGTGTTTGAGTCCATCAATGGTGTTCTAATTCGCAGTCACAATAATTGTCTAGGAGGGATTAGAATCCTAGTCATCTTTGATTGATTGTTCACCTGTTGCGTTGCTAAAATCTCTTTCAGGATAGTAAATCATTTGCTATCAACCTCTTTCGAGGACCAAACCCCCCCCCCCCCCCCCAACCATTAGACACTCTAGCTTTAATCGTTAGCACCAATTAGTTTGATCACCTATCCTCTGGGTACGACCTCGGATTCCCCGAGTCAAAATATAAATTGTTTTGATTAACCGTGTTTGGCATAAGTATTTGATAATTCTTATTGAATATTTACACTGAATTACACTCGATCAGACTCTTACACATGGCAGGCAAATAAAAGACAACTCTTTCACTATCTACGCGCAATGCTATAGAACATCTATCCATGTCAATGACTACCTTAGCCGTGTAAAGAAATGGTCTACCCAGTATAATTTCGATATCTATGCCCTCTGAGATCTCTAACACTATAAAATCAGCGCGGATGTAAATGTTCTTCACCTTGAAAGGTACATCCTTCAGAATCCCTCTCGGGAGTCTACAAGAACGATCCGCAAGGTGAATAGTGAAATTAGTAGCACAAAGCTCACCCAAATTCAGTTTAGCATACAAGGAATATGGCATGATAGACACACTAGCACCTAAATTGCACAAAGCACGACGAATAGTAATATCGCCAATATCACAAGGGAAAGAAAAACTCCCCGAGTCTTTAAATTTGGGCGTCATGGGCTGGTGCATGACAGCACTACACTCCTCATTTAGTGCCAATGTCTTTGATCCTTTAATTTTTCTCTTCCCGGTAAGAATTTCTTTCATGAACTTGGCATAGGTAGGAATCCGGGTGATGGCGTCAGTGAGTGGTAGAGTGATGTAGAGAGTATGAGTCTTGTCCACGAACTGCTTGAAAGCCTTATATATTAGCGATGCGTTCAACCTCTAAGGAAACGGGATTGGGGGCTTGTAAGGAGCTGACTCCACTAGTCGTGCAGAAGTTTCGGCCTGGGTCTCAGCTCCCGTTGCATGTTCTGTCCCATTGTCCAGGGCTTGTGATGCACGTAACCCACTGAGTGTCACTGGTGTTACGGACTCTTGCCCATCAGACTCAGTTTTGCCTGGCTTTTCTGTTGTGCTTCTGAGGTTCTTTGTCGGTAGCATCTCGATCTGTTTTCCTCCTTGGAGCGTGATGGCATTCACTGATGCCCTTGGATTCAGATCTGGTTTCGATGGGAGCTTCCCATGTTCTCTATTCA
Source organism: Rhodiola kirilowii (assembly GCA_033675215.1). Lineage (NCBI taxonomy): Eukaryota > Viridiplantae > Streptophyta > Magnoliopsida > Saxifragales > Crassulaceae > Rhodiola > Rhodiola kirilowii. The sequence goes on from CM066200.1 coordinate 10,742,166, forward strand.
CTGAGTTTGCTTGTTGGGCCACCTGAGTTTCCAACATTCTGTTCTGAATGGCCAGCTGCTCTACCGTCTTCTCAGGTCGGTCACCTCAGCAGCAGTCTCCTCAGATGTCTTTCGATGGTCGGTTATGAAGCTAGCTAGCATGGCTTCTATGTTTGACGTTGTTCCGGAGTTCTGATCTCGCTGTGGCTGAGGGGGATTGTTATAGCTCCCCAAATTCGGGTTGTGCTGTTGTTGGGGCTGGTTGTTGTACTGATTCCTCGGCTGGTAGGGAGCGTTGTTTTGCTGTTGTCTGTAGGGAAACCCCAGAGGTGCCTGATTATGTGGCTTGTACGAGAGGTTAGGATTGTTTCAATTTGGGTTATCCCACCTGTTCATGCCTGATCCGGAGGAGAACTATTTCCCTGATTGTTGCGCCCTACAAAGTTGGCATCCTCCTGATTTTTGCCGTTACTTTCTTGTCCCATTACTGGATAGCTATCTGTAAAATGAGAAGGAGAGTCACATATTTGACAGTAGACAACCACATTAGCAACAATAGAGGACTTCATAGAAGAGTCTGTCTTCAGATTTTTGATTTCACATGCAAGCATTTTCACTGTGGTGGTTAACTCAGCAACATCATTAGTTCCATCAGCGAGGTAAAGGTCTTGCACATCCTTCCTATCCTTAGGATAGTGATAAGTATTCCCGCCTGTCACGCGGGTGACCCGGGTTCGTTTCCCAGCAACGTCTGGTTGATGGCAAGTGTATTTTTAACCCTTTATAGTTATCAAGTTATTAGTTTTAGGGGTCAAGTTGCAGTCAAAAAACAATTTAAAGACCTTGGTAAGCCAATGGTCGATCCAAGGAACAACGTGTATGATTACTAGCCAACAGGCGACCTATTCAACTATTCCAATTAAAGAGAGGTTTTGATGTAAAACGAATCGCAGAAAATAAATGCGGTAATAAAAAAGTTTTGGCTTGATCAGAGAAAGAATCCCAGGATCAAACTTCACCCGTGCCAACCCACAACTCATGTGACAATATCACGTAAATTAATCATGATATCAAACATGGAAATAAAGCAAACTAACACTAGACAAGCCGCCAATCCACGGATCATTATCTAGATTAATCTCAATCGTTGAACGCCGCCCATCCATGGATTATCAACGATTTCGATTAGTTACGCCTAGGGTTTTTCAGGCAATAAAGTCAACTTTCCTATCAATTCATGTACTACAAGTGTAGCTACCATGACCTAATATCAATTTCATACGATATGGTTAATACCTAGGACCCATTCATCTTTTGGTAAATAACCTAAATACGTTCTAGCATGCAAACATCTCATTCAATGTAAAACTTGCAAGAACGATAAAGTTGAGCACAAAGAAATTGAGTATTCAAATTTCATAAATAACAAACAATTAATTGATCACACGAAGGCACGCGATCCGTAGGATCCTAGAATACGGAAAACTACTCACTACTCATGGTAAGTTAACCAAAAATAGGAAAGATGTGGAAATCAAGGACGAGGAAACCGTATTGACGATGTAGGTCGTTGAGTCGTTGATCTTGCAATAATCTGCTCTTTCTTCTTCTCTCAAAATTAGGTCGTCCCAGTCTCCAAAATTAGCTTTCTATTTATAGGCTCGAATTTCCTAATTCTGTTCCGATTTTTAGAAACACCTGTGACACCCATGACATGGGAGGCACCACGGGCTGTCGCGGGCTCTGCGAAAGACACCCATCTGACCCACTTCTCGTTAGTCACGTAACGTCCGTGTCCAACTAGGGCGTCACGGGCCGTCACGGGATCGACTATCTGCTCAATATCTGGTTCATTGAAGGCAAGCCCGTAACGCTCGTGGCGTTTGTGGTGTGTCACAGGGACTTCGTTAGAAAAGGGCCAATTTCCGCTCGGTTCTTCCACTTTTCGTCCATTCGAGCTTTTATCGATCCTGGGAGAGAAACAACCTTAAACACAAGGAAACCCCGTTAGAAGGCACTAAAACGCCGGGGAAAATCGAGTTAATCCATCATCGAATGATGCGATTAATTGGTCAATAACTCAGCTAGAGGGTTCATAGCTAGAGGGTTTTCTGTTTGCCACTGTGTGGTCTGTAATCTATTTTGGATCAAAAGCTTTAGGGAACTAGATATTTGCAGTTTGTGTAGCGATTTCTCAATTGTGGATGTTGATAATCAAATCTAATGAAACGCTAAGCCCAGAATTATACCGAAATTCTGAGTTGCTGGGGATTTCAACCATTTTCCATCAACAGGATTGTCAGCTTATGATTGATTAAGGGATCAACCCAGCAGTTGGATGTTATTTCTATTAGTATGTTGTCGTAGTAAATCGCCAGACGACGAATATTTGGCATTATGTTTGTAAATGCACTAGGTTACCCCTTTGTTGATCATTCTGAAGGGTACGTATTTAAGACTCGTGCTCCACAAGCTGATCCTCTACTCTAGCTAGGTTACCATGTCATAGCTAAAATTATTTATTTCTTCATCGACATCATTTCATTCATGAGTATGTTTTTTATAGAGAAAAGTTACTCGAATTTTCAATTAGTTTTAAATTTTTATCAGATTTGTTATGTTAATTTCCAAACTTATTTTGTTTAGTCATATAAATTTGTTTATGCCCGTCACGATGGGAACACAATCACACAGTCAGGCCTCGGCTTAAATTCCAAACTGAACATGAAAGTCCATTTATAGATTTTATTAACTATGGATACATTGACCTTTCCTTTTGATTTACATAAGAGAAGTGTCCCAGTCCCTGTTCTTTCTCATAACGGTATGTCATATAATGCCAGTTGTGTCTTGTCTTCTTCTTCTTTTTCTTCTATCACATTCTTCAAACACCCACTGCCACTTTGGCCTCAGCAGCAATCTTGTCCAGTTCTTTCAATGCCTTCCACAGCTTTGGATCATTATAGTCCCTGATTGTCATCACAGCTCCAGCCTCCTCCAAAATCTCCGGCGGGTTCCTAATAGCAACCGCCACTACTTGCAATCCAGCAGCCACTCCAGCTTTTATCCCCGCAATCGAGTCCTGCACATCATCATAAATACATAATTCATATTTCCCTCTTAATTGAATTTTTTGATGAAATAAATGGACTTGGCATGTTGTTGGTATGATTGATTACCTCAAACACAATTGCCCGCTTATTGGAAACATGGAGAAGTTCCAAAGCCTTTAGGTACGGGTCGGGGAACGGCTTAGGTCTCCCCCATTCGATTCCGATCACAACTGTCTCAAACTTGTCACCTAGCCCTGTCCTTGACAGGAGGAATTCAGCACTGGGTCTCGGCGCGTTCGTTACGGCAGCGTGTTTCAATCCACGCTCTTTTATCCATTTAAACATTCTGTCAAGGCCAGGTACAATCTTCAATTCCTTCACAGCCATTCTGCATCATAATTTAAATTACCTTAAGTTCTTAAGATCTTCAGAAGCAGCTTAGAGTGTAAATAAATAGATAGATATTCGGTTATTTTTGTAACTACTTTTTGAATAATTCTTCCTTGTTTGCCAAGAATTGCGTGCTTTTTCTGGCATCCCATTCAGGGAAGAGAAATTGCCCGAGGAGGTCGTTATGTTTTCCACAGAGGGCCCTCACGTAGAATTCTTCATCGATCGGAACTCCTCCATTGTAACCAACCTGTATTACCAAAAATTAATTCATCTCATCAAATTTACAATATACAAAAAAAGTAGTTGTCAGACTGAAAGTGATTTATTTTTGCAGGTGTTCATAATAATACCTCTAGAAACAACTTCTGAAATGCCCGAAAGTGAATCGGGTCAGAATCAATCATGGTCCCATCTATGTCGAAGAAAACGGCATCAACAGGAGCCATAGAAGTGAGGGAGCACTTGCTGAATACCCAACCAGAATAACAGATTAGAAATAACAAAGCTCATGAAAAATCTGAATCTGATTGGTGAAAATGTTGTACCGTTCATTATTCAGTGAGATAGAATGCACAGATTAATGAAATTTAAATGCACACATACCAAACTGGTGACAAGTCTAGACGGGAGGATGCGCGCAACATTTGAGCAAATGGGTTGGCAGGAGCAAAACTTAACCGGCTGCTGTCACCGCAGAAGCTTGCTTTGTTCTTCTTCATAAGGCCAAGGGCTGAATTAGAATTCATTACAAGTTGCTCAGAGGCCATGCCTGAGGCTTGAGTGAGCTGCTGCAGAGCGGAAACTGCTGGCATTGTGTTATTCAGTCGCTCCAAGTAATAATTTATGTTTCAGGTGTGATTCTCTTGTCAGGCTTGCTCAGGTCTTTTTATAGTCACAAGAATTATTTCGTATAATGCACATGTTACTGTATTATTACAGAGCATCATTTTCGCAACCAGGATCCTATTTCTTGTAGACGTGTCAATGTATGGGAGCTGCGCTTTTCTGGCCGTAGAGCCGAGTGCCGACTGCAAAAAAGCCAATAACATGCAGGTAGTTCACAAGTGGGTTTTGATTCAAAAAATGGGTCCTTGAGATTCCAATAAATTTGGAGTGGTGGTCGACATTGTTGGCTCAATGGGACAAACCCATATGGAAAATGGTACTAGTACTAGCTGAACATGAAGAAGGAAAGTAATCAAAAGTCCTTTCAAACTTTAAAAAGTCTTTTCGTCAAACTTCGCTAGCTAAATTATTTTAAAACTTCATTATGAATAAAAATACTAGCTTTGCATATTTAAATGGAAGTAAGATTCGGTACGCATCCATAGTAAACTTAGCTCATTTAGTACTAGTACTACATTTACTCGAGTGTTCCGATTTGATAATAATATTAGTATTGGTTGATTTTTGCAATATTCTCTTGATCGATGAATTTTGCAGTTTCTAAAGTGTGGTTACATCAATTAAACAGAATTTAGATGCATAAACTATTTGGATGAAGGATCGAATTGCAACGATTAGAATCAACAAACAACAAAAACAACACGCACGATTTACCCTGGTTCGAAATGGCCGGGGGTGACCAAACTTACTCCAGCAACCACGATCAATTTATTGATGAATTAGCACAACCGGAACCTTGCGTCGTCAGTCCGAGCTTCACGCCTCAACCAATTACAGTTTGGAGTCTTCAATCGCTTTCAATCGCTCACAGCTCTCTCTCTATCGACAATGAACCCTAATTACCAAATTTGGGAAATCAAATACGAACTCTTCTAGGCACCTTTCAAAGCAGTCCCTAAAGTTACAGACATTACACATTAGCCCCCCTAAGTTACAGGCATTACACAACTCAGACTAGTCGTTGTAATAACAACTTTAACTGTCAATTGATCTTCATCGAACGCCATCGTTCCGTCATGAGTTCCATGCCTTCAACTTCTGTCTCGGCTGATTGTCCTGCCACCTTTAGTCACTGTTTTCTCCGCCCGTTCGCCGTCGCCTTGGTCCAGCCTCCATCCGGTTGTGCTCACTTGAACTCTGGCTTACTTTTACAATCTCCACCTTGAGTCAGAGGTCATTCAAATCGATCGTGGTTTAGACTTTTCAGCCTTTCTCCACCAGCTTGATCAGCTCCAAGCACTTTAGGAACTTCGTGCTGGGAACTGGCTTTGTAAGCATATCAGCTGGATTATCTTCAGTGTCTATCTTGGTCATCTGGATAGCTCATGTCTCTATCACCTCTCTTACGAAATGCAACCCTCCGTCAATGTGTTTTGATCTTCCCTGGAAGACTTGATGCTTCGACAAGTGAATGGCTCCTTGACTGTCGCAGCAGATCCTCATGTAGTTCTAGCTATATCCCAGCTCTCCAAGCACTCCCTTGATCCAAAGTGCCTCTTTGACAGCTTCAGTCACAGCCACGAATTCTACTTCGGTAGTGGACAGAGTCACCATTCCCCGTGACTTGCTCTCCAGCTCACAGCAGTCCAATAAATGGTCAAGGCATAACCAATCTGGGATTTCCTGGTGTCAATGCTCCCTGCAAAGTCAGAGTCTACATATCCAACAACAATATCAGTAGCATTGTCACTTTGTCCAAACATTAAACCTTTATGTAAACGTCCCTTCACATATCTTAGAAACCATTTAACAGCATGCCAATGAGCCTTACCAGGTGTAGCCATATACCTGCTAACAGCACTAATACTATGGGCAAGATCTGGTCTGGTACAGACCATAGAGTACATAAGGCAACCAACAGTTTTAGCATAAGGGATCTTGCTCATATAGTCAATCTCAGACTCATTTTTAGGACACTGTTCACTTGACAATTTAAAATGATGTGCAAGAGGAGTTATCACAGGTTTAGCATCAGACATATCAAAGTTCTTAACTAATTTATTCAAGTACTCAGTTTGATTTAGGAACAATGTTTCTTACTTCTATCCCTTTCTATATGCATCCTTAGTATTTTCTTAGCATGACCCAGGTCCTTCATCTCAAATTTGGAACTCAGTTGTTCCTTAAGATCAGTTATTAACTGCATATCATTACTAGCAATAAGCATGTCATCTACATACAGCAGCAAATAAATGACAGACCCATTCTTCCAAAATTTATAATATATGCACCAGTCATAAATTGATCTTTTAAAGTCACAACTCATCATGGATTCATCAAATTTCTTATTACATTGTCTAGGGGATTATTCAAGCCATACAGAGATTTATTCAGAAAGCAAACATCAATATCAGCATTTCCAATAGCAAACAGTTCAAGTTGTTTCAGATATATAGTTTCATCCAAATCTCCATACAAGAAATCTGTTTTCACATCTAATTGTTCTAGTTCCATATCAGCATGTGCAACCAAAGATAGAACATCCTAATAGATCTGTGTTTCACAACAAGAGCATAAATTTCATTAAAATCAACACCTTCCCTTTGAGTAAAGCCTTTAGCACAAAGTCTAGCCTTATACCTAAGCTTCTCTACCCCTGGTATTCACTCCTTGTACCTAAACACCCATTTACTGTCTACGACTTTCACTCCATCAGGTTTCTTGACAAGCTTGATCGGTTGTAATTTAGCGTCAATATTTGAATAGAATTCAAATACTATTGCTAGTCACGATTAATCAAAACAATTTATATTGACTCGGGAAATCCGAGGTCGTACCCAAAAGATAGGTGATTAAACTAATGGTGCTAAAGATTCAATTTAGAACGTTTGTGGTTTGGGGGGGAATTTGTTCCTCGTAAGAGGTTGATAGCAAGTTTTTACTATCCAAAGGAGATTTTAAACAATGAAACAAGTAAACAATCGATTAAAAGATGACTAGGGATTACTTCCCCACCTAGAGAATTATTGTGACAATGATATTGGATGCCAATGATGAATTTACATGCACATGAGTAGAATTTAGCCATGCAACATTCAAGCTAAGTTCAACTCGCGCTACAACTTAGAATGAAGGGGTTACATCTCGCATAGGACCTCACACCCGCGCTCTATTGGCCCTATAGAACATGCATGTCTAGTCTCACACTCGCGCTCTATTGACTAGATAAACACATTCTTGTTAAGTTCAAGCCATTCTCATTAGAATTTAGGTGTCGCCATGTAACACAAGGACTCTAATGCTTCTTCATTCATTTCATTGAAGTCATATTGATCAACGTGAGCTACATCAAACATGAGATCAAGCTAAGTTCCCATTGAGGACATTTCACAAACACCTTACGGGCAACTATAAACATTTAGTTCAAATGAAGAAGATTCATGTGCAAACTCATTCAACATTAGCATCAATGGTGTTTACATCATCACAAACATGTCTAGGGGATCCATAATCCCCAATAAAGGTCACTACTCACTCATAGTGAGTTTACAAACAAAAGCAAATGAAGGAGATGGAGTTTAGGAATCTACAACCAATATGAGATTGAAGAGTATGAGAATCCTTGTTGTTGATCTTCTTCTTCACTTAATCCACTTCGAAATCCGTGCTAGATGCTCCTCAAAATCAGTGCAAAAGTCCCTTGAAAATCCCCCAAAAAGTCCTCCTTTGTTTTGATCTAAAACTTTCTATTTATAGCCAACATTAGGGTTTCCAGAACTGGAGCATAACTCAACCGGCCGGTTCAACTTATGTGAAGGAATCCCAGCCGGCCGGTTCGAGCAGGGGAGATTGGCTGAGAGTTTTCTGAGCAGTTCAACTGGCCGGTTCGATAGGATATAGGAGTTTCAACCGGTCGGTTCGAGCAGGGAGATCCTCCTTGGACGCTCTGAGCATTTGAACCAGGCGGTTCAAAGTGTGTACAATGTTCAGTCGGCCGGTTCAATACCTCAGAGAATTCTTTGCTTCTGGCCTTCATTTTAACCGACCGGTTCGATCCAAGGCCAACATTCAGCCTGCCGGTTGGATCTGCTCCTTGGGTATTTTTTGCTCCAAAAGCTCGGTTTTGTCCCAAATTCACTTCTTGCTTGTGATCTCAGCTTAAACGCTGCAATTTGCCTGAAATGAACCACAAAGCATCAAATAGCAAGTGAAATTGTGATAAAATGATCGAAACAATAAGCATGAAGATCGCCTAAGACGCGTGTATTTTAGCGCTATCACTTCCATGTATTGTTTTTATTTAGGGAATTAATTTCATCTTGCATAGTTTGGTACAACAAGTCTCCTTGTATAGAGTTCAGGGCTTCCTTAACAGTTTTAGGTTCATTTTCTGGTATATCAGCAGCCACACTAAAAGAAAAAGCTACAACATCTTCATAGCCATACCTCACTGGTTTCATATGGCCTCTCTTTTCCCTATCTCTTGCTAGGGTGTAATTCTGGAGGGATATAGATGATGTTCAGGATCAGATGAGCCTGTTTCATCTGGATCTATAAGATTTGGGACAAGGGATTCAGAACTACCATTCTCTTGTATCTCTTTCTCTACACCACACTGCTCCACCTCAATTGATTTACTATCAGGTTCCTTCACTTTAAGTTCTATAGAAGGGTTCTATTCAGGGGATCTAACTTCCTTGTTTTCCTTAAAGGGGAAATCTAATTCATTGAACACTACATCTCTACTGATAAGTGTCTTCTTATGATTCTTCTCAAGGCACCATAGTTTGTAACCTTTTACACCCTCATGATAACCCAAAAATACACATTTCAAAGCCCTTGGCTCTAACTTATCCTGTTTCACATGAGCATAAGCACAATAGCCAAATACTCTTAACTAACTATAATCAACAGGATGTGAGGACCACATTTTCATAGAAGTATTAAATTCAATAGCAGCTGATGGGCATCTATTGATTAAATAACATGCAGTATTGGCAGCTTCAGCCCAAAAGAATTTAGGCATACCTGACTGTAGCAGTAAACATCTTACCCTTTTAAATAGGGTCATATTGTATCGTTCCGCCAAGCCATTTTGCTGAGGTGTTCTTGCAACTGTGTGGTGCTTTGCAATACCAGAACATTTACAATAGTTCGAGAATTCCTTATCTAGATACTCCAGGCCATTATCAGTTTCAAGCCTTTTAATGTGCTTACCAGTTTGATTTTCTACTAGGGTTTTCCAGGTTTTGAATGTTTGAAAAGCCTCAGATTTCTTATCAAGAAAGTAAATCCATACTCTCCTAGAGAAATCATTTATGAAGGTTATAAAGTATCTCTTACCACTATGTGATTCAGTCCTTGTAGGACCCCAAAGATCTGAATGTATGTAATCTAAAATTTCAGTGGTTCTATGAATGGCCTTATTGAATTTTACTTTGCTAGATTTACCAAGCACACAATTTTCACAGAAAACTAGACTTCCCAGTTTACCATTACCTAGATAACCCTGTTCATGCAGTTTACAAATTCCTTTTTCACTTACATGACCTAGTCTCAAATGCCATAGGGAAATATCAGTGTTAGTTTTTTTAGTGTAGTTTACTACAGCTCCTACAATTGTGTTACCTAGCAAAACATAAATTCCATTCATTCTAACACCCTTCATAAATACTAGAGACCCTTTTGTAATCGTCATAGCACCATTTTCAGCTTTAAATGTATAACCTTGTTTATCTAGCATCCCTAATGAAATAAGGTTTCTTTTGAGTTCATGTACATACCTGACCTCAGGAAGAAGCACTTCTTGTCCATCTTCCATCTTCAGTCTCACTATACCAATTCAAGCCATGGTACAAGATTTTTTATTACCAAGATGAACTTCCCTTGCTTCTTTTTCTCAAGCTGCTGGAACCAAGACTTATTTGGAGTCATATGGTCTGAGCATCCGCTATCCAGGATCCACCTTGAGTTGGCTTCTCCATCCATGACTACTAGCAGATCAGCGCTCTCGTAACCATCTTCCGCCAAGGCAGCATCACCCTGCTCTTGCTTCTTTCCACCAAACAGCTTCTTTCTCTCAGGACAATCCCTCCTGAAATGCCATTCTTTGTGGCAGAAGTAACACTTCAGCTTCTTGACATCAGTCTTGGGACTTTGAGGTGTACTAGGCCTTTTATGAAACCTCCCTTTGTTGTTCTTCTTCTGGAAACTAGGCCTTGAAGACCTTCCATGAACCATTAGACTATCTCATGAGTCATGACTAGACTTTGAGTCCATCTGTTTTGACTTCAATGCTGAGATAACTTCCTCAAAGGTTAGGATTCCCTTGCATATTTCATTGTTTCCACAAATGAATGATAAGAGGGTGGCAAGGCATTCAGAATCATGATTGCCTGATCTTCATCATTAATCTTGACATCAATATTTTCCAGATCAAGGACAATCTTTAAAAACTCATCCAGACTTTCATCTAAATCTTTATCTTCACTGATTTTGAAGCCAAATAATTTACCTTTCAGATAAACCTTGTTTGTGAGTGACTTCTTCATGTACAGACTTTCAAGTTTTAGCCAGACTTTAGCGGCAGTCTTTTCTATGGCTACCTCCCTAAGAACCTTATCTCCCAAGTGCAAGATGATAGTACTGTAGGCTAATTCTTTAGCCTCATCCTTCTCATCCCAAGTCATTGTTGTAGGAAAATCCTTCTCGCCATCCAGCGCCTTAACAACCTTCATCTGGACTAGGATCGCCCGCATTCTTTGTTTCTACAAATGAAAATCCCCTTTTCCATCAAATTGATCAACCTCGACTTTTGTTGACACCATTGCACCACAATCGGCTCTGATACCAATTGTTGGGATGAAGGATCGAATTGCAGCGATTAGAATCAACAAACAACAAAAATAACACGCACGATTTACCCTGGTTCGGAATGGCCGGGGTGACCAAACCTACTCCAGCAACCACGATCGATTTATTGATGAATTAGTACAACCGGAACCTTGTGTCGCCAATCCAAGCTCCACGCCTCAACCAATTAAAGTTTGGAGTCTTCAATCGCTCAAAGCTCTCTCTATCGACTATGAACCCTAATTCCCAAATCTGGGAAATCAAATACGAACTCTTCTAGACGACTTTCAAAGCAGTCCCTAAAGTTACAGACATTACACATTAGCCCCCCTAAGTTACAGACATTACACAACTTAGACTAGCCGTTGTAATAAAGACTTTACCTACCAATTGATCTTCATCAAACATCATCATTCCGTCATGAGTTCCATGCCGTTAACTCTTGTCTTGGCTGATTGTCCTGCCACCTTTAGCCACTGTTTTCTCCGCCCGTTCGCCGTCGCCTTGGTCCAGTCTCCATCCGGTTGTGCTCATTTGAACTCTGGCTCACTGTTTCATAAACCAAATTTGAAGTTAGCGTCATTCTGACAATCTCTTTGCTGCAAAACGAACTCATATGTAGTTTCCTTGGTGTAGAGAACAATTAAGACATTGAGATTACCTTTGTAAAGGCGGTTTATTTTTGGACCTTAAACTTAAATTGAGACATGCTCTTTTTTTTCATTAAGAGCATATACACAGATGATGAGGGGAGCACCTCTTCACCTAACACCTACTTTTTAGCTAAAAAATAAGCATATACGCATATAGCTATTCACTGCGTCAGTAACCATGTGCCACGATATTTGATTCCAATATACATGCATGATGCAACCAATGCAAATGAGGACCGAGAGCTAAAGAAAATATCAACAGCCATATTTTGATCTTGCGAATCGATCCTTTTGGTATGTTCGGGGAGACGACGATACAGGGTTAATTTTGGAGTGTCTATTTTTATAGTGAATATCAACCGGCTGCAAGGTATGTGTAGCCGTGTAGGTAGTCCTCACAGCAAGATATTGCTACATACACTTGTGTATTATAAATGTAGCGAAGATTTAACAACACAACAGTTTCTCTGATGTCAACAACACAACAATTTCTGATTTCTATTGTTGTTAAAAAAATTGGCTGCTTGCTATAAAATCTAGTTATATTGAGAATTAGGATCATATGAGAAGTGCACTAATTCATGAGAAATGAGAATTAATGTGAGCCATCCGATCAAAGATTTAACGGCTAATAAATCGCAAAATCTTTTCCAAAAATCAACATATATAAGGGTATTATGGTAATCACAGTTATTACAATTTAGGATTTTTATTGGTGTTTACCTAGAGGACAAGAAATCTCAGAACACGAGCATATCAGCGGCAGAAATTGTTATAATCTTGATTTTTTGAGAGATTGTTTTTGGACTAAATTACCCCTGATACGTAGATGAGTTGAGGGATTAGGTTGATTTTGGTAATTGTGTGATATAATCTTGATCGTTGATTGAAAAAAATGAATAAGTCAGATTAATTCTTATTTCTCACCATATTTACACTTGTCATGGGATCTCATCCCTTATATTGATCCTAAAATGACCTGCCCAATGCACAATTACTCGAATTTTCAGTTTGTTTAAACTTGTTTTTATCAGATTTGTTGTGTTAATTTTCCGAACTTTTTTTTTTGTTTAGTCATATAAATTTTTGTTATGCCCCTCACTAAACGAACACAAGCACACAGTCAGGCCACAGTTAAATTCCAAACTGAACATGAAAGTAGACACTCGAACATTTTTAGATTTTATTAATTGAGGATGCATTGACGTTTCCTTTTGATTTACATAAAGAGAAGTGTCCCAGTCCAAGGTCATTCTCATAACAATACATCAATAATTGCAGCTGTGTCTTGTCTTCTTCTTCTTCTACCACATTCTTCTTCAAACCCCCACTGCCACTTTGGCCTCAGCAGCAATCTTGTCCAGTTCTGCCAATGCCTTCCACAGCTTTGGATCATTGTAGTCTCTGATTGTCATCACAGCTCCAGCCTCCTCCAGAAGCTCCGGCGGGTTCCTGATAGCAACTGCCACTACTGGCAGTCCAGCAGCCACTCCAGCTTTTATCCCCGCAATCGAGTCCTGCACATCATCATAAATACATAATTCATCATATCTCCCTCTCGAGTTGATGAAATGGCCATGGCTTAGTTGATATGATTAATTACCTCAAACACAAATGCCCGCTTGTTCGAAACACGAAGAAGTTCCAGAGCCTTTAGGTACGGGTCAGGGAACGGCTTAGGTCTCCCCCATTCGATTCCGATCACGACTGTCTCAAACTTGTCACCTAGCCCTGTCCTCGACAGCAGGAACTCAGCACTGGGTCTCGGCGCGTTTGTTACTGCAGCGTGTTTCAGTCCGCGGTCTTTTATCCATTTAAACATTCTGTCAAGGCCAGCTACTATTTTCAATTCCTTGACAGCCATTCTGCATCATAATTTAAATTACCTTAAGTTCTTAAAATCCTCAAAAGCAGCTTAGAGTGTAAATGAATGGATAGATATTCGGTTATTTTTGTAACTACTTTTTGAATAATTCTTCCTTGTTTGCCAAGAATTGGGTGCTTTTTCTGGCATCCCATTGGGGGAAAAGAAATTGCCCGAGGAGGTCGTTGTGTTTTCCACATACGTCCCTCACATAGAATTCTTCATCGATCGGAACTCCTCCATTGTAACCAACCTGTGTTACCAAAAATTAAATCATCTCATCAAATTTACAAGAAACAAAAAAAAGTAGCTGTCAGACTGAAAATGATTTTACTTTCAAAGGTGTTAATTTAATACCTCTAGAAGCAACTCCTGAAATGCCCGAAAGTGAAGCAGGTCAGAATCAATCATGGTCCCATCTATGTCGAAGAATATGGCATCAACAGGAGCCTTAGAAATGAGGGAGCACTTGCTGAATACACAACCAGAATAACAGATTAAAAATAAAAAGCTGATAAATACTCGAATCTAATTGGTGAAAATATTGCACTTGGACAAAAAACGTTGGACCTCAAAAAAAGTTATGCCATTCATTTAGTGAGATAAATTGATGGGATTAAATGCACCAATCAAATGACATACCAAACTGGTGACAAGTTCAGACGGGAGGATGCGCGCAACATTTGAGCAAATGGGTTGGCAGGAGCAAAGCTTAACCGGCTGCTGTCACCGCAGAAGCTTGCTTTATTCTTCTTCATAAGGCCAAGGGCTGAAGAATTCATTACAAGTTGCTGAGAGGCCATGCCTGAGGCTTGAGTGAGCTGCTGCAGAGAGTAAACTGCTGGCATTATGTCTGTCTTTCGCTCGCTCCAAGTAACAATTTGTTTCAGGTGTGATTCTCTAGTCAGGCTTGCTCAGGTCTTTTTATAGTCAGTTTTCCACAAGAACCAAACATAATTATTTCGTATATTGCGCGCATGTTACTGAATTATTACAGAGCATCATTTTCGCAACCAGGATCCAATTTCTTCGAGCTTCAATTATTGTAGACGTGTCAATGTATGGGAGGCTGCGGTTTTCTGGCCGTATAGTCGACTGCTAAAAAGCCAATAACAGTTAGTTCACAAGTGGGTTTTGATTCAAAAAATAAATAAATGGGTCCTTGATTCCAATACATTTGGAGTGGTGGTCGACATTATTGGCTCAATGGGACAAACCCATATGGAAAATGGTACTTGCTGAACATTGACATGTGGAAGGAAAGCAATCAATTCAAATGTACTTTCAAACTTTCTTTTCTTTTAAAAAAAAAATTTCGTCGAACTTCGCTAGCTAAATTATTCTTAATTTTCATTATAACTAAAACGACTACTTTTGCTTATTTAAATAGGAACAAGATCCAATCCAGCACAACCATAGTAAAGTAAACTTAGCTCATTCAGTACTAGTAATACATTTTTACCCTACCAAATGTTTCGATTTGATAATAATATTAGTATCCAACTGTTGGTTGATTTTTGCAATCTTCTGATCCTGATTGATGAATTTTGCAGTTTCTGACCAAGTGTGGATACAGCAACTTATATGATACTCGTATATATGATACTCCACTGGCAACACTTTATATGTATCAACAGAAACATGAAACAATTTTCAGGCTTTTAATGAATAAAAAAAAGAAACATAAAACAATGGCGAACAATAAATTGACTGATACATTGGCAGAACGTCATTAACTAGCCTAATCAGCACTCGAGCATCAATAATTAATAAAGGTTATCAAACCCAATAAAACTTCTCTACCTGTCATGGTGAATCAGAATGGTTTGACAGGTGTGTTCGTGTTCCCTCATAAATCAGAATCAAAGATAATAAAAAAAGAGGAAAAGAAGAAGACAGATCTCCAAGACAACGATGTTTTTTTAAAATATTCGTTTTACTGGTAATATCTTCAACTGTGTGAGTGGCAGTTATTAAATCTAGACTGATAAAAAAGCAATAGTAAACATTAGCAGTTAAACATTACCATCAGATACAGCCTGCCCTATTAACCATCAGATGCAGCCTGCCCTTTTAAATAAGCCACAATACACATGCAAGTGCAGCGGTAGAGAAAAATCCTCAGAAAGGTTCCAAAACTTGTACCTTACAGTTTGATAAAACTGTCCAATGAAATGTCCACAACACACGCTCCGATGGTGACTGGAAAGAAATTAAAATAGGAGCTTTCCAGCTGCTTCCTTGTTGTTATTCTATTACTATCAACATGGAATCACGTTGGGCCACATTAGTGTAGTGTGTATGGTGCCCCATACTAATGACTCGACCATTCTACCACTACGTCACCATCTTCGATACTCTCCAGAAATCACAATGTCCACAATGTCGAATTTGCTTGCTCAACACAAGATTCTAAAGTAATTTTAATTTTATAGTTTAATCCAAGAGAAAAGTATAAAAATGGGTAGCGAAATACAACTCATTTCTAATTTTTTGTCAGAACTATTAAAATTTTCAAAAAAGGTAGCAAACACTACCACTCATTTTCAACTTTTTGTCAGAATTATTAAAAATTCTAAAATGGCTGCGAATTACATAAAATTTTTCCAAAATGAGTGCGAACTATATAAATTTTTTTCCAAAATGGGATAAAACCTATATAATTTAACGGAATTATAAACACCGTTAACGGTGTTCTAACCGAGTATTATTTTTTTCCTTTTCCAGCAATTATTAGATTAGATTACTAGAGTTTTATGTATGAGTCATTATCATAAGATTTGGGAATAATCAGTCATTTTTAATTACTCAACGAACAAACCTTAGTATTCCTTTTTGAATTACTAGCCCATGATCATGAGTTGTCCATGAATTAATAATCAGTACTTAACACAACTTCATCTAGCCCATGCGTTGTCCTTGGTTGATCTGGGAATGAAAATGAATTTTCTCTTATTATAGTTATTAATTAGAATCAAAGGATTATTGTATAATGTGTTAAATGATTATTTCTCATTGATTAGAATCGAAGGATTGTTGTATAATGTGTTAAAGGATTATCACTCAGATGAAAATTCATTTTCATTCCTAGGCCGACCAAGGACAAGTCATGCACTAGATGAAGTCGAATTAAGTAATTCAAATTTCAAAAAGGAATATTAAGGTATGTTCATTGAGTAATTGAAAAGAACTGGTTATTCCCAAATCTTATGATAATGACTCATACACAAAATTCTAGTAATCTAATCTAATAATTATTGGAAAAAGGGAAAATTTAATACCGGATTATAACACCGTTAACGGTGTTTATAATTCCGTTAAATTATATGGGTTTTATCCCATTTTGGAAAAAATTTATAGTCTGCACCAATTTTGGAAATAAAATTATATAGTTCGCACTCATTTTGAAAATTTTAATAATTCTGACAAAAAGTTAGAAACATGTGGTAGTTCAATATCCTTTTTGGAAATTTTAATAGTTCTGACAAAAAGTTAAAAATTGGTGGTAGTTCGCTATCCCTTTTGAAACTTTTAATAGTTCTGACAAAAAGTTAGAAATGAGTGATAGTTCGCTACCCCATTGTGTACTTTACCCTTAATCTAAAATTGCTGATATAGTCAGGTCAGGGAGAATACGTATCGACTTGATTGAACTGAATTAAATTGAACTGAACGAAAGACATTTAAGCGGTGGCAGCGTTCAGTGTCTCAGTAGAAATGAACAGATGCTGGAGACAGCTTCATTTGCCAAGGATGAGACCAAAATGAGGAATAATTTCATATAAGCTTGAGAACAAAAAGGATCCTTACAAATCTCAGAGCGATGATCTAGCTGACTGACTAAACAAAAACATGTTCAGTTTCCATATCCATGGAATGGAACACAGAAAAGTGTATACTAAGTGGAGGTCTTCAAGCAGCGACTGTGGGCTTACCTGCAATCTTGTCCAGCTCTTCCAAAGTTGTCCATAACTTACTGTCATTGAAGTCTTTGATGGTGAAAACAGCTCCAGCCTCCTCTAAAAGCTCTGCAGGGTTTCTCAAAGCAACACCCACCACCGGCATCCCAGCCGCAATCCCAGCTTTGATCCCTGAAACCGAGTCCTTAACAAAAAAAAATGACCCAACTTTCTTCAGCAAGTCATGCACGACTCATGAGCCTCACAAGCACATTAAATATTAAAATTGGCTCCTTATACCTCAAAAATGAAGGCATGCTTATGAGAAACCTTGAGCATTTCCAGACCCTTCAGGTATGCGTCCGGGCATGGTTTGGGCCGTCCCCATTCAGTCCCAATCACAAGCACCTTGAAGAAGTCAGCTAGCCCTAACATTGACAGCAGAAGCTCCGCATTTGGCCTTGGCGCATTGGTGACTGCCGCGTGCTTCAACCCACGGTCTGTAATCCATTTGCACAACTTATCAAGGCCATCAACCTGCTTAATTTCCTTAGCAGCCAGCCTGAATGTCAGTAGAATGAGTCCCATGATATTAGGCCAATAACACAAAACCCGGTAACAATAAACTGACTAATTTTTTTTCTTGATATACCTTCGGAACAATGCTTCTTTGTCATCAAGGAACTGACGGCTTTTCTGGACATCCCAATCTGGGAAGAGAACTGGACCGATGTTATCGTTATGCTTTCCACTGATTTGGGTGATGAAGAATTCTTCTGTAATAGGAACCCCTTGGTTGAAACCAACCTGAGAGCAAGCACCACATAGTTTTATCAGAACAGATCTAATGACAGACATTTCATTTTGTGAAATAAAAGTGATAAAAAAAGTCAACTACCTCTTGAAGCATCTGCTGGAAGGCCAGGAAATGAATCGGGTCTGAATCGCAGAGCGTCCCGTCTATGTCAAAATATATGGCTTCAACAGGAGCCACTGATGCTAGTGAAGACTTGCTAAATACAACAACAGCCACAGCATCAGGCATCAGCAGCAATTTACAGTCTACTTACAATTAAGAGAAACTGGAAACTCGAATATGAATACGCTATGAACAATACCACGCTGAGACCATCCTCCGAGAAGATGGGACGGCGGCGAATCTGAAATGGGTGTTGTCCCCACAGAATCTGGTCTGCAGATGATGTCTTACCGGTTTTGAGGAGACATGAGGTAGCTGATGGAGCTGGAGAGAAGCTACAGTTGGTGGCATTCTCTTCCAATTTTGACTGGTTCTGATTGTGGCGAGTAACAGCCAAGGCTTATTGGATCAGCTTGGTTTTGTGGCACAGAACGAAGGGTGAGGCAAGTTGGCAGATAGCCTTGTTCCTAAGCTTTAGTGGGTAAGAAAATGCAGCAGTGGATTTGAAACAATGGCGGACTAGTTGAGCAATGAAATGAGGAACAAAGACCTGTTGAAGATGTTAGTACAATTTCACCTTTGGAATAAATTGAGTTTTCAAGATTTACAAGTTACAACACCCTGTGTCCAATTGAGATTTAAGAGCTGCGCTGTGGTTTTTTGATCAGGTGTTCGAATTACAACACCCTGAGGAAAGGGTATGGGAGTTTTTGAATCACAGCTGCGGCTGAAGGAGAAGATGAGGGCCTTTATGTTGGTTTCAAGGTTGACACGGACCGTGAAATGACTTGGTCTTTTTCCAAGTAGACAGCAGCTGCGAGAAGATGAAAGGGACACTATCATTACTGAACATTGAACAGTCAGTTCGATTTGTATTTATCCAAGTAACAGAAACCTCTTCTGAAGAACAAGGGTGATGCACAGATACTTCTTCACACGAATGGGGGCTATTCACAGAAACTTCTTCACACGAATATATTACAATTGTCAAAATGACCCGATGACTCCTGAATATGCCATGGATAATCAATGAAATCCAGAATAGTGGAACTTTACAAATCCACCAACCAGTAAAGTTAGATGCCAAGAATCTCATGGTCGACTGTATATCAAAAGACGATATGTGTTTGACGGCATGCAAAGCCAAATCTATATGGATTGTCTACATCTCCCTATGCCAATGGATCAGGATCAATATTTCCATAGCTGAAAAGAGATCAGATATTAGGAAAAATCAGAAACATACCTGTTGACCTGGACATTACAGCAAGTCCATTCGAATGAGCCACAACACACTTGTGTAACTGCCGTGAGACACCTTGAGGATGATCAAAGACTATCTTACTACGCCGATCTTGAGTTTGATCAGAAACACACAGGTTCATTACAGTATCAACTATCAGTTCTCAACTTCTTAACATGAACATTTTGTGTACTCAACTTCCCCCCACTAATTATCTCCACAACTCCACAAGCTAGTAAGTACTAAGTACTATGCAATTCCTGCACAAACCATTTATAATGAATCCAATAGTGAAACAAGCATAGTTGTAAACAACAACCAACTATGACTGGCAAATACCATCTTGTAATTCCAACGAAAATTTGCACAAACAACAACAATGTGATCACAAAATATAATCCAGCAGTGTCGAAGTCCCCTTGGGCACATATGCTTCGAATCACCAATCCATGCCAAATCCAAACCTAACTTTTAACATTAACACATCCACAAAAAACATCACATCAAAGTAGGAAATGTACCTGTCTAACAGAAGTCCATTTGGTACTAGCAGCATTCAAGGACCGATTCTGCATATGAGAATGCTCAACTTTCGCGCCTCATTTGATTAGTAACTACTATTACTCTCATCAGCAAAGATGAAATCCTGAACCGCCCCAATATCCCCACGTTTCTCCACCAACAACAATAAGCTAGGGTTCGAAACTGGCAACTTATCATCACCAGAAACCTCAACAGGCCTCAGATGAAATGGCTTGTCAACCACATAACCCTACCGCACATAAGCCACCACCACATCAGGGGCGCCCAATACATTTAACGACCAGAAGAAATCCCTAATTTCCAAATCCAAAGTCGAACGTCCCGATGTAGACGCCAGTTATCCAAACCTAATCCCGACGAATCGGATGGCCTATTTCATAACGTGGCCGTCGACTATAACCGGAAGCGGAGGAGGGAGCGAGACTGGCCTGATGTTGAAAGTCGAAGTGTCTAGGAAAGGCTCGTCCGTTCGATCCGGCTGGGAGGCAGCGAGCGACTCAGATGACGCGTCTCTAAGTGAGAGTCTTAAGCAGCCGTGTAGCAAATGAAGACCGGAGCGGATCCTCTAATGTGTCGACGAGCTGAAGAACAAATGGGTCGGAGGACTAGGCTTAGCATTGTTCGGTAAATTTCGAATTTATCGATTTAATTTATCGAACCGATTCAATTCGGTTCGGTAAAATCGGTAATCGGTAAAATCGGTAATTTATCGATCGGTAAAAATCGGTAAAATTTGGTCGGTAATCGGAATGAAATTTTTGGTTCGATAATTTACCGATTTACCGAATTTACCGAAAATAAATATTCATATATTTTTAATATTACTAATATTACTAATTTTTGGTTTTGGGCCCAAATACGTGAATGAGTCCAGTCCAGCTCTATTTGGTCGAGA
The DNA here is from genome assembly GCA_033675215.1 of Rhodiola kirilowii. Taxonomy (NCBI): domain Eukaryota; kingdom Viridiplantae; phylum Streptophyta; class Magnoliopsida; order Saxifragales; family Crassulaceae; genus Rhodiola; species Rhodiola kirilowii. The sequence goes on from CM066200.1 coordinate 10,763,305, forward strand.
CTCGAGTCGAGATTGAGAGAATGAAAGAGAGAAAAAAAACCCTAAGAGATTCGTCTCCGACTTTTGTCGCTCCAAGCTCCTGTTCTCCGAATCGCGATTCGTCTCCGACTTTTGTCGCTCCAAGCTTCAACTCACGTGACGTCTCCGACTTCGACTCGCGTCTACAGCTCCTACAATCATAGATTCAAGGTAAGTCAGACAGTTCAATCTCTTTGCAGCGCTTATTGTGCCTAGTTGCTGTCGATTCAAGCCGACGTAGTTGTAAAGATTGTGCTTATGTTATCTACTATGTTCCTAGGTAAAAATGTCATCCAACAATGGTGGAAACGCCTCAGAAAGTTGGTAACAGCTGAATCTCAAGCACCAATTACAGGTGAAAATATATCCTTGTTTGTTAATGTTTTGACTCATTGTAGATTTGATCGAGTTGTCTGCCAATTGAATTATTATGTTTAATTTGCTTTTTCCTGAAAATTGGATTGGAAGAAACTGAGAACCAATATGATTATATGAACACTTATATATTTACTTTGTAGTATTTTGTATAATTGATGTGAATATATATATCTTCTACCATTGATGACAGTGCATGTTTGATGTATTCTGCACTTACCAATGTGTATTTTATCACTCATTAATTGTTGTCACTTTTTATCTGCAGGGAAGATAAACATTGACATGCTTTTGGGATAAAAATGGAGAAGTAGAAGCAGAAGATGATGAAGTTAACAATTTTTCGGGATCAAAATGGAGAAGTAGAAGCAGAAGATGATGAAGTTAACAATTTTTTGGGATCAAATGGAGAAGTGGAAGCAGAAGCTTTTACTTTTGAGACCTCATTTTGAAATATTTGCTTGAAGATTACTTTTAATTTTTTACTTTTAAAGAACTTCGATGTAAAAATACACTCATTTTTTATTTTTTTTTGTTTACCAGATGTAGATGTTTAGGACAGGAAATTACACACAAAAATCGGTAAATTCGGTAATTTATCGAAATTTACCGAATTTACCGTTTTACCGAAGTGTCGGTAAAACGGTAAATTCGGTTCGGTAATCGGAATAAAAAATATGAATCGGTAAATTCGGTAACGGTAAATTCGGTAATTTACCGAATGCTCAGCCCTAGGTCGGACTGTCGAAAAGTCAGGTCAGAACCGCTAGCATCACAGAACAACTTAGAACCAATCATGTCCGTTGAATTTAATTAATCAAGGGTCCATAAATTTAACTATTTATTGTATGGATCTAATTCGAAATATATCTATTTAGCTGTTGGGTTATTGGTCCTTTCACAGACTGATTTGAAGGTTCGGTTACTAGAGAATTTACCTACATATTGTCGGAATTATTATGAATCTTGCAGTTTAGGGACAAAATGTGAGAGGAGTGTTTAAATGAGGTAAGACAAATAAGAATGGGACAAGTGAGACACGATTTCAGTCATTCATCAACCTCGTGCATTGTGAGCGCGCTACGTGTACAAATATTAAAACCCACTACCAAAAGCAAAAAACAAAACACTATTCCGATACTATTCCCTGCCACATCAACAAAATGAGTGGCTCACAATGTGTCTCACTTGCCTCATTCTTACAACTCTGCCTCAACCGACTGCTCCCCAAAAAGTGATACATATATGTATGGAAAGTAAGTTCTGGTCATCCTTTCAAACTAAATGGCCTGTTTTGAGTTGGTGGAAAAACATATAGCATACATGGATACCAAGTAAAATTAGCTGCTTCATGTGGAGAGTTTTTATAGGAGCTGTGGCCACTGAGGCCTGAGGGGAATATAAGACAAGCAGGGATCAAAGTCCCGTCTAGATGTGCTTGCTGTGTTTTGCACAACGAAGCGACTACTGCTGTTTCATGGCGATATGGCTAGAGATGTATGAAAAAAATTTCATTGTATTTTGGGGATCCAAAGATTAGGGGAAGGGGAAGTTTGATTCGTTGGATTTTAAAGGGACCACCAAAAGATTTCATGCAAGCTTTAAAGCTGGGTTTTGCTTGCTGTCTTTTGTGGGAGGTTTGGAAATATAGAAGTGATGTCATTAATGATAAGAGGCCTACAAATTTGAAGCGTAGACTGACAGATTGGATTAAACAGTTGGGTATGGTTTATTCCTTCGAAATATAAGTAATCCCCTACTTCTGATTATCTCTTGAATTTTTTCGAATTCAAAGACCAAAAGATGCAGCAGCTAGAGGCGGGCGGTCGTCCTTGGATTTGAATAAGGAAGGCCTCACTATTCATTATGCGATGATTAGAAGACATAACATTTTGGACAATACCAAAATACTGACCAAAATGTTATTACCAAGGCCAGTGCTTATTTTTGTTTAGTGAACAATTTCAAATTCGGCTATGTTCGAGGATTTTCTGCAGTTTGTTAGGAAAGCTATCCAAAGAGGCGAGGAGCGAGGCTTGTTGATTCGAAAAGTTCAGAGCTCCTTTGTGCTTATGAAATGGATAGATAAAGAGTTCATGGGCGAGACTCCTTGGAACGAGGTTAGCAAGCAGAGGGAGTTTCTAAACACATATCAACATATTCAGTTCCAAAGATGTTGTCCTGCAGTAAACAACGGAACAATAGTTGTTGCTTGTGTGCGGTGGTGTGGAGGTAATCACAGTAACGGCATTCGTGTGGCTTTGGAGAGCGATAAAATGTTTGGTTATTGCCCTGGTGATTTATGTTCATGTATTGAAAGTGTGCCAATCCCTTTACATGTTAATGATGATCTCAGTGTTAGACACATGACTGCGGGATTATTCTTTAGCTAAGTTTTGTTGGCACATAGTTTGGTTCGATGAAGCCATCTGCGTATGTGCGGAGAACATGTTTACTTTTCTTTTTAGTCTCTTGGCTATGATGGTGTTGCTACGCTCGGAGCCTGTTAACCATTAGTGGTCGTTTAGCAAGTATTATAAACTGCATAGTCTTTTGTGCTGCTTTTAGGGCATTGGTTTTCCGGATAGTCTGGACAGCATTTTTAAGGGGCTAGGTTTTATAACTAGTCTCTGGCGCTTTAGAACTTTTTTCTGTAAGAGCCACGATCAAGGCTTTTTGGATCATATTATTAAATAAAGACGCTGGCTCGACCAACTTATTAAAAAAAATAGTCGTCAATGTACTCCTTAATTAAATTTGAATAATTAAAACACAAATCATACTCCCTAAAAATTAGGTAATATTAATCTTTTATCATTATTATTTTCAAAACAATAGGTCGACATTAACCTGGAACTCTAAATCTAAGTAGGGCTGCAAACGAGTCGATATATTCGTGAGATACTCATGTACAAACTCAGTCAAAGCTCAACTTGAAAATAAACGAGTCGAACACGAGCATAAATTTCCAACTCGTTTATTAAACGAGCCGAGTACGAGCAAGGTAAAACTCGACTCGTATATACTCGTGAATAACTTGATTAAATACTCGATTACTTCATATGGATTATGGTAATTACAATTGTAATTTCAAATGGAATGTAGTAGGCTGAAGCCTATTTACTCCGATAAAAATTCATTGGATTGTGTAGATTATATTTTGAAAGTGGAGTGTTCCTCAATATATACACGTTCATCTTATTAGTTTTGTAATGAACGTCCAATGTGGGACAAAAGAAAATATTATAAAGAATCATGGAAGAAGTCAAAAAGTAAGTGAAGTTCCAATATCCCACATCGATCCCTATACAAGTCTTTAGTTCACAAATGATTATAAAAGGCGGAGTAAGCCTATCCATTTGCAACAAAAATTGGAATACTCTAGTTTGGACTTATCTTGGGCTTTGTCGTCCTTGGGTCGCCTTTTGGATTCCTGTGTAAAATACTTTACATTTTCCCATGCAAACGAGCTTTAAAGTTGAGCAGTTTGTAACGGTACATGTAATTCAAGTTTAAGATTCGAGTACGAGCTCGAGTATCATCACAAGTTTTCGAGTCAAATTCGAACAAGGTTTTTGAAGCTCGTCGAGTTCGAGTAGCTTACTACTCGGCTCGACTCGGCTCGTTTGCAGCCCTAAACCTAAGTGAACTAAATTTCATCGTAAGATATTCGTGAGTTATTAATACTTCGAATTAGACAAACTAGAGCGGACATTATAGTTTGAGGATTTAATACTTCATGTTCGTGGATTTAATACTCGTGGTCGTATATCTATTATTCATGTTCGTGGATTACATTCTCGTAGTTCGTAGATTTAATACTCATGTTCATGGATTTAATACTTGTGTTCATGGATTTAATACTCTTATTCATGACTTTGACCTTTTATAATCATATTGAATCATAGTGTTTGACTTGCTGAAATCAAAATTTCACAAAAATTTACTGAAATCACAATTCAGCAAGAGCCCAAATTCAGGATTCATCAACAAATCCACGAAGCTTTAAATCAAAAGGTTGTGACGGAATCTCGTGCATCTCAGTCAATAGTGCTCTGGTAATCCACAAACTAAACCATATTGAAATCGTAGACAAAGCATTTTGATGTTGTGGATGAGCTTGTGTTGTCGAACACAGTTGAATAAGAGCGAATAAAAAATTAGTTGATTTTGGTGTATAGGTCGGATGGGAATATTTTGCATAAGTACTGGTAACTGAAGTTTGAAAATCAATTTTGAAATTGCCCTTAAACAAGTTATTTTTAATGTACTAAACATTCTTAATTAGAAATTGGCCCAATTATCTCATCCTTAATTACAGTTAATGAACAATTGAGATAAGTTCTGATTTCTGACAAAAACAAGTGGTTACGACCTGAAATCAACCCAATAACAAATACTCTAGATACTTAAAAAAGTGATTGGGACAATGACACAATTAGAGCAAAGAAGCCAACCGATTACAACATTGAAAAGAAAACAACACAACACAACTTAAATAACAATGACTTAAAGAGGAAATGAAACACAACGAGCTATTTAGACTTTTAGAGCATATACACCGGTCGATTTCTGGGACGTTCTACCAGCAACGTGGAGGATGTGCGAAGAGAAGATTTGTACAACAACGACAATCCGAGAAGGACGTGCTGGAAGATGGAGAGGAAGTGCAGGCTGTCACGGATTTAAGTTTTGAACCCTAAGTCGTGCAGCCTTAGCTAGACTTTCGCCCAAAGTCGCTTAGCTAAGTAAGCCTTCTTCCCCGAATTCCCTCGATGCAACTAGACTAACGAAGACTTGAGAATCTCAAAGAGAACTTGAAGAACTCTAAGAACACTTTAGAGAGAGGAAATGATTTGTATTGCAAAGGATGGTTTGGAGCAAATGACTCCTCCTCTTTATATACACTTAGCCATACCTTTATTAATTACAAGTTCATGAATGTTCCTAAGGTTCTACAAGCTTCCATAAGCTTCCCTACCCTTGAAGAAGACTCTAGCTATTGAGCTTTAGGTCTCCATCTTTGGGTTCTTTTTCTTGGGCTTGATCGGGCCTCCTTCTTAGAAATATTCGGGCTAAACTCCTTTGGGCTATGTTCCAAGCCCTCTCCATTTGGATCACTTGGACTAAGTGTTGGATCACTACACTTAGTCTCTTTAGCCATGTCATGGCCTAATAAAACCTCCATTCTTGGGTCCGAAAAATTAGGCCGTGACATCCTCCCCCGCCTATTCCGTCGACGTCCTCTGGAAGTCTTGGTCCGCACTTCCTCGGATCTCCCACTCTTAGACTTCGCCTCCTTGAAACTCGAAGTACTCCCCTTTGTGCTTCTTGTTTCGTGGGTTTGGGGTGTTTGGATTTTACTTGGGGCTTTCCCACTCTTGTGATCCATTTTCCTCTCTATAGGTAGCTTCTTGGTTGACTCGGTGGATTCCATATCCTTTGGCACGCCCGACTTTGTATCTTCCCTCCTGCTATGCCGTAATTGCATCGCCGATAGATACATCGAGTCAAATTTGGCCTTGGTCATAGTTGACATCATATGTGGTCCTCCTTCCGCGATTATCATGATATTCCTCTTTGGCCAAATTTGTACGTTGCAGTTGTAAAGGAACTCCATGCCTAGCACACACTTAAATTCATCCATAGGCGCAATTGAGATGTTCACTTTACCTTGCCAAGTTTCGGGTCGAACTTCCACCTCCTTAGCTACCTTGTCCAACGCCGTTTCCTTGGAATTTACCGTCTTCAACCAACCCTTTGTCTCTTTGGCTTTGAGTCCCAATCTCGTTGCCTCACTTGGTTGGATGAAGTTGTGAGTGGCTCCCGTATCCACCATAATGGGTATAGTCTTCTCATTGACTACACCATCCACGTACATAAGCGCTCTACCACCAACCTTATGTGTTGTGGGCTTTGCTTTTAATGCCCCGGGGAGCTGGATGCTTCCCATCCTTGCTGGCTCCACTTCTTCCCGCTTCTCCCCAAGCATGGCATGAATGGCATTTTTTCGGATAATCCCTCGACCAGTGTGGTCCTCCAAAAAGGAAGCAATCATTTCTTGGCCTTCGATCCTTGTCTTGATGTGCTTTCCTTTGGAATGACTTATCTCTCCCGGTCTTTGGCTCATGCGCTCCCCCACTATTGTCGCAGCTACTCTCCTTTACCTTGTAGTTTGGAGCGAACTCCCTTTCTTCCTTGTCATACTCGAGCAAGGACTCGGCAATGGTCATTGCGGTAGCAGATGTCATCACGTCCCTTCTTTCCAACTCTAATCTTGCCCACGGCTTTAACCCATCCATGAAGTTAAAGAATAACTCGGCCTCGCTCACATCGGGGAGTTGAAGCATTAATGCGGTGAACTCTTTCACATACTCCCTTAACGTCGTTTGTGCTTCAACTCCTTAAGCTTCTTGCGGACCTCGTGAGTTGCATTTGCGGGATAGAATTGCCTTTTTAATTCTGCCACAAATGCTTCCCATGTGTTGATCGTGCACAACCCTCGTTGGATCTCATTATGTTTCATACGTCACCAAGTTGCTGCAAGATCAACTAAGTAAAGGGACGCAGTGCTTACCTTTGCGGCCTCATCCAATTGGATGGCCTCAAAATAGTGCTCCATGTGCCAGAGGAAACTGTCGATATCCTCTGCCTTTCGGGATCCCTTGAAGTCTTTGGGTCTTGGCACGTCGACCCTCACAAAACCCTCATTGGATCTCATTATGTTTCCTACGTCACCAAGTTGCCGCAAGATCAACTAAGTAAAGGGACGCCGTGCTTACCTTTGCGGCCTCATCCAATTGGATGGCCTCAAAATAGCGCTCCATGTGCCAAAGGAAATTGTCGATATTCTCTGCCTTTCGGGATCCCTTGAACTCTTTGGGTCTTGGCACGTCGACCCTTGCAGTCTCCCGCACGAAAGGGATCACATATCCTCCTCTCCGGACTTGTCACAACCTTGCCACCTCGGAGTTAGCCTTCTCCAATGAGTCCTTCAACTCCTCCATCTGGGTCTCCAAAGCCACCACCCGAGCTTGGTGCTCCTCCTTCTCGTCCTGCCATGATTGAAGGATGGTGTTGACATGTTGGAAAAGTTTGGCTTGTAAATCCTCCTCAGAGGAACTTACCTCACTTTGGAGAGCATCCACCTTGAGTTCGACGACATCCACCCTCTCGTCGATGTGGTTTTCTCTAGCTTCCAAAGCCTCCATGTTCTCCTCACATGCTCCAATGATGTCGAACAAATCAGCCACCCCCTTTTCCAACTTTGCAAACCGGACTTCTGTCTAGCTAACGGACTTGTACTTTTGTGACTTCTTGGACTCCTTCTCGACAGTCCTTCTATGGGCCTCGTTATCGGATGCCATCTCGTCAAGCGTTGAACCTTGCTTTGACACCACTTGTCAAGGACTTAAGTTTTGAACCCTAAGTCGTGCGGCCTTAGCTAGACTTTCGCCCAAAGTCGCTTACCTAAGTAAGCATTCTTTCCCGAATCCCCTTGACGCGGCTAGACTAATGAAGACTTGAGAATCTCAAAGAGAACTTGAAGAACTCTAAGAACACTTTAGACAGAGAAAATGATTTGTATTGCAAAGGATGGTTTGGAGAAAATGACTCCTCCCCTTTATATACACTTAGCCATACCCCTATTAATTACAAGTTTATGAATGTTTCTAAGGTTCTACAAGCTTCCATAAGCTTCCCTACCCTTCAAGAAGACTCTAGATATTGGACTTTAGGTCTACATCTTTGGGTTCTTCTTCTTGGGCTTGATCGGGCCTCCTCCTTAGGAATATTCGGGCTAAACTCCTTTGGGCTAGGTTCCAAGCCCTCTCTATTTGGATCACTTGGACTAAGTGTTGGGTCACTACACTTAGTCTCTTTAGCCATGCCATGGCCTAATAAAACCTCCATTCTTGGGTCCGAAAAATTAGGCAGTGACATCCTCCCCCGCCTATTCTGTCGACGTCCTCTGGAAGTCTTGGTGTGCACTTCCTCGGATCTCCCACTCTTAGATTTCGCCTCCTTGAAACTCGAAGTACTCCCCTTTGTGCTTCTTGTTTCGTGGGCTTGGGGTGTCGGGGTTTTACTTGCGGCTTTCCCACTCTTGTGATCCTTTTACCTCTCTATATGTAGCTTCTTGGTTGACTCGGCGAATTCCATATCCTTTGCAATACAAATCATTTCCTCTCTAAAGTAATCTCTCTCTAAGTTCTCTTTGAGTTCTTTGGTCCACTTCGGCTTAGTCGCATCGAGGCATTTGGGGAAAGCTTACTTAGCTAAGCAACTTTGGTGCGAAAGTCTAGCTAAGTGCCGCACGACTTGGCAAGGAAAAACTAAGTCTGTGACAAGGCGGACGAGCAGATCTGGATCATCCAAGGTGACGTCCTCTACGCTTCAATTTGTGTGTGTCTGGCACGTGTAGTGCACGCTCTAGACACGGGTAACATTAAAACACGTATGTATTGATTAAGTAGGGATTACCGAGACAATCAATATTAATTAGAAAAATTAGTTTTAAATTGCACGATTAATTAGGTGAGTCAGTAATTAATGAGAGTCTAATTGAGTCAACTAGATAAATTTTGTACCTGATAATTCGTTAATTAAAAATTATATCATTAAATTTTCAATATTAGCATATGATAATCAATCAGTAATTAATAATAACACTAAAAATTAACATACCTATTACCTAATCAGCAAATACGAATTTTAGTAAATAATTTGTACTTAATGGATAATTTATCAATCAACTAAAGTTAATTGTTTGATTTTTCCATGAAAGTTAATTGTTTGTTTTTTTCCATGAAAGTTAATTGTTTGTTTTAATTTGTTATATAATTAATGAGATGATTATAACTATTTAAATCTAACATGTAACTATTTAATTATAAAAATAAATGTAATTAATCATCACAATTCCTATTTTGGTTAATTACTAATTTTTCTTCCAATCAAATAATGAGATAATTTCGCGAAAGAGGTGTTGGTCGAGTTAGCTTGAACTCTTGACAAATTGTCAAGAGGTCAAGGGTTCGACTCCCTTGAGTAGTATATTTTCTTCTCAATTTTATGAGGAGTGTTATTCATCCCTTGTGGATGTGTTTTTGTCACGCCTCGGTTTGGGCATGTTGTCTCTCACTCGTGGAGGTGTTATTCGTCCCTCGTGGACGTGTTGTTCCTGCAAATTGGCGCTGCTGGTTCGTCTATTCCTTCCATGTGCGTGTGGAGGTGCGAATTGCAAACTTATGCTCATGAGTTTCAAAGTGAATGGTGCTTCGATTGACACAATTTAAGTATCAAATGTTGGTGATGTCGTGCGTGGCCTATGCTCCAAACGTCGAATATCACATGTACCCGATAAGAAAAGTTCGTATACAGTATGTACAAGATGTATTCAAAAGGTGATTGATATGTATGAGATGGAAAACCCCACTATTAAAAACAATAATGAGATAACTTCGAACATCTTTTGGGTCAACTTTTGTCTTGTTTTGTTTGAATGACACAATTGTGGTGCAACGGTACAATTGTGGTCCAACGGTCATATTAAAATTTAAAAAAAATACATTCAAATATTTAAAATTTCAATATATATGCACTTCAATTCACTCATAACTCATAAGTCACACAAATACAATTATACTCCTCTTACTCATCACTCTTTGATTACTTTATATTTCGGCAATTCCAAAGTTACATTTTCCTCAAAATATATTCCAATTGATTTATTATGTCTGAAGATGTCCAGTTGTGTATATCTTATTGGCGACAATCCGTTGATCCATTATCCGATAATAAATAGAAGGTTGACAAGTTGTGGGAAAACCTTCATCTTGATTTTCATGAAAGTTGGATTTTGGGTGATAATCAACATAGGGCGGAGGCAAGGTCTCAAGTCGCACTCGCTTTTCATTTTGCCAAACTGAAGCCGCTATTGGTTTACTGGGGTTCTTGTCTCTCCTACGCAGAAAGAAATAGGGAATCCTAATGTAATTTGCAAGACGAGGTAATTATTTCCTTACAATAATTAATTGTATATTATCAAGTTCTATTTTTTTATTGTGTCGTTTTATTTCCAAATGTATAGATACAGAAAGCTCAAACAATGTATGTTTTGAAAAAGGAGTTCAAACACTTTTCTTGTTAGGAAGAAGTGAATGTTATTATAAATTCAAACCCGAGGAACGTGAAATCCAAATCATGTTAATCAAGCACACCGAAAATTTACAGAAGATGCCAAACCTACGTTGATGACTCTGAACTCTTCTGATCGTCACTGGTAATGGATCTTCCGGTCTTTCCGCACAGCTCTTCGCCGGTAAAATTTTGAGAAATGAATAATACTGAAGTTAAGTTCGTAAGACCGGGAACCACTACCTATAATATAGTGTGTACATAACCGTTATACTTATTGATATTTACAAATCCTTCCCCTCAAAGTGTAATTATCAAAACGGTATCTACACATATTATTTTCCATGATCATAACTTTAGTTATACTCTAAAGTCAACTATATAGATCACTTTAATATAAGACTTACAAATTATGATAGCATACACATAACTTTATATTTACATTATGATCCTAAGAGAAGCGCTCAAATGAGAACCCCTTTAAATTTCGAGAACTTGAGACCCCAATCTTCACTTTCCGAAATGCAAGATGCATTTTCCAAGATGCATTTTGGTGGTGACATGTGTCCCAAGTGCATTTTCCAAGATGCATTTAATGCAAAGTCAAATCCACATTTTTTGACTTTGCTTTTTGGACATGTGTCACATGTATATTCAAAGATGCACCATGATCTAATGGTGAGATTCAGGTTCTCAAGTTCTCGAATTTTTAAGGGTTCTCAATTGAGCGCTCCTAAAAGTGAAGGCTCTAAACATTTGCTCGATCAGAAAAAAGTACTCCACCAAACAAGTTCTCGAATTAAACTTGAAGTTTTTGTTGTGGTTGTTGCTAGCCTGCCTTGTTTTGCCTTGATGAAGGTTGCTTCATGCATCCAGAGAGCAAAGCCCTCTTTTTACTTGAGACGCTTCTTTCTACGGTTCATCCTTGTAATTGGGTGATGATTTTTGATACTCATTAATAAATTGGAGCCCGGCTCTCCCTTAAAAAAAAGTGCCTTCAAGTATAAGCATTGATGATCTCACATTTTCTACATCTGAAAATTATCCTGGAGGTTCATCTAGTCCGATGAGACCACCCGGAGTAAAAGCAGCCAAGGAAAAAAGGAAAACATGTGGCGACTAAATCAACTTAACGACAAGACGATGTTTTAGAATTTATGGCAAATAACCAGAAAGAACATATGAAATGGCAAAGAGAGCTCAACATATTTAACAGGATGCTATTAATGTTAGAAAATTGGAGGAAGATACAAAGAGTATGCAAATGAATACTGAAATGATGGCCCCAACTTCAAAGAGATATTTCTCAAAGAGGAAGGCCGCTATTGTCCGTCAATATGAAGGGAAGGAAGCCGAAGACAATTCTGAATCTTTTTCGAATTGTTATCGTCCATTTAACTTCGACGATTAGGTAATTTAGTGGTTTTAATTAATGTTAATTTATGTAATTTCAATTTCAAGAAGCTTCAAATTATGTAGTTTTAATTTCAAGTAATTTCAGATTATGTAATTTTACCATATGAAAAGAAATTCAAGTAATGCAAGGAGATAATACCAAACAATGAAAATAAACCACACAATTAACGGAAATTAAACCACACATACAGAATTTAAACCACATATACAAAAATAAAACAACACAACGAAAATTAAGATCATGCAAGCTCCTCCTCAACAATCAAGTTATTCAATATAATGCAAGCTAACATAATTGTTTTTAAAATACTTTTTCGATGAGGCATACCTGTATGACGAAGTATAGCCCATCGAGATTGTAAAATTCCAAAGCACCTTTCAATATCTTTGCGATAAGACTCTTGCTTAGTTATGTACAATTTATAGTCTTCAATTTGTGGATTGGGAATTGATTTCACAAAAGAGGAGTACCTTGGGTAAATTCCATCAGCCAGATAGTAAGAATAGTTGTATGTGCTCCCATTCACTTTATATGTCACGTGTGGACAAATTCCAGCAAGTAGAGGGTCAAAGATGTCTGATTGGTACAAAACATTAAGATTATTTTGTGCTCCTGGTACACCGATGAAGTTGTGTCATATTCAAGTGTCATACAAGGCAACTGCCTCCAAGATGATGATTGGACGACCTTTACGCGCTGAGTGTGACCCTTGCCAAGCTATCGGGCAATTCTTCCACTCTCAATGCATGCAATCAATGCTTCCAATCATACCAGGAAACCCTTGTTGCTCTGCTCTATGTAGAAGTCGAGATAAGTCAGTTGCATTCAGAGATCGTAAGTAATGATCTCCGAAATCGTGGACAATTTGAGCACATCACTCTTTCATACATTCCAATGTTGTTGTTACTCCCATCTGTGTGATTTCGGCACATTGATCTGCACACGACCCATATGCAACATACATATAGCAGCTGTCATCTTTTGTTCAAGAAGAAGACCAAGGACTCCAGCCGCATCACGTCGATGATGCCAAAAGGGGTCATGGTCGCAAAATATAGTATTGATACAGTTGAACAAACTTTCGCTCATTCGATACCTCCTACGAAAGTCTCTCTTTGGAAATATTAGATGTTTGAGGAAGTAGTCGTTTAACAGAACCTCATATCAAGGGTTTCAAGCTCTCCTCTCCTCTCGGTCCGAAGTCCTCCTCGGCGCTTTTCATCATTTCGGCCCGGTTTTTCCTCCTTCGTTCGGCAATAGAGAAGAATTCACTCCCTTTTTATTATTGTCTTTGTTTCCATGGCTATGTCTAGCTAAACTCATTATTCGGTTTAGGGTTTAATACTTTGACACGTTGTTTTTGAGACTTGTTGCTTAATGCTAATTTCGTTATTCTACTAGTCATTGTGCTTAATTATCTTGGATTGAATTGTGAAGTTAAGTGGATACTTGGAATGGTAAATCTTAACCGAACAATTCAACTCCTTTATTTACTATTTGTTTGATACTATACCGTTAGAACAAATAGTTGCACTAAATCTAATATATCTTGGAATGGAGTATTAGGTTTGCTAGGGCTAGAATTCTACCACCCGGAAAGGAAGTAGATTGTGGTGTAGGCGCTCGGAAAGGCCCTACCTTAGGTTATAACTTGGAATGGAAGTAACCACACTTAGGAATTCGAAATCAGATAATTAGAAGTCGATAATAAGAGAAGTCTCAATTAGAAACCCTAAACCAAATATTCTCTCTTATTGATAACTCTCGCTTATTTCCTTTTATTGTTAGTTACAACTGTTTCCTAATTACTCACAACCCAATTGTCTTTCCTTTTACAGAACAACAAGTAACTGCTCTAGCTCTCTAAGGTTCGATCCTTGCTTGCCGATGTACTAACCCATAGCCAAGAGTAAGGAAAAATATAAATTCAAATTTGCAGATATCGACGACGCCTGTCAATCTTACATCTCTGAATTCGCCTATATATACCCTCATGAAGCTCCCCATGACTATTGGGTTCAACGATATTTCTCTGATCCATCTCATCATGCCTCCACCTTAACGACTTTTCTACGTCTGAAATCAAATTAAAGAATATGAGAAGTCCCTTATACGGCCTCCATTAATTAGTCGGGTTTGAAAGGAGGGGATTGGCTCAGTTCCTGCCCTTTCTTTTTCGTGAGATCCCGAAACTAATTTGTGAACACACATTCACTTTTAAGTAATTCTTATGTACATGAAGTTTTTATTTTGTTTTTGAATTGACCCAGTTAGACATTAACGATTCAATACGTCATATCAACCAAATCGAAAACAACAGTTGTTTGTGCAGAATTCAGAAAAGGTGCCTTTGATTTTGTATCAAGAGATTCAGTTTTGGTGTGAATTAAAACTTCAAATCTCATATTTGTGCCATGCATATTTTTTTTCTTTTCAAGAAACTTTATTGAAGGGACATAGCCCAAACGAGAAAACAGTACAAGCAAGGGCGCAACAGCGCTAGTGGAGAGGCCTAAAAACGGCTACAGAAAGGGGCACGATAGCGCAACTATTAGAGCTAAGACGAGCAGGCACAAGGGGACGTGCTGAAGCATGACTCCCATTAATCACTGAAAGAGACCTTACGCTCTGAGCCAGCTTGGGGCGGTTTAGCATCCTTGGGGCGCTTGAGGATAGGTTTAACATGCGGTAGGGCATTATGAACTGGAACAATAGTACAATAGTACCATGAACTTAAAAAGTGACCTTATTGTGCTTATTGGTAGCTATTACAGCACGAAACTGATTACAGTAGTCTCAGATAAGTTGATTCAATGGCTTGAGAGCGCATCCAGTTGCTAAAGATCATCTGGTTTTGAGATTAAAAGCAGCCAGTTACTATGTTTTTGAGATTCAATGGCTGAAAGCCATGTTTAAGAGCAGCTTCCCAAGCTGCATCAGAATTGAGCATGACTGAGCCGCATTCGTGTTCCTTAATACCTTCCAACGCATGGACTATCCCTGCCACACGCCATGCGCTTATCACCCTTCTCGGAAGCCAGTTCTGCACCACAGTTCAAATTTACAACTTTAAAATCTCTTGATTGTGACGAATTCAGTCAGAGAAATAAATATGTCGATCTTGAGCTTTACCTCACAGGAATCGACGTTTTCAAGTGACTGAGGAGCCAGCATGGCTGGGGTGGAATGGTAGAAGCAGTCGCGGCGCAACTTCTTGACAGGGAGTTGCGAGAATGGAATTAACAGGGAACCTTTCGGAGCCTTGAGTAGTTCAGCATCACTCACATCATCCCCAACTAACCATGTCTGCGATATTTCCAATAGTCTCGAAGTTCGTCAGATTAACTCTTATAGAAAATTTATATACCAAATTTTCGACTGTGTTGGTACTCGTACCTGGACATCACAAGTCTTCGAGAGGATCAAGTTATGACCTGCATCGATCATGCTGATGCCTTTCTTCAGTTTTGCATAAGCTGTCTCACTTGTAGTCACAACCTGAATCAGATCAAGAAAAAAAAAACCACTCAGGACAGTAAAAATCTCTCACTAATGTTTAGCAAAATTTAAGGCCCCCGCAAATCGCTACCAGGATGCCTCTGCTGCATAACTTCCGGATGAGGAAATGCGCGATCTTGGAGACTTTTCCAGTTAGTAGAACTGAGGTAGTCCCTTTCGGGATATTGTTGAGCACAACTGCAACTGCCAAGCTACTTCCATCCACTATTCTGATTTTCAGTTTCGGGTATTTATGAATGTATAGCTCACCATTCTCATTCAGCTCCTCTCCCTGTCATTACACATTTCAGTTTTTTTTAGCGCAAATATATTTTTGTGCGAACTTTTCGGGTACTTCGGAATTTATTTCAGACCTGATTCAAGAGGCCAAGACTGATAACTTTAGCGCCTTTGGCTTCAGCTTCTAATATGGCCTCACCAATGAAGCTATTGATCGATTCACGCTGCCATTGCATCGAGTACTACAGCATACGCGAGACGAACTTTTTCAGGAAAGGGAAATAATTTTTAGGTAATTTTTTTTATAAATGTTTCTACTGATTGTTGTTACCTGAGATTTGTATTTGGGAATAGCTAATGTTTGCAACTTGAGGCCTTTAAACCGGTTTCTCTCAAGTACAAAAGTTCGGCCGTAGATCCAAGTCACCAACATGGACCAGAGAGTAACTGGAAACATTAGCCGCATGAACCATTTGGTTGCGTAAGGTTTAGAGGCAAATGCTGCAAACACCAGCCTCAGGTGGTAAATGGATTCAGGCGTCGTTAAGTGGGTTAAATGGACCACCTCCGGCTCATCTTCTTTTTTCTCAAGTGAAGTCTCATGAAGCTTATCTGTCGAGTTGTCCATTGTGCCATAGACATAGTCGTAGAACGGCATGAACAAGGAATAGTTTGTCCTGAACTGGGTATGGTGTAGTGAATGAAACCTGCATAAAGGACAGCTTAAAATCTGAAAATATCACTAGGAGAATTTTAAGCACTGCAGGGTGTACGGTCTTACGGATAAATATTAAGTCTGAGGACTTACGAGGGGGTGTACATGAGATACTTGAGGGGTGGAAACATGGAAAAGACCCATTTTGGGACGAATTCGAAGTTGCAGTGTCCCATATTGTTCATCAGATCAACGTAAATCAAGTAGCCAGCGAAGCAAGCAACAGAAGCCACCCCGGTTAAAATTGTTGTCAGCAATGGTATGGAAAACAACATGAAATAAACAATGTGTTCTGCAAATGGATGTATAACAGCTGACAAGGAAAAAATAAAAATAAAAATCAGTCACTTTTTTTTTGTATGTAGAACTTTACCCTTAAAGGTTCCAAAAATGATCGAAGGCCGCTGACAAACAGCCAATTTACTTACAAGTAATGGGCTCGGTGACAATGGAAGAGTGATGATGGGAATGGTAGCGCGAGTAGAGGAAATGGTGGTGAAGAGCTCTATGAAACCAGTAGTAGAGAAACTCTACTGGACCGGTATGGATAATGGCTGTCATAATAACTCCGTCGGTTCTCCATAACGGTAAATGTGACGCCCCGGGGATTTTTGCCGCGCCCAGATAGAAAAGTATCCCATTGAACAGTATCTGATCATCCCTGTAAAAAAATAATTTCATTAGCTGGTTTATATGAAGAGTTTGGTTCATGTAAATAATATACCGACCAGTCTTTTTCTCTATCAACTTGCTCAAACTCAATGCTCTTATCGACGATTCTGTTGGCGCCTTTGGCAGTACGGTAGCGTGAATAAGAGATCCAAATCTGATTGTGAAGCATTCTCAGAAGGAGAAATGGTAATATGAGAAAGTTGGATAGATCTCTATCCTTCTCATTCGCAGTCAGAAATGTGTATGTACTATGCAACGCCCATGGAGCCAGGATCACATACTTCAAAATAAAATCATCAAGATTAATAAGCTCATGAAGTGAACAAAAATAAACAACTGAAGAAAAGTTGATATCCATTTATTTCTCTACATATCAAAAAGCCTTCTGGATAATTTTTACCTTAAAGCTTCCTAGGGGCTTCCATGGCCAGTCAGTGAGAATGCCAGGTTTCAATGCCATGAGTAACTTTTTTTTTTTGTCGATCAAATTTTTAGCACTTTTAACAGATGCTGAATGAGTATGTGATGCACTTTGCAAATCCATCAATTTATACAGCCTCTGAGATATTAAGTTGTTAAAAAAAATATTTTTCTATAGAGCAGTTGGATGTTTGGGGCTCGAAAAATAAATGTCATGACCGCTGTGGCAACATAACAGTATCTGGACAATTATCTGTAATCCATAATTGCAAGCCTGTGTAGTACATTTTGTCGTCTGAGAATTAGTACGATGATTTTTAAAAGAATCGGTTGATAAAATTGAAGTTCCATTATTCTTATGCCTGAAAAGGTTGTGCAAAGTCCTATCTCCTGTTTTCCAGCATTATGGCAATTATTTGAGTCACCTTAATGCAGTTGTTAGGTCATTCACTAATTTTTTTCACACCTGGGATTCTGCTTAGCTTGTATTATATTACTCGTGCAAAATCTCGTTACGTGTCTGTTAGACAGACGCCGTGACTAGAGACTAAACATTAACCCATATACTAATTTAAAGTGTCACAATTTTCATCTTTTCTGAGATTAGGATACTTTTGACTGATGAATGATGCAGAGTGTTTGGGGCATGTCGACAACTTGGGAATGCTGGCAAATTAATGGAAGCTTTGATATGAAATTGACAGAAAACTACCAACTTGGACCATTCATCATTTTCAAAACTGATAGGAAAGTTAGATATCACATTGCCAGCTATTATTGTCTAGTTTTTCAGCCATGTATAAAAGTGGCATTGTTTCACAGGCCAGCAATGTCCCACATGATGAAATTTGGCTTCTGGCAAGATTTAGTGACATTTTAGTGTTGCTAGTTGTTTTGCAAACTGCATGAAAAAATAGATACATGTTGCGACTTAATATAGACCCACTAATGAATTAAGGGGCTGAGCAAATTGTACAAGTATGTCATGTTGCGAAAGAAAAGCGTCACGAGTTGGGAAGAGCAGGCATAAACATAGCAATAGCAACAAATATTATTCGCGAAAATTTTGAGTTTATAGATAGGATTTTGGCACATCGGTAAAAAGTGGCTTTAACTTATTAGTTGCTGGAGTTTTGTTGGATCATGGGTTTTAGAGGTTTAATGGTTGGAAGCCGTGTTTCAGAGCAGCTTGCCAAACTGCATCGGAGTTTAAAATCGTCGAGCCACATTCATGTTCTTTAAATTCTTCCAAGGCATGAACTATCCCAGCGACGCGCCAAGCGCTCATGACCCTTCTCGGTAACCAATTCTGTTGCACATTAAGATACAAAAGATGCAACAATATGGAATAAGAGCTTAAGTCCAAAGAGAGTAAAATCGGAGTGTTAGTATAGCACAAACTTTTCAAAAGAATTTACCTCGCAAGAGTCAATATTTTCGAGTGGCGGTGGAGCGGTCATAGCTGGGGTGGAATGGTAGAAGCAGTCTTGACGCAACTTCTTAGGAGGGAGTTGTGAGAATGGAATGAACAACGCACCTTTTGGTGCTTTTAGATGCTCAGCTTCACTCAATCCATCCCCAACCAACCATATCTGTTAATTTTTAGAGAGAAAAAAAATCGTTTTTAGTAAACTTGGTCATCATTTCAAACTGTATATTGAACGATTAAACGATGTTTGTCGATGTACCTGGTCTCCATACGTCTTCGAGAAAATGAGATTGTTCCCTGAACCGATCTTGCTGACACTAGATTTAAGTGTATTATAAACATTTTCGTTTGTCGTCAGAACCTAAATTAGATCACAAAAGACTTCAAAATCTGACAAAGAAATAAAAACCTTAACAAGAATAAATACTTTGATCAGTTCGTTTTCAGAAGAAAAAAAAAACTTAGGTAGAAAAATACATACACTGATTCCTCTTTTGCACAGATTAACAGCAACATGATGCGCAATCTTTGAGACTTTTCCGGTGAGTAGTACTTGGGAAGTTCCTTTTGGAATATTGTTTAGCACAATTGCCACTGCCAAGCTACTTCCATCCACCAGTCTAATTTTGAGTTTTGGGTACTTTTGAATGAATAGCTCTCCATTTCCATTTAGTTCCTCTTCCTGAGAATTTAGTTACACAAATGTCGCTTTTAATCGTACAAATCGCTAACTTTTAAACCATTTGAAAGACAGTTCTGTAATAAGGAAAAGAAAGGTGTTCTTACCTGATTCAAGAGACCAAGACTGATAACTTTCGCGCCTTTTTCTTCAGCTTCTATTATGGCATCTTCGATCAACCTGTTAATCGACTCCTGCTGCCATTGCATCGAGTACTATACCCAAAAAAAAGTTCGTACCATAGTGTGATTTGTAAGTGAGTTTCTTTTCTGATTGAACAAAAATATGTAAGCATTTATCTATGTTACCTGAATTTTGAATTTTGGAACAGCCCAAGTTTGCAAGATGTGTTCTTTAAACCGATTCCTCTCAGTAACGAAGGTGCGTCCATAGATCCAAGTCAACGTTACAGACCAGAGAGTTACAGGCCACATTAGCCACATGAACCATTTAGTTGCATATGGATGTGACGCAAACGTTGCGAACCCAAGCCTGAGGTGATAAATGGATTCGGGCGTTGTCAGGTGGGTTAAGTGCACCACCTTGGGCTTATCTTCTTTTTTCTCAAGTGCATTTGCGTGAACGGTGTCCGTGGATTCATCCATTGTTCCGTAAACATAGTCATAAAATGGCATGAACAATGAATAGTTTGTCCTGAATTTTGTATGGTGCAGGGAATGAAACCTGACAAAGCAGCTTGCTACGTTAGTATAAGAATTTGTGTTCAAGCCGTTAGTTCCAAAAAAAATGACCCTGAGGACTTACGATGGGGTGTACATAATGTACTTGAGGGGTGGAAGCGCGGAAAAGACCCATTTTGGGATGAACTCGAAGTTGCAGTGACCCATATTGTTCATCAAGTCGACGTAAATCAGGTAACCAGTATTGCTAGCAAGAGAAGCCATACCGGTAAAAATGCTTGTCAACATAGGTATAGCAAACAGCATGAAGTAGACGATATGTTCTGCAAATGGATGTATAACAGCTGCACAAGAAAGAAATTACGCGTCAACCACGACTCGGGTCTTCTTTAATTTGATATATGGAAGGAACTATAAGTAGTTAGTTACTGACAAGTGATGGGCTCAGTGACAATGGATGAGTGGTGATGGGAATGATAGCGCGAATAGAGGAAATGGTGATGGAGAGCTCTGTGGAACCAGTAGTATAGAAACTCCACCGGGCCTGTGTGGAGAAGAGCTGTGAGTATAACCCCATCCGTGCGCCACATTGGTAAGTGTGACGCTCCGGGGATATACGCAGTACCTAGGTAGAACAATATCCCATTGAAAATTATTTGATCATCCCTACAGAAATAAACATGAGGATGTGATTCCAATTGAATTAGCGAATTCTAACAAAATGAAAAGCATGGTTTGATATGGACTTGTTAGTCCCTACATTTCAGATTTGGTAAGGGAAAAAAAGACTGATTAGAAAGTGATACTGACCAGTCTTTTTCTCTGTCAACTTGCTCAAACTCGATGCTCTTATCGACGATTCTATTAGTCCCTTTGGCAGTGCGGTGGCGCGAGTAAGATATCCAAATCTGATTATGTATCATCCTCAGAAAGAGGAATGGGAGTATGAGAACGTTGGAATAATCCCTCTCCTTCTCACCGGCGGTAATAAACGAGTACGTGCTATGCACTGCCCAAGGCGCGATGATAACATACTTCACCCAAAAAAAATCGATAAGCATGTTAGCAAAGTTACCATAACTTTCTGAAGCAAAAAAAAGAACTCAGAATCTTGTGTAGCAGCATACCTTGAAGCTTCCGAGGGGCTTCCACGGCCAGTCGGTGAGAATGCCCGGTCTTGAAGCCATGCTTGAAACTTGTTATCTATTCGAGTTTTTCAGGTCCAAAAGAATAGCTGAATGAGTACCCTTGGTGCCAACTTTGAGAGCTACTTATAGAGAATCCACCAACAGACGGTCTAGTGGTATGAACACCTGACTGAAATTATTAAGTCAATTAAAAGGTTTAATTTCATCGTGACATATTTACGATATAAGTCTAGAGGTTGTCCAGTCAAAAAAAAAAAATTTATAGAGAATCTCGCAAATTGACAGTACATGATATTTTGTCTTGTTTCACAATCTTTTTCTTTTTAGATATTTGATAAACAATGAAGAACCTTTTCACCATCTCCACCTTGACATTCATGACAAAGTAAATTCCAGTAGCTATTGAAAATTCAAATTCATTCTTCCAAGTAGACAGCAAGTTATTTCATGCATGGTGGATGTGACTCATTGGACCGATCGATCGATCGAGTTCTAGAAGCACGATTACCGAGTTGCTGATTCATTACCAAAGTGCTATAGAAAAAAGCTTAATCAGAATTCATAAGCGATACTCAAATAAAAAAAACATTCACATAATCGATACTCAAAATAGCAACTGATTGCAGTTTGTTACTGCTCATATAAAGAAAAAGTAGTTGCTCCACAATAAATTTGCGTTATAGTACGTACAACTTTCCCACAGCTCATGATCATCTACTTAGTGTGAGCGTCCGATATGGCAAAATCCCGATGGAGATCAAGACGGATGACAACCTAGCTACATTTACTTCTCTCCTTCCGGCCTAAATCAACGCGTGGCCATGATCTACTCTCATTCTATCATATACTTTACTCATTTGATATTTTTAGCCAGAAAAACATACGATAGATTTTAATGACCCAAGTCACACCATAAAAAAAAAATACTGATACTCATTCGGAAGATTTTCCAAAGCAAATTTACAAAGTTAGATCTTTCTTAAGGTTAAGTATGTATACAGAATTACTTAATTAATGTACAATTGACCTCAGGAGTGTATATAAATGTCAAATTTTGCATTTCAAAGCCAGACAAATACCATGTAATTCAATGTGCTGAAGTAATTAAAGGATGAATATGATATAAATGCATTCATGCTCATTGTCTCGACAGTTATTTGCTTCATTGATAAGCCGGCCAGACCGCTGATACATCGTACTGTGATAATAACATTATCTCGTACCCTGACTCTAGCAGCTATTTATTGTGCCTGCTGAACCATGTGTGAGAAACGTTATTGTCATTTTAGAACAACGATGAGATTTCGAGATCGATATGAAAACTCGGGCATGTTTTTCAATTAATTTGTTTCTGCTTTTTTTTAATATAGTTGGGAGAAGCAAATTAATGCGGTCACAAAAAAATGAATTTGGAGTCTGAGGCGTTTTAAACCAACACCTTAATACTCCATAAAAATAAATTGTCAATTTGCTCTCATCATGATATATAACGTATATAGCCAAACTTGGTGTAAAACATGGACCCCTAAGTGGTCAGCGGATTAGAGTAAGCTTTATTATTGTTGGGGTTGTGAGCTTAATAAATATCGAAAACAATTAAAGAAATGTATTTTTATGATGGAAGACATATTTACAAATTTTGTCATATTTGGATAGCAAACCAAGTCAACAACTGTCATTTCTAAGTGTTAGATGATGTGATGTTGTGAGCTTAAGAAACAAATGAACAAATAAAACATAGGTTAGGTACCTATGGTCGAGTTTGGTGGGTAAGAGGAGTTTTTTTAATGACCCAAACGAGTTTGGGCATTTCAAAATTGAACTATTTTTAATGAAATCGGATCCCCAGGATCCGATGTTATGTGCGCGTTCGAATGAGAAAATTCCACGTGTTGAGTTTGCACAAAACATCGGATCCTGGGGATCCGTTTTTGTAAAAAATACAGAAAACCGGGTCCTGGGGATCCGATTTCATTAAAAATGAGTCAGTTTTGAAATGTGAAACTCGCATGTGTCATTTTAAAAAAAACGGGTAAGAGTAGGCCTCGGCATTTGGCACTGGGCCAATATAAGCCTTAGGGCGGTCCTGATCCAACCCTAGTCCTAACCCGACTCTAGCCCTACGCAAGTCCTATTATGGTCCGACCCAAAGGGCTTAGGGTCAGGCTAGGGTTTCGATTATTAGGCACGGCCCGAAATACGAGCCCGATTTAAAATTGCACATTCATTGATTTATTCTTGATATAAAAAGAATGAGTTTTTTCACGTACATCAAATCTCACACGTCCAAACTAGTAGCATTTGCGTTTAAAGAGTTATTTGTTGATTAATAAGTCATCTATTCAAAGCCGAAATCAGCCCGAACCCGACCATAGCCCGAAAAGCACTATGAAATGAAGGGCCGATAACGACTTTAGGGCCAATGAATTTTCTCATGGCCCGGCCCGACCTGACCCTAATGTGCAAAGGGCTAGGGTTCACCAAAAGCCTTACTCGACCCGGCCCGGTAGGGCTAGGGCTTACCCGACCCGGCCCTTTGGTGAACCCTAGGTAAGAGGAGGACCCAGGACAAAAGATTATATGTGCAGTTAGGGGTTTGTAAAAGGTCGGACCGGGTAAGTTATAGTCCTATCAAGCCGAGTCGAGTAGGATTTTACCTTAACTCTTTGTACATCAGGGCCGAGCCCTGAGAAAATTCATCTGTCTTAAAGTCGTTATCGATCCTTCATTTCATAGGGTTTTTCGGACTAGGGCCAAGTAACTCTTTAGTGTAAGCTTTATTATGGTTGGGGTTATGAGCTTAATAAATGTCAAAAACAATTAAAGAAATGTATTTATATGATGGAAGACATATTTACAAATTTTGTCATATTTGGATAGCAAACCAAGTCAACAACTGTCATTTCTAAGTGTTAGATGTTGTGAGCTGTGGAGGAGCGTTTAAATGACACAATCCAAATTAGAATGAGATACGATCTGAGCCACACATCTACTCCATGCTTTGTGGGTGCGCCGCGTGTCCTACTCAGTACTTTTACACTACTTTGTAGTGTGAACGCATATGGGGCGAGTGTGACACGTGGCAACGCCACGTGCTTTTGACGGCTGAGATGAGTGGCTCGGATCGTACCCCACTGCCTCATTCTACCAACCCTGCCTTAACCGAGTGCTGTATTTATATGATGGAAGACATATTTACAAATTTTGTCATATTTGGATAGCAAACCAAGTCAACAACTATCATTTCTTAGCGTTAGATGTTGTGAGCTTAAGAAACAAATGAACAAATAAAATCGCAGGTTAGGTACATATGTTACTGATCGATATCCACAAAATTAGCAAAACGTACTTCTAAACATTTTTGGGTTGGGTTAATTTTGTAAATTAACCAATTATGGCTTATGGGTATAATGTCATGAGGGTTATTGTGTAAATACCATTTGGTAATTATCTTTCTATGAGAGGCGAAAAGGTAATTATGACAATAGTGGTTGCCCTAACACACCACTATTTATATGAGTTATGGTCCCCGGTCCACCATCATCGAAACGACGATCGTTGACTCTGGTGGCAGAACTGGAAGACATAATCCGGTGTACCCATGTACATATCTACTTCAGAGATTGGCTTCCACATATAGAAGATTAAAATGACACGTTCTCTTTAATCTGATTTGAGTGTACGATCCTAGATGTATTACAGTTGTCTCAATAATTTATTTCTAACAAGTAGTGGTATCAGTCGCCAATCTATTTTTGATTATTGAGAATTGATGTACTAATGGATGTAATTTTTGTTTCTTACGCATGTACACTGGACCGAGTCCAACCGATAACATCACGCCGCTGAAAATTCAACGCATGCTCAAGTTTCCGTTGGATGAACTGGAGATTGGCATATGAACTGATAAAGAGTATGATACGTTGGAGATCCAATCAGCTACAATTGTATAGTTCATGGCTGCCTCTAGCTAATCAATGAAGAAAGGGTTTGGCAATTGGCATGGGAGAATAAGTCAAGTTCAAATCAAACCTAGTCGGCCTGATTTGTCTCGGTTCAAGGCTCCAATTGAAACCAATTCAATTGATACTCAGTAGTTGGGTCCTATATTTCCCCAGTTAGGCTTTGGGATTGTGAGCA
This sequence comes from Rhodiola kirilowii, assembly GCA_033675215.1. Taxonomy (NCBI): domain Eukaryota; kingdom Viridiplantae; phylum Streptophyta; class Magnoliopsida; order Saxifragales; family Crassulaceae; genus Rhodiola; species Rhodiola kirilowii. The sequence continues at coordinate 10,788,837 of CM066200.1, forward strand.
TGCCACATTTGGACGTGGATCATGGACACACCGATGCATGCAATATTTCTTGTTGTCATAAGGGATTAGGGTAAAGAGATGGGATCATTATTGAGCGAGATGTAGGCCAAAGTTGTTGTCCCGTCTTTAAATCACCTTCTCGTCCTGGTGCTCTTCCCAGCGCGCGATGGCGGCTACACCGTTGGAGGCGAAATTTTCAGCGGTGGCGGCAACACAAAGCTTGATCGAAACCGGCCTACTATATATGATGGATTGATTTTAATCGCCAATCCCACAATATATGACTCCAATCGGCAACCAACACTCTCGGGCGTGTCTCCACTTTTGATCTCGGATCTGTCTTTGTTTGCTGTTCGCCTCCTGCGCCGACAATGGTTTTAATGGGAGCACACACACAGATTCCACATCGATAACATGCTGCATTGCTATATGCATATGATATTAAAATATTTTCTGATGTCATTGACTGGGAATTTGGTTCCGTAAAAGAGATGCTCAATTATGTTGACAAAAGAATAAACGTGTGACTACACATCATGGACATATTCTCCGGAGAGATACTATTATTGGTCCGTTTTCTAAACTTGGTCGGATTGATGGACTTGGGTTTTATGGCGTTATGGACGATAAGAGGAACCAATTCGGTTGAATTTGAACCCCGTCCAGCTCGCTTGCAATTTGTTCTAGTTATGTAGTAGACCAATGCTGCTGTTTTCTCCTTCAGTGAAAGTGAAGCCCTACTTTTGGACCACATGATTGGAGGAGAATTGAATCGGCTCGATTCAATCAGGTTCGATTTCACTTTTGATTTAATTTAATTTTTGAGCCATACTATTTTGTGGATTTAATTATATTTAATTTATCATAATTGAGATGGATTCAGTTCCAATTGATTCAACTATTGAGAGGTCAGATCTGGTGCAAAGCCCAAATCTGATGCAAAATACAAAATCATTAGCACTATCCATTTGCAAAATCCTGTGGATGTAAATTAATGAGAATAAAATAATTAATAAATGTATTTTGAGTATGTATAACTCACTCAAGGGCATAATTGACCGCACAACAAAAACCAAAATCCAACTGTCTCTCTCTCCTCCCCCTCGATGAACAAACCCAGATCTGAAACCCAGATCTGAATCTCTATTGTCATCCATGGATTCAGACTGCTCAGGTACTGCCCGCTTCTAAATCTGATTTCGATTCCATTCTGCTCTTTGCAAGCTTTGTACATTTTTAAAAAAAAATTAATGTGTAGGCGGGTGGAAAGAGAATGAGCAGGAATGTGCAGAGAGGAGGTGGGAGCGAGATGTTTTTGGATCCATCATCATTGCCCTAGATACGATCCTCTAACTTGAGGATGATGACTGGGGAAGAGTTTTAATCTGGACAATTCCCTTCGGGCTTGTTGGATATTCATTCATTTGACACTGAGATGGCATGACGAATTATAAATTGGCATGACGAATTATAAGAAATCGGACTTAATTCAATCAAATTGAAGAAGTAAAACTTCGTCGAACTCAGTTTTTCACACTTTGGATCAACTTCGACATCAATGGAACTCAACCCAAAATGCAATCGATAGTTTTCGAACAAAATAATTCAAAAATAGTCATGACGAACTATAAAATGGTTATGACAAACTATAAAATGTCGTGACTAATTATACAATGATATTGCCGAATTCTTGAAGAATTTTAGTTTACATTAGATGAATTATGCGAATTGTACTACAATTCCTCAGAATTCTTGACGAATTATAGTGCAATTTTGACGAACTACGACATAATTCGTCAAAATTGGACTATAATTCGTCATCTCCTACCCTTCATCATATGCATCGCTCACACACCCGACCTCTCCTCCATCCAATTCGACATCTCCTATGGCAGACGCGGTGCCTCCTCTGCACACCTTCAGTCACGCCTCTGCCCACTGTGTCACCTCCTCGATGCCTCCTCATGCCCAGGGTTTCGGGACAGAAAGAATTGAGAGTAGGGTTGTTCAGACGAGGGGGGAGAGAGAGAGAAGGCAGCAGCAGCTCAGTGTGGTTTGGACGAGGGGGAGAGAGAGAGAGGAGAGAGAAACTGAGAGTAGGGTTTTCAGCAACCGTGAAAGGAAGAAGAAGGACAGGTGTCGGGTTTTGATTTGGTCAATTAAACAATATTATGTTAATGGTTGTCATATTTGCCCCTGTTCACATTAAAATTTGAATTTTACAAATTTATACTCAATTAATCCTGGTCATCCAAATAATAAAATGAAGGGTGATGATTAGTTTGCATTTTTTACAATAATTAGAACTTTACACTTGATCCTAAACCCAACTATTGAACCATTTAGGTGAAATTCTAATTTAATTGATTGATTCAATGCGGTTAATTCTGATTTGGTGACTCAGTTAATTTTATATATGAACCATTATGTTGGGATTGATTCAATGCAGTTGTGCATGTTCGTTGAACAATCCATTTGGATATTGAACCATTGTGTTGGGTTGATTTAAAATGGTTTATTCTGGTTCGATAAATCAATCAAAAGTGATTACTGGACTGATGCGGTTTAAATGTTTCGATTCACACGATTCGATTTATTCCGGTTTGCTTTGATCCTGGTCAATTTTTGGGAGTTCGATTCTGCATAAATTTTGGTTCAGTTAGATTGGTTTACTACGATTCTATATCGTCTAATGAAACCAATCTAGTGTGATATTTAATAGCGATTCCATGAGATTGGTTTAACTCGGTTTTATATCAACTTTCGAAACTAATCTAGAGCGATATTAAATTTCAGCTCAATGATATTGGTTTAACTCGATTTATACTGACTTGCGAAACCAATCTATTGTAATTTTGAATTGTGGTTCAATGTGATTTGTTTAATACGATTACCTATCGTCTTGAGAAACCAATCTAGTTTGATATGAGTTTTGGGTCAATGAGATTGGTTTAATTCGATTTTGTACCGACTTGGAAAATCAATCTAATATGATATGGAATTTCAATTCAATAAAATTGATCAAATTCGGTGAATCTTTGGTAACTATGGTTGAATATTTGACACTGATCAACTTGAGTCAGACCTTTGACATCAGACAACTTATGTTCAACTTTAGTTGAAATATGATTTTGTCAGCTTGAGTCAACTTTAGTTGAGTTTTTGACATTCGGTCAACTTGGGATCAACTTTATGAAACCTGACTTCGGTCCATTTGTGGTCACCTTAGTTGAAATTTGAATTCGGTCAAGTTTTGTCAACTTTGGTTGAATTTTGACTTTGATCAACTTTTGGTGAACTATGATTCGGATGATAAATTGCATGTTACTGCAATTTCAGTTTGATCTAATTCAGATCGATCAAAATTTTGGTTCAATTGAACATCGGATCAATTGAAATTGTTTTTTTGATGGAAAGATACAACCTGTCAAAAAAAAGCACTGGGCATAACCCAGGAAAAACTGAAAACACACTGAAAGAAACCAAGCGCCGAAACTAACTAAAAAAATACATCTTGGAATAGATTCAGAGTTGGACCATCTCCATCGCTCTTCTCTCGCTTTCTTTGCTAGATGATCCGCATAATCATTCGCCTCCCTGCACGTGAGGTTAATCTCCCAATCACCATTCTTCTAAAGCAGATTTCGACATTGTTGCAACATGTGAGATACTTGATAGTTTGTCTTAGCTCCTTGAAGCATGCTGTTGAAGACTTTTGCGTTGTCCGTTTCAAAAATCGCTTTCAGTAGTTCCTTTTCCTCCGCCAACTTCAGTGCTCTGAAAAGTGCCCATTCCTCCGCTCCGCTCCTCTACTTGAATCTAGTTTCTCCTTCTAGTTTGCTTCCACGAACACTACCGGTCCTTCATCATTCCTTGCACATAATCCCATCCCTGCTTCTTTGGTCCTCTCATCACATGCTCCATCAACATTGATCTTCACATAACCTCTGTTTGGCAATTTCCAGTTGATATCTCCATTGAAGTTCGTTACGATAAATTTATTTGAGGGATTTTGGAAATGCTCTGCTTGCTGCTTAAATATTCTAGCCGCCATGTATGAATTATATGCAACTTTCCCATTCACCACCAAATTTCTATTGAAACAGATCAGTCTCGCTCCCTGCACAATTGTAGCCAGCTCCATATTGTCATATTTGAAAGTGCAATGCCATATCCAATCACCTGGTTTTGTGAAGTCTAAATCCAGGAAGTCCCTTTCTATCCCTAGTTGACTCCAAAATGTAGTTGCCCACCAGCACTGTAATAGAGTTTGAACTGTGGTATCCTCCTGCTTCCCACATACCATGCACTTTGTATCCTCAATACAACCTCTTTTGAATAAATTGGCAGCAGAAGGTAAAGAAGTCATAATAGAGTCGCTAGGCAAAGATTTTTACTTTAGGCTGCACCTTGAGTCGCCAAATAATTTTCCAGAAGCCTTTCAATCTTCTGCCATCCGACTGTTCTCCAATTCTGTCCTTTATTTTCCTATCCTCCTCCTCCTTGAACTTTATGTAAGCTGACCTTGATGTAAAGATACCACTACTTTCCAACTTCCATACCAGACCTTTACGTCTATCATCCATGTTTATCCACTTATGCATCTTTCTTCCCACAGCCCAAATGCTTCTCCATGCTAGAGAAGGCCTCTCTGCCAGCTGACAGTTAAGAACAATCGAATTACTATAGTACTTTGCCTTTAACAGTCTAGACACTAAGCTGTTCTCACAAACCAGTAATCTCCAAGCGTGTTTTGCTAACAATGCTTCATTGAAGATTCTCATGTCCCTAAAACCAAGCCCACCGTCAATTTTGCTTCTGCATAATTTGTCATAGATGCACAAATGAACTCCTTTCCCATCTTTGTTATTACTCCACCAGAATTTGCTGACAATGCTTACTATTCTCCTGACTAGACTATCAGGTAACTTGTAACACATCATCGCATACATAGGAATTGCTTGGATTACCGCCTTAATCAACACCTCCTTACCAGCCATTGACAACGTTTTCTCTTTCCATCCTTGCACCTTTTTCCAAACCTTTTCTATGACGAAGCGGAATAGCTTCATTCTGTTGTGGCTAAAAGAGATAGGCAATCCCAAATATTTAGAGACTTGATCCACCTGTCTAACACCCAGCATATTGGATTTACTACTTCTTACCTCATCAGGGACATTCTTGCTAAAAAATATCTCCGACTTTTCAAAAATAATAACCTGCCCAGATATACTTTCATACTGCCTCAGAATCTCTTTCAGGTTACTTGCATTCTTCATAGTAGCTTTCAAGAAGATCATACTATTATCTGCAAATAAGAGATGCGTAATTTCAGGTGCTCCCCTACTAATCTTAATCCCTTTTATTCTTTTCCTCCCTTACACTTCCTTTAATTTCGAAATTAGCCTTTCTGTACATATCAAAAATAAGTATGGAGATAGTGGATCACCCTGTCTAATGCCTCTTTCAGGCCATATTTCCTCCGTCATCATATCATTAACTCTCACCCTATATGAAACTGACATCACCGCAGCCATAACACATTTAACCCATCTTTCAGGGAAGCCTAATTTCAACATCATTAATTCAAGGAATTCCCATTCTACTTTATCGTACGCTTTGCTCATATCAAGTTTTAGTGCAAAAAAATCCATTCTTCCGCATGTACCTTGTTCTGATGAAATGCAACAGCTCATGAGCAGCTAGAATATTATCAGATATTAATATACCTGGCACAAACGCACTATGACTTTCCGAAATCACAGTTGGCAGCACTTCCTTGAGTCGGTTGGCAATGACTTTCGTGACGATCTTCACCACTGTGTTGCAAACACTGATAGGGCGATAATCTCTAATTCTTTCAGGCCTTTTCTTCTTGGGTATCAATGCGATCAGAGTTTTGTTGATGCCATTCTCCAACCTCCCCTTCCGAAGCATTGACGGAGCCCACCGCACTGTCATTAAGGTGCGATGTTCTCTGTGCAAAAATAAATTTATATCTCCGATACTCGCGACTTTACTATTTTGGGTAGTAAGTGGTAAGTACGGGTCGAACCCAAGGGAATTAGTGGATAGTTGTTCTTTCGAAAAGGAAAAGTAAATAAAACAGTTGGGGGGTTGGTTTTGGTTTTAGTACTGAAAGATAAAGTGCTGTAACAGTCGATTTCAAGATCAACCGCAGACACACGTTTGATACTGGCCGCACGCTGTGTTTCAAGCGTGTTGCGTACCAAAGGTTATGCCGGGCTGATGTTGATAAAGTCTGTAGTAAAAGTAAAGTACAGAAAGTAATTGCTTGATGGACAAGTCTTGCGAAAAGTAATTGCTTGAAGGACAAGACTTGCGGAAAGTAAGCAGTTGATATGGACTGAAAGTAAAGTTACTGAAAGTAAATGAGTGGAAAATAAGCAGTTGATAGTAAGACTGAAAGTGACAGGTGATGTTTGAATCAAAGGAAAGATTCGGTTTTAGGGGCCTTGTATCATAGTCCATTTATCATTGACCTCTAATGATCATACCAAGTGTTCAAAAGTGAATCAAGGCTATTCCTAGCACATGACTTGCCATACCGTCTAGTCTTTCGCAAGACAAAGAACTCTTGTTCTAGTATGTGCATCCATTTGATCATCATTCCTGATAAACCAAATGGTGTTTTAAAGAGGTTGACTTCCACAGATAAGCTGTGCTCTTCCGAGCCTCCACTTATCCACAGAAGATCACGAACCCATGGCAAAGCTTTGCTCTTCCGAGCATCCACTCAACCAATGGAATTCTGACCTAATATAAGGCACAAGAGGCACTAAGAGATGGGTCTAAAACATTTTATGATACAAGTACACCCCTTCAACCGAATGAAGGGTTTAGCTACGAATATCCATAGAGGTGGATATCATAGCTAAGTACTGAGTAAAATAAAGGTTTTGAAAGACAGTAAAGTAAAGTTTTCGAAAGTAAAGATAGGAAAGTAAAAGGAGAATACTCAAGAACCGACAGGAGTAAACTCAGGAAAAAGTAAAGACAAGCTTGAGTACTTCAAGAACCGACAAGAGTACTCAAGAACAACTGTAAAGGTTTTGATATCAAAGAGAAGTGTTTACATGGATTGTGCTCTCAATCTAGAGAGATAAGTGATTGTGGATTTGAGGATGATTTACAAAGGAGAAGGATGTCTCTATTTATAGGCATGGAGAAGGGAGGAGATGTAAAGGAGAAGCATCCACATGTCAAGAGGGGGGAGGAGAGCTCAAAAGCCATCGGAGGTGAGTCATCTCTCCCCATAGCCGCCGGCCACATGGCTTGAGAGGAGAGGTGGAGGGCTTAGCCGCCCATGTGGTGGAGGAGGGGAGGATATGTGTGAGTGGAATGAGATCTTTTCTCCAAAAAGCCATCGGTTGGAATGTAACTCCAGTTGCCCTTTAGTTGCCTCTTCGGTTGCCCTTTGGTTGCTCCTTAGTTGACATCAAAAGATAAGTCACTTATACTTGACATTTCACTTGTGTTCTTGATCTTTGTTGGAATAAGTCATTGGGACTTAGTTGTGGCTTGATCGGAGTACTGTCGGAGTATGGTCAGTGCTGACTTGTAATCCACTTTCAGTGTTAAGAACTCCATTTTAGCTCGTTTTCATCTTTACTCCTTGAAATACCCTGCAGAACAAAAGTGAAACTAACAAGTAAAAGTTGTCAAGATAAAGCATCCAATTTGGTGGGTTTAACTGTCTTAATGAATCATATAAATATGGTCCATCAGATCACCCCACACTTTTAGTTGTTCGTCCCGAACAATGCCATTTAAGAGATGTGCACACAATCCAAGTAAAAACTTCAAATAGGAAAGTGAGAATATGGAACTAGATTTATCCTATTCATGCATTACTTACTTATTACCAAACTAAACTTAGTAAATACTTAGAAGAAACTTGATACTTGTACCTTCGAGCTGAGATGCAAATTAATTTGGATGTTTCGGGAGATAGCCCTTTTTAGGCTCCTGGACTGCATTCTCTGGACCGACTTGCACTATATGGTTAACTTGTCGCTTTCTCTAGCACATGATTTGGTTCGGGTTTCACTGAGTTGAGCACTTTGATTTGCTTTTGGTGAGGGACAACTTTTGAAGTGATTTGGCCTTTGGCCTTTGATTTTGAATTGGAGCTTCTTCACTTTTGTTTCGGTTAAAACCTTCACAATTTTGGCCTTTGGCCTTTGATTAGCTTCTTTGAGCTTTTACTTCTTTGTGACTTGCTAGTCCATTTTCTCAACCTTTTGGGAGGTCCAATCATTGCCCGCGAGCATATGGAAATACCTCCCCGCTCTTTCTCATCCTCGCCGTTTCGCGCGGGTCAAGATGAGGGTCGCTCATCTATTTTCCCGGCTACTAGGACTAGAGATACGACGGTTTGATTCCCGTCCCGCCTCTTGCATAAACGCTGCACGGCGGAGATGACTTTAATCTTCACTGAAACCCGAAGTGCAGCCTCCACTGACTTCGAAAACCATATAGTGAAATTCAGTCCTTCGAGTGCTTGCCAAGCCTCTCTAGGGCAATTTATATCAACTCCACATCCCCTGTATATCTCAGCACAAAGGGACAAATGAGAAGTTCCATCCTAAGTTTTTAAACAGTTGAATTTTCACAAGGTAAATGCATGAATTTAGATATATCTTTTTCACATTCTCAAGTTCATATTTTCAAAAAGATAATATTAAGGGAAAAGGAAAAAAGAAAACATGTTAATTAACTATGTACAAAGGTGGTTCTCACCCCACACTTTTGAACGAAGGCGTGCCTCACAGCACAACTTAGTTCAAAAGTTAATTGCAAGCAAATATATACAGGCAAGGTGAGAATGACTTAAGGCAAAAAACTAAATGACAGAAATTAAATGACTGAAAGTAAGATAGATGTCGGGTTACCTCCCGACCAGTGCATTTGTTTAACGTCGTTAGCTCGACAGTACCTCATTCCTGGATCATAAGGTGGGATCCCATGGGTGGCTCAGGTCAAATTTTGCTATTGTCAAGTTGACCTCGCCATGGTAGTGTTTGACTTGCTGCCCATTCACATTGAATCGTCTTCCATCCTCCATGCTTTCCAACTCAAGCATCCCATGGTTGAATACCTTAGTCACAGTATAAGGACCGGTCCATCTTGATTTTAGTTTGCCTGGCATCAACTTCAACCGTGAGGAGAAGAGTAGTACTTGTTGTCCTTCCTCAAATGAGCGCCGGAGGATGAATTTGTCATGATACAATTTTGTCCGCACCTTGTAGTCCGTTTGCCCTTCATAGGCCTCAAGTCGCAACTCCTCAAGCTCACACAGATTAAGCTTCCTATCCAGTCCGGCAGCCTTCAACTCCGGATTGCAATGCTTGAGCGCCCAATAGGCTTTATGTTCTAATTCCACCGGAAGGTGACATGCCTTCCCGTAAACAAGCCGAAAGGGGGAGGTTCCAATTGGAGTCTTGTATGCCGTTCGATAAGCCCAAAGAGCTTCGTCTAGCCTCTGACTCCAATCTTTCCTACCTGGTTTCACCATCTTTTCCAGAATGCCTTTGATTTCACGGTTGGAGATCTCCGCTTGACCGTTGGTTTGGGGATGATATGCCGTGGATGTTCGGTGGTGGACATGGTAGCGTTTTAAGGTAGCAGCCCTCTTGCGGTTGCAGAAATGAGTTCCTTGGTCGCTGATTATGGCCTTGGGTACCCCGTACCTACAAAACAGGTTAGTGCGCAAAAAATCTATGACAATTTTTGCATCGTCGCACCTTGTGGCCTTAGCTTCTACCCATTTTGACACATAATCTACAGCGACTAAAATATATGTATAACCGCATGATACTGGGAATGGTCCCATAAAATCAATACCCCAAATGTCGAAAACATCGTTGACTAGTATGGGTACTTGAGGCATCTCATTATTAGCTGACACATTTCCTACTCTTTGGCACTTATCGCATTTTTTACATTTCTCATAGGCATCCCTAAACATACTTGGCCAAAAGAAGCCGCTATCTAGGATTTTCCTAGCGGTTCTCATAGGTCTGAAGTGTCCTCCACATGCAAACTCATGGCAAAAGCTAATGACAGAAGCTATTTCATTACCGGGGATGCATCTCCTAAGTATTTGATCTGCTCCTATTTTCCATAAATAAGGATCATCCCATAAGTAGTGTCTAGCATCATGCCTAAGTTTCATGCATTGTGCTTTAGTAAAAGAAGGAGGAAATGTACCTCCTACAAGGTAGTTGACGATTGAGGCATACCACGGCACCTTGGTTGAGACTGCATAGAGGTGCTCGTCGGAAATGACTCGGTTATGTGCCCCTCTTCTTCCTTTCGGACAATCCTGCTTAGGTGGTCGGCCACAGTATTCTCGATCCCCTTTTTGTCCCTTATTTCCACATCGAATTCTTGTAGTAGTAATATCCACCGAAGGAGCCTTGGCTTGGCCTCCTTCTTCTTCATCAGGTAACGGATGGCAGCATGGTCAGAATAAACTATCACTTTTGCTCCAAGCAAATAGGATCTGAACTTTTCCAGAGCGAATACCACTGCCAGGAGTTCTTTCTCGGTGGTGGAGTAGTTTCGTTGGGTAGAATCTAGGGTTCTTAAGGCGTAGTAGATCACACCTGCCTTCTTATCAACTTTTTGGCCGAGAACTGCTCCCACAGCAAAGTCGCTTGCGTCGCACATGATTTCGAATGGGAGTTCCCAATTTGGCGTTTGGATGACAGGTGTGCTAGTGAGAGCTTTCTTTAGATCATCAAAGGCCTCCTTGCATGCATTGGTGAATTCAAAAGGAACTTCTTTTTGGAGAAGAGTGGATAGAGGCAACGCCTTTTTGGAGAAGTCTTTGATGAACCGTCGGTAGAATCCTGCATGGCCAAGGAATGATTGGATGTCTCGGACCGTGGATGGGTATGGTAGAGTCATGATCAGGTCGATCTTTGCTTTGTCCACTTCCATGCCTTCTTGTGAGACGATATGTCCCAATACTATTCCGTGTGTTACCATGAAGTGGCACTTCTCATAATTGAGCACTAAGTTGATGGACACACATCGTGCCAAAACCGTGCTCAAATTGCTTAAGCAAGCGTCGAATGTGTCTCCATATATGGTGACGTCGTCCATGAAGACTTCGATGAATATTCCGATCATGTCCGAGAAGATGCTGGTCACCACTCTTTGAAACGTCCCCGGAGCATTGCATAGACCGAACGACATTTTTTTGAAGGCGAATGTGCCGAATGGGCAGGTGAATGTAGTCTTCTCTTGGTCCTCAGGTGCTATGGGGATTTGGTTGTAGCCTGAGAACCCGTCCAGGAAGCAAAAGTATGGCTTGCCCGCCAGTCGGTCTAACATTTGATCGATGAATGGTAGTGGGAAATGGTCTTTCCTTGTGACGGCGTTTAATTTTCTATAGTCGATGCACATTCTCCAGCCGTTCTTGACCCTTGTTGTCACCATTTTCCCTTCGGTATCTTCCTCGACCGTGATTCTAGTTTTCTTCGGGACCACATGGACTGGGCTCACCCACTAGCTATCCGAGATTGGATAGATGACATCCGCATCCAGGAGCTTCTGTATTTCCTTCTGGACGATCTCCATCATGATTGGGTTGAGCCGTCGCTGAGGTTCTCTTGACGGCTTAGCTCCATCCTCGAGTAAGATGCGATGCATGCAAACCGCTGGGCTAACTCCTCTCAAGTCGGCTAGAGTCCATCCAATAGCTAACTTGTGTTGTCTTAGCACTTTTATCAAACGACGCTCCTGGTCTGTTTCCAAGCCACTCTTGATGATTACCAGGAGTGTGTTATTTTCCCCTAGGAATGCGTACTTTAGATGCACGGGCAGGGGCTTCAATTCTATTTCGGGAGCTTGCATTACTGAGGGCAAAAAAAGGTATTGGATTTGAATAGTTTTACCTTATTGACTTTGTATCCTGGTGTGAGAGGCTCCGAAATTGTTAGGTGGGCTAGTGTTTCATGCAAGCCTTCGGCTAATTCATAAGAGCTTTCGGCTCCATTAAGCACGAGTTCTAAAGGGTCTGCTCTTGGTTCTAGTTTAACTTCTTGGACTAGGTCGTCCAAGGCGTCGAGAGCGTGCACTTCCTCGAACTCTATGGGATGTTTCATTGTTCGGAATATGTCGAAGCTGAACACCTCTCCTTCCACCTCCATTGAGAGCATGCCACTACCGCAGTCTATCTTCATTTTTGATGTTTTGAGGAATGGACGGCCGAGAAGGATAGGTGCATGGTCTGTTGGCCCACCAATCTCCATCTTTAGGACGTAGAAATCTGCTGGAAACACCAATTCGCCCACTTGAACCAGGACGTCTTCTATTTTGCCCTCGGGCTATTTGCAAGATCGGTCTGCCAGCTGGATAGTGAGACCGGTGGGTTCGAGGGGTCCAATCCTGAGGCACGAATAGAGTGAAAATGGAAGAACGTTGATCGAAGCTCCTAGGTCTAGCATGCAGTTCTCAATTCGGATGTTCCCGATTGTGCAGGGAATGGTGTAAGTACCCGGGTCGCCGCATTTGGGGGGCACCTTCCTTTGTATGACCGCGGAGATGTTTCTACTCATCAGTTCTTGATCATTTCTAGTACTCCTTCTTCGGTTGGTGCAAAGCTCCTTTAAAAACTTTGCATATCGAGGGATTTGCTTGATGGCTTCCAAGAGGGGGATGTTGATCTCGACTTTGCTGAACAATTCAAATACATCCTCGTCCATGACATGCTGTTTTGGTACTCGGGCTGGCACTGGAAATGGGAGCACGGTGCTGAATTTGGAGGTCTCGGTTCTGGGCACCGGGCGCTCCTTGTGCTCCTCGGACGTGGGAATCGGGCTGGCCGCTGGTACCAGGCTAGGCCTGTGTTCCTCGGGCGCGTCCTTATTTTCCTTGGGCAACTCCGGGCTTTCGTCTTCCTCTTGTTCCATGGGTGCAACGTCTAACTTTTTTCCACTCCTAAGAGTCACGGCATTCACATTTCCCCTTGGGTTCTGGACGGTTTGTGAAGGAAGTCTGCCGGGTTCATTTGTGAGCGCGGATATTGTGGTAGCGAGTTAGGACATGTGCTTCTTCAGGTCGGCTATTGCTCCATCATTTTTCACCTGGTTTTGATGCACAGTAGTACTCAACTGCTGCACAGTGCCTGACAATTGCTGCACAGTACCCGAGGATTGTTGCACAGTACTTGAGAGTTCCTTCATCATGTCCTCCAGCCACTTGTTCGGTCCTTGATGATTACTCGAGCTGGCTTGGTACTGATTTGGTCCCTTCTGTTGATATTGGCCCGTCGGGTACTGGCATGGTCCCCTTTGTTGGTATTGGCCCGCTGGTGGGGCGTTCTGGTTGTACTGCTGGTGGGGCGGTTGATAGAATGACTGAGCTGGTTGAGGTGCGGCTTGTTGTGTCACCCTTTGTGTCACCCTTTGAGGGTGGTTCTCATTTTTCCAGCTCGGGTTGGTTGCTTGACCATACTGCCGGCTTGGATCGGCGTGGTTGTTGTTGTTATTGTACCCTTCATATCCCTCTACTGCATTGGCCTCCACCGGGTCCTCTTCGATCGAAGTTGGGCATGCATCAGTCTTGTGGTCCGTAGAGCCGCAAAACTCGCAAGGTCTTACTTGAACTATCTACTTTCGTAGGATTTGCATCATCATTTCCTTCATATGTTCTATTTGCTCGGGCATTGAGTTTACCGTTGTCTCGGCACTTGCCACGTTCTTGGTTCGGGTAAACTCATCCTGCCGAGTGGTCTCCTCTCTGAACTGGGCATTTTCAGCAAATTTTGTGACTAGTCGCCGTATGCCGCTTAATGGTAGGCTCATCATTGACCCTCCAGCTAAAGCATCAAGGAGCTTTTTGTCTAAGGGATTCAGTCCATCAATCAGGTACTCGATGATGAGCTTCTCAGGTAATCCAAGAGTGAGCAGCTTCTCTCCAGGTGGTTGAATTTCTCCAGGTAGTCGTACATGGTTTCATTAGGTCACTGCCTTATGTCTTGCAGTTGGCTCCTTACTTGCATCGCTTTTCCCGCTGGGTAGTTGACAGAACCGCTCGTCGTCAAAGCGATTGTGCAAATAAATTTATAATAGTCCGCTACTCGCAACTATACTACTGGGTAGTACTTGGTAAGTAGGGGTCGAACCCAAGGGAACTAGGGGAATAATTGTTCTTCGGGGGGAATTACGCAGCGTGGGAGCGTGTTTAAGGTCGGTTGGTTGGTTTTAAAGCTACCAGCTATTTTGATTGATTGATTAGTTGGTTGGTTGATTTTAATACTAGAAAGTAAATTACTATTTTAATGATTAAGAGAAATGTTCGGTTTCAGGGGACTTGTATTATATCCTGTTTATCATTGACCATTAGTGAATCATCTAAGTATTCAAACGGTGAATCGAGGCTAGTTACAGCTCAAGACTTGCAACACCGGTTTAAAGCAACTCCTGTTCTATTTCAGTCTAGCGCCAATACCCTAAGGTATGCTAGCCTAGGTGCATCCACCTGATCTCACAGTTACGCTCGACCAGATGGGATTTAGGATGAGTCGAACTCCTCAGATAGCTTTGCTTGTTACAGCTTCCACTACCTGAGTATGATCACGAATTCCCACAGAAGAGCTTTGCTTGTTACAGCATCCACTCAACCTTGGAAACTCTGACTATATATGGCACATAGAACAAGTTTTGAATACTAAGACTAAACACTAAGTTAATAGTCTTAAAACATTTTATAATACAAGTGCGCCCCTTAGACCGAACTACTAGTTTAGCTATTATTCATCGCGCTAAACATTATACTAAGGAAATAAAACAGTTGAATAATTACGAAGAAATACTTACAACCGTTGAAGCGCCAAGGGAGCTTTCCTTTATTTCCAAAGCAAAATTACAACATTACAAATATTACAACTTCTAGAGAGAGAAGTGAATTTGAGAATTGGTGTGTGAAATGAGGAGGAGGAGGCCTCCTTTTATAGCCAAAATGGGAGGAGGTGGGTGGTGGAGATGGGTGGCAAGTGGTGCATTTTGATTGGAGGAGAAATCAAGGGAGGAGATGACAACATGTGGAGGAAGGGGAGGAGGCCGTCGGCTTTTGGTGGAGGAGGTGGCGCCGCCGGTTGCCGGTCACCCAAGGGGGAGGAGCTCCTCCCTTGCCCACCTCCTTGAATGGTGGCCGGTCATCCTTGCCCAATGTGTGAGTTTGTACAGTTTTGTGCAGTCTTTTCACAAAACTGTCAATGTGTTTCTTCCCCGGGCTGTCTTGACTCCACTCCTGATTCTTCTGATTAATTTGTTCCGGTCAATTCAACGTCAGGATCCTTGATATTTCTTCAGTCGGCATATGATCTTGACCTTGGATTGACTCTTGTTATCTTTTCAGCTTAAAATCCTCTCCTTAGTGTGTTTTCACTTCAGTCTCTAAAATGCCCTGTGAAAATATATCGGGACTAACACGTAGACGTTAGATAGACAAACAGTCTAATTAAGGGGGTTTTATTGTGTTTCTGACTCGTATAACTTTGGTCCATCAGATTACCCCCCTATTTTAGTTGTTTGTCCCGAACAATGCTATTAAAGGGCGTAAGTTCTAAGTTTGGCTTTGGAATATGAAAATTAGACTGTGGTACTCGATCTATCCTAATTCATGCATTGCTTACTTATTACCAAATTAAACTGTGTAAATAAATAGAAGGAACTTAATACTTGTACCTCCGTGCTGAGATGGAAATTATATTGGATGTCTCGGGAGATAGCCCTATTCAGGTTCCTGGATTGCAGCCTCGGGATCGTCTCGCACTATATGGTTTTCTGGTAGCTTTCTCTAGCACACGATTCGATTCGGGTTTCAGTGAGTTGAGCCTTTTTGATTTTCTTCTTTGGCGAGGGACTGCTTTTTTGTAGTGAATCGGCCTTTAGCCTTTGATTTGTCTTTTTTGAGTGCTTCACTTTTGCTCAGTTAAAACCTTCACAATTTTGGGCCTTTGGCCTCTTTTGATTTGCTTCATTGAGCTTTTCGCCTTTTTGTGATTGCTAGTCCATTTTCTCGAGCCTTTTTGGGAGGTCCAATCATCGCCCGCAAGCCTATGGAAATACCTCACCGCTCCTCTCGTCTTTGTCATTTTGCGCGGGTCAAGATGAGGGTCGCCCATCTATTTTCTCGGCTATTTTGACTAGAGAGAGGACGGTCTGATTCCCGTCCTCGCCTTTGCATAGATGCTTCTTGGCGGAGTTGACTTCAATTATTCACTGAAAACCCGAAGTGCAGCCTCCACTGACTTCGAAAACCATATAGTTTGATCTGATCCTTTGATTGCTTTCCAAGCCTCTCTAGGGCAGTTTATATCAACTCCACATCCCTAGTTATCTCAGCACAAAGGACAAATGGAAAGTTACATTCTAAGTTTTTAAACAGTTGAATTTTCACAAGGTTAATGCATGAATTATGATTTATCTTTTTCACATTCTTAAGTTCATATTTTCGAAAAGGTATTTATTAAAAAAGAAAAATAGCTGCATATTATTTATGTACACAGGTGGTTCTCACCCCCCACTTTTGAACAAAGGCGTGCCTTAGTTCAAAAGTCATGCAAGCTTAAAACTAAATACTGAATTTAAATGACAGAAATTAAAGTGCGGAAAAGTAAGATAGTGTCGGGTTACCTCCCGACCAGTGCACTTGTTTAACGTCGTTGGCTCGACGATACCTCGTTTGTGGTTCATTGGTTTGGGTCCCATGGGTGGCTGAGGTCGAACTTTGCCACCGTTCCAGTGTTGCTTCTTCCTGACTTTTTGCTGGAGTAAGAGCTCCATTGTTTTGGTGTTTTCTCTTTCCATTGTTTCTGAGAAGGCGGGAGACCTTTGACCATAGCTGCTGGTCTTGATACTTTTTTGGTCCCTAAGGACAGGTCAGAAAACTGTGCACTGTGATCTGAGATAGGTGTTATGTCTGGCGGTTTCTTCGTGTCCGGGCGGCTCTTATTAATGTAGAAGTGTGCAATTTTGCCGCCGAACTTAAGTGATAATGACCCCTTGCCCACATCGATTCTTGCTTTAGTGGCGTAGAGGAATGGTCGTCCCAATATCATTGTCGGAGGATCGTCTTTGCTGGTTTCTTCTGTTGGTATTACATAGAAGTCTGCAGCAACAACGAGCTCTCCCACATGGAGTATTACATCTTCCAGTTCTCCAACCGGACGGATGCATGACTTATCTCCTAGCTCGATATTTGACCGGAGAGGTTTCAACGGACCTAGTCCTAGTAAGTAATACAAGGAGGAAGGCATGGCGTTGACAGCAGCCCCAAGATCGACTAAGCATTTGCGGATCTGGGTTTCACCAATACAGCAAGTGATTGTAAAGGCTCCTGGGTCTTTATCTCTTTCCGGTTGTGACTCATGGTCTGAAACGAGGGCTCTTTTTATTCCTTGACCAGTCTGCCTATTCCTTGGCCTTAAGTTGTTGTCGTCGTCCCATCCTGATGCTGGTACGTCGGTGTGTATAATAGGCGGTGGTGTTATGCAGACGGTGAATGCATATCGTCCATTGTCGGCATGTGTAACCCATGTTTTGCCATCATTGGGTCGGTCTTCTTCTTGATTCCAATCAGGTCGACTCCTACGGTCGAAATGATTGTTTGTAAGTCTGTAAGTTGGGGACCGTGCTACTTCTCCTAGAGTAACCTTCATGTTTGACCTCCTTATCATGCTTATGTTCGCCTTAGGATTTTGGATGGTCTGTGAAGGAAGTCTGCCAGGTTCAGTAGTGAGTGTTGACATTGCGGTGGCGAGCTGGGACATTTGTTTGGTCAATTCTGAAATTGCACCGTCAGTTTTTGCCTGGTACTGGTGCAGTGAAGTACCCAATTGATTAATGTTTCCCGTGAGCTCCTTCATCGTGTCGTTGAGCGACTTGCTTTGCTCCTGCTGATTGCTCGGTCTGGCTTGGTACTGATTTGGCCCTTTTTGGTGATATTGACCTGCTAATGGAGTGTTCTGGTGATATTGTCGGTGGGGTGGTTGGTAGAATGACTGCGCTAGTTGAGGGACAGCTGGTTGTGTCTCCGTCTGAAGATAGCTGTTGTTGTTACGCCAGCCTGGGTTGGACGTTTGACCATACTGTCTATTTTGTCCAGCTCTGACGTTGTTGTATCCTTGATATCCTCCCACTGCATTCACATCAGCCGGTTCTTCTTCTATCAATGTTGGGCATGCGTCCGTTTTGTGGTCCGTAGAACCACAGAACTCGCAAGGTTTTACCGTAACTGGCTGTCTACGTATGATCTCAATCATCATCTCCTTTAACTGTTTCATCTCTTCAGTTATGGAGTTTACTGATGCCTCAGTTTGTGCTACCCTTTTTGATCGAGAGAATTCATCTTGACGAGTGGTCTCTTCTCTAAATTGAGCATTTTCAGCAACGTTGGCGATGAGATTTCTGATGCCACTTAATGATAGATTCATCATGGACCCTCCCGCTGAGGCATCCAAGAGCATTTTGTCTAATGGTCTTAATCCATCAATGAGGTACTCGATGACGAGTTTCTCGGGCAGTCCAAGGGTACAGCAGCTCCTTTCTAGGTGATTGAACTTTTCCAGGTAATCGTACATGGTTTCATTGGGACCTTGTTTGATTTCCTGTAGTTGCTTCCTTACTTGTATTGCTCTTCCAGCCGGATAGTATTTGTCTAAGAATTTCTTCTGCATCTGAACCCATGTTCTAATGCTTCCGGAAGGCAATGAAAGGAACCAGTCACTTGCCGAGTCAGTGAGGGAAAAATAGAACGCTTTTAACTTGAAGTCGTCCATATTTACCCGGTTGGGCTTTAGATTCTGGCAAATGCCATGTAGGCGTTGAAGGTGAGTTGCGGCAGATTCTCCTTGAGATCCTGAGAATTTTGGCAGACTGTGTGCCACTGATGCGTTGATGGTTATATTTTCTAATTCAGGGCTCTCATAGATGCACCACGGCTGTGTCTCGAAATTCGGGGCATTTAACTCGCCCATCGTCGGTTCACGGTAGTAGTTATCTCCGTAGTAGTCGTCGAAAGCGGGTTCTCTTCTTGGCATGTATCGAGGTTGAGGTTGTGGTCATGGGGGATGGATAGGAGGTTGTACTGGACCAGCTGCATTTCGGTCCTCGGGTAATTCTTGGTTTCTTCTGACTGCTTCCCTATCACGAGCTCTTCTGTTCCTGATGAGTTGTTCCGGATCGTCGACGAATGGAAACGGTACCTCATCATTCTGATCGTACAGGTTTATTTCTTCGTCATCCTGGTAGTCATGGTGACTTTCTTCGCGAGACATGGTTGTTTTGAAGCACGTAACGGTTTAAAGAACAGTTATCTGATGACTAGTTCCCCGGCAATGGCGCCAATTTGACAGAACCACTCGTCGTCAAAGCGATTGTGCAAATAAATTTATAATAGTCCGCTACTCGCAACTATACTACTGGGTAGTACTTGGTAAGTAGGGGTCGAACCCAAGGGAACTAGGGGAATAATTGTTCTTCGGGGGGAATTACGCAGCGTGGGAGCGTGTTTAAGGTCGGTTGGTTGGTTTTAAAGCTACCAGCTATTTTGATTGATTGATTGGTTGGTTGGTTGATTTTAATACTGGAAAGTAAATTACTATTTTAATGATTAAGAGAAATGTTCGGTTTCAGGGGACTTGTATTATATCCTGTTTATCATTGACCATTAGTGAATCATCTAAGTATTCAAACGGTGAATCGAGGCTAGTTACAGCTCAAGACTTGCAACACCGGTTTAAAGCAACTCCTGTTCCATTTCAGTCTAGCGCCAATACCCTAAGGTATGCTAGCCTAGGTGCATCCACCTGATCTCACAGTTACGCTCGACCAGATGGGATTTAGGATGAGTCGAACTCCTCAGATAGCTTTGTTTGTTACAGCTTCCACTACCTGAGTATGATCACGAATTCCCACAGAAGAGCTTTGCTTGTTACAGCATCCACTCAACCTTGGAAACTCTGACTATATATGGCACATAGAACAAGTTTTGAATACTAAGACTAAACACTAAGTTAATAGTCTTAAAACATTTTATAATACAAGTGCGCCCCTTAGACCGAACTACTAGTTTAGCTACTATTCATCGCGCTAAACATTATACTAAGGAAATAAAACAGTTGAATAAATATGAAGAAATACTTACAACCGTTGAAGCGCCAAGGGAGCTTTCCTTTATTTCCAAAGCAAAATTACAACATTACAAATATTACAACTTCTAGAGAGAGAAGTGAATTTGAGAATTGGTGTGTGAAATGAGGAGGAGGAGGCCTCCTTTTATAGCCAAAATGGGAGGAGGTGGGTGGTGGAGATGGGTGGCAAGTGGTGCATTTTGATTGGAGGAGAAATCAAGGGAGGAGATGACAACATGTGGAGGAAGGGGAGGAGGCCGGCGGCTTTTGGTGGAGGAGGAGGCGCCGCCAGTTGCCGGTCACCCAAGGGGGAGGAGCTCCTCCCTTGCCCACCTCCTTGAATGGTGGCCGGTCATCCTTGCCCAATGTGTGAGTTTGTACAGTTTTGTGCAGTCTTTTCACAAAACTGTCAATGTGTTTCTTCTCCGGGCTGTCTTGACTCCACTCCTGATTCTTCTGATTAATTTGTTCTGGTCAATTCAACGTCAGGATCCTTGATATTTCTTCAGTCGGCATATGATCTTGACCTTGGATTGACTCTTGTTATCTTTTCAGCTTAAAATCCTCTCCTTAGCGTGTTTTCACTTCAGTCTCTAAAATGCCCTGTGAAAATATATCGGGACTAACACGTAGACGTTAGATAGACAAACAGTCTAATTAAGGGGGTTTTACTATGTTTCTGACTCGTATAACTTTGGTCCATCAGTAGTATTTGTCCAGGAATTTCTTTTGCATCTGAACCCATGTTCTGATGCTTCCCGAAGGCAATGAAAGGAACCTGTCGTTTGCCGAGTCAATGAGGGAAAAGTAGAACGCCTTCAACTTGAAGTCGTCTATATTCAATCGATTGGGCTTAAGATTTTGGCAAATGCCATGTAAGCGTTGGAGATGAGTTGTCGCAGATTCTCCATGAGCTCTTGAGAACTTGGGCAAACTGTGGGCCACTGACGTGTCGATGGTAATGTTTTCTAATTCAGGGCCCTCGTAAATGCACCATAGCTGATTTTCGAAATCTGGGGCATTAAGTTCTCCCATAGTAGGTTCGCGGTAATTGTTGTCCTCATAGTAATCATCGAAGATGGGTTCCCGTCTTGGCACTTGTTGATGTCGAGGAGGTGGGGGATATCTAGGGGGTGGTACTGGACCAGCTTCATTTCGGTCCTCGGGTGGTTCTTGGTTTCTTCGGGCGCCTTCCCGATTACGAGCTCTTTGGTTTCAGATGAGCTGTCCTGGATCGTCAATAAATGGAGGCGGCACCTCATAATTTCGATCGTACAGATTCATCTCGTCATCAACCTGATAGTCATGGTGGCTTCCTGCATGAGACATGGTTATTGATCGGTTGTAATTTAGTGTAAATATTCAATAAGAATATCAAATACTTATGCTAATCACGGTTAATCAAAACAATTTGTATTGACTTGGGAAACCCAAGGTCGTACCCAAAGGATAGGTGATTAAACTAATAGTGCTAAAGATTAAACAAGATTGTCTATGGTTTGGGGGGGGGGGTTTGTTCCTCTTAAGAGGTTGATAGCAATATTTTACTATCCGAAAGAGAGACTTGATCAACGAAAAGGGTAAGCAATCAATTCAAAGATGACTAGGGATCTATTTCCCCACCTAGACAATTATTGTGACGGTAAATTAGGACACCATTGATGAATTCACATGCACACGTTTAGAATTTAGCTATGTAACATTAATATCGAGTTCAACTCGCGCTACAACTTAGTATCAAGAGGTTACACCTCGCATAACACCTCACACTCGCGCTTTATTGATGCTATAGGACATGATTTATCTAGCCTCACACTCGCGCTTTATTGACTAAATAAATCATGCACTTGTTAAATTCGTGCCATTCTCATTAGGATTAAAGCATCACCATGTAACACAAAAACCCTAATGCTTCTTTATTTCGTTCAATTGAAATCATACTTTTCAGTGGTTAGCTACGTCAAGCATGAAATCAAGCAAAAATCCCTATTTCTAACTTGTCAAAAACATGTCATAGGTAATTCCAAAGCATTAAGTTCAAATAAAGAAGAATCGCGTGTAAAATCATTCATCAATGGCATCCATATCATTCACAATGTCACAAACATGTCTAGAGGGGTTATAGACCCCCAACCAATGTCACTACTCACTCATGGTGAGATTACAATCCATAACAATAGTAGATGAACAGAAAAACATGTAGAAAGTAGAGTGTTGGAGTCTAGAACCAATATGGAGCAATAGGTATCAAGGACGATCCACGATCCGTGTTGTTGATGATGATAGAAAAATATTTCTTCTTCTCCAAGCTTTCTTTTCTCCAAAAACCCAGCAGAAAATCCAGAAAATCCAAGAAGGTTGTTTTGGAAACCCTAAATTTCTATTTATAGTTCAGCGTAAAAATGCAACTTTACGACGTCATGCGTTCGCATGACTGCCTGGATGCTCGGTCTCGCGCTTTCTCGACTCTGGAGGATGCGGTCGCATGGTCATTGAACAGGCTGTCGTCGTACCTGTGCAAAAACAATTTATATTTTTCCTCGCTCTTGGCTGTGGGTTAGCACAATGGCAAGCAAGGGTCGAACCCTAGGGAGCTGGATGGTTACTACTTCGTTCTGAAATAGAGAAAAAAACAAGAAACTAGTGTGAAAGTAAAGGTTAATGTAATGATCGAAAATTGCTAAGGGATTTATCAATCAGAGAAGATATTCAGGTTAGGGTATTATTCAATTGTGACTCCGTTTATCCTTGATTTCTAAGTATTTATTCTAGCTTTCTTAGGGTTACTCCTGGTCTGGTTATAACCGTTTAATTCTAGCAAACCTAATACTCCTGGTCTGGTTATATTAGGTTTCGTGCAACTACTTATTCTAACTGGGTCGGTATCAAATAAGCAGTGAAAAGATAGTAAGGATTACTATGTTAAGTTGTATCCTTTCGGATCTCCCCTTAACATAATAAATTCAAACTAATAATGTGCACAAGAACTAAATAGAAAGCATGAATAATGTTGAAGAACAGAATCTCAAAACAATCGTCACAATTATTTAACCCTAACCCGAATAATTGGATTAGTTACACATCGACATAAGTAAACAATGCAAATAATAAAAGGAAGAGACTTCACTAATTGACCGAGATGAAGAACAGGAGGAGCAAGGCACGGCTGAAGCAAGGAAGACTGAGATAGATGGATTTCTCTGTGATTTTCGGATGATTTGTAGACTGCAGGACCTCTTGTATTTATAGGGTTTGAGAAACCCTAACTTGGCGATAAAGCTACGAAACCCTAGCATCGCATGCAAATTGGGCCGGCTGCTGGACTTTGGACGTGCGAATGGATGAGATGAGGCTCGGCTGGCCGGACGGATGGATCAGCGCTGGGATGGCCAGGCGCATGCCCGCTCGGATGGCCGAGCTGGAGCTCGGAGGCACGCTCGCATGGCCAGGCGCATGCCCGCTCGGATGGCCGAGTGGATGGCCGAGCTGGAGCTCGGGGGCACGCTCGCATGGCCGGGCTGGAGATGGATCAGCGCTGAAGTGCTCGGATGCACGGGCTGATCGGACTGGGTACTTTGGGGCTGATTTGACTCGCCTTCGGACACTCTTCTGGCCGGTCTCTTGGTTTGGGGCACTAGCTGGACATGTATACTTGATGCTAGGACCTTGAAATCACCCCATTGTGTGGACGGATTAGGCCGGAGCGGCTCTCAAAGTTGACATCTCAGCCAGCCGGAAAACAGGCCCTGAAATTTGGCTAAGTCCTGAAATCTGCACTGATCGTGCTCATGGGTTCTTGCTCCCTTCGTTCCTTGCTCGTGGCTCGAAATTCACTTGGGTTTGGCCTGAGGTGTAGCCTGACATATGGGCAAGACCATGGTGTGGTCCGATTTGTGCTGGGCTGGACCTTCTCCAAACGACGGGTGCTTCTTTCACCGAGCACGACCAGCCTGCGGACGCGCCTGGGCGCCTGGGCCTGATGGAACGCTGGTCGGCCTCACAGATTCATGCCCCGAGCGTTGCTTGGTTGTTGGTCGAAAATCCAATTGGTTTTGCCTGAGTCATAGCCTGACATACGAGCTACAAACTGCTGGTCTCCGATCATGGATTGGATCCTCCAGTGTCAAACGACACTTGCCTCATTCTCTGAGTACGGCCAGCCTGCGGGTCTCGGGTCCTTGTGGTGTTTTTGGCTCCAAAAGCCATATTTTGAATGTGATTCCTCCTAGAGCTTCCAAATCACCTGAAACACGAAACAACACTAAAAAGTAACTGTTCGCATAATAAAGTGAATGAAATGGTGGGAATTAATGACTCGATGAGTCATATAAATACGGCTCATCAAACCACCCCACACTTAAACTTGTTCGTCCCGAACAAGAACTAGGTCATAAGAGGAACGAATAATGTAAACACCACAATGCTTCGGTTATCCTAGACGAGCTACATGGACATGAATTAATTACTCTAGATCTCGCCTGTTATGCATGCTCGCTACTAATATCTTTGTGCTAAAACATGGGTTAAAGATACGTGTTACCTTTGGGTCGAGATGCAAATCAATTCGGATGTCTCGGGAGATAGCCCTTTTAGACCCATGAACCCTCATTCTCGGACTCGAACTCGCTGCTATATGGTTATGCTTTGCCGCTTTTTCTTGCACGTGATTGATTCGAGCTCCAAAGTGATGAGTACTAATCGATCAGCTATAGTGTCATGGGATCTGATATTTCAATGATGCTTTCACTTGATTTTGTGTGGACTATCACAATGATGGTGGATTTGTTGCTTTGTAGTGCGGATTGTGACTTGCTCGAACCGTGGTTCCTTCTCCTTTTGACGCGAGTCAAGCCGAGGGTCGCTCTTCTATTTTCCCGGTTACTCGGATTAGAAACCTTCCTGCTCTTACTCATCCTCGTCCTTTCGACACGGGTCAAGTCAAGGGTCGCTTGCCTATTTTCTCGGCTACTTGGACTAGAGCTTGGACGGTGTGAAGTATTCCCGTCCCGACCAACCGCAAAGGTACCGCAGTGGCGGAGCAGACTCGTACTATGTTGCCTCGAAGTGCTAGCCTCCACGAACTCCACATAACCACATATCCTGAGTTCGGCCTTTGAACGATCTGTCAAGTCTCTCTAGGGCATTGCTATCAACTCCACATCCCTGTTTATCTCAACTAACAAAGGCACGCAAAATTTTAAGATCACATGTTAGTCGCACAAATCAATTTTCACCAAAGACATGCATGTAAAGTCGGCTATATCTATTTCACCCAATCACTATCCAATACTGCAAGTCTAGGAAATAGTGAAGTATCATGTACAAAAATTTTAAAAATGACTCGAAACGTGCTGACTCTGTATGGTGGGCATGCTGACTCGATAACTGACTCATAACTGACTCTCCCACCCCACACTTTTGAAATGAGCCGTGTCCTCACGGCACGACTCAAATCTAGACACACAAATGCATGCGATAAATAGATAAGGAAAGGAAAAGGGTAGAACGAGACTCCCCTGGGATGTAGACGGTGGTCGGCTGAACTCGGATCTAAGGGCTCTCCCGGCGGACTAAAATGCGTAGCTCCGCAAGCAAAGTGCGTAACTCGCAAAGGGAATTTCCGGCCGACTAAGTCCAATCCCTACAAAATGAAACCAACTCCTTTCCAAGGTACAATGTGACAATTAAAGACTCATAAATAAACATAGTAAATAAATAAACTGAAAATAAATGCAAACCGTGCA
This sequence comes from Rhodiola kirilowii, assembly GCA_033675215.1. NCBI lineage: Eukaryota > Viridiplantae > Streptophyta > Magnoliopsida > Saxifragales > Crassulaceae > Rhodiola > Rhodiola kirilowii. The sequence goes on from CM066200.1 coordinate 10,814,751, forward strand.
GGGCTGCCTCCCTGTGAGCGCCTTTGTTTAACGTCGTTGGCTCGACAGTACCTCTTTAGGGATCACAAGTTAGGGTCCCATGGGCGTGTGAGGTCATACTTCTTCCCTGTCTCTCCTTCTGTTCGTCCATAGTGCTCCTCAAGCTGTCCACTCGGCACTGCCTTCCAATGATCAGGCGGATTTGCCTTCACATCCTTCCGAGCTGGCGAGGCCACCTTTATCATAGTCACTGGTCCATCGAGTCGGGCTCTAGTGCTTCTCCATCCTGGTTTCCATCCAAACGTGCCATGTCTCGGTCTCTTCCTCATGTATGGATGGTCAGAACCCCTGTCAACATGGTAGTTTGATTTCGTTCCAGCAAGCATAGGCGACAACCTTTTTGTTCCAACATAATTCTTGGTCCTTGTGTCCGAGATGACCGGTTGTCCCAGAATGAGTGTAAGAGGGCTGTGAGCACTGGCATCTCCCGTCTGCAAAATATAAGAATCAATATCGCGGGTGAGAATGCCTGGGTCCTTACCGGAGTCAATGCTTCCCGCGGACGTCTCCTGTTCAACCACCGCGGACGTCCCTTGATTTACTGGTAATTCTTCATACGTCCGTGCATAAATTGTAGAGGCGTCCGCGCCCTTTACTGAGGGAGAACCTTCAATGGATGTGACCTTGATTTCCTCGGTTGCCTTGACCGGTTCTGCCTCGGGTAGGTCTGTAATGAGGTCTGAGCATGTCTCGGGCAGCTTGATAATGAGGTCTGACTCGAGTGGCCCGGTCGGCTCTTCCTGAGGTGCCAGCGGGATGTCTTCTTCCAAACATTCGGGGTAGTCCCACTGGAGCTCTTCTTCCTTCAACCATTGGTCCTCATCTTCTGCCGGTTCTATGGGCTCCAAGATAGGTTCTATTAGAGCCTCTGCCATGTCCTCCTCTGTTTTTGTACCGACATCTTCTTCCTGCTTTCTCATCAACTCGGACACGATCTGATTCAAGTCGAACAATGTTCCTGATAACTCGGCCAAGTATCTCTTGTTTTCGGCCTGAGATTGCTCCACTATGTTGGCCAACTGTTGGATGCTAGCTGTCAACTCCTTCTCTTTGTCCTCTAGTGCCTCGGTCTGATCTTGTATTGGTCTTGATCTCTCGGCCAAATCGTCTATCAAGTCCCAAATAGCACTTATGGTCATGTCATAGACCGAGCATCCTGCCTCCTCAGTGAGCCAACTCCACTCATGTGGTAACATCCCGGCGAGAAACACTTGAAGAAGAAATAAGTCTGTGAATCCATGGTGCGGGCAGCTTATCACAAGGGAATCAAAGTACCGTAAGTACTCATCCAAAGTTTCATCCCGGGATTGCTCAAGGTGCATGATCATTTCTCGGACTTCTTGTCGGGAGGGTGGTGGATAGTACTCCCCATAATTCCACGGCTCACTTCCGTAGTAGGAAGTCATGTCGAATCTGCAAGTGAATCAGAAAAACGTGCAAGCTAGCATGGCACCGAATAGCAAGTACATACTAGCAACAAAGGGTCCCCAGGAAATTGGAGGGGTCACAGCGGTCCCACTTAAAACCCAATTTCCTTAGACTCGTAAGTCTTGGTGACAGGACCCTCTGAGAGCTAGAAAACGAAATCAAAAGAAATTGGAAACAAAAATCGAACAGTTGGGGTTTTTAAATTATAGAAGTCACCGAATAGCAAATTTCGAAATAAGCAAGAAATAATAATAAACGAAAAAGAAAAGAAGAACAAATTTCACCGTGCGTAGCTCCCCGGCAACGGCGCCATTTTGAACAGGCTGTCGTCGTACCTGTGCAAAAACAATTTATATTTTTCCTCGCTCTTGGCTGTGGGTTAGCATAATGGCAAGCAAGGGTCGAACCCTAGGGAGCTAGATGGTTACTACTTCGTTCTGAAATAGAGAAAAAAACAAGAAACTAGTGTGAAAGTAAAGGTTAATGTAATGATCGAAAATTGCTAAGGGATTTATCAATCAGAGAAGATATTCAGGTTAGGGTATTATTCAATTGTGACTCCGTTTATCCTTGATTTCTAAGTATTTATTCTAGCTTTCTTAGGGTTACTCCTGGTCTGGTTATAACCGTTTAATTCTAGCAAACCTAATACTCCTGGTCTGGTTATATTAGGTTTCGTGCAACTACTTATTCTAACTGGGTCGGTATCAAATAAGCAGTGAAAAGATAGTAAGGATTACTATGTTAAGTTGTATCCTTTCGGATCTCCCCTTAACATAATAAATTCAAACTAATAATGTGCACAAGAACTAAATAGAAAGCATGAATAATGTTGAAGAACAGAATCTCAAAACAATCGTCACAATTATTTAACCCTAACCCGAATAATTGGATTAGTTACACATCGACATAAGTAAACAATGCAAATAATAAAAGGAAGAGACTTCACTAATTGACCGAGATGAAGAACAGGAGGAGCAAGGCACGGCTGAAGCAAGGAAGACTGAGATAGATGGATTTCTCTGTGATTTTCGGATGATTTGTAGACTGCAGGACCTCTTGTATTTATAGGGTTTGAGAAACCCTAACTTGGCGATAAAGCTACGAAACCCTAGCATCGCATGCAAATTGGGCCGGCTGCTGGACTTTGGACGTGCGAATGGATGAGATGAGGCTCGGCTGGCCGGACGGATGGATCAGCGCTGGGATGGCCAGGCGCATGCCCGCTCGGATGGCCGAGCTGGAGCTCGGAGGCACGCTCGCATGGCCAGGCGCATGCCCGCTCGGATGGCCGAGTGGATGGCCGAGCTGGAGCTCGGGGGCACGCTCGCATGGCCGGGCTGGAGATGGATCAGCGCTGAAGTGCTCGGATGCACGGGCTGATCGGACTGGGTACTTTGGGGCTGATTTGACTCGCCTTCGGACACTCTTCTGGCCGGTCTCTTGGTTTGGGGCACTAGCTGGACATGTATACTTGATGCTAGGACCTTGAAATCACCCCATTGTGTGGACGGATTAGGCCGGAGCGGCTCTCAAAGTTGACATCTCAGCCAGCCGGAAAACAGGCCCTGAAATTTGGCTAAGTCCTGAAATCTGCGCTGATCGTGCTCATGGGTTCTTGCTCCCTTCGTTCCTTGCTCGTGGCTCGAAATTCACTTGGGTTTGGCCTGAGGTGTAGCCTGACATATGGGCAAGACCATGGTGTGGTCCGATTTGTGCTGGGCTGGACCTTCTCCAAACGACGGGTGCTTCTTTCACCGAGCACGACCAGCCTGCGGACGCGCCTGGGCGCCTGGGCCTGATGGAACGCTGGTCGGCCTCACAGATTCATGCCCCGAGCGTTGCTTGGTTGTTGGTCGAAAATCCAATTGGTTTTGCCTGATTCATAGCCTGACATACGAGCTACAAACTGCTGGTCTCCGATCATGGATTGGATCCTCCAGTGTCAAACGACACTTGCCTCATTCTCTGAGTACGGCCAGCCTGCGGGTCTCGGGTCCTTGTGGTGTTTTTGGCTCCAAAAGCCATATTTTGAATGTGATTCCTCCTAGAGCTTCCAAATCACCTGAAACACGAAACAACACTAAAAAGTAACTGTTCGCATAATAAAGTGAATGAAATGGTGGGAATTAATGACTCGATGAGTCGTATAAATACGGCTCATCAGTCATTTCATGCGACTGGTCCGCTCCATGCGAACGCATGGTCTGACTTCATGCGAACGCATGGTCTTGGAAGAAGTTGATTCTTACGCGAGCTCTCGGATCCTTCATGCGACCGCATGGATAAATGATGCGTCTGGTCTTGGCTATGCGATCGCATGATATGTCTATGCGATCGCATGGTCCTTTGGCGTGCGATCGCGTGGAGACTTCATGCGTCTGGTTTGCTATGCGAGCTCTGGGAGGCCTATCGTGCGAGCGCACGGCTTTCTCATGCGACTGGTCAAGGTCATGCGAACGCATGAATGGATCATGCGAGCGCATGGCCTTGAAAGATTTGTGCCCCGACTTCCATTTAGCCCTTTTTCGCTCCAAAAAGCTCGGTTTGCTCCAAAATCACTGCTTGCTTGTGATCTTAGCTAAATCTCTGCAATAGGCCTGAAATGAACCACAAAGCATCAAATATCAAGTGAAATCGTATAGGAATGACCGAAACAATAAGCGTAAATGTTGCCTAAAATGCATGTATTCTAGTGCTATCAAATCACCCCACACTTAACGTTTGATCATCCCGAGCAAACTAATCATACAGATCATCAACGATATTGGAAGTTCAACTACTAAGGATCTGTCCAAAGAAAACTCCATACGGTTTCTAAAACTAACCAAAAATACTAAAAAGCAAAAGCTACTCTTGATAAACCACTTTCGTACGTGACACGAGTGCATTTAGCGAATGCACCAAGCCTTTAAACCCCTAGGCTACCCTAGTGGAGGAGTTATAGTCTCCTGAGAGTTTTCAGACACGGGAATACTCACAAATCACATGAAGAGAACAATCATCCAAATAGGCAATTTAAACTCACAATTTTCAAAGTACTAGGCAAGGCGTTTTTCATGAAGTTCATTTTGTATTCAACTAGATATGTGCATTTCAATCACTACATGAGACCTTTTCGAATCCTTATGGAAATTCATGAATTAGGACATTCAAGCAGATCAAAGCAAAGACTAATAAATCTTTAATCAAGGATTCTAGTCATTTTCTATGTTAGCGACTTCAAGAAAATGATCAAATAGTTGCAAAGAAATCGTGTTGGATCACACAAATGCTAGCAAGGAGGCTAGTCCATTGGCTTGTGAGCTTAGAACTCATTCTCAAGCCTAGGACGCAATGGTCACTTAGTCATAAGAGAAGAGGAGTTCCAACATTATAGCTTTTGTAAACGCTTGCAAATCATATCATCCCTAAGTATAAAGGAATACGAGGCTCGTCCCTTAGTGAATTCTTGCTAAGAAGTATCAAATGTCTCATTGGGTTTCATGCTAGAGGATGGTGGAATGGCCGATTGTCAAGTCTAAGTGCTTCTTTTTTTCTTTTTCTCCTTTTTTATATTATTTTTTAAAATGGCCTTAGGCCTATAAATGCTTTCGAGGGGGGACTTACCTCCCTAACCCCCGGCATTTGTATACTTTGATCAAAACTTCTCTTGTACTTTGAGAAAGTTTTTAGTCGGGGCTTTACCCTCTTTTGACCATAAGAATGAAGCATATATTTTTTTGTTGGGGCCCATTTTGGCCCTCTTTTGACCCCACACTTAGAACTTTGACAAAGGGCTAAGTGTTAAAAATGGAGCATGACAAACCAACGAGACAAAATCCACTAGATAAGCAAGGTCACTAAGGTCACCTAAAGGCAATCATGGCGTGCAAGGGTTTTGAAATTAAATTTTTTTCGATTTTATGCTTTCAAAGATCAACTCTTTAGCCTCAATGAGAAAAAGCTTAGAATAAAAGATAAAGAAATGCTAGTAGATGCTTTGATCCTCAAGAATGAAAGTCAACAATCCAGTCCATTAGTCATCTAAAGGATCAATCAAGTGAAATCATGCACACTAGTTGAATTTGGAATGGGATTTTTCTTTTCTTTCCTTTCTCTCGAAAGTATAGCCTTGCCTAGACATTTTGTTTTCATTAATATTTCAAATTTTTTGGATGAATTGTGCGGTAGTGCAAGTGTTTTCCTCTTAAACATAAGTTGATTAGATTTTAAACGTGAAGGCATATCAAGCAAGCACAAGCATCTCATGTAGTCAAAACAATGTCAAACATAGACCACCCCACACTTAGCAATTGCTTAGTCCCTAAGCAATGGATAGAATGAAAATCAAAGAGAGAGTTAAGAGAAACTTCCCTCGTTTGGAGGTAGCCGTTTCAAAGAACGAGATGTTGCTTTGTGCGTCGAGTTGAACTTGCTCAAAAGATTCGATTTATGATACGCCTTTGTGTCTTTATGAGGTGTGAAACTGAAAATGAGAGTGTTAAGCATACAAAGTAGGGAGGATCATTATCGTAAATATGTCAATATCGAACAAGGCAACTTAAAATTTTAACCACAAAAATGCCCATATGCGATCGCATGAAACGGACATGCGCTCGCATGACTGAAGACAGTCACATGGGTTATGCATGCGAACGCATGAGTTCATGCGATCTTGGCACAAAGAGGTTTTTGAACGTACATGCGACCGCATGAATTGAGATCATGCAAACGCATGATGTCGGGCAGTCGCATAAGGTTCCCATGCGAGCGCATGATGTTATGCGACCTAAAAAAACTGAACCTAATGGATTTGTTCACGCTATGATGATCATACAATTCTCAAAATGCATCAAGAATGTAACATGTATCATTGAAATGATCAAAAAGGTATGCATTAAGAAATAAACATCAAAGGATCCAAAATGTATCAATAATCATCAAAGTGAACAAATGAGTGCAAAGCATGTAGAAATGCTAATCAAAGGCTCTCCTCTAAATCAAAGGTCTCTGTCTCATCATCTGCACTCGGAGCACGAGGGGCTTCGCCTTCCTTCTCCTTGCCCTTAGCAGAAGGATCGACAGGCGGAGGTGGATGTGGAGGTGAACTGGGCGCGAACGGGGACCTCGGGGGCGGACCGACGCTAGAAGCGATCCCCAAGTGAGTGGCGATGGTGAGCAGGGTCGTCTCCTGCCACTGATTGTGTTGTGTGACATAAGTGGCCGACTATCCAAGCGCGACAGAATCAGTGCAGAGCTCGGGTCAGCAGGGGGAGGAGGAGGCACGGCGCAAGGGGAGGATGGCGCATCGGGGTGTTCAAACCCGTTAATCTCGTCGTCCGTGTTCAGCTCTTCTTCAACTCCATCTTCGGCCTCCTTCTCATCATTAGCCCATTTCATTCCTTTACCCAAAATGCGCATATAACGCATCTTCTTTATACCAAGCTCTAGCTTCTCACTCCTTCTGTCCCCGAATGTGAAATTGAGCTTCCGCGCAATCCACGTCACAAAGGAACCACCACCCAATCCCATGTTCTTCGAAGTCAAAGATTGATTCCCTTGAATCCCATTGGTGATGCACCATAACCAATCAATCTTCTCCCCCTTCTCCATCATTAGCATAATTGCTAACTCTATTTTGCTCACAAGCCTGCCGTAATCAGTGCGCACGAACACAATCCCTCCTAACAATTTGTGGATGACGTTCCATTTGGGCACTCGGATACCGGTGGATTGGCGCTGATCATCCTTAGTGAAACCACACCCTGAAATCCGCTTCCAAAATTCCTTAATATCCTCAACAACTATCTCGCAAATATCGCCATCCCTAGGTAACCTCAACAAATCACACAAAACTTCTGACTTAACTTCCCATTGAAGATTTCCCAAAGCAAACCTCCAAGCCATAACTTTCCCTTCTCCACTATCTCCCCCATCCATAATAGGAGCATGCATCGGACAAAACGAACTAATAAATTCCATGGTCATATCATGAAATGAACCAGGATCCTCTCTAAATACAAAGTTCATCCCACTACTCACAACCAAATCCCTAATCTCCTCTAAGACCTCTAATGTCTTCAAGTCTTCAATAACGGGAAAAAGGAGAGGGATTGGCCATTTACCTTTGTCCGTAAGTGCGGTGTATAGTGCAGCGTCCTTAGCATATCCGAATCGGAGTTGGCCATCGAACTCGTATGGCTTGGACTTGTTGAACTTGTTGTCGTTGTCCCGACGAGGCGACGGTGGAGGTGAGTCCTTCTCCAAATCCCCATCGGCTCTGCTAGCCGAACTGGGCACCATGATGTGCCTCGTGTCCTCCAATGAAGAACGCCCGTAATGTTGACCCGAATGAGTGGACTTCACATATAGAATTTCGATCTTTTTGTTCTTCCTCACCGTATGGGCTTTTGAAATTGGGGGTTTGGAAACTCCCACTTTTTTCGAGGGATTCTTCGGGGGTTGGGAGGACGAGGGATGATTGACCTTAACCATGGTTGAATTTGGGGAGGAACGAAGGATTTGGGGAGTTTTTAGGATTTTTCTGTGGATTTTCGTATTTGGGGCTTGCGGGGGTCGAGCGGACGGCTGAGGGTTCGATGTGACGGCTGGAATCCGTCCGTGAGGGTTGCGGAAGTTGGACGGAAGTTGGTGACGGCGAATCGACGGCGGATCGAGCTGGAATCGACGGAGGAGGCGGCGGAAATTCGAGATTTTGGTCTTTCGAATTTTTAGGGTTTTTGAAAAAAAAAACAGAAATTGAAGTTTGATTTTTATACTGGGGCAGTTCACGCGAACGCATGAAAATTTCATGCGAACGCATGAACTGAGAAATAAAGGGTTTTAAGCTTCTATGCGAACGCATGATTTGAGGGTATGCGCTCGCACGACTGAAGACAGTCGCATGAAAAACTCGTGCGAGCGCATGAATGGCATGCGAGCTTGGGAAAATGAAGATGAAGTCTGTTATGCGAACGCATGAAAAATTTCATGCGAACGCATGGATCTGGACAGACGCATGAGAAATTCATGCGATCGCATGCGATTATGCGGGCTTGAAAGAATGAAGAATTTGGCTAACGTGCGAACGCATGGAGTTCCTGGCACGAATTTCTAAACCAAACTCGAATCGATCAATAACACTTACACAATAGAATTCAAAACCCCACACTTATGTCCTATCCAAGCATCAAATTCACCAAGCACGACATCATGGAAGTAGTCTAATCCCTCATCGACCATTAGATATAGGCACTCGCACATACACATATCAAAACTTCAATTTCATTCATGCAAGGCACAGTTTCTAGAGCAAGCGATAGTCCAATCAACTAAAACATTTTAAAGATCATAGGAGAAACACTTACAAGCCTAGTTTAACGTCTTGGCAAAGACGGAGCTGAATCTTTTCATAACAAGAAGCACACTAAGAGAAGTCCCGAGCGGGATCCCTTCTCTAGCGGTATTGCGTATAGCATTCACGAGGGTGCTTCCAATAGGTTCTGGTTACCATCAGCAGCATGATAGATCTTAACTCTTTGCCCATTTGCCTTGAAGATGTTCTCATGGTTGTCGATTAGCTCTAGATGGCCATCGTTGAAGACTCTATGAATTCTATAAGGTCCGAACCACCTAGACTTGAACTTCCCAGGAAATAACTTGTATTTCGAGTTGAATAGTAAAACCTTGTCTCCCACCGAGAACTGTTTCTACAGAATTAGCTTGTCATGCCATCTTCGAGTTTTCTCCTTGTAAATTCTTGAACTCTCGTAGGAGTCTGATGAGTCGAGTTTTCGACTCATTTATGGTCATTCTTCACTATAGTTTTGGGTCGTTTCCGACTTTATTTTGATGTCATTTGACCTCTATGTCTACATTTTAGGTAGAAAACAAGTTTCCCCCATGGTCAAGGCCTATATATGAAGATTGGTTGAAAAACAGAAGTTTCGGCGCAAAATATGGAGTTTCGGGGCAATACCGAGCATATTGACCATTGCATCTTGTTTTGGACCTAGAGGGCTCGTCCGACCTCCGAATTGGTTGATTCAAAGCTTGTTGGAAAGCTAACTCAAAGGGCTACAACCCCCTAAGAGACTTCAAGACCAAATTCAGCCGGGAAGGCAACTAAAAAGGCCCCAGTCGATCGACTGAAACTCCAGTCGGTCGACTGGAAAAACGAAGAATGTGGGGGGCTCTGAAACTTCATTAAGTCTATCGACTGGGAGTCAAGGCCAGTCAAGCCTATCCCCAGTCGATCGACTGGAGGGAAAAGTCAGATTTGATGCCCAAATTTCAGCCGAATCTATAAAGGGAAAGCAAGGGTTTTGGACCAAGTGTGGAGGTTTTTGGGGAAAAGAACATTGGAAAAGAGGCTCATACAAGGTCATTCAACATCATCCAACCAAGGAGAAGTGAAGATCAAGGGAGTTCAAGGATTAATCATCCTATTTCTATCCCTCTTCTACTCTACTTGTTGTGTAAAAACCCTACTCACACCATGTTGTCTTACATGATGTGTGAGTAGTGGATCTTGTGTTTAGAGGGTCTTAGAACTCTCCTTGGTACTCTTGATCATGTATATACATTGATATTCATATAGATGATTGTTGATTTCATTTTCTCTTGTGTTATGAATGTTATGCACTCTAGGTGTTCGACAAAATGCCTAAGTGACAATTTGGACCTAAAACTCGAACCTAGGACTTGGAAACCCTTGGGGATAGTTCTAGGATGGAGAAAATGATCTATATCTTGAATCATGTATATGAACCTTAGGAAGTTGATTTCATTTTACTATGATCTTCATGATTGACATGTCTCTAAGTGTTTGATAAAATGCCTAAGTGACATGTTTATGTTAGAACTATGATCTAAGTATTGAGAGATCTTAGTGATGGTTTGGATATAGTAAAATTGAACTTAACCTACATTTATGAGAGTAAATGCATGGTGAGAGGTGAACTAGAACTTTATGCACATGGCATTTATGAGAGTAAATGCTATATAGTGGATCAACACCCTTTAATTAGTGAGATCCTAACTAAGATGGCTTGACTAGGATTAGATATGCGTGATTGCCTAATTCTTAGTCTAAGCTAGGTTTAAAACCTATCAACTCATACTTAATTGAACTCTTGTATGCATGATCATTGAGAATTTGGCAAGGAGAGGAGTAAGTCCTCGAAACACCTCTTACTTAACGTTTTCCCCAATTACTAACCACATAGGATTTAGATATATTCACTCTTTATACATTTTTGTTTAGAATAGCCGAATAGAAGCACAATCTTAAATAGTGCATGCGCTTGGCTTGCTCCCTTGGGTTCGACCCGGTACTTTACCGGTCAATATAAATGTTTTGACACTATATTCGATCCTCTCTTCATTGATACTATTTAGAGGTGAAAAAGAATAGTTCGTCAGAGTCCAATCGGATTTCATCTAACTCGTTGAGTTGAAGGAGTCTCTTTTCCCCCGAAGCTTTCGTATCAAAATTTAGCTCTTTAACCGCCCACATGGCCTTATACTCGAGTTCCACTGGAAGATGGCATGACTTGCCATATACTAGCCTGTAGGGAGACATCCCAATTGGTGTCTTAAAGGCGGTCTTATACGCCCATAGCGCATCATCAAGCTTTAACGCCCAGTCTTTTCCCGACTTTCCAACTGTCTTGGTCAAGGGGTTGAACACCTATGGTAGATCCCGTGTTTCTTTAGCATGGACTCAAATCGCTTTTATTTGAAATGGGAGCCATTGTCGCTAATCACTGCCCTTGGGACTCCAAATCTCGGGAATATGATCTTCTTGAACATTTTAATCACCACTTTAGCGTCACAGGACGGGGAAGCTATGGCTTCAACCCATTTGGACACGTAGTCCACCGCTACTAGGATAAAGGCGTTCCCTTGAGACGAAGGTAGGGGTCCCATGAAGTCCACGCCCCAAACATCAAAGATCTCCACTTCTAATATTCCTTTTTGAGGCATTTCCTCCCTTCTAGCTATGTTCCCCATTCGTTGGCATTCATTGCAAGCCTTCAAAAATTCATACGTGTCTTTAAACATGCTTGGCCAATAGAATCCCGACTGAAGAATTTTTGACGTGGTCTTTGAGGCCGAGCCATGACCACCATAGGAAGAAGAATGACAACAAGCTATGATTTCATTGAAGTCCTCCTTGGGCACACAAGTTCTATATATCCCATCCGAGCATAGCTTGTATAAGAATGGGTCATCCCAATAATATCTCGAGACATTATGCAGAAATTTACTCTTCTGATTATAGCTAAGTCCTTCAGGAAGAATGTTGCATGTCAAGTAATTCACGAAATCTGCATACCACGGGGCATCATCTTCGGCACTCATCAAATATTCACCAACAAAAGAATCTTGGATTGGCGCCGAGAACCATTTTGAATCATATAGCTCGACCCTTGAGAGGTGATCCGCCACTACATTTCCACCCCTTTCTTGTCCCTAATCTTGATGTTGAACTCTTGTAGAAGGAGGACCCATCGGATAAGCCTTCGCTTAGCATCTTTCTTTGCCATTAAGTACTTGATGGAGGCATGTAGACAATAGTCTTCGTTGCAACTAGATAAGGCCTGAACTTTTCAAAGGCGTAGACTACCGCTAACAATTCCTTTTCTGTGGTAGTATAATTCATTTGGGCACTATCGAGCACCTTGCTCACGTAGTAGATCACATTAAGCTTCTTCTCGACCCGTTGTCCCAAAACCGCCTGACGGAGCCCACTACACTGTCGTTAAGGTGCAATGTTCTCTGTACAAATAAATTTATATTTTCCGCTACTCGTGACTACACTACTGGGTAGTAAGTGATAAGTAGGGGTCAAACCCAAGGGAATTAGAGGGATAATCATTCTTTGGGGGATTTGTACAATGAGGGAGCGTGTTTTAAGTGGATTGAGATTTTAGCGCGATTGATTAAACTACTGTTTTTGGTTTTTTTTGGTTTTGAGTGCGGAAAAGTAAATTACAGAAAATAAATACTGAAATTAAATGACTGAAAGTAAAAGAGTTAAGGGAAGAAGACTTACAGTGGGTGATGCGTGATTGCGATTCCTCCGGTAGATGAGTGGTTGATGGTTGTAGTTGATCGAGCAGTTTATAAAAGTAAGTACAGGGGGGGGGGGTTTGTAATTCAAGGAAAAGTATTCGGTTTCAGGTACCTTGTATTATAACATGCTTATTAATAACCGCTAGTAACCTTTCTAAGTATTCAAAGATGAATCGAGGCCCTTTCGTAGTGCAAGACTTGCAACATCGTTTAAAGCAACACTTGTTCTACTTCAGACTAATTCCTCCTTTCGAAGTATCTTAGCCTTTTGTGCATCCATTTGAATTCTTTGGTCCAGTTTCCAAATGGTTTTTTAAGATAAGTCGAACTCCTCGATAAGTTTTGCTTGTTACAGCTTCCACTTATCGAGTATGATCACGAATTCCCACGGAAGAGCTTGCCCATTTGGTCCCTTTGGTCCAGTTACAAATGGTTCACTCAACCTTGGAAACTCTGACTATAAATGGCACATAGAACAAGTTTTGAATACATAGAAATGAAACTAAAAGAAATTAAAACATTATATAATACAAGAAAGTACCTTCGACCGAATGAGGAGTTTAGCTACGATTGTCCATGGAAAAGGACATCAAATAACTAAATACTCAGGGGTTTTTGAAAACAGTAAGAGGGAAAGGGGTGGAATACTCAAGAACCAACAGGAGTATTCCCAATTTCCTACTGAATACTCAAGAACCAACAGGAGTATTCTCTACAGTATTATAATACTCAAGAACCGACAGGAGTATTATAATTTCAAAGCGTATAATACTCAAGAACAAACAGGAGTATTATTTCCAAAACCAAACTTACAAAGTAACCAAATGTTTTAGAGAGATAAGTTACAAATTTGTGGATGTTGAAATGAGGAGGAGGAGGCTTGTATTTATAGCCATAAGGAGGAGGAATGGAGGGTGGAGATGGCTCCATGTGGTTTTGCATCAAGGGAGGAGCAAGGAGGAGCAAGGAGAAGATGACACATGGGGGAAGCCAAAAGCCGCCGGTTGGGGGAGGGTTGAGCCGCCGGTTGCCGGTTGTCCAAGGAGGAGAAGGGTGGCTTTGGCCACCTCCAAGCAAGGTGGCCGGTCATCTTGGTCCATGGGTGCATTTTGACAGTTTTGTGCAGTATTTTCACAAAACTATCAATCCAATTTCGCTCCGTCTGACTTTGATTGTTCCTCGGTTGAATTTAATTTGAGTAATTCCTACATCAGGATCTTGATATTTCTTCGTTCAGCGTCTGATCTTGACCTTGAATTGACTCTTATCATCTTTTCAGCGTAAAATCCTCTCCTTAGCGTGTTTTCTCTCTAAGCGCCAAAATACCCTGTAGAAATAACTTAGGACTAACAAGCAGAAGTTAAATAGACCAACAGTCTAATTTGGTGGGTTTTACTTTGTTTTTGATTCGTATAATTTTGGTCCATCAGATCACCCCACACTTTTAGTTGTTCGTCCCGAACAATGCTATTAAAGGGCGGCACTCTAAGTTTGGTTTTAAAATATGAAAATTAGACTGTGGGACTCGATTTATCCTAATTCATACATTACTTACTTATTACCAAATTGAACTGTGTAAATAAATAGAAGAAACTTGATACTTGTACCTCCGTGCTGAGATGCAAATTATTCCGGATGTTTCGGGAGATAGCCCTTTTTAGGCTCCTGGACTGTAACCTCGGGATCGTCTCTCACTATACGGTTTCCTTGTAGCTTTCTCTAGCACGTGATTCGGTTCGGGTTTCACTGGTTTGAGTACTTTGATTTTTCTTTTGGCGAGGGACTGCTTTTTGTAGTGAATCGGCCTTTGGCCTTTGATTTGACTCTTTGAGTACTTCACTTTTTGTTCGGTTAAAACCTTCACAATTTTGGGCCTTTGGTCTCTTGATTTACTTCTTCGAGCTTTTTGCGTCTTTGTGACTTGCTAGTGCATTTTCTCAAGCCTTTTTGGGTGGTCCAATCATCGCCCGCAAGCCTATGGAAATACCTCCTCGCTCCTCTCATCTTTGCCGTTTCGCGCGAGTCAAAATGAGGGTTGCTCATTTATTTTCCCGGCTACTTTGACTAGAGAGAGGACGGTCAAATTCCTGTCCTCGCCTTTTTCTTTTTGCATAAACACTGCATGGCGGAGATGACTTCAATCTTCACTGAAACCCAAAGTGCAGCCTCCACTGACTTCGAAAACCATATAGTTTGATTCGATCCTTCGATTGCTTGCCAAGCCTCTCTAGGGCATTTCTATCAACTCCACATCCCTAGTTTATCTCAGCACAAAGAGACAAATGAGAAGTTACGTTCTAAGTTTTTAGACAGTTGAATTTTCACAAGGTAAATGCATGAATTTCGGTCTATATTTTTCACATTCTTAAGTTCATACTTTCAAAAAGATACACTAAAAAAGAAAAAGTTTTTATTTATGTACACATGCGGTTCTCACCCCACACTTTTGAACGAAGTCATGCCTTTCAGCACTACTTAGTTCAAAAGCCATGCAAGCAGATGTTATACGACAAGGAAATGACTTAAGGAAAGGTAAGATCAGAACTCCCTTATTGTGTCGAATGGCATGAGGCTGGATAATCGAGGGAGTTCGGCTGGGGCCTTGAACTCTCAGCGCAGGCCCAGTAGTTCACGGAAGCTGCCTGGCTGATCCGATCGTGCTCCAAAAACCAATTCCTAAATAGTCAAATCATTCTATGCACCAAGTGGGTGAGAGCGACTTATTGATGAAAACTAAAAGACAGAAAATTAAAGTGCGGAAAGTAAGATAGTGTCGGGTTACCTCCCGACCAGTGCACTTGTTTAACGTCGTTGGCTCGACAGTACCTTATTCCTGGATCCTAAGTAGGGATCCCATGGGTGCTTGAGGTCGAACTTCTTCTTGGCCGCTCTTTTTCTCCGTCCAAAGAACTCAAGGAGTGATGTGCTCGGATTGGTTCTCCATAGGTTTGATAGGTTCTTGTTTTCATAGCTTCGAGAAGGTGAGGCTCCCTTGCCTCTCCTTCCGGGTTTCCATTCTCTTGGCCCATGTCTTTGCCGCTTCTTCATGTATGAGTAGTCGGCACCTTCGCAAGTTTGGGAGTTCAGTATTGTGCCATTGAATGTAGGCGACATCAAGCCTGTTCCCATGTGAAGCCTCTTCTTTGTGGCAGCGATGAATGGTCGTCCTAGAACGAGCGAGTTTTCAGGGCCGCTTTGTTGAGTCATGGTGAGTGAGAGCTCCATTGATGGTTTTTCTTGCCCTTGATTTGCCTCCAACTCCCTTTGCACCTCAGCATATGTCACATCTTCTTTGGTGGCGATTTGCATACAAACCGAGGGGAAAAGTTGGGGAACTTCCACCATAAGGGCCAGGTCTTTCTTGGACAGTTTGATAATGAGGACCAGGCCTGCCTTAGGTGCTTCAATAGTGAGGATCGGGCATGTTTCGGGTGCTTCGAGCGCAAGGACCGGGCCTGCCGTGATTTCCTCAAACATGTCGTTGTCTTTATTGGCCGCGTTCTCCTCTAGAGTTTCGAGAGACTCGGGCCCCAATTGCTCTTCTCCGGGCAACCTTGGGTCTTTGTCCTCCTCTTGCTCCATAGGTTTGCCGACAAGCGTTTTTCCACTCCTAAGAGTCAAGGCATTCACATCTTCTTGCATGATTTGAATGGTTTGTGAAAGGAGTCTGTAGGGCTTAGCGATTGCGGATACTGAGGCAGCAAGTTGGGAGATGTGATTCTTCAAGTCCGATAATTCTCCATTTGTTTTAGCTAGGTTTTGATGCAAAGCAGTATTCAACTGCTGCACAGTTCCTGACAATTGCGTCATCATGTCCTCAAATGACTTGTTTGGTCCTAGATGATGGCTTGGGCATGCGTCAGTTTTGTGGTCCATGGAACCACAAAACTCGCAAGGTCTTACTTGAACTGTCTGGTTTCGTAAGTATTGCATCATCATTTCCTTTATTTGTCTCATCTCTTCTTACATGGAGTTTACTAATGTCTCGGCTTGTGCTACTGAGTCTTCTCCATTCGTACCTCCAGACAGAGGAAGATGTCGTGTTGTCCATGCATATGAAGGGGGTTGCGTCATGAGGACATGTGAGGGAAAGAACAACTAATCCGATGGCTAATTACCCGGCAACGGCGCCAATTTGACGGAGCCCACTGCACTGTCGTTAAGGTGCAATGTTCTCTGTACAAATAAATTTATATTTTCCGCTACTCGTGACTACACTACTGGGTAGTAAGTGATAAGTAGGGGTCGAACCCAAGGGAATTAGAGGGATAATCATTCTTTGGGGGATTTGTACAATGAGGGAGCGTGTTTTAAGTGGATTGAGATTTTAGCTCGATTGATTAAACTACTGTTTTTGGTTTTTTTGGTTTTGAGTGCGGAAAAGTAAATTATAGAAAATAAATACTGAAATTAAATGACTGAAAGTAAAAGAGTTAAGGGAAGAAGACTTACAGTGGGTGATGCGTGATTGCGATTCCTCCGGTAGATGAGTGGTTGAGGGTTGTAGTTGATCGAGCAGTTTATAAAAGTAAGTACAGGGGGATTTTTGTAATTCAAGGAAAAGTATTCGGTTTCAGGTACCTTGTATTATAACATGCTTATTAATAACCGCTAGTAACCTTTCTAAGTATTCAAAGATGAATCGAGGCCCTTTCGTAGTGCAAGACTTGCAACATCGTTTAAAGCAACACTTGTTCTACTTCAGACTAATTCCTCCTTTCGAAGTATCTTAGCCTTTTGTGCATCCATTTGAATTCTTTGGTCCAGTTTCCAAATGGTTTTTTAAGATAAGTCGAACTCCTCGATAAGTTTTGCTTGTTACAGCTTCCACTTATCGAGTATGATCACGAATTCCCATGGAAGAGCTTGCCCATTTGGTTTCTAACCTGAAATGGTAATCAAGAGGGTCAAATGGCATCGAAAGAGACTCGGAACGGATCAAAACATCTAATAAAAGTAGAGGAATTATAGTCGAGAATTCGACTCATCACTCGGTCGAGTATCGATGATGCATACGAAGGCCGCCTTGATCCCATGTCAACATAGTTAATGGACCGGATAGGAGATATACCTTTATGATATGATAGCAGTTTTGAGCTCACTTTTGTTATACATTTATTATTTACACATGTGACCCAGTGGGAGATTGTTGGGTTAATTTTATAAATTAACCAATTATGTGGGGTCACACATGTAAATAAAATGAATGTGTGTGCTATCATTTAAAAAAGCCTAATTAAAATGGTCTAGTTGTTATTTATATTGGCTTACGGGTATAATGTCATGAGGGTTAATGTGTAGATACCATCTGGTAATTATCTTTCTATGAGAGGCGGAAAGGTAATTTTGACAATAGTGGTTGCCCTAGCACACCACTATTTATATGGGTTATGGTCCCCGGTCCACCATCATCGAAACGACGATCGCTTTTCTTGCCCTCTCGGTGGAAAAGCAGAGATGACTCTGGTGGCAGGACTGGAAGACCTAATCTGGTGTACCCATGTATATATCTACTTCAGAGATTCACTTCCGCATATAGAAGATTAAAACGAAACGTTCTTTTTAATCTGATTTGAGTTTACGATCCTGGATGTATTATTGTTGTCTCAGTAATTTATTTCTAACGTTTTGAGTTTGGTGGGTAGGAGGATGACCGAGGACAAAAGATTATATGTGCAGTCTTAAGTTTTTTCTCTTAATAGTCTAAAAAAGAAAAATCGTGTGACGTACTTCTAACCGGCTTGGCTATTGTTACTTTGTGTAATTTACCCTGTATTTTTCAAATAATTGTATAGGTTTTATTAGTTTCAAGTTTCAACCTACATGCACCTATAGTTTGAAAATTCACTTCAAAACTCAGTGCGTTCATATTAGAAATTTTTATTTCATGTGCATTGTAGTTAAAGATAAATAGAGTTTTTGATTATTTGGTTTAAAATCGATAATGTTTTAAATAAAAGCATATATTAAGACGTGTAGCCGTTGCAAACAAGAAGTCTAAAGAAGTTGAAATATCTCGAGTGTGAATCTTGATGGGTCAGATAAAGCTTTTAAGAGGTATTAATGAAATATGATATTTTTAGTTCTTACTTTCGCTCTGGTGCTTGATCGTACAACAAATTAAGTTTATCAACTTCAACTTATATACCAACTAAGTTCAAGAGGGATGCATAGCATCTGCGAGATGATGAGTTGTATTGTTGGGAGTCAAACGTCGAAAAAATCAAACATATAATTGTTTGTTGATTATGTCCGGGTACCTTTTAAGTTCTGGCTCCGTCTCTTGACCTAAGAGAGAATTAAACCAAAACCCTCTGAGTTAAAGGATCCAACTCTAAAAAGATGACGTTTATAGTGAGGCAACTTTAATTGTTTGCATATTCTCTGCTAGGCAGGCTTCTATTTGTTTTATTATTATGCTCTCTAACGTATGTGGGTAGTAAAATTATTCATGCACACAGAGGACCAAGTCCTAGTAGTTTTCGTATGTCTCAAGTCTTTGAATGTGTCTTTAATTTAGTACGTGGGTCAAACTACAAGTTACATTTGAAAGATCAGTACATTTTTCATGACAAAGTTAATCTATTGGGTTTTTACGAAGTAGTTAACATCGATATTAAGTTGTTTTTTGAATTTTCACCTTTATTTGATATAAAAGTTGTAATTATATTTTAGCCTGAAATCTAATCTCGTTTCATGTTATTGAGTTTGATATAAAGGGCGACTGAATATGAAAATTTTAATAGACATGGTCCCGCTCTGATACCAACTTTATCACTATACATAAATACTCCCTCTGTCCATCAATATTTGACACGCTAATTAAAGAAAAAAGAAAAGGTTCAAAGTGCATTTATTGTTGCATTTATTGATGTTGAAGTACAATCACGTTTTGAGTTTTAACCAATAAGATTTCAGGGTTTTAAGCACACGTATCATCAACTTAAAGAGGACTGGTTGAAATTAATTATTGTGGTTATGAAGAAAGAAAATGGACAAACATTATCAGATGCTAAAAAGAAAAGTGGACAAACATAATGAGACAGGGGAGTAGAATTTTTAAAAAAAAATACAAATCTTAACCTAACGAAGACTTTATACTTATTTATATGAAATATCAATTATTTTCATAGAATGGATTATGTTATAAAAATGACTTGACAAGATAGTGATTAATACATATGCACTGCATATGCATATTTGATTATTTGATACGATCATTATTTGTGAAAGAAACTAAAGCAACATTACAACCAGTGTTATTAAATCCGGACCGGTGATCGAACCGGTCAAGTCACTGGGTCAATGAGTCAGTGGTTCAACCGGATCGAACCGGTTTGACCCGCACAAATTAAATAATAAAAATAAAATACTTATATATGATATTATAATTTAACATATTTATGACTTGAATAAATATTACATGTTTATGATCTGATTACAATAACATAACATAACAATTTTAGAATTTAATAAAGTACAAATCAATAATACAATAATAACAATTTTAGTCTTAATTTGTAAGTCACAATAATAAAGGATTTCTAAGACTAATTGAATTTCTAGCTAAATTGATAGTAAGTAATAAATTTTATAGATTTGATAAATGAATATACATTATTGAAACAAATAATAAAACAAGAATCATGTTTAGCTTGGTGGAATGAGAGGGGATAATTATAAAGGAAGACTAGGTTCGAGTCTTATCTAAGTCAAAATATATATATATATATTTTTTTCGGACTAAATCAAACCGATTGAACCGATCAAATCACGTTTTAATGAAAAATTGGGTCAATGGGGTCAACCCACCGGGTCAACCGGTTCAACCGACCGAGTCTTAACCGGTTTTGACCGGTTCTTGATCGGGTTTGACCGGGTTTGACCGAATCGCTGCATTTCCGATCTGATTACAGAACCGAATCAATCCGGTGACCGGTTCCCGATCCAACCGATCGAACCGACCGATCCGGTCTGGTTTTCACAACACTGATTACAACTACTTCTTTTACGATAACTCACTAATCGTCTTCTCACTTCTCAACTCAATTTATTATTATTATTGGTTTGAGGCTTGTTAAAGTTTTGATATTTATGTATTTTATGCTTATGTGTGTATATTATTTTTAGGCTTCGATTTAGCATTCCTTTTTATTTAACACGTTATTTGTATTCATTTTTTCTTTATAATATGTAATTATTACTTATTTTATAGTGAAATATTAGTGTATTTTTCATTGAACACGAGCTATGGAGAATTTGAGGTTTATAAGCTTGGTTTTGGTGATTTTTACATGTTCAAGTGTGTAATATTGGGGTGTCAAAAAAAAAGTTTGTAATAATTGGATGTAGCATTGTTATTTACTTTATGGAGTAAAAGGATTAGACCGGGATAATCATTTTACACAACCAATAATCATGACAATGAAAATAAAATAGACCCCAATCGAAATCCGTTGTTTAGTCCACAAAAGCAAAGCTGACTATACTTAAATCTAAGTGAAAATGCAATATCCTTACCCAATTCTAGCTAAAAGCCTCTAAATATATCCACGACTCTATATTTTCAAACTTCATCCGGATATGTTTTAGCTAACGGTCTATTGAACCACTAGTAAAGTAATTGGATGGACATTATCCATGGTTTGGGAAACTCGAAACGTAATCCAACAACTAAGCCTCAATTTAGTCCAATTCTACAATATAAATATGCAAATAAAAATGAGAGTCTAATATTCGAGATATACATTATTGAAGATGATTATAACAAAATGTTATGTCCGGTGAAGATTTCTTTTTGCATATGTATTGTTTATTTATTACACAAGAGTTATAAAGAAGTATATATAACATATTGGATTATCATTTTCCTATGGTTAAAGAATTCATCGGACTTCCTCGACCAAATATATGACAAATTTTAGAAGCACAACAAATACCAATTGTGTAAATAGTTATACTTTTGCTTCTAGCTTCAAATATATTAACATATGCATATCAGCATATGTATCACACAAAAATTATTAGGCATTGCATTTTAAGGCTATAATTTTATATATATAACATGTTATACTATTTCTCATTGTAGTAGCCAGTGTTATTAAAACTGGACCGGTGATCGAATCGGTCAAGTCACTGGGTTAGTGGTTCAACCGGGTCGAACCGGTTTGACCCGCACAAATTAAATAATAAAAATAAAATACTTATATATGATATTATAATTTAACATATTTATGACTTGAATAAATATTACATGTTTATGATCGGATTACAATAACATATCATAACAAATTGTCAAATTTAGAATTTGATAAAGTACAAATTAATAATACAACAATAATAAAACGATAATAACAATTTTAGTCTTAATTTGCAAGTCACAACAATAAGAGATTTCTAAGACTAATTGAATTTCTAGTTAAATTGATAATAAGTAAAAATATTTATAGATTTGATAAATGAATATACATTAATGAAACAAATAATAAAACAAGAATCATGTTTAGCTTGGAGGAATGAGAGAGGATAATTATAGAGGAAGACTAGGTTCGAGTCTTGTCCAAGTCAAAATAAATAAATATTTTTTCAGACCAAATCGAACCGATTGAACCGATCAAATCACCATTTTAATGCAAAATTGAGTCAATCAGCGGGTCAACCGGTTCATCTGGCCGGTTCAACCACCGGTTCAACCGAGTCTTGGGCGAGTTTTGTTCGGTTCGATTACAGAACGATCTGATTACAGAACAGGACCGGTCTGGTGACAGGTTTCCGGTCCAACCGATCGAACCGGTCGGTCCGGTTTTAATAACACTGGTAGTAGCAATATGCCAAGCTGAATAGTGTAAAAGTCGCAAGCTTGTGTTTAGGTCCTGATGTAATTTAGGAACTAAAGTCATGTAACAACTAACTAAGTTAGTAGGTCTTTAAACCCCAACCCTTGCATTTCTCATATAGAGATCATGTTGTGTTTTTTTGGGCGTTGGGCCTCATACTTGGGCCTTGGATGCTTTAGCCCAGCATCTGAGATCGCAAGGGTTGACAAGCATAGGGTGATTGGAACCTTGTAAAAATCTCTTGGGCAATCGTTCAAAGTTTGTCTTTTTTAGTTCTGTAGTTCACTGATTTATTGAAATTGAATCTTTGCATCAAGAATTGAACTTAAGATTTATTAGCTAGGTTCAAATTAATCTTACAAAGTGGTATCAGAGCTTTGGTTGATTATTCCAATGTGCTGGCATTTTAAATTGTTTAAATTGTTTTTGCAGTTTGATCACTGTTTGCTTTCTTCTTACAGGTTTTCTTGATATTTTGAGCATGCGAAGATGTCTGATTCTACAAGCTTGAAGCCCTTCGATGGGACAACAGATTTTTCAATCCGGAAAGTCAAGATGAAGGCTCTTGTTACCAAAGAGAAGTGCTAAGTGAAGTCACTGAAGAGTGGTCTACTGGCACTTCTACGGATAGGAAGAAGCAGCTGCAAAATCAAGCTCACGCTGAAATTATGATGAGGTTAACTGATGACATCATTCGACAAGTGGTAACCACTACTGATCGTAAAATTTTATGGGATACTCTTGATAATATTTTCTTGTCTAAATCTTTGCATAGCAAAATTTCTTTATTGCGTAGAGTGTTCAATTTTAAAATGAATATATCTTTGTCTATACAAGAGAACTTGGATGTCTTTTTTAAAAATGACTAAAGACTTAGATAGGTGTAAGGAAAAAATAGAAGAAACTCATCAAGCTTTGATTCTTTTAAATGCCTTGCCTGCTGAGTTTTAGAATCTGAAAGATGTGATTCAATATGGGAGAGATGAAATATCTCTTAATAATATAATAGAAGCCGTAGTTCATAAAAATCAGACTCTTAATGTGTTTTAAATAAAAAACAGTGGGCAAAATGATTCTAGTAGTGAAACTAGAAATGAGGTTATGTTTTCTAAAAGCAAATTCAAAAATAAGTTCCATAATAAAACTTTTTCTGATGGAACTTTAAATAATAAGCATTTTAATAATTCTAAATCTATTTTTAAATGTACTTGCTGCAATAAAATGGAACACACTGTTAATTTTTGCTATAAAAGAAAGCGAGAAGAAAAACAAAAACTTTATAACTCTAATGATAAACAATCTGGTTTGCTGATTGAATCCGGTGTTAATTATAATCATGAATCACTTGTTGCATCTTCTGTTGGTGTTGATAATTTATGGATTTTGGTTTCTGGTTGTACAGTCATGCTACACCGCATAAGAAAGTGTTTTGCAAGCTTGATTTATGCTTTGGTGGTGAAGTGAAACTTGATAATAATACTTCGTTGAAAATTAGAGGAATAGGACGTGTTCCTTTGAAAATGCATGATGACATGATTAGAATTGTTCAAAATGTATGTTGGCTGCTTGATTTGTGAAGAAACATACTTTCTGAATCTGTTTTGGATGATTTGGGCTGTCATGTTCATACTTTAATAGAATTAAGGAAGTTTCGTTGAATGGGACTGTTGTTATTAGATGTGTTAAAAAGGGAGTACTCTATATTGTAGTTTTTGACCCTATTGTTGATGATAAGTCTCTGAATGAATCTGAATGTAATTTCATGGCAACACCACTAACCCCTTCTTTTGAGACTTTTGGCACATGTAAAGGTGTGACTAGTTTTTCTAGTCCAGGTATGAATTTTGTGAAGGAGGATTGTGGTGAAAATTAGCTTTCCCTTGTTGATTCTAAGGTAATTGATGAAAAAAAGGAGAGTTCACCAAAATCAGGTAATATCGTTCCTTGTTTTATGGGTGAAAGAGGAGTAAGTAACATTGACTTCATCTTTTGTGGTTATGTTCGTATTTTCGCTGAAAAAATTAAATATATATCACTCTTGTTTTTGTGACCATGTTGTTCTCAGTATTGATGAGTGTGTTACTTCCCATACTTATGTTTTCAAAGCATGATGTTAGAAGTATATGGATTCTGGATTTTTACATGCCTTGTTTTGAAGTCATGAATTATATATATGACACTTGCCTTTGTGCCATGACTGTTAGTTCCCTGCTTACATCTTTAGGAGGTCACTTATATTGTTTTAAGCAACATTGCCATGTATACATTTTGCATGATGTGAGTATATGTTCTCTTGTGGTTGCAATATTTCATATCAAACCAGTTTTTGTGTGTGCTTGTTACATTGAAAGTAACACATCACTTGTAGCTGGTGATGAGTTTTGGCTATCTATTATACACTTGTTTGTGTATTTTCATTTGCATATAGATAGCTTAATTATGTTATTTGTCCGCAAGAATCTTGTTCATCACTTTATATGCTATTTAAATGCTTGTTTTCATTCCACTAAAGATAAACTCAAGTTACATGGTACTGACGTCGTGAACAATGAATATGTGCTTGCTACTTTTCTATTTTCAAGACTAATGAGTCTTATTTTTGCAGGAATTTTCTGCGCATTCAGGATCCAATGTGAGATGCGTGGACGGATTGATGATGGTGGTGGCTGAGTTTCTGGAAAAACCAATCCAAGATGAACATTTAGAGTTTGTACATGTTTAGTTCTCCTTGGCATAGGAGGGCATTTGTTGCAGCAATATGCCAAGTTGAGCTAAGTAGTGTAAAAGTCTCAAGCTTGTGTTTAGGTCCTATTGTAATTTAGGAACTAAAGCCATGTAACAGCTAACTAAGTTAG
The DNA here is from genome assembly GCA_033675215.1 of Rhodiola kirilowii. Taxonomy (NCBI): domain Eukaryota; kingdom Viridiplantae; phylum Streptophyta; class Magnoliopsida; order Saxifragales; family Crassulaceae; genus Rhodiola; species Rhodiola kirilowii. Next base: position 10,839,970 of record CM066200.1, read on the forward strand.
CATGTCTTTAGGCCCCAACTTCTGCATTTTTCATATAGAGATCATACTGCGTTTTTTGGGCATTGAGCCTCATACTCGTGCCTTGGACGCTTTAGCCCAGTATCTGAGATCCCAAGGATTGATAAGTACCCTAGGGTGCTTGGAACCTTGTAAAAATCCCGTGTGCAACCGTTCAAAGCTTGTCTTTTTTAGTGCAATTCACTGATTTATTGAATGAATCTTTGAAACAAGAATTGGACTTAAGATTAATTAGCTATGAAATTACTCTGATGTGTGAGTACCGAGTTAATCAAAGAGGGATCATTGTCAAAATGAGAAATTAGCTAGTAATATGCAGTTAGAACAGAAACTAGCGCACATGACATGATACCCAGTTCGGCGTTAACGAGCCTACGTCTAGGGGCTTATCCCAAGCTCGGTGGAAAGAAATTCACTATAAACGAGTTTAGGGTACAAGGACTTATGTTTGCAGACTCCCTCTCAAACAGTTGACTCTCTAACACTCCAGTGACTTGCGATCAAAGCTCCTCTTTCACTACAAATTTTTGAAAATTTTCGGTCCAAAAATTCTGTCGCAATCACGTTGCAAGTCACGGCGACAGAAAAGTAAAACGTCACATATGCGGCACTATTCTGTCACAAAAAAAAAAATTTGTTGTAATTCCGTCACAAGTTCGTCAACACATATTCCGTCGCAAATGAGTACACGGATTATCGACGAAATTTAAGTGACGAAAATATGACGGAAACTGTCCGTAGATATTATTTGCCAACATTTAGTGGACTTTCCGTCGTAATAAACCATCGCCTACTTCCGTTCAGATTCCGTCATTATTCCGTTGGTTGGAAATATTTCAATATTTCCGTCACATTTCCGTCAGTATTCCGTTATTGATTTACTTACCGTTATTTAGTGACCGTTGGCTATTTCCGTCACCGTTCCGTCATTATTCCATCACTTTTAGTTGTCGTTATTTATTGACCGTTGCTTATTCCAAATATTCCGTCAATATAACTGACGGGCGTCGTTGTACCCGTCAAAAATAATATTTTCTTTATTTCCGACTAGCAAGTGGTAAGTCGGGTCGTATCCACAGAGATCGGTATAAGAATCTGTTTCACTAAGTAAAAGCGTGACAATGGGGGTGTAAATTCCAACAAGTAAATAAAAACGCAAGTAAGCAGCAATGATCAATTTTCACTAGAGCAATCGTCACACAAATGCAAGTATTAAATATTAAAGAGCAGTGCAAGCTAGAACTTTTGACTGTGATGCAAGACTAAATCATTGACCGAACCGTGTTGAATTCTAATGTTCTACAACTTAGAGCTCCCCGCTAGGTTGCACTCCCCGTTCTTATTCTAGTAGTTAATCTCGCGCTAGCGATAATCAAGCCCCTAACTCGCTAGAGTTGCATGAATATTTAAACAAGTTGTCCTAGGGTTTTTAATCCTAGTGGTATATTACTCGTGTCCTAGTTTACTATCCCCGCTAGGTTGCTAGTAAACTTTGACAATTGGAATCAACAAACAAACAGAAACTCCCCCGCTAGGGTTCCACTTACGCTAGCACATCAATTCCATAAACATTGCATAATAATATAACGCAAAACATAGAAATCAATATAGGTCTCAAGTCAAAACATCACAATGTCGAGTTCTAGCCTACACGTATAAGTTTGGCTACTCATCGTAATGGAATACATCATTAAGTGTTTGAATATAATGAAACGAAATTACTAATGATGAATTCTCCACCAAACTGCAGCTCAACTCTAACACTTGAACTCAGCACGTAACCAAGCTATCTTCTCCAAAATCGGGTCAAACCCTAATTCTCCAAACTCTTGAACGTGTCTCTTGTTTTCTTCCAAAACGTGTCTCTTTTCCACACTGAAAATCGAGGTTCAGCCGCCTAGGGTTTTCCTCTTCTTATTCTCCTTTTATTCTTCCCGAGATGCCAAAACGAAATTACAAAATTTGACTGCCAGCTGACACGCGGACGTCTCCTGCATTTGTTCCCCACGGACGTCTCTTGAATTACGGTAATTGTTCAGACGTCCGTGCTAGTAATCCTTAAGGCGTCCGCGTTCTGCACTGACTCAGACTTCAAGCACTTCGGACTTCATTTCTTTCCACGCCAAACATCATCTAATAGGCTCCCTTTAACCGATATTCCTTCCATGGTCTCCAAATGTACCTGCGAACGAAAACTACACACATGTAGTGAAATAATATACATGCAACCACTAAGAGACGGGGTTTTAACATATAAAATAGTCGTACAACTACGACTCATCAATAACATGTTTTTCCGTCAAAAGCGACGGAAACATGGGGAATGGCGACGGAAAGATTTATCCACACATTTCATTTTTGCCCTATATATATGAGAACTCTTTTATATCATTCCACCCACAACATTCATTTACAACATACTTCCTTCAAATTGAATATCGTCAACATGTCTCCTTCATTTGACCTTGTTGGTTTCGCTGTCAATCCACGTGCCTTCGATCGTAGAGATCATGTTACACCAGTTGGAAGAAATGTGTAAGAACTCATTGTACCCTTCATATTGATTGTTTTGATAAATCCAACCATTATGTGATCCCTAATTTTGTAACAGTTTCTTCCCATTCGATGTTCATCGAAGGATTGCACAAGAATGCATTTCACAGTGCTGGGATGCAACGTGGACATCATGGAACATGATCCCAGAAAGCGCTAAGGAAATTTGGTAAGAGGAGTTTCGGGTACAAAGCGGTAACTCACAAAATGTTATTAATTTAATTTGTTGACAAATGTTAATTGGTATTAAAAATGATTTGCTTGTAGAGTATAGCTACTTGGGATGCACGGTATGACAGTCGCATTCGGCATAATTTTATGAAGAGATGCAATATGATCGTCAACGATGAAATGAGTATGCGAAGGAGTGGAAGGATTTCACGTTTCTCATGGTCAACCAACCCGTAAAATGGCAAAATTGTGAATGGCTAACGATGTTTTCAATAAATGAGTGACATCTTTATATTCCATGAATTTAATAAATTAGTGATTTACAACGTCTTACAATGTATGTCATAAATTTTATATTACACTTATATTTTTTGTCCAATTGAATTTGTAACGCAAATTGAACGAACCGCCTGAAAATTTATGTTTCAAATCGGGACTTGTTGAATAAAATTGATTTGAAATGGCAATTGTAAAGAAAATTAATTATATGTTACAATAATTTTATAATATACGAAATTCTGATATAAAAACATCGCTGAAAAATAACTTTGTCAAATAAAGTTTCGGATGGACTTCAGACAGCGCTTAATAATGAAGCGATGTCGTAAGTTGACAATAAGACAACGCTTAAGGTGTTATGCGTTGTCTATTGTGTATCTCAACCATATTGTAAATTTCAACAGCGCTTGTCGTATTAAGCGTTGTGTAAATGATGAATATAAATTATGATTCATATATGTGTAAATATTTATACATTTCATTTCCATTAATGTCAACAAAATTTGACACTTAACACGTCTATGTTACAAAAATATGTTGGTTGAAAAATGCATTATATGACTAAATGTTGCAATCCCCCTTGCACTATACATTTCAAATAAAACACCTATTGCAAAAAAAAACCAATTTACTGAACATAAAATTACAATCTTTTGGTCAATATTGTACAATACCTTTGCATTCATATATGTATCTTTTGATACACTTGTACCTTACAACAAAATTCGAGGAATAATACCACATATGCCTTCAAGTTTATACAGGATGATACACTTCTCGTATGTAAGTTATCAAAGCATCCGCAAAGTGATCCCTCATATCATCAAGCAAATCGTTACCATATGATTGTTGTCCTCTAGGGAAACACTGGAAAACAAAATCATAGTAACACAGTTTATGGACACCTCAATTAATTGTTAATGACTAATTAAGTCTCGGTATACACTTACTTGTCCGATGTTGTCCTCAAGCGATCCATTGGTAGCTTGAACGAACTTTATTATGTCCAGAATATATTGCATGACATAGTAGCCACACAGTTCACTGTTGAAGGGATGTCTCGGGCACTAAATTAAGAATTCAGTTATAATTAAACCTCCTATATTAATTACTGAAATATTAAATTTTATAACAATTGTTATATGTTAATTCAATACCGTCACAGTGATCCACTCTATTTCGTCTGTTGACGGGAGGTTGAAGTACAGACTCATGCTCCTGTAACATTAAGGTAATTTTTATATAAGAAAGTTGTAGGTCATGTTATAATGCTAACTAAAGTGGACTACCATAGTACTTACGTGTTAACAAAATTCGTTGCGTCAGGCAGCGATGTCTTTCCTATCGGATCAAGCCAAAGGGGCACTCGCTTCTTCGGGAATAGGACAACTAACATCCAATGATACCTAACATAGATTTAAGACATTGTATATTAGTCAAATACGCATTTCATGCAAAATATTAAAATTTTTGTATAATATCAACTCACTCTTTCACATTGACGTAGGGAAGGAAGTAGGAATAATTACACTCATAGTCGGGCATTCTCAATCTCCTCTGGAAGAAGTCCACCCTGACCGGGAATTCCTCGGACGGAGTCATAAAACTCGGTCTGAAGAATCCAAACCGAATGCCCGGTGGGATCTTATCGTGGACAAATCTGCTACCATTTGTTTTAATTAGTTAAATTTTGATAAATTTCAGAACAATTTTATAATGAAATCAATAATTACCTTATGTAAACTTCTGCTGCTTGTGCACCTAAAGCTTTCAAGCATGTGAACTCAGTAATGCCTTCTCTGTTCAAATCGACAAAGCAATCCTCACCAAACACTTTGCTACTAATGTACACTGAATACAGACTTGACTTGGCCATCATGTTAGCGTGTTCGTACAGAAAGCGGCATTGCATTATCATTCTGCTAGTATTTTCGTCGCCGAAACTGGTGCATTGCATTTTGAAAAATCTGAACTCGTCATATCCCTGTCCAAAATACATAATGTCATTCAAATGAGTAACTATTAAAAAGTGATAGTTGTTTAGTGTCATTAAACTGAATGTACGTAGTTACCTTTTCATCAATGCGTACTAGACATTTTGGCCATCCCACAAAACCACCCATTGCATCCGATATTGTCTCCATATTCCCAAACTTCTTTGGCAGCTCCATCGATGGTTCAATCGCTTCGTCTACAATCACCTTCACCATATCATCATCCAACTCTTAATATTGCACAATTCATCCTGTCATCACTTTGCCAAGTGACACGATTATCATGCGTTGATCCAAACCTCCTTCCACGTGCAGTAAGCATTTCTTGCCAACCTGATATTTGAAAAAAAATTACTAAACCATTATGAATGAACAACATACGCCTTTATTCGTAATTTCAAACTACCGCATAATACCTCGGGTATATCTACGAAGGGGTCTGGATTGGTACCGATGTGATGGCTCTGAAGCGTTGGCGCGTTTGATATAACTATGGACCGTGTTGATGACGAAGAAGACTGCTTCCCGAATACCTTCATCTAACCTACGAAACTACCGACCCCACGTGTGCGTCTAGGGTACTTGACAATTCGCTTGTCGTCAGAGCAAATTGTACAAATAAATTTATAAAGTCCGCTACTCGCGACTACTGGGTAGAAGTGGTAAGTAGGGGTCGAACCCAAGGGAATTAGGGGGATACGTTGTACTAACAGGGATGTGTTTTAGGATGATTGAGATTTTAGCGCGAGTAATTAAACTACTGTTTTTGGTTTTTTGGGTTTTTTGTGCGGAAAAGTAAATACAGAAATTAAATACTGAAAGTAAATACTGAAAGTAAAGAGATAAGGGTTAGAAGACTTACAATGGGTGATGCGTGATTGCGATTCCTCCGGTTGTTGAGCGGTTGATGGTTGTGGTTGATCGGGACAGTTATACTAGGAAAGTAAATACAGGGGGTTTTTGTGATTGAAAGAAAGTATTCGGTTTCAGGTACTCTTGTATTATAACATGTATATAATAAACCGTTAGTAACTTTTCTAAGTATTCAAAGATGAATCGAGGCCCTTTCGTAGCGCAAGACTTGCAACATCGTTTAAAGCAACCCTTGTTCTACTTCAGACTAATTCCTCCTTTCGAAGTATCTTAGCCTTCTGTGCATCCACCTGATCTCACAGTTACGATTGACCAAGTGGTGTTTTAGATAAGTCGAACTCCTCAGATAAGCTTTGCCCTTTCGTAGCATCCACTTACCCGAGTATGTTCACGAACCCCACGGAAGAGTTTTGCCCTTTCGTAGCATCCACTCAACCTTGGAAATTCTGACTATAAATGGCACATAGAACAAGTTTTGAATACAAAGAAATGAAACTAAAAGATATTACAACATTATATAATACAAGAAAATACCTTCCACCGAATGAAGAGTTTAGCTACGAATATCCATAGAGGTGGATACCATAGCTAAATACTCGGGGGTTTTTGAAAACAGTAAGAGGGAAAGGGGTGGAATACTCAAGAACCAACAGGAGTATTCCCAATTTCCTACTGAATACTCAAGAACCAACAGGAGTATTCTCTATAGTATAATACTCAAGAACAAACAGGAGTATTATTTCATAAACCGAACAAACTTACAAAGTAACCAAACTTAGAGAGATAAGTGTTTTGTGTATGGATTGATGATACAAATGAGAGGAGGGGTGCTTGTATTTATAAGCCAAGGGAGGAGGAATGGAGGGTGGAGATGGAGGCATGTGGAGGAGCATCCAAGGGTGGAGATGGAGGAGCTTGTGGAGGAGACAAGTGGCACAAGGGGAGGAGCCTCCCAAAAGCCACCGGTTGCCGGTCCAAAGGGGAGGAAGAGGAGGTGGCTTGGCCACCCTTTGCCAAAGCCACCGGTCATCCCATGGAGGAGGAGGGGGAAGCCACCCAATGACTCATCCATTTCACCCAAGCCACCGGTCACCAATGCACATGGATGAATCTTGACGGTTTTGTACTGTCTTTACAAAACTATCAGTCCAATTTCACTTCAGGCTGTCTTTGATAATTCCTCATTTGGATTTAATTTGAGTAATTCATCGTCAGGATCTTGAGATTTCTTCATTCAGTGCTTGATCTTGACCTTCAATTGACTCTTGATATCTTTTCAGCATAAAATCCTCTCCTTAGCGTGTTTTCACTTTTATCTCTCAATTGCCCTGTGGAAATATTTCGAGACTAACACGTAGAAGTTAGATAGACAAATAGTCTAATTTGGTGGGTTTAACTGTATTTATGATGCATACAATTATGGTCCTTCAGATCACCCCACACTTTTAGTTGTTCGTCCCGAACAATGCTATTAAAGGGCGACACTAAGTAAGCTTGTTGAAATATGAAAATTAGACTGTGGTACTTGATTTCTCCTAATTCATGCATTACTACTTATTGCCAAATTAAACTGCGTAAATAAATAGAAGAAACTTGATACTTGTACCTTCGTGCCGAGATGCAAATTATTTTGGATGTTTCGGGAGATAGCCCTTTTCAGGCTCCTGGACTACACCTTCGGGACCGTCTCGCACTATATGGTTTTCTTGTAGCTTTCTCTAGCACGTGATTCGATTCGGGTTTCAGTGAGTTGAGCCTTTTTTTTATTTTCTTTTTTCTTCTTTGGCAAGGGACTAGCTTTTTGTAGTGATTCTGCCTTTGGCTTTATGATCTGTCTTTTTTGAGTGCTTCACTTTTGCTCGGTTAAAACCTTCACAATTTTGGGCCTTAGGCCTCTTTTGATTTTCTTCTTTGAGTTTTTTTGCTTCTTTGTGACTTGCTAGTCCATTTTCTCAGCCTTTTTGGGAGGTCCAATCATCGCCCGCAAGCCTATGGAAATACCTCCCCGCTCCTCTCGTCTTCGTCGTTTCGCGCGGGTCAAGATGAGGGTCGCTCATTTATTTTCTCGGCTATTTTGACTAGAGAGAGGACGGTCTGATTCCCGTCCTTGCCTTTGCATAGATGCTTCTTGGCGGAGTTGACTTCAATTATTCACTGAACCCCGAAGTGCAGCCTCCACTGACTTCGAAAACCATATAGTTTGATCTGATCCTTCAAGTGCTTGCCAAGCCCCTCTAGGGCAATTTCTATCAACTCCACATCCCTAGGTTATCTCAGGACAAAGGGACAAATGAGAAGTTACATTCTAAGTTTTTAAACAGTTTGCATTTTCATAAGGTTGATGCATGAATTATGATCTATCTTTTTCACATTCTAAAGTTCATAATTCCAAAAAGATACTACTAAAAAAAAGAAAAAACATGCAGTTGGTTCTCACCCCACACTTTTGAACGAAGGCAAGCCTTAGTTCAAAAGTCATGCAATATATACAGGAGAAGGAAATGACATTAAGGAAAAAGAAGAACAGAACTCCCTTTAAGGTGTCGAGTGAACGACATGGCATGAGGCTGGATAATCGAGGGAGTTCAGCTGGGGCCTCAAACTCTCAGCGCAGGCCCGGTAAATTCACGGAAGCTGCCTGGCTGATCCGATCTTGCTCCAAAAACTTAAATCCTACATGAAAGACATTCCTTCTAGACAAAAAGTGGGTGAGAGCGCTTATTGGAAATTTAAATAACAGAAAGTAAGATAGTATCGGGTTACCTCCTGACCAGTGCACTTGTTTAACGTCGTTGGCTCGACAGTACCTCGTTCTGGATCATTGGTTGGGATCCCATGGGTGGCTCAGGTCAAACTTCACCTCGGCTCCTGGATTGATTCTACCGGGTTCTTTGCTGGTTGATGTGCTTAGGTCAGGACTCCATTGTTCCAGAGGTTTTGCACGTTTGTTACCATAGATGTTATAATATGAAGTTCTGCCTCCGAATGCAAGTGATAACGAGCCCTTGCCCATGTTGATCTTGGCTCCTGTGGTGTAAAGGAACGGTCGTCCTAATATAATTGTTGGAGGGTCGTCCTCGTTGGATTCTTGGACTGGTATTACGTAAAAGTCTGCAGGAACGACGACATTTCCTACACGGAGTAATGAGCTTTCTAATACTCCAACTGGCTGGATGCACGACTTGTCTCCCAGCTCGAGGGAGATTATTGGTGGCTTTAATGGACCGAGCTTTAGTGAGCAATATAGGGGGTAAGGCAGAATGTTGACGGATGCCCCAAGATCTATTAAGCAATGATGAATTGGGATTTTGCCGAAAACACAGGTTACAGTGAAGGCTCCTGGGTCCTTGCTCATTTCCAGATATGTCTCCGGGCTCCAATTTAGGCGCTTTTTTGCTATCAGATCATTTTGTTCCTTTATTGGCTCCACTTTTTCTTCTGTCTCATTCCTTGGGGTCATCTGATCTTCTAGGTGGAAGCTTTGTTCTGATGTAAGTGAAAAGTTCCCCTTAGGACTGTCAAAGTCTAGATCATTGTTGACGCCCCAGCCAGATGCTGGTATGTCCAAGGGTGTGATTGGAGGCGGTGTTATACAAACGGTGAAGGCATATCGTCCGTTGTCAGCGTGCGTGACCCATGTTTTACCATCATTGGGTCGGTCTTCCTCTTGATTCCAATCAGGACAACTCCTGGGGTTGAAGTGCTTGTTTGTTAGTATGTATGCTGGTGATCGTGCAACTTCTCCCAGTGTCGCCTTTCCGTTTGACCCTTTCATCATGCTAAGATTCGCCTTTGGATTCTGGATGGTCTGTGAAGGTAGTCTGCCAGGTTCGCTAGTGAGCGTTGACATCGCAGTGGCGAGATGGGACATTTGTTTGGTTAATTCGGAAATTGCCCCGTCAGTTTTCGCCTGGTATTGGTGTAGCGAAGTACCCAATTGATTTATGTTTCCTGCAAGCTCCTTCATTGTGTCATCAAGCGACTTGGTGGGTTCTTGCTGATTATGCTGGCCAGTCTGGTACTGATTTGGTCCTTTTTGCTGATATTGACCCGCTGATGGAGTGTTCTGGTTATACTGCCGGTGTGGAGGTTGGTAGGATGACTGAGCTGATTGGGGGACAGATGGTTGAGCGTTCTTCTGAGGATAGTTGTTATGCCAATTCGGGATGGTTGCTTGACCATACTGTCTGTTTTGTCCGGCTCTGTCATTGCTGTTGTTGTTGTACCCTTGGTATCCTCCTGCCGCATTCACTTCTGCTGGTTCCTCTTCTATTAAAGTCGGGCATGCGTCAGTTTTGTGGTCCGTCATGCCACAAAATTCGCAAGGCTTAACTGGAACTGGCTGCCTTCGTAGGATCTGAATCATCATTTCTTTTAACTGTTTCATCTCCTCAGACATAGAGTTCATTGGTGTTTCAGCCTTCGCCACACTTTTTGTTCGGGAGAATTCTTTCTGCCGAGTCGTCTCTTCTCGGAATCGAGCATTTTCAGCAACGTCATTTATCAGTTGCCTAACTCCGCTCAATGATAAATTCATTATGGATCCTCCAGCTGAGGCGTCCTGGAGCATTTTGTCTAAGGGTCTTAATCCATCAATGAGGTACTCGATTATGAGTTTCTCGGGCAGTCCTAGTGTACAGCAACTTCTCTCCAGGTGGTTGAACTTTTCCAGGTAATCGTACATGGTTTTGTTGGGTCCTTGTTTGATGTCCTGCAGTTGCCTTCTTACTTGCATTGCTCTTCCTGCTGGGTAATATTTGTCTAAAAATTTCTTCTGCATCTGAGCCCATGTTCTGATGCTTCCGGAAGGCAATGAAAGGAACCAGTCGTTTGCCGCGTCAATGAGGGAAAAGTAGAACACTTTTAACTTGAAGTCGTATACGTTAAGCCATTCAGTTTTAAGTTTTGGCAAATACCATGTAAGCGCTGGAGATGGGCCATTGCTGACTCTCCACGATTTCCTGCGAACTTCGGTAAGTTGTGGGCCACTGAAAATGTTGATGTTGATATTTTCCAGCTCAGGGCCTTCGTAGATACACCACAGCTGAATTCTGAAATCCGGTGCATTGAGTTCTCCCAAAGTAGGTTCGCAGTAATGGTCGTTATCCCCATAGTAGTTATCGAAGACTGGTTCGCGTCTCGGTACTTGTCGAGGGCGTGGGGGTGGTGGATATCTAGGGGGTTGTACTGGACCAGCTGCATTTCGGTCCTCGGGTGGTTCTTGGTTTCGTCTGTTAGCTTCCCTATCACGAGCTCTTCTGTTTCTGATGAGTTGTTCCGGATCGTCGATAAATGGAAGCGGTATCTCATCATTTCGATCATACAGGTTTATTTCTTCGTCATCCTGGTAGTCATGGTGACTTTCTTCGCGAGACATGGTCGTTTTGAAGTGCGTATCGATTCGAACAACTTATCCGATTAATTAACTAACTCCCCGGCAACGGCGCCAATTTCACAATTCGCTTGTCGTCAGAGCAAATTGTACAAATAAATTTATAAAGTCCGCTACTCGCGACTACTGGGTAGAAGTGGTAAGTAGGGGTCGAACCCAAGGGAATTAGGGGGATACGTTGTTCTTTTACTAACAGGGATGTGTTTTAGGATGATTGAGATTTTAGCGCGAGTAATTAAACTACTGTTTTTGGTTTTTTGGGTTTTTTGTGCGGAAAAGTAAATACAGAAATTAAATACTGAAAGTAAACACTGAAAGTAAAGAGATAAGGGTTAGAAGACTTACAATGGGTGATGCGTGATTGCGATTCCTCCGGTTGTTGAGCGGTTGATGGTTGTGGTTGATCGGGACAGTTATACTAGGAAAGTAAATACAGGGGGTTTTTGTGATTGAAAGAAAGTATTCGGTTTCAGGTACTCTTGTATTATAACATGTATATAATAAACCGTTAGTAACTTTTCTAAGTATTCAAAGATGAATCGAGGCCCTTTCGTAGCGCAAGACTTGCAACATCGTTTAAAGCAACCCTTGTTCTACTTCAGACTAATTCCTCCTTTCGAAGTATCTTAGCCTTCTGTGCATCCACCTGATCTCACAGTTACGATTGACCAAGTGGTGTTTTAGATAAGTCGAACTCCTCAGATAAGCTTTGCCCTTTCGTAGCATCCACTTACCCGAGTATGTTCACGAACCCCACGGAAGAGTTTTGCCCTTTCGTAGCATCCACTCAACCTTGGAAATTCTGACTATAAATGGCACATAGAACAAGTTTTGAATACAAAGAAATGAAACTAAAAGATATTACAACATTATATAATACAAGAAAATACCTTCCACCGAATGAAGAGTTTAGCTACGAATATCCATAGAGGTGGATACCATAGCTAAATACTCGGGGGTTTTTGAAAACAGTAAGAGGGAAAGGGGTGGAATACTCAAGAACCAACAGGAGTATTCCCAATTTCCTACTGAATACTCAAGAACCAACAGGAGTATTCTCTATAGTATAATACTCAAGAACAAACAGGAGTATTATTTCATAAACCGAACAAACTTACAAAGTAACCAAACTTAGAGAGATAAGTGTTTTATGTATGGATTGATGATACAAATGAGAGGAGGGGTGCTTGTATTTATAGGCCAAGGGAGGAGGAATGGAGGGTGGAGATGGAGGCATGTGGAGGAGCATCCAAGGGTGGAGATGGAGGAGCTTGTGGAGGAGACAAGTGGCACAAGGGGAGGAGCCTCCCAAAAGCCGCCGGTTGCCGGTCCAAAGGGGAGGAAGAGGAGGTGGCTTGGCCACCCTTTGCCAAAGCCACCGGTCATCCCATGGAGGAGGAGGGGGAAGCCACCCAATGACTCATCCATTTCACCCAAGCCACCGGTCACCAATGCACATGGATGAATCTTGACGGTTTTGTACTGTCTTTACAAAACTATCAGTCCAATTTCACTCCAGGCTGTCTTTGATAATTCCTCATTTGGATTTAATTTGAGTAATTCATCATCAGGATCTTGAGATTTCTTCATTCAGTGCTTGATCTTGACCTTCAATTGACTCTTGATATCTTTTCAGCATAAAATCCTCTCCTTAGCGTGTTTTCACTTTTATCTCTCAATTGCCCTGTGGAAATATTTCGAAACTAACACGTAGAAGTTAGATAGACAAACAGTCTAATTTGGTGGGTTTAACTGTATTTATGATGCATACAATTATGGTCCATCAGTACTCATCCTTCCCTGTGGCCTCCGTCAACATGTCTCTTCAACCCTGGGACGTAAATAACCCCTGACCGGCCTGGTCTTGCAATTGTTCCTGTTATCAATCATTTTACGTTCAGCATAATGATTCAAAATTAGTAAACTATTTACTATTTTGCTTGTAACAAACAACTTACAATTTTTTCCGCCACCTCCCTCATAGACTCATTCACGTACTCTTTATTCCTTCGGAGATGACCCCTCAGCCATACCTCATGCCTCTCAACCTCAATTACAGGCTCATCCCCAGGCGATGTTAACCCTTGAGCCTCCATCTCCGCTTTTTTTGCTGCGACGAGATCCTCCCTTGCTTTCATGTACCCGCTTCGAGACAATGTATGTTGGAACTTGTTAGATTTTTCTCGAGCAATGTTCTCCTACCTAATTTGTAGTGCCTCGGAAGTCGAACAATGTTCCACAAACCTCGTCCATTGCTCCAAATCAATGTAAGAATACATCTCTCTGGGGTCCCGTCCTTGTTTCTCACCAAAGATGTACTGGTTTGCGAGTTCGCTCTTGAAGTTTCTCTACATAACAGCGGCAGCTCACATCTATGTCTTCTTTACCTCACTAGTTATTTCATTTTGGGGCACATCAAACAATCTCTGCAGAAAAAATGTTAGCAATTGTGTAAATGCATCAATTATCAATCGTGTTCCAATTAAAAACATACCAACGTCTCATCCCACACTGTATCCCTAAGCTCCTTAGGAACCAACTTCCAGCTTTCGTATGTAATTGGAACTCGAGATTTAGCAACAGTCCCTGCAAAGACATAACAAATTATTTAATTCAATACGCAAAAAAAATTTATTCAATACGTAAACAAATGAAAGTCAGACATTACCAATGTAAGTTCTGAATGATGTCCTTACTTCACGGCTAATTGTTCCATCTGCCTCAATCGTCACCTGCTCCTTAGTCCCATCCTTATGCTGCTCAATTAATTTCTTCATACAAGTTGGCCCCCTTCTATTACGGTTTGATGAAGAGCCGACCTCTGTGCTACCTTTGCGAACCATCTTCCTGTGATTAAATAACAGATAACTGAAACTACAGTATACTACACTACTAATTCCTAACAAATTCATAAGACTTTACAATATTATAAACAATTTCCTAACATACCGACACAAAACTATAATACACTATTACTATAGAAAAATAACCATATGCTTTGCACAAGTCGGGACCGAAGCTGAAACTAATCGGGATCGGTGGAGTCAACTCGGGACAATAGAAACTCAATAACTGAGTATCATAACGTATTGAATCCAAATCGAAGGTGAAATCAACACTGAACCGTAAATAATTTCACGGGCGCCAATCGGAAACCTAAACAATTACTGGGATGGAGACATGCACAAAAGTGTATTTCCCAGAAACGTAAAACAACATACCTGATCGACTTTTTGGACTGAGAAATCGAGTGGGATGCGTAGGCGGGCTAAGTCGACACTAACAATTCGAAGGCGATGTAAATCAGATTGTGTAAATTTGTGGAGTTTAACGTAGTTTAATTTTATTTTTTTCCGATTTAATCTTAGTTATTAAGTACAGCAAATACAGTTTGTTATGTTCATACGACATCGCTTTGTAAATAGGCGTTGTTGTATGTTAACATACGACGGCGCTTTGTAAATAGGCGCTGGTGTATGTTAACATACGACAGTGCTTTGTAAATAGGCGCTGTCGTATGTTAAAGTTCAACAGCGCTTTCTAAATAGGCGTTGTTTTATGTTAACATACAACTACGCTTATTTATTAAGCGTTGTCCATAATTTCATTACAACAGCGCTTACTAAATAAGCGTTGTTTGAAGTTTAGCAAACACAGCGCTTCTGGGAGAAAACGCTTTCTAATAATGGGAAACAAAATACTAACAGAAACATGACGGAACTTCTGATCCTCTGCACTATAAAACCACATACAAGTTCGTGTCTAAAACTTTAATCCAATAATTCATCCCAAAAATTTGTAACAATGAGTAACGATTCTGAAGTTGAACGTATATTTGCTTCGTGGTCCGAAGATGAATCCAGCGGTTCTAAAGAGTTTGCTCCACTCAAGATTTTGTATATTCCTGTCATAACGGTGCGGAATGTGTAGGAGATCATAGCTTTAGTGGAGGAAAATATAGACACGAAGAAGAATCCAGTATACAATCTCCGTCTTCAAAGCCACATTCAGGTGATCAAGAAGTGTACAAGCCATCACCGCATGGCTCTCATGGAAATGTAGGAACGGAAAGTGTTTGAAAATATTTTCTACAAATGTAACTTCTTTATGGGTTAAACCAATTGTAGTTTGTTGTTTTGAATGAAATAATTTTGTTACACTTCGGATTCTAACCTTCATGTACAAATGCAATTGTTTTATTTGCTAAAATGTACAAATGCAAGTTAGTTACATTGTTTTGCATTGAGTGTTATATGTGGACATTTTTAATTTGTAGTACAGACACACTTTCCGTCGACCTTACATTAACATTCCGTCACTTTAACGGTACTATGACAGAAAACCGACTGTATTGGGCACAATGAAAGAAGCCTAAACTTGCCGACATTTATTCAAACTAACTTTACAGTCAACCTACCGCTTTATGTGGCCTATAAATGTAAGTTGAATTGCATGTGAACACCACTCCAGTCATTAAACAAACATTTACACCGAATATGAATCCACTTCATCGTGTTAGATTAAGCGACGATACCGACAACAGATCTGAAGAAACTACGCAAGAGTATATTTTGAACGACTGCCGGAGTCAAGTGAAGCTGGTACAAATAGTAATTATTTTACACAATAATATTGGTTGGCTGCTTTGCAATTCACTTCTAGCGAGTTATTCACATGGATGACAAAGTTTGATATTGATGTACCAATTACGCCTCTGATCGAAATTACACCTAACGGTCCATTGAAGCCTGATAAGGTACTACTCGAATACAACATTTATTCCATTGCATTTAGTACTGTTTATTGATGCCTGGCTTTTTGCAACAATCATTGGACAGATTGTGGGAGTCATTGACAGTTGTGAACTGAACATGGATGGATCTGGATTCGACATTACTTTAAAGGTACACTTATTTTCCCCTTTTAGATTTACTTCAATTTCATTTTAGGTAAAAATACACTGGTTGCAATTTAGGATCCTACAGCTGTAGTACGCGCAACCGTCCATAGCACTGCTGTAGGGAATCAGAAAACACAAGATAGTATTAAAGTTGGATCTGTCCTCGTTCTAAAAAAGGTTTTAATTGTACACAGATTTATATATGTACATATTTATGTTACAAGTGACATTTTGTATATTTACGTACGATAACAATTTCAGGTTTCCGTGTGGTGGGATTGTTCAGACAACTGTATCTTAAATATTACCGGAATGAATCTTGTCCGGGTGTACGTTGATGAGAGCCCGGCATGATGTCACTATGACCTTTCTGTAACAATACCGAAACTTTTTGTAACAATATTCTAATGTGACCTACTTATTTATCAGAATTCGCAAATGTTTTTAAAAATATTCCTACATCTCGATTGTACAGATATCTAAATAGTATCAATTTTTTTGTCATGTTCTAATAAATGTTCGAACATAAAAATATTGTTTATTAGTACATGATGTTCGATCATTATTGAGCATTGTCGGGTGGACATTATTCACAACTTTTATTAACTACAAATTTTCCGTCTACATTACCGTACAAATCCGACAATGTTGACGGAAATGTAACGGTGAAAAATCGCAATTTTGTTATAAGGAAAGACATTATTGAATTTGGTTAACAATAAAACTTGCCGACATAAATTCCCTATATTTTCCGTTGCAATTCTTACACTGATGAGGGAACTATGACGGAAAATAAACAATTTTACCCCACCGACATTATAATGAACCTTCCGGTTTTAAGGGCCTATAAAAGTTAGAGGCTTTGCATGTAAACACTAAAATCGATAATCAAAAAAATCCTACTGATTATGAATCCACATCGTCGTATTCCTGGACCTGCTGGTCGTGTTCTCGGTTGCTCTGAGAAAGACCGGGAGTAAGCTTAAGCGTTGATAACGACCACATATCTGAAGAAACAACGCAAGAGTATCTCTCTAAACGACTGGCGGAGTCAAGTGCAGCTGGTCAAAATAGTAATTCGTTTACGCAAAAAAATTGGTTGGATGCATTGCAATTCACTTCCAGCGAGTTATTCACCCGGATGACTGAGTTACCTATCGATGTACCAAATACGCCACTGATCGAAATTACACCAAATGGAACAAAGAAGCCTGACAAGGTACTGCTCCAATACAACATATCTTCCAACACATTTATCACTTTCATATTTGATTGATGATAGCAACAATCATTGGACAGATTGTGGGAGTCATTGACACATGTCAATTGAACATGGACGGATCTGAATTCATCATTACTTTAAAGGTAAACTTATTTTCATTTGTATATTTAATGCAATTGCATTTTAATTAAATATACATAATCCAATGTAGGATCCTACAGTAGTAGTACGAGCGACTGTTCATAGCTCGGCTGTATGGGATCCGAAAACACGAGCTAGTGTAAAATTCGGCTCTGTCCTCGTACTACAAAAGGTTCATACCACTGCCGCATGTTACAATTTTCTATTATTTTTTGACAATTCATCAATTTACTTACGATAAGTATTCCAGGTTTCAGCTTGGTGGGATCGTTCTGTCAAATGTATCCTAAATATTACTAGAAAAAATCTCGCCCGGGTAGACGTGGATGAAAGCACGCCGGCAAGATGTCTACCTTTATGTAATAATACATAAACTTTCTATAACATTAGTCGCATGTCACGACTTCAGTATCATAATTTTTTCCAATGTTCCGATTGTATAACTATTTACAATATCTTTATGTACGTTATGTTATAATAATTGTTAATACACATATATATTGGTAAATCAATTAATTGAACACAAATAAATAAACATTATTTTATACATCTATATTCCGTCAATTTACCGTCACAAACAACGGAAATGCACCGCAATTATGACGGAAATATTTTCATCACAATGCCACTACCATACCGTCACAATATTCTAATATATAGGTTGGGAAAAAAAATTTACCGTTAATATTTATCCGTTGTAAAAATTTCATCGAAAATTCGTTGTATTTCCATCACTAAGTGATGGAATGGAGCTGCTGTGTTGGCGGAATATTTTTCATCACCATTCCGTTACCATTTCATATATTTTAACTTTAGTATATTTCTCGGAACAAATGACGGAATTGGAAATCAATATTTGTTTCGTCATTATTCCGTCACCATTCCGTCACTTAATTGTAATATATCCGTTGCAAATATAGTTACCGTTAATTGATTACCGTTGGACGAATTTATTGTAATAGAGACGGAATTGCCATGTAATGTTGACGGAATTATGAACTTCTGAACTACAGAAACATACAACCTATAAATATTCTTTGCAATATACAAATGTATTTCCACCATCTTTCTATATTCACCCTCTCAATGAAGTTTTCCAATTTTACCCAGTACAAAAATCTTTTTTGCAATGTTGACGGAAATTAGGCACTGGAAATTTTGACTACTCACCTATGCTATTTTTTGCTTCAACCAGTTAATTGTGAGGTATTGTCTTTTAGTTTCAGTTCAAATCATACTGCATATTATTATACATGGCATATTTATATCACGAAAGGAGATGGATGTACGAAGCTCGTGCTCATGGGGAGTCATACACCAATGATGTTTTCATCGTCGGAGTCAATAATTTTATTGAAACAGCCATGTTAAAAGGTTTTCTTGCCAGTGACAACACAATGCGTTGTCCATGTACGAAATGCAAAAACCGGCGATTCATCAATATAAGAATGATGGAGGAGCATTTATACAAATACGGTTTCACACCAAATTACTTCAATTGGACCCTACACGGCGAACATCTTGTTGAAATCCAATACGTCAATTCTTGCCCAACCATACCTGACCCGAGCACCGTTGACCCAGTTATTGGTTCTCAAAATGAAATTTGGAGTCATGATGCCTTCCCAGATATGGTTCCTGATTCTGCCATCCCTAATGATATTTCTGAGTCGTTTAACTTTGGTGACCAACAAATAGAGAATGTCGAAGCAAATAGATTCTTCAATCTCCTAAATTCAAGTTCCAAGCCAGCTTACGAAGGTTGCACGACAGAGACGGAGCTTTCGATTAACATGAAAATGCTTGCAACAAAAGCTAACTACGGATTCTCCGAAGGCGTATTTAACGCCATATGTGGAATGATGAAAAATCTAATTAGGGGAGAAAATAAGATCCCATCTTCTTTCAAACAGTCAAAGAAACTTGTAGCTGATCTCGGAATGGGGTACCAAAAGATTGACGTTTGCTTCGGTGGGTGTATGATTTACTATGGCTGTGATGAAAGTATGATAGTATGTTATTTCTGCTCGGAACCAAGATATCATCGTCCAAGACGCGCAGAAAGTTCTTCATCGTACCAACGCCATGCGAGAAGCCAAATACTTGCCGATTATACCGCGACTACAGAGACTTTTCTTATCTCAAAGTCTGGCATTAGAAATGTGCTGGAACGCTTCACCTAGAGACGACGTGTATCGCATGGTTCACCCTTCGGACGGGGAATCTTGGAAGCATTTTGATCGGTGCCATCCAAACTTTGCATCCGAGTCACGTAATGTAAGATTAGGATTAGGCACAGATGGATTTAACAATACTCCATTTGGCCTGTGATGGTAACACCCTACAACTTACAACCATGGTTGTGTATGAAAACGAGATTCATTTGGTTAACTATACTAATTCTTGGGCCGTCTAATCCAAAGAAGCGTTTGACATATATCTAAGGCCTCTTATTGATGACTTAGTACATCTTTGGAATGTTGGGGTCGACACATACGATGCTAATCGCAAACAGAGTTTTACATTGAGGGCAGCTCTCATGTGGACTGTACCTAATTTCCCTGCGTATGCAATGTTATCGGGGTGGTCAACTCAAGGAAAACTCGGCTGCCCCTATTGTATGGACGACACAAAGACATTCGTGCTAAAGAACGGAAGAAAATTGTCGTATTTTGGCTATCACATACAATTTTTATCAGAAAATCATCCATATCGGGGTAATGCCAGGAATTTCTACAGAGATCGAACCAACTTCGACGGTCTAGTCCAATTTCGATCAGGTCACGAAGTTTATGACAGGGTTAGAAACTTAAAATATATATGGGAACACCGTATCAATGAGGTTTTCGACTGGTCCGGGGTGGAACACAATTGGACAAAGAAATCCATTTTTTGGGAACTACCTTACTGGGTGGATGTGAAGCTTAGACATAACCTAGACGTCATGCACATTGAAAAGAATGTTTTTGAGAATTTATTCAACACCATCATGGATGTAAAGGGGAAAACAAAGGATGACGGTGTGAAGTGCAGAAAGATATCGGGTTGTACTGTCGAAGACCAGAATTGGAACTCAAAACTTACCGCGGTCTTTTGGTAGCCAACAAGGGTAAGTATCAGCTTACAAGAGAACAACAAAAGCTTCTGCTTATTTGGGTGAAGTCTCTGAAGTTTCCTGATGGATTTTCATTTAACTTGGGGAATAAAGTAGATTTGAGTACCCTAAAACTAGTAGGTTACCAATCACACGACGCACACGTATTCATCGAGCGACTCATGCCGATTGCATTCAAGGGTTTTTTTACCAAAACAGATCTGGGAAGCTGTATCCGAGTTGTGTACATTTTTCTGAGATATCTGTGCATCTTCTCTTCACATTGAGCGAATGGAACAATGGCAGAACAACATATCGGCAACACTGTGTAAGCTAGAGACAATGTTTCCCCCTTTCATTTTTCGACTCAATGGAACACCTACCAATTCATTTGGCTGATGAGGTGCTACTTGGAAGACCAATACACTACCATTGGATGTATCCGTTTTAGCATTTCATCTACCGTCTTAAATAGTTGGGCCAAAAGGGAAATAGATCTGAGGTGGAAGCCAGTATTGTTAACGCATACATACAGCTGGAGACTTAATATTTGGGATCCGACTACCTAGATCTGGAGTTAACAGCGACCAGTGGTATACGCTTACAACAAAATGAAGTAGCGACATCAGATTTCGAAGATCCTCAGATTTATATTTACAATTACCCATGGGTTGGTGGCAGCATAATTAAACGGAGGGTATTAGACAGCCGAGAATTTAAAAAAATCAACTCATTACATCTTTAGCAACATGCCTAAATTTGAACAATATTTGGCGTTATTTGAGACCGACTTAAGACAAAGACGCCCGCGATTCAATGATCAGCAAATCTACAATGCTATATTAACAGATTTTCTAGAATGGCTGCAGTCCCATGTAAGTGTAATAAACTTAAATTTCATTTCATTATGTAGCAAATTAAACTGTACTTGCACTTTCATGTTTATCCAAAATATTGTTCAGATTTGGGAGCTTGGAGAAACAATAGCACTACCACAGTGGGTTCACTCCTTGTCAACTGGATTTCAATATGACGTTGCATGTTCGGCAACATACAAAGTCAACAACTACAAATTTCACACTGAAAGCCATAGTGAAGGGAGGAACACGGTGAACAGTCGTGTTTACGTGAAAGGAATAGAGGGTACACACTACTACTGGGTGATTGACAGCACGTCGTTGTGCGCTGCAAAATTTACATTTATAATTTCCACTACTCGTGGCTCACTATTGGATTAGTAGAGCGGTAAGTAGGGGTCGAACCCAAGAGAGTCAGTGTAGAGTAGTTGTTCTTGAAAAGAAGAGAAAAATGAAAGTAAAGACAGATTGGGTTTTTATGGTTTTTTTAGACAGAAAGTAAATAACTGAAAAGTAAATGACTGAAATGTAAAGTGCTGAAAGTAAGTACTGAAAAGTAAATTGCGGGAACAGTCGAGTTCAATATCAACCATACAACATACTTTTGGTTTGTCGCACACTGTATTTCAAGTGCAATACGTGCCAAATGTTATGTTGGATTGATGTTGAAAACGTCTGTAATGAAAGTAAAGTGCGTAAAGTAAATTGCGTAAAGTAAATACTGAAAGTAAAGTGCGTAAAATTAAGTGCGTAAAAGTAAAGTGCAGAAAAGTAAAATGTTGAAATGTAAATCACAGAAAAGTAAAGTACTGAAAGTAAATGACAGGTAAGTAAGGACGAAAGATATTCAGTCTAGGGTCTCTACTTGTGAGACAACCATCATGGACGTCAAATGATCTTACTTTGTGTTCATAAGTGTGGAGTTATTCCTTTTCAAGACTTAACCCCTAAAGTAAGGCTTTTTCAAGCGCTTACACCATAATCTACTCCAAAATCAAGACATAGACTTCTAGTTCTAAGTGCAGCCACTTGATCTTCAGTTATGATCAACCAAGTGACTTAAGGAAGAGTAAACTACTCAGCTAAGCTTTGCTCTTTCGAGCATCCACTTAGCCTAGTTGTCTAATCAAGATTGAACTACTCGGCTAAGCTTTCCTCTTTCGAGCATCCACTTAGCCTTGTCGTTCAACCAAATAATGGCACCGAACTAGTTGACACAAAATAGCATTAAGTTCTAGTCTCAAGATGCATACACAAGTATGAACACCCCTTGACCGAATATGCTTAGCTACTTGTATTCATGGTAAGGAATACAAGCACCATACTTACGAAAGTAAAGAAAACAAGAAAAAGTAAAACAAGTGACCGAGAGCAACAAGAAAGTAAAGGCAAAGCCGTGGCTTTTGTGCAAGAAAGTAAAGGAGATGAGCTCCAAATCAAGACAAGGGAAAGTAAGTGAGATTGCTGGAAAGTAAGAGCTTTGGAGCTCAAGATCAAGTGAAGAACAAAGAACAAAAGTGTGTTTGTATTGAAAATGAAGTGGAGAAGAGAGATAAGCTCTCAACTCCCTAAGTTTGTGGCACTTCTACATCTAAGGCTAAGCCTCTATTTATAGAAGAGGAAACTTGGGAACTAAGTTTTGCATTGGAAAATATCCCAAAACCAAGTCACTCTCATTGGCTTAGCCAAAAGCAAAGCACATGGGTTGTGGAAGAGGATAAGAGCCACCACTTGGGATATTTCAAGCCAAAGCCACCACTTGCTCTTATCTCTTCCACGAATTGGTCTTGGTTTGAAGACAAAGGGCAACCACTTGACTTGGTTGAGGCTTGGGACAAGTCACTTGGACTTGGTTGAGGCTTAGTTTCTTCCCAAAGGTCAACCGAAGTGAATAGTAAGGCCAACCGGGAAATAAGTAGATTGGATTTAGTTGGACTTTGCTAGAATGTGGCCGGAGCGAGAAATGACCGGAGCATGGTGGTGAGGATATGAGCTTGATCGGAGCATCACCGGAGGTTGGCCGGAGTTCGCCGGAATATGGCCGGAATCTGGACAGAGCTTTGGTCGGAGCTTCTTGGATTTTGGAGAAAGTATTCTGAACGACAAAGTCATTCTAAGATGATCTCAAGAAGGAAGTTTGGCCAGATTCTGTTCGGAACATGGTCGAAATCCCAAATCGGCCGAAATTACCCTATTTTGGCCTTGATCGGGCTTTAGCTGGTTCCACTCGGGCGTTTTGTCTGGGAAGTGAGATTGTCTGAGTTATTGGACATTTAAATTACTTTGGTCAAGCCAGATTTGCCAGATTCCATGGTTTGGTCGAGCGACTTGGTTTCGGTGCCTATGCGCGCGGGGCCTTTGCTTTGGAATTGGGCCAATTGCCAATCTGCACGAGCATTCTCCTTGGTTTTCTGACATTGTCCACCTTATTTTCCATTTTGATCACTTTGCTCGAGGTGGATTTGTCAGATCAGCTCGTTTGCCAGGACAACTTGAATTCAGTGCTAGACGGCCTGGGCGCGGCCTGGGACTCTCTCGGGCGGGGACCTGGTTTCTCGGACGGGCCCGGGACAGAGACGTGGCATTCTCAGACGGGCCCGGGTATGGCTCTCGGTACCCGGGTGAAGTTTCTCGGTCCCTGGCTGAGGTCCTCGGGCCTTGGCTGGCTTTTTGGCACAATTCTCTCTTTTTAATCATGTTTCCTCTTTAGACTCCAAAATTGCCTATATACACAAAATGGCATTAACAAGCACAAGTGCGTATGACCAAATGTCTAATTTGGTGGGTTTAACTGATTCGATGAATCGTAGAAATACGCGCCATCAGTGATTGAAGAAATAATTCATATGACATGTAGAACCAACCATCGCCTAAAGGTTGTCTTGTTCAAGTTCCGTTGGTACGACCCTCATTTTTTAGGTCATACCCATCTAACGGGATTGTCATCGTGAACACTCATAGACCCTGCCCCCATTACGACCCTTACATTCTTGCCCAGCAAGCGGTGCAAGTTTACTATGTGACGTTTCCGGGATTAGCTGGACAAAATAATCAGGATTGGGTTGCAATTTGTCCTGTGAAACCAACAAACGCAATCGACATGGAAGTAGCAAATGTTCTGTTCCAAGATGAGGGTCAAATGGGATCTGAGCTTCCTGTATTGATCAACGAAATTGGATCGTACGGGAACCTCACTGATGATGAGGTTTACGAGTACAACGAAGAAGACCGCAACGACGACCACGTCACTGATAGTCCAGATACCAAAGAAGAGTCCAACAAATCCTCGTGAATGCGTGATGGACCAAAATTATACGAATCAAAAACACAGTAAAACCTACCAAATTAGACTGTTGGTCTATTTAACTTCTGCTTGTTAGTCCTGATTTATTTCTACAGGATATTTTGGCGCTTAGAGAGAAAACACGCTAAGGAGAGGATTTTACGCTGAAAAGATGATAAGAGTCAATCCAAGGTCAAGATCAGACGCTGAACGAAGAAATATAAAGATCCTGACGTAAAAATTACTCAAATTAAATTCAACCGAGGAACAATCAAAGTCAGACGGAGCGAATTTGGATTGATAGTTTTGTGAAAAGACTGCACAAAACTGTCAAAATGCACCCATGGACCAAGATGACAGGCCACCTTGCTTGGAGGTGACCAAAGCCACCCTTCTCCTCCTTGGATGACCGGCCAACCGGTGGCTTCTCCTCCCCCAACCGGCGGCTTTTGGCTCCTCCACATGTCACCTCCTCCTCCTCCTCCCTTCTCCTCCCTTGGATGAAAAACACTTGCCCCCCATCTCCACCACCCATCTCCTCCCCTTTTGGCTATAAAAGGAGGCTTCTCCTCCTCATTTCAAACATCCACAAATTTGTAAAACACTTATCTCTCTAAGTTTTGGTTACTTGTAAGTTTGGTTTTGGAAATAATACTCCTGTTTGTTCTTGAGTATTATACGCTTTGAAATTATAATACTCCTGTCGGTTCTTGAGTATTATAATACTGTAGAGAATACTCCTGTTGGTTCTTGAGTATTCAGTAGGAAATTGGGAATACTCCTGTTGGTTCTTGAGTATTCCACCCCTTTCCCTCTTACTGTTTTCAAAAACCCCTGAGTATTTAGTTATGATGTCCTTTTCCATGGACATTCGTAGCTAAACTCCTCATTCGGTCGAAGGTACTTTCTTGTATTATATAATGTTTTAATTTATTTTAGTTTCATTTCTCTGTATTCAAAACGTGTTCTATGTGCCATTTATAGTCAGAGTTTCCAAGGTTGAGTGAACCATTTGTAACTGGACCAAAGGGATCAAATGGGCAAGCTCTTCCGTGGGAATTCGTGATCATACTCGATAAGTGGAAGCTGTAACAAGCAAAACTTATCGAGGAGTTCGACTTATCTTAAAAAACCATTTGGAAACTGGACCAAAGAATTCAAATGGATGCACAAAAGGCTAAGATACTTCGAAAGGAGGAATTAGTCTGAAGTAGAACAAGTGTTGCTTTAAACGATGTTGCAAGTCTTGCGCTACGAAAGGACCTCGATTCATCTTTGAATACTTAGAAAGGTTACTAGCGGTTATTAATAAACATGTTATAATACAAGGTACCTGAAACCGAATACTTTCCCTTGAATTACAAAAACCCCCTGTATTTACTTTTATAAACTGCTCGATCAACTACAACCATCAACCACTCATCTACCGGAGGAATCGCAATCACGCATCACCCACTGTAAGTCTTCTTTCCTTAACTCTTTTACTTTCAGTCATTTAATTTCAGTATTTATTTTCTGTAATTTACTTTTCCGCACTCAAAACCAAAAAAAACCAAAAACAGTAGTTTAGTCCATCGCGCTAAAATCTCAATCCACTTAAAACACGCTCCCTCGCTGTACAAATCCCCCAAAGAACGACTATCCCTCTAATTCCCTTGGGTTCGACCCCTACTTATCACTTACTACCCAGTAGTGTAGTCGCGAGTAGCGGAAAAATATAAATTTATTTGTACAGAGAACATTGCACCTTAACGACAGTGCAGTGGGCTCCGTCAATGCGTACAATTAAATTTATTACAATGATGTAAACGTACTGTATAATTTTGATGTGAAATTTTTTGAAGTTAATTTATAGAAATCTGCAGTTCTAAAAAATTGCAACGATAAAATAAATTAATGTTATCTGGTAATAATGACTTCTGTTTTAAGTAAATGCAAAGGGCTGGGAATTTAGTAAAGTTTCTTGTTATGTAATTTTCTGAAAACTTGATAAGTACACAGCGCTTAATATATTGGCACTATGTAAAGTTCCCCAACAACATCGCTTTTGGTGTACACGCTGTCTTAATTTAAAGAAAATACAGCGTTTAAACGGTAGGCGTTGTTGTAAGTCACACTTAATACAGCGCTTTATGTTTAAGCGACGTCTTAGGTCACCAAATATACAGCGCGTCATATATATGTACCACGTCTTATATCCGCTTTCGAATGCTACGCGTTTGTGGTCGATTGTTTGGCGTTTGTTTGTCGTCCCACGGTTGATTGTAGTGTTACAAAATGTTCCAAACTCACCGGTTGAGAAATTGTGTTTGTTGACTGTGTTATTGTATTCCGATTGTCGTATGACTACGTTTCATTCGTTATCGTATTGTGTCTAAAAATGTTCCGACAGGTATGCCAAAGTCGCCGGTCTACAAATTGTGTTTGTTGAGTGTGTTTGTTTATTCGTGTTTGTTGATTTTAAATGATATTCAAAGTGTCCGAATGTTACACTTTTGTTTCATTGTTGGTACATTAATTTGTGTGATCGAATTACTTGTTTCAAATCCGTGTTTGAATCATTTCCAATTACTTGTTTCATTCGGCATTTACATGTTTAATTTAGTAATCTTTTGGAACCTCCTGCTTGTACGCCATCTCCGTGTATTTGGTGTACTAATTACATTACAATTTGTGGCAGGGTATATGGCACCACTTAAGCGTAATGTACCCGGTAAGAGAAATACCGGCACTAGTAGAGGTACAAGGAGTTCATCACAAACGAGGCTAACTAACATACGCAAACTGAGACAATTGAGCCAGGACATGCAACGTTTGCCTTCAACTGGGGACACACGTTAAAATCGAGAAGTGTACAGGCCTTCTATGCCTGTACAGGAGCCTACCCCTGCGAGACAAGTCCAGAAGTGCACATGCCTTCTATGCCTGAACAGGAGCCTACCCTTGATCCGATGGATGACGACGGAACCTTACCACAAGTGAATGATTATGACATCGATGAACTGTTTAATTTCATGGAGGAGTCGACGTGGAACAGGGAGGTTGACGAGGGACCCGAAGGGAGGGACTCACCTTCGGCAGATGATGACGATCACGATGACACATTTCGGCCAGAGTTTGTTAGAGGATGGACTTCGGCCGGTGGCGGACTCGGTGAGGAGACACCGTTGGGTTTGATGCTAGAGGATGATCGGCCTTGGATTGTTCCAGCTGGGGATGACAAGTGAGTACTTTTTTGTACATATATTTGTGTAGCTTGTTTTACTAACCATGTTGTAAATGTCACACCTTGTATTTTTTTTTTCAGCTTTGACCCCCCTTCAACTGTTAACAAAATCGGGCTTCAATGTATTGGGCTTGGTTTTAAGGTTGGTTGGACCACAATGGGGACGTGTGATCCACAAGCTCCGGTGAAGTGATTTCGACACTTTAAGGTAAATGTATTAAAATTGTATTAACATGAAATTTTTGGTTACATGTTTTCTACATGCAAATATGTTTTCGATCACACGTTTCTATTAAATTGTTCGTAACACAATTATGTAATGTACATGTAGAGTTTGTACCGGTGGGATCCGATCCACAACGACCACATTGAGGCCAACTTTAGGAAGAAGGCGGCTAAGATTCTACAAGATACCTAGAGAGGCTTGCGATCCGGTAAGACTAAATGCCCGAAATGGTTGACGGAAGATCACAAAGTTGCGGGAAAAGCTCGTTTTAACACGGACCCAACATTCATAGCCCACGGTGAAAAGAACAAGCAAACTTATTCTGCCCAGCATGCCAGAAACGGCCTAGCCTTGCACACGTTTGGGTCTAGACCAGCACACTATCACATGGCAAAGATGGTAATACATAATTTAAAAATAATTCAATTTTCAATATCATTTATTATAACACATTTATCATTAAATTTGCAGGAAAAGGATAATCAAAGACAAGTGTTGCCAACTGATATGTTTGACAAGAAATACAAGCGGAAGGATGGGACGTATTTGATATCCGATGGGGAGAACAAAAGGGTATTACACTGACAAATTATATTTGCTTATTACATTTGTTTTTCTTATTATATTTTATTATTACAAAAGAATATCAGTGTTGCCAACTAATATGTTTCTTATTATATTTTCTTATTACATTTGTTTGCTATATTCAAAAATATTTGTTTCATTTGTAATAATGTGCAGAAACAGCTTGCTGATGCTGAAGTTCTGGTCCTGAAGGATCGCGTCGGAGATGAAAGGGTATCGGAGGAAAAGCTGGTAGATGCCGCTGCAACTGTCATAGGGGTTAACCCGAAGTCGAGGATACCGTATCTGTATGGCCCTGCAGCGACATTGGTGTTGGACAAGTTCTCTTCAATGGGCAGCCAGTCGTGTGCGAGCTCGTAGAGATCGAGGGCCCAACCATCGGATGAGTACACTCGGGATCTGATGTCGCGTTTAGAGCGCATGGAATCCCGATAGGAGGCTGAGATGAGAAGCATGAAGGACATCATAGATCGATTGAGTCAAATGATGCAAATGCATGCTGATATGCAGAGGATGCTCATTCTTGGATACCAGCCGCCCTCTAGTCAAAGCCCGATGGAAACAACCACGGTTTGTCTAATGAGAGATCAGATGAAGACAACCGCGGAGATTAGACATTTTAATTTTATTTGACTCCACTTCTGTGTTATATTTTTTATTACAGTGTTTTCTCGTACATTTTTAAATAAATATGGAAATTTCAAATTTAATATTTGAAATAATCAGAAATTAAATAAAATTGACGGGTTAATCACGGGACAAAAAAATAGGAAATTTAAACAATTCACGGGTTAATGACGAAAAAATGACGGAATGTAGACGGAAAATAAGATGACGGAATTTCGATGGAATATCGCCGATAATATATTGTGTCGGAAGTGTGCCGGAAATATGACGGAACGTAGAGTAGCGTAAGAATGACGGAAAGTTGACGATCTCCTTATAGATGGCATATTTATGGAATATTGCTGATAATTTTTTCTGCCGGAAAGATGACAGAATTTGGAGTAGCGTAAAACAGACGGAAACATTAATACGGAATTATGACGGAATATTGACGGAAATATTAATACGGAATTAAGACGGACTAATGACGGAATATATTATTAATGGAACATGGACGGAATGTAGACGGAAAACTATGATGACGGAATGTAGCCGGTAGATAGATGGCAAATATTGAAAATGGAAATTTGTTTGAATATAGACTGAAAATATTATTGATGAAATTCAGACGATATTTTGTCAGAGAATCTCGCCGGATACATGCCGGAATGACGACGGAATTTTAATTAACGAAAATGCGACGGAATTCCGACGAAACATTGACGGAAATAAACGACGGAATGGTGACGGATACTTTTTACCGTCAGAAAAATTGCCGTCAACGTCATCGTTCACGAAAAATTCGACTTTTTCCGTCACTTATCCATCATTATTCCGTCGTTTTCCTGACATCGGAAATTTTCCATGAATTAGTAGTGTTTGATCTGAAATCCCTCTCTTTGTCCACCAAATAGGGGGAGTAATTTCTTGTGATCATTAACTCGGTGCAATCAAAGAGGGATCATTAAGAGTGACTTGTGGCATGAAGTTTGACAAACCGACTTCAACTTGTATAAGCATTAAGTCATTGAACACAAGGCAAAACAAGCTAGACACAAATTAATCTTACACTCATTTTACTATAATAGAAAATTTTACAATGAGAGCAGTGTTATTAAAACTGGACCGGTCATCGAACCGGTCAAGTCACTGGGTCGATGGGTCAATGGTTCAACCGGGTCAAACCGGTTTGACCCGTACGAATTAAAAATAATATAATAATATACTTATATATGATATTATAATTTAACATATTTATGACTTGAATAAATATTACATGTTTATGATCTGATTACAATAACATACCATAACAAATTTAAAATTTACTAAAGTACAAATCAATAATACAACAATAACAATTTTAGTCTTAATTTGTAAGTCACAACAATAAGGGATTTCTAAGACTAATTGAATTTCTAGCTAAATTGATAGTAAGTAATAAATTTTATAGATTTGATAAATGAATATACATTATTGAAACAAATAATAAAACAAGAATCATGTTTAGCTTGGTGGAAGGAGATGGGATAATTATAGAGGAAGACTAGGTTCGAGTCTTGTCCAAGTCAAATTAAATATATATTTTTTCAAATCAAATCGAACCGATTGAACCGATCAAATTACGTTTTAATAAAAAATTGGGTCAACCGGGTCAATCGGTTCAACCGACCGGATCTTGACCGGTTCTTAACCGAGTTTGACCAAGTTTGACCAGTTCATTGCATATCCGATCCGATTACATAACCGGACCGGTTCCCGGTCGAACCGGCCGGTCCGATCCGATTTTCACAACACTGAATGAGAGTATCAAGGCCCGACTCTAGAGTAAAGTTGAGGACATCAAATTGTTGTCTGCTTTTCATTAATAAACTACATAGAAGTCCTTCCCAGCTATCGAGTCATTTATTCATTCAATTTCACATGTTAAAAACTATTCTAAACGCTACATAACTAAAAAAATACTAGAAAAATTCATCGACAACACATCCCAAATCCGAAAGACCAAATCATGTCATTTCACTACACCATTTTGCCTCTTTGGCGACTGACCTAAATGTGTCGCCTGAGTTTATTTTTAGTCGCCCAGAGACTTATCTGATTAACTGTGTGTCGCCTAAGGTCTGTAGCCCAAGCACTGTGGCCCAAGTATTCAGGCGACTGAACCTAATGTACTTTGTCGCCTGAAGCGTTAGGCGACTTAACAATATGGGTATGTCGCTCTAGTGAGTTACTTGGGCGACTGAATTAATGTCAGTCACATAAAAGTTCTAGCAACACACTTCGGATGTCGCATATAAAGGAATCAATTTCCAGATTACATTAGAGAATAATAAAACATAATGACATAAAACAATAATAATAAGTTACACGAGAACAAAAAAATTATTGTATTGCTTTCAAAATACAAATACAATACAAAATTACAAATACACGGTTCAAATGACAAAACTACAAGTTCCAACTAGTTCTAATAGTTGTACATACGAAAAACATGACCATGTGCAACTCTTTATGCTCTCGGGGACTCCGTAACTTCATTGTGTTTTCCTATTGTTGCTGGTACAGTGCTTTCAAGAACGTCTTCACAGGCTCATGCTCATGAGGGCTGCTTGAAGTGTTGAAGAGTCCTTGCAAGAGCTAACAATAATTCCCTGATACAAATGGTTTCCGGTAAAACGAATTAGTTAACAAGCTAAAAAGTAATAAATCTCGTATTTCACTAAGGACAATTAACTGAGTATTGAAAAACCGAGAATGGGCTCCAAGGTACGTCTCCAACGCCAATAAATAGGAACTTTTATCAGGTAAATTTTCACCAACTAGTTTCAGAGCAGATATAACTCTTGATAGCACGATTGCTGCTGTTCCCTGAGACAGCAAAACAAGCATGAATATACATCAGAACCTGAACAAGTTGAGAAAATGAAAATTTAGAAATCGAAGAAGTTATGTATGAGTAGCAGCTGACCTGGAAGTCATGGTTGAAGACAATATGACTTTGGCTTGCAAAATCCTCAACTGAAAAATGTCAGCTATTAACATTGTACGAACTTGCAAATCCAAGTGTCAAAAACTAATAACGAAATTTTCCAAATTAATTCGTTCAGAATGCTGGCCGGAACTAGGACTTTCTCGCCATTTCATTTCAAAACAACACATACCTATAAGTCTTGAGCAAACTAAGGCCTCTATACAACTCCTCTAATCATCTTCTCCACACAGTGAATCTAGGGCTAGTGCTCGGTTCAGATCTGAGCTTTAGAGGGTCTAGGGCTTTGGCGAGAGATATGTCCGGCGGGTGAAGGTGTCTTAGCGGGTGAAGCAGATGGTGTGAAGGCTTTAGTTTCGACACGACGAGCGGGAGCGATGATGGAAGCGGCGAGCGACGGTGGTGGTGGAAGAGGGTTTGACCGGAGAGTGACGGTGGTGGTGGAAGAGGGTGTGTTGATTAGTGATGGACCATAATTATACGAATCATAAACACAGTTAAACCCACTAAATTAGACCTTTTGTCTATTTAACTTTTGCTTGTTAGTTTCGATATATTTCTACAGGGTAATTTGAACTCTAGAGAGAAAACACGCTAAGGAAAGGATTTTACGCTGAAAAGATATTACGAGTCAGTCCAAGGTCATGATCAGACGCTGAATAAAGAAATCTCAAGATCCTGACGTGGAATCACTCAAAAAAAATTCAACCGAGGAACAACCAAAGTCAGTCCGAGGCTGAAATACACCGATAGTTTTGTGAAAACATCACAAAACCACACAAAACTCATCCTTTTGCCCATGGTGACCGGCGGCTTTGGGGAGAGGTGAGCTTGGGAGGAAGCTCTCCTCCATGGATGACCTCCAACCGGCGGCTTTGACCTCCATTGGAGCTCCCCTTGGATGAAGCCACATGCTTTCATCCTCGCCATCCATTTCCTCCTCCCATGGCTATAAATAAGAGCCCTCCCCTCTCATTTGAAAACATCCCAAAATCAACAAACACTTATCTCTCTAGAAATTGTGGTACTTTTGTAAGCTTTGGTTTGAAATAATACTCCTCTTGGTTCTTGAGTATTATAACAGTTTTAGAGAATACTCCTGTTGGTTCTTGAGTATTCAAGTAGGATTTGGGAATACTCCTGTTGGTTCTTGAGTATTCCCCTTTACTTACTGTCTTTCAAAAACCCCCGAGTACTTAGCTATGGTATCCACCTCTATGGATATTCGTAGCTAAACTCTTCATTCGGTTGAAGGGGTGTACTTGTATTATAAAATGTTTTAGACTATTTTAGTGTTTTTTCTCTGTATTCAAAACTTGTTCTATGTGCCATATATTAGGTCAAAACTTCCAAGGTTGAGTGGATGCTTGAAATGGCAAAGCTCTTCCGTGGAAGTTCGTGAACATACTCGGGTAAGTGGATGCTTGAAATGGCAAAGCTTATCTGAGGAGTTCGATCTCTCTCAAACACCATTTGGATACATCGGAAAAGATTGTCCAATGGATGCACATAGGCTAGTATACCTTGAAATGGGGTGCTAGTCTAAGTAGAACAAGGGCTCTACGTTTTTTGCAAAAGATTAGACAGTGTTGCAAGTCGAGTGCTTGAAATAGCCTTGATTCACTTTCGAACACTTTTGCAAAAGACTAGACATTGTGGCAAATCGAGCGCTTGAAATGGCCTTGATGCACCTTTGAATACTTAGAAGGATTACTAAAATGATAAAACAGGCTATGATGCAAGGCCCCCGAAACCGAATGCATTCCTTAAATTACAAAACCCCCTGTATTTACTTTCCTAGTATAACTGCCTTAATCAACTGCACTCACCATCCGGAGGACTCGCAAATCACGCATCACCCACTGTAAATCTTTCTTTTTATTTTTCAGTATTTATTTTTCTGTAATTTACTTTCCGCACTAAAAACCAAAACAACCAAAAAAAGGTCACTTAGTTATAACCGCTAAAATCCCAATCAACCTTAAAACACGCTCCCTCGCTGTACGATTCCCTCAAAGAATAACGTATCCCCCTAATTCCCTTGGGTTCGACCCCTACTTACCACTTGCTACCCAGTAGTGAAGTCGCGAGTAGCGGATTTATAAATTTATTTGTACACATTGCCTCGCGACAAGGCAGTGCTGTCAATTAGCTTTAGGAAGAGGCAAGATGCGGAGAAAGAGAAGTTAGGTTTGTCTATGGTTTGGAGGAGTGTGTTTGATATGAGCTTGTTGTGTCTGGATGGGCTAAAACCAAGAATTATTTAATTAATAAAATTATTTATTTATGCAACTAATTTATTTATGTTCATTCACTAAGTAATTACAACTTTTAGGAGGTATTGAAAACTTTTCCCACTCAATCGAAATTGTTCCCACTTTATACTTAGACATTTCTATGTCATTGATTTATACAATATATGTCACCCGATTAATTTATATTTTTTTGAATTAAATTACATCTTTTAAACATCCATACAAATAAATCTAGAATAACCTTATTGGACATTAAAATAGTCATTGAAATTCATAAATCAAAAGTACAAAATAATCATCTTCATCCTCGTCACAACTATCTTCTTCCTCTTAACAATGCATCCTCCCATCAAAAAAACAATGCATCCTAAAATCCTCATGGTGAAACCATTCTCATAACAATAACAATACGTACAATCAATACAATAACAATATGTACACTTGGTGAAACCATTCTCATAACGATATCAATAAAATGTAACAATATCAGACACTTAACAATACACTAAATAGTTAACAATCTCTTCTTCATTACGAGAACAAAGAACGTATAGTCCATTGTGCGCAAACACGTTTCTTACGAAAACAAAGAACATATAGTCCATTGTGAGAACATACCACACCATGAACGTCATTATGTTTAACTTGTCACAATCTAATAGATTGATCCTCCACATCATTATTACCTTTGACTTCAGTGTCATGTTGTGCTCAAATGGTAGTCAAGCTATATATGTCCAACAATTTTCCAACACGCACCTTGAAACTCAACCTCAAACTAACTAAATATTTCTAAAGATCATCAACACAACACACATTACTTTTAAACAACCAAAATAAAATAATCACACACGTGACATTCGAATTTGGATACCTCAGCGAGTAATATTAACATGTTAAAATAGATCAGTCACCTATAACATCTTAAGCGACAGACTTTGGTTCATCACATAAGGGCTAGTCGCCTACAACACCTTAAGCGACAGACTTTTGAAATCTTCCCCTGGTAGATGAGATGTTGTTCTGGTCGAGCTCCAGAACAACTCCTAAAACAACTTATGCGCTAAAACAAATAGTGCGGAAATAAAAACGACACGCAAAGTTGTTACCCAGTTCGGCGTTAACGAGCCTACGTCTGGGGGGCGTTCTCTAGCCCGGTGGACAGCAATTCACTATTATTGAATATTGCGAGTACAGGATTTACCGTTTACAGAATCCCTCTTAAACAACCTGAGCCTCGGACACTCTAGTAATTGCAATCTAGGTCTCCCCCTAGATCTTCGCTCCCGCTCAGTATCCACCAGAATGATTCTCCGTGAGAATCAGCGCCTTCTCCCGAATGCGCAGTAACAGAACTTCAGTGCGAGCTTTCAGCTTCGTCCTTCGAACAATCTGTTGAGCACCACCACAGATTGATTCCTAGCGCCTTTGAGTAACCAGTGACGGTTAGTTCTCCAGCCGTATACGTGCGTCGTGAATAACCAGTTACGATTAATTCACCGCCGTTTGCCATCTCCTCCCTTCTATGAGTATGAGCGTGAATAATATCTCCTTAAGTGCTAACTAATACCTAAGCATTAGTCTTCCTTATATAGAGCGGTAGAAACCCTAGGACGAATAGGATTTCTAAGCTAAACCGTCTATAACCTATTAGGAAACCTTTCCTAATTTTTTGCGCAAATCTCTTGTAGATAATCCTCCGTTTGAATCTTCAATGTAGATTAGGCAACCTTCGATTATCTTCTAGACTAAGATAACTTTACGCGCAAGCAAACTCCTAACCGACTTTGATATCTTCGATAAGCATATGCACCGACTTGCCAAAACTGATCTTCAGGAATATCTTCAGGCAAACTTGTGCTACGTCGGCTGAGACAAGTTTCCAAATCTGAATTTGGAAACTTCCAACTTCTGTCCACTGATGTGCAACCGCCTTGATCTTCCAACGGTAGACTAGGTTTCCTAATCTGATTTAGGAAACACTTCTTCTGCTTCAACTTGTTCCAGGACAGTTGTCTCTTCCGGTCTAGAACAACAGCTAGAACAACTATACTAAGTTTTGCCAAACAACATGCCATAAAACTAACAATCTCCCCCTTGGCATTTTTGGCAAAACTACCTACTTGAAGCTACCTGTACTACTAATACAGATGAATCTTTGTGGAGATTTCAAACTCCCTAGCTGAGCTACTAACTAAGCTACCAACTGAATCTTTGAGGAGATTTCAAACTCCGTACAAAATAAGAGCGCAAACGAATCTTTTAAGGAGCTTTCAAACTCCGTAACATGTGACTAACAAGCTAGCGCAAATGAATCTTTTAAGGAGCTTTCAAACTCCGTATTTACTCCCCCTTTTTGCCACAAAGTGACAAGGGAGTGCACCAAAACAGCACAGAACAGAACGACATACCTCGCTTTTAAGTCAACCATTCACACAACTGGGTTGACCGCCTTGAACCGGAACAACTTAGTTGTCAATGACACACAGACCCAGTGAGGATCTAAGTATCTCAAACTAAAGATTGTCCAAAGCTTTTGTGAAGATGTCTGCAAGCTGATTTGCAGTAGAAACGTGAGTCAAGGTAAGAATCTTCTTTTCAACAAGCTCCCGAATGAAATGATGCCTGATGTCAATATGCTTTGTTCTAGAGTGTTGAACCGGATTTTTTGATATGTTGATGGCACTCATGTTGTCACAGTAGAGAGTCATCAAGCCTTGTTTTACTCCGTATTCTTCTAACATCTGCTTCATCCACAACATCTGGGCACAGCTACTTCCGGCTGCAATATATTCTGCTTCAGCAGTAGATAACGAGATGCTGTTCTGCTTCTTACTAAACCAAGAGACCAGATTGTTTCCAAGAAAGAAACATCCGCCTGAGGTGCTTTTGCGATCCTCTGCATTCCCAGCCCAGTCTGCATCACAATATCCAACCAGACATGCGTTCGTATCCTTGGTGTACCACAGACCATAGTCGATTGTTCCACACACATACCTGATAATTCTCTTGACCAGCATCAGATGACTTTCCTTGGGATTGGCTTGAAATCTGGCACAGACACCAACCGCATGAGCAATATCAGGTCTACTGGCTGTTAAGTATAAAAGGCTTCCAATCATGCTTCTGTATAAGGTTTGATCCACCTTAGTACCAGCGTCATCCTTTGTGACCTTCACATGAGTTGCAGCAGGGGTTCTTTTATGAGTGACTTTCTCCAGATCAAACTTCTTGATAAGATTCCTTGCATACTTGCTTTGGGAGATAAAGATTCCGTCTGTCTTTTGCTTAACTTGTAACCCTAGGAAGTAACTCATCTCTCCTACCATGCTCATCTGGAACTCGCTTTTCATTTGTTCAACAAATTTGTCTACCAGCGTCTGTCTACTAGAGCCGAACACAATATCATCCACGTAAATCTGAGCAATGATGAAGTCTGACCCTGTGTGTTTCACAAACAGCGTCTTATCTACTCCCCCTCGCACATATCCATGAGTGACAAGAAACACTGTGAGTCGCTCATACCAGGCCCTGGGCGCCTGTTTAAGACCATATAGAGCCTTCTTCAAGTGATACACATATTCAGGGTGATGAGGATCTTCGAAACCCTTTGGTTGAGCTACATAAACTTCTTCATTTAGTGCCCCGTTCAGAAAAGCACTCTTTACGTCCATCTGAAACAACTTGAACTTCAGGTGGCATGCAAGAGCTAAGAGAAGTCGAATGGCTTCCAACCGGGCAACAGGGGCAAATGTCTCATCAAAATCTACTCCTTCAATCTGAGTATAGCCTTGAGCTACAAGTCTTGCCTTGTTTCTGGTGATGTTTCCTTGCTCATCAGTCTTGTTCTTGAAAATCCACTTCGTGCCAATAACGTTCACATTTTCAGGACGTGGAACAAGGTCCCAAACATCATTGCGCTGAAATTCACCAAGTTCTTCTTGCATGGCAACCACCCAGTATTCATCATTAATGGCTTCCTTGATGTTCTTGGGTTCGATAGACGATATGAAGCATGCAAAGCCAGCTAAATCACGAAAATTTACTTGTTTACCTCTAGTAATGATCCCATCATTTGGATCACCAATTACCCCGCTGATGGGATGATTCTTCTCGATGGCCCTTGAAGGATGAAGGACACGTGGGGAATCAGGAGGTGTTGTATCCGGATCATCATCTTCTGCTGGCTGATTGTCATTCGAAGTCGAAAGTGAGGGATTTGCGTTAGAGGAAGCATTTGTGTTGGGACAATTGGTTCCTAAATGGTCTGGAAGAGATGGAGCATCATCATCATCTGCAGCATACGTTTCAGGAGCTCCTGGCACAACATCTTGAACAACCACATTAATAGATTCCATGACGACTCCAGTGCGCTTGTTGTAGACACGATATGCCCTGCTGTTAGAAGAATAACCCAGAAAGATCCCTTCATCACTTTTAGGGTCCAGCTTCTGCAGATACTCACGATCTCTGAGAATATAGCACTGGCTTCCGAAGACATGAAAATACTTAACTGTAGGTCTTTTACCCTTCCATAACTCGTAGCAAGTCTTCTCTGTTCCGGATCGAATCGTCACCCTGTTAATGACATAGCAGGCCGTATTCATTGCTTCCGCCCAAAATTTTAAAGGCACCTTCTTTGAGTGAAGCATAACTCGAGTCATTTCCTGAATAGTCCGATTCTTTCTCTCCACAACTCCATTCTGTTGAGGGGTGATAGGAGAAGAGAATTGTTGAGTGATTCCTCTTTTTGAGCAAAAATCAGCAAGAGCAGCATTCTTAAACTCTTTCCCATGATCACTTCGAACTTTTACTATATGCTCATCTTTATCCTCTCTTTCACGTTCCAATAGAGTGCACAGCTGAACAAATGCGTGAACCGCATCTGACTTTTCTCTCAAGAAACACGGCCAGGTGAACCTTGTAAAATCGTCAACACAAACAAGAACATACCTTTTGCCAGAGTAGCTTTCTACTTGCATTGGCCCCATTAGGTCAATATGAAGCAGTTCCAGGGGTCTGCTCGTATTAATCTGAGTGGTGCTTTTGTGAGGGACTTTGATTTGTTTTCCAATTTGACAATCTCCGCAAACAATGCTAAGTTCTCCTTGAATTCTGGGAATGCCTCGAACAAGCCCTTCTGAAGAAACCTTCTGTAACGTTCTTAGGTTCACATGACCCATTCGCTGATGCCATAAGTTCATCTCTTCAGTACGGCTCAGTAAGCATGTTGTTTCAGCATTGGGTTTACCTAGGTTGAGAAGATAGCAGTTGTTTGACGACCTTCTTCCTGTGAGCACTGGTTCATTCTTCTGATTTAGCACCACACATTCATCCTGGGAGAATTGAACATGGTGCTCTCCATCACACAACTGGCTTATGCTAATGAGGTTAGCCTGCAAACCTTTGACAAGAAGAACTTCTTTTAATCTGGGCAGACCTTGAACATTAAGAATTCCTTTTCCAATAACCTTGCTTTCAACTCCATCTCCAAAAGTCACGTTAGAACTTCCTTTACACTCCTCTATATTGGTCAGAAACTCAGAATTTCCAGTCATATGTCTTGAACATCCACTGTCAAAGTACCACTTTTCCCTTTTTAGATGACTAGAGGAACTGAATGCAACATAGCATACTTCACCTTTTTGCTTAATTCTCCATACTTGCTTCGTTCGTGGTTTCTGAACTTGTTTCACCTTCCTGTAAGACAAGTGAAATTCATGACATCTTGCTCTAATGTGACCGACTTGATTACAAAAGAAACATCTTCGTTTGTCTCGCTGTTTAGGGAGATGCTGTGTGCTAAACCAGGACGACTTTCTTCGAGGGTAATCATTGGCTGTAACAAATTGCGGTCGTGGTTCAGCAAAGGTATTTCTCAGAGGATGATGTTGAGTTGGAACAAGATGGGGTTGTGATTGCGGCACAGCCTTAACAAAAGTCGTCTTTCCGGAGCCTGACCTTCCTGAAAATCCAAGACCTTTATGACCACCGCCTATCCGTTGAGCTCCCAGAATGGAGTCTAGATTTTTTGTTCCTGAATTCAGCATCATGACAGTTTTTTTAAGTGATTCAGCTCTTCTATAGTCGCCTCATGCGCAAGTTTCTCTGTTTCTATTTCACACTTGAGAGCATCCATAATATTAACAAGATTTTCCTCTCGCCTCTTTAGAGCCTCATTCTCCTGTTTTAGATCATATGTAACTGCTGGACAGTCTTCTTGAGTTCCTCCATTCTGGTGCTTGAGGAATGAAACAACTTCCAGAAGCTCCGCCTTTTGAGAAATTAGCTCAGTCCTTTCGTTGTTTGCATCAACCAGCTGTGTTTTAAGATCAGTGATTGTCTGTTGATGTTTTAGTTTTAAGGAAGTGACATCCTCCTTGAGCTTCTCTTTTTCTGCAGTTAGGTCTCCCAGAAGGTCTTGTAATTTTGTTCTTTGCTTGACCTCTAACAACCACTGTTGATACAGTTCTTTGTAGTTGTTAGCAATTTCTTCATCAGTGATTTCTTCATTGTCACTGCAGCTGGAATATAGGAGTTTATCTTCAAACGATGTGTTCTTCCCTTCTTCTTTGTTTTGATCTTCTTCCGGCTTGAGACGGCTGGAAAGAGCAACAAAATTATTGATCTCTCCTTCAGACTCACTATCACTCCAGCTGACTGCATAGGCATTCTTTTTCTTTTGTGTGTTAATACACTCTGCCTGAATATGACCAAAGCCTTCACACTCTCTGCATTGTATCCCTTTACCTCTGTTGTTGGTCATGGAGTCTTCAGTTCTATTTTTCTTGTAGTCTTTTTCGTCTTTCTGGAACCTGGTTCTGGATGACTGACCTGCATCAGCACCTTTATTGTATTGCTCTTTTATGAATTTTCCGAAGTTCCTTGAGAGTAAGGCAAATTGTTGTTCTGACATCCCTCCGAATTTATCTGAAACAGCTGAGACTTCAGATATTAGACCAATACGTCTATCTTTCCCGAGTTGATCTTCTTCATTCATGTCCATCTCATGAGTCTGAAGTGAACCCATTAGTTCATCCAACCTTATGGTCTTAACATCG
The DNA here is from genome assembly GCA_033675215.1 of Rhodiola kirilowii. Taxonomy (NCBI): domain Eukaryota; kingdom Viridiplantae; phylum Streptophyta; class Magnoliopsida; order Saxifragales; family Crassulaceae; genus Rhodiola; species Rhodiola kirilowii. Next base: position 10,881,695 of record CM066200.1, read on the forward strand.
TTTGCTTCCTTGACTGCAAGTGCCTTCATAGCGTACCACTTTGTTAGAGACCTCGGAACTTTTCTTACCAGTGTTTCTTCTGACAGTGGTTCTCCAAGTGCGAAAGCTTCATTGGAGATGTCGAGAACCCGAGTATTGAAGTCAGCAATTGTCTCGTCCTCCTGCATTTTGAGATTTTCGAATTTTGACGTGACCATCTCCATTCTAGATATTTTAACTTTTGTTGTACCTTCATGAGCAATTCGTAAAATATCCCAAGCAGTCGTGGCAATCTCACAGGTAGAGATCATCTTGAAATTCTTTCCATCAACTCCAGAGAAAATGGCATTCATTGCTTTGGAGTTTGCCGCTTCAGCACTCTTATGATCTTCAGTCCACTTATCTTTAGTCAGAGGGCTTACTTTTCCTTCTTTGTCAGTAGCAACTGGGTGTGTCCATCCTTGTTCAACAGCCTCCCAGATGGCTTCATCTTGAGATTTCAGAAACGCCTTCATACGGACTCTCCAATAACCATATTTGTTTCCTTCAAGTAGAGGAGGTCGTGTGATGTTCTGTCCTTCTCTTAAATCCATCTTACCAGCCTTCGGATCTTACTCTGTGTGTTGAGTATTTGCTCTGATACCAAATGAAATCTTCCCCTGGTAGATGAGATGTTGTTCTGGTCGAGCTCCAGAACAACTCCTAAAACAACTTATGCGCTAAAACAAATAGTGCGGAAATAAAAATGACACGCAAAGTTGTTACCCAGTTCGGCGTTAACGAGCCTACGTCTGGGGGGCGTTCTCTAGCCCGGTGGACAGCAATTCACTATTATTGAATATTGCGAGTACAGGATTTACCGTTTACAGAATCCCTCTTAAACAACCTGAGCCTCGGACACTCTAGTAATTGCAATCTAGGTCTCCCCCTAGATCTTCGCTCCCGCTCAGTATCCACCAGAATGATTCTCCGTGAGAATCAGCGCCTTCTCCCGAATGCGCAGTAACAGAACTTCAGTGCGAGCTTTCAGCTTCGTCCTTCGAACAATCTATTGAGCACCACCACAGATTGATTCCTAGCGCCTTTGAGTAACCAGTGATGGTTAGTTCTCCAGCCGTATACGTGCGTCGTGAATAACCAGTTACGATTAATTCACCGCCGTTTGCCACCTCCTCCCTTCTATGAGTATGAGCGTGAATAATATCTCCTTAAGTGCTAACTAATACCTAAGCATTAGTCTTCCTTATATAGAGCGGTAGAAACCCTAGGACGAATAGGATTTCTAAGCTAAATCGCCTATAACCTATTAGGAAACCTTTCCTAATTTTTTGCGCAAATCTCTTGTAGATAATCCTCCGTTTGAATCTTCAATGTAGATTAGGCAACCTTCGATTATCTTCTAGACTAAGATAACTTTACGCGCAAGCAAACTCCTAACCGACTTTGATATCTTCGATAAGCATATGCACCGACTTGCCAAAACTGATCTTCAGGAATATCTTCAGGCAAACTTGTGCTACGTCGGCTGAGACAAGTTTCCAAATCTGAATTTGGAAACTTCCAACTTCTGTCCACTGATGTGCAACCGCCTTGATCTTCCAACGGTCGACTAGGTTTCCTAATCTGATTTAGGAAACACTTCTTCTGCTTCAACTTGTTCCAGGACAGTTGTCTCTTCCGGTCTAGAACAACAGCTAGAACAACTATACTAAGTTTTGCCAAACAACATGCCATAAAACTAACAACTTTAATTAGTCACATAAGGGTTAGTCGCCTACAGCATCTTAAGTCACAGACTTTGGTTTGTCACATAAAGGTCAGTCGCCTACAACATCTTAAGCGACAGACTTTGGTTTGTTACACACGGGTGTGTCGCCTAAGTCTTCTTAGGCGACTGAACAAGTAACTATGTCGCTTAAGTTTACTTGAGCGACGCACCCTTATGCGACAACAACAAACTCAGTCAACGTCATCGTTCACGAAAAATTCGACTTTTTCCGTCACTTTTCCATCATTATTCCGTGGTTTTCCTAACATCGGAAATTTTCCATAAATTAGTAGTGTTTGATCTGAAATCCCTCTCTTTGTCCACCAAATAGGGGGAGTAATTTCTTGTGATCATTAACTCGGTGCAATCAAAGAGGGATCATTAAGAATGACTTGTGGCATGAAGTTTGACAAACCGACTTCAACTTGTATAAGCATCAAGTCATTGAGGCAAAACAAGCTAGACACAAATTAATCTTACACTCATTTTACTATTATAGAAAATCTTACAATGAGAGTATCATTATCTTATTTGTTGACCGTACTGCATGAAAATGCTTTATCCATATAGAAGTGCCTACAATGTTTTGACCGACCAGCATTCTCAAGGCCCGACTCTAGAGTAAAGTTGAGGACATCAAATTGTTGACTGCTTTTCATTAATAAACTACATAGAAGTCCTTCCCAGCTATCGAGTCATTTATCCATTCAATTTCACATGTTAAAAACTATTCTAAACGCTACATAACTAAAAAAATACTAGGAAAATTCATCGACAACACATCCCAAATCCGAAAGACCAAATCATGTCATTTACATGAAACAAAAAATCAACCAGCCTACGGCTCCTCGGGCTAGAACACTTGCAACACCAAAACCACTCGTTAACATCAAAATTGACCTACATCGTATCATACTCGATCAAAAATCAAAGCTAAAACCTATATATAAAAATACTCTAATCATACATGATGCATTGGCCATTATTGTCAACAACAAAGAAAGTAATTTGTGTTGGGATACAAAGAAGAAATTACTTGGAAATTGATTGTCTTTATTATTGAATCAAATTTGCTTTTATAAAGAGCTTACAAAAAGTAACGACTCCACCAATTTAGTAACTGCTAACCTATTAATCCATTATCAATTGACTAATTCAATGCTTAATAAATCCTATCTTTAACAATTTGAAGAGTACAATCGAATCCATAAGTAACTGTTAAGTTTTAGATTGATGTTGCATTAGTTTGGGCTTCATCAAAAAAGAGTTGGGCCTGTTGGATCGATTAGATGTTAGCAAAGTACAATAAACTATCAGACGGAAGTTAAGAGTTATTTTTAAGTTGTTTTCCGTTTGATGTTCAGAATAGCAGCGGAATAATGATGCAGAAAAAATGACAACTGAGAATACTACACGCAGATGTATAGTGGAAACCCTATCACAACAATGATAAGGAAAAACCACTACCTTTCAGTTTCCACTGAAAGGATTTTTGAAATCTGATTACTCTTTTATTTCCGATATACTTGTAGGGTTTACAAACTAAATCACACAGATTCTATTTGATGACCTCTACTCAATCCGACAGAGTAATCGATTTCGAGCTTCAAACCTCCGTGTGTGTCTTCAGTTTCGTGCTATCTCAATCGGTCGTTCTCTCTCTCGGAAATATGCCGCTCTTCTTCGTGGAAACGCGCACAGCCACTTGACAAACCCTAGTTCTTCATATAGTCCTACTGTGTCTTGAAGTCTGGGCCCAATGACCTGGGCCAGCCCAGCTTTCCAAACCCTAGTGGATTACAGTCCCAAGAAGACAAGACTTCTTCTCGAATCTTCTTTTAATTTGACCTTCCATTTCACAGAACTTGCCACAATTGATCTGTTGATTATAATTGTTAAGTGGACATTCGATCTTCGATCTATCAGATGGATTTCTGCACACTTAGACAAAACATTAGCTAAGTGTTTGTGACCATCAAAACATATGAGTCACAACAAATTCCTCCTTTTTGATGATGACAAACACTTCTTCGATAAAACGGAAATCCATCACAGGTAATTCAAATCAACATGAATCTATCAGATAGACGTTTCATTATTCCAGCAGATAGATTTTTTCAGTCAGTTTCTGTTAGCTAGACAGAGGCCAGACAAAGGTACGAACTCATAACAGTTCCCCCTTAGATAGGCATTAGATTTGAATTTCAGAGTGACTTCCCCCTCAAGTGGTGCACTCATGTTATCTTCCCCTTTTTGGCATCATTAAAAAGATCGCAATGTAAGAATACCCGAGTAAATGAAAGAAAACTGCATAATTCATAATCCAACAGGCAAAAGTTCTTAAAGGAACACACATAGCAAGTAGACATAAGTAAATACTATCAAGCAAACACCAAGCATGTCATCGAAAGAAAAATTCAATAACAAAAGGGCAGATGAGGTGGGGGTTTTGAAAGGAGGGGGTAACCACGAGACAGATCCTTGGCTATTCTTTCACCAGTATCCTCAATTGGTCAACCAGTTCTGTTCCTACAAACTTCAGCTGTTTGTTTAGTTCCACAAGCTCCTCTCGGATCTGAGTCCCGTGCACCATATTAATCTTTGCCGACTCATCCAACTCCTGCAGCAGGATTGGTAGCGACTCCAGAACCTCCAACTTGGAGCGCACTTCGCTCACCCAGCCCATTTCAGTCCTTGAGGACTCCTTCTCAATCAAAGATTCAATACTGACCACCCTTGCCGTCAACGCTTCCACCTTGTCAACCAAACTTCTCAACACCTCAATCACTGCTGGTGATCCCTCATCTGGACCCAGCGGACACTGGTCCAGAGGATCCACCTCTTGAGGTGCCTCTTCCATAGCTGGAGCAGGAACATACTGATCATTCTGCCACCCAGTTTCATCCACATACACCCAATTCCAATTTTCAAGGGTCTGCATCCCTAGATCAGTCGACAGCTGACATTCCACTTCTGGTTTGTAAATTCCAAGCTTAACGAGTATTTTCTTGACAATTCGTGGGAATGGCAGTCCATGCGACTTGTTGGTAGCTGCTCCGTCCATGTGCCTTAATTTCTGCATTGGAAGGTTGATTTGATTCTTTCCCATGAATTTGTCCAGCAGAAGGAAGTCTTGAAAGTTTACTGTCTCGTGTTTCTGTGTCCGTGGAGTGATAGAGGTACAGATGAGCTCTTGGATGATTCTGTTGATCAGACTTAGAGTGGTAGCCTTCCCTTGATGGGATACGTTCTTGGGATCCCCTCCTACTCTTTTGATCACATCACCTTTAGCCACTGACTCAGGCCAGATACCCTTAGTGTACTTGTCATACCCGCTGGCTGGAACACCCAGGAGGTCTGCCAATTCTCTGCATGAGAAGATCTGCTCCTCCCCCTCAATGACGAACGTGGCTAAGGGCATTCCACGCAATTCCTCCAGTTTGAACTTAGAATAAAACTCTAAGACTTTGTCCTCATCCACTACGACCTCCTCACGAAACAGATGGTCCCAACCTTGAGCAATTAGAATGTTACTGACCTCGACCAACTGATGCTTGGCCAGAAATTCTCTGTCGATTGTCATCTCAGGAATTACTGATCTTTCTCTCATTGAATCGTCCACCTTTTCCTCCAGAACGGTCTGTTCCTTCTTGACAACTGGAACTTGACCTTTTTTGTTTCGCACGCTCTTCCGGACCTTAGCCTGAGAAGGGGCAGGTTTCTTCTGCTGGGTTTTGGAACCTTCAGCGGTGCTAGCCTTCCTCTTCCGCTGAGAGGTCACTTCGTTCGCGATGCCTGGTTCAACTTCGGAAGTCAGGCGAATAGTATGGGAGGAAGTGGTTGGAGATTTCACCTTCTCCGTTGGAGTTTCTTCGACATTAATGCCTTTTTCTCTTAGCTTGGCAATTAGATATGCGACTTCTGCGTCAAAGACTTCTCCGGTTGCAGCCATTGAAACAATTGAACTGAATTAGGGTTTCGGAGGCGGGAGTTTCTTATTTGAGGAAGAGAATGAGTTGATGTAGGGTTTCGTCCTTATGCATCCTTATTATACTGAAGACATCTTGGAAGATGCTTTTCAATTTGAAAACCCAATCGTAACAACCGATTCTCGAAGATTTAATTTAAATTCACCGAATCGACTTCACGTGACTCCCTTCCAAGTTTAAAACGTAATCGGCTGCCTCGAAAACTTAACAATTTTCTGGATTGCTGCCACGTGACCGGCTGGCAGAAGACATGCTTTAACTGCCTTGACTACACGCCTTTTGGGTTGTTTATCTTCTCACTGTTCGTTTTCCCATGCCGTGACATCATTTGCAGTAAAACCCATCATTCAAGTCTGCTTTACAGCCTTTGCTTTTCAACTGAGCAGTCAGATCACCATTAATGCCTTATTTAAACTGCCAGACAGCTATCATCCATTAACTCTTCATCTGGACTTTCCATCAACCACTGATTGATCCAATTTGAACTAGCTTGAGATTAACCCCGGTTTTGTCTCGTGGTTTTTCACAAGGGTTGTGGTGCTTTAGGTTTACCCAAAAGGTACAATAAAAACACCACTCGTTTACGAAGCAAACAATTCACCAAGTCTAATCAAAGCAATATCATGCGGTGTGGAGATACCAAAAAAAATTATGTGATGTTTCATAATCAAAGGGCTAAACAATCAACAATCAATCTCCACACATTATAGGCTTGGTTTGGTCTTAGAGTACTTCCTTGGCATGTAATGAGGGTTCAAATAGGAAGTCTCTTTTGGGCTACAAAGAATTATGTGACATGCTTAGGTTCTGCTATCCAGTAATCTTATTTATCAAGCATGCAAGGTGAACACATAGAGAAACTTTCACACAGTTTTCAATTTCATAAGCAGCAATTCCATACCATGGAAATTTAGCATGCAACCTAGTCTAGCCAATCATTGGAGAAATCTATCATGGAATGCAGACTAGGTAAGGGATGTCATACCTAATTCAAGCCTTAGCTTCTCATAGGGTTCCCGGTGCAGTGCTTTCGTAAAAATGTCTACGATCTGCTCCTCAGCTCTGCAGTATTCCATGGCGATGGTGCCTTTTTCTACACAGTCACGCAGAAAGTGATATCTGATTTCTATGTATTTAGTACGTGAAAACTGCACTGGATTTTTAGAGATGTTTATGGCACTGGTGTTATCACATAGAATATAAATGCATTCAAGATGAACACCATAGTCACTTAGTTGTTGCTTTATCCATAGAAGTTGTGCACACCAGGCAGCAGCTGTGATGTACTCAGCCTCGGCGGTGGATAAAGCAATGTAAGACTGCTTCTTGGATCCCCATGAAATCAGGCATGGTCCAAGAAATTGTGCCATCCCTGACGTGGATTTTCTGTCTGTTTTGCAGCCAACATAGTCAGCATCTGTGTAGGCCATTAGACGTAGGTCACCTCCATTGGGATAGAATAAACACAGATCGTCCGTCCCCTTCGGGTATCTCAAGATCCTTTTCACAGCTTTGACATGTGTCTCTCTGGGATCTGCTTGAAATCTGGCACATAGACAGACACTAAACAAAATGTCAGGTCTACTGGCTGTTAGATAGAGAAGTGAACCTATCATTCCACTGTATAGGGTTGGATCCACTTGCAGGGAGGACTCATCCTTTCTCAAGGAGTCATTCGGTGACATCGGTGTTGCACATGTTTTTGCAGACTCCATCCCAAATTTCTTCAAGATTTCTCTCACGTATTTCTGTTGATGAACCCGAGTTCCATCTCCATCTTGTGCCACTTGAAGGCCTAGAAACTACTTCAACTCTCTGACCATACTCATCTCGAATTCACTTGACATCAGATCTGTGAACTTTTTAACAAGCATGGGGTTAGTTGAACCAAATATAATATCATCCACATATACCTGAACCACTAGAGTGTCTGATCCTTCCTTCAGAAAGAATAAGGTTTTGTCCACCTCTCCTTTGTTGTATCCATGTGATAGAAGGAACAGGGACAGCCTCTCGTACCATGCGCGGGGAGCTTGCTTCAACCCATACAATGCCTTATCCAGGACGTACACAAGATTTGGATGATCTTTGTCCTCGAATCGTGGAGTCTGGCTTACATACACTTCTTCTTTTAAGACTCCATTCAGAAATGCCGTCTTTACATCCATCTGTTGCAAGGTGAAGCCGTGATAGGTTGAGTAAGCTATAAGTAGTCTGATTGCTTCAAGTCTAGCAACTGGAGCGAAGGTCTCGTCATAGTCTATTCCTTCCTGCTGATTGTATCTTTTGACTACCAGACGGGCCTTGTTCCTTACGATGACTCCCTTATCATCCATCTTGTTCCTAAAGACCCATTTTGTTCCAATCACGTTCTTATCCTTGGGTCTAGGAACCAGACGCCATACTTCGTCCCTCTCAAACTGGTGGAGCTCTTCTAGCATGGCATTGACCCATTCTGGATCCTTAAGCGCTTCCACTACTGTTTTCGGTTCTGCGATAGAGGCAAACGATGCAAATCTATAGAATAGATGTAAACTGTTAAGGTCTACCTGTTCCTGAGAGATGTAGCAATGGTAATTTTCCAGTCTAGATGGTCGATGAATCGCTCATCCATATCGTGTGGTTCTGAGTTCCCCCTCAGGGTTAGCAGGGGTAGGTTCAACGACCACTTCTTCCTCTCCAAGAGGCCCTTGGTTAGCTTCCACCACTGGGTTATCATTGTTAATTCCACCTGGTGGATCAGCTATTTCCTCATGATCTGCCTGATGGGCTGGTAGATCATCATCTACCTAGTGGATATCCATGTGAGGAATTTCTGCCGTGGGTGCTGGAGGAGGTTCCCAGTCAGGATCTGACTCATCGGTAAACTGGAGCTCCCCAGCATCAAGCATAGCCGTAGAAGAGGAATCTTGTATTAGGTGACCAGCCATCGCCGTCTCGTCGAATCTTACATGCACACTTTCCTCAACTTGCTCTAGCCTTAGATTGAAAATTTTGTAGGCTTTGCTATGACTGGAGTAGCCAACGAATACCCCTTCATCACTCTGAGCATCGAACTTTCCCAAACTTTCTTTGCCATTATTGTGGACATAGCACTTGCACCCAAATACCTTTAGATGAGAGATATTTGGCTTTCGTCCACGTAGCAGTTCATAAGGGGTTTTCCCTATCATGGCTCAAAGCGAGGCTCTGTTTAGAATATGGCATGCAGCGTGCACTGCTTCTGCCCAGAATCCCCTTGGAACTCCGCTAGCAATTAGCATCGTCCGAGACATATCCTCCAATGTTCTGTTCTTTCGTTCCACTACACCGTTTTGCTGTGGTGTCCGTGGGGCGGAAAAATTATGATCAATACCCTTGTCCCTGCACAACGAAATAAACTGCACATTCCGGAACTCAGTTCCGTTATCAGTTCGAATGGAGGTCAATTTACGATCTAGCTTATTTTCCATCAATTTCAACCATGCTTCAAATTCACAGTATGTTTGAGCTTTAGAAAATAGGAAAATTGTCCATGTATACCTGGAGTAGTCATCGACTATGACCAGAATATACATGTTTCCACCACAGCTAACCATGTTGACGGGGCCGCACAGATCCATGTGGATCATGTCTAGAGGTGCAGAAGTGCTTATGGTCTGCTTCGATGGAAATGAAGCCCGTGCTTGCTTTCCCGTGGCACAGGCACTGCATACCTGTTCAAAGGCACTTTCCACCTTGGGTAAGCCGACCACCAGTTGTTTCTGATGAAGCTTGTGCAGTAGCCTCATGCTTGCGTGCCCGAATCTTTTATGCCATAAGATGGAATCTTCAGTGATGCTAGCAAGGCACAGTTCTTCTTCAGGAGTGAAATCTGGATCGACAGTGTAGATTTCACCCATACGAATTCCTCTTAGAACTGTCTTACCTGTCTCATTGCACTTTACTAGACAATCATCAGAATTGAATACAACATGATTTTTACCGTTTTGACAGAGTTGAGACACGCTTAGCAGATTGTATCTTAGCCCTTCAACTAGGCTTACCTCTTTGATTCGGATAGAATCTGAAAATCTTACCTCTCCTATTGCTATCACCGATCCTTTGCTTTTGTTTCCGAAGATTATGCTTTCTCCGGAGTGTTTTTGGAGTGAGTCGAACCATGCTGGATTCCCGGTCATGTGTCTTGAGCAGTGACAGCACTGCCTTGTCGCGAGGCAATGTGTACAAATAAATTTATAAGTCCGCTACTCGTGACTTCACTACTGGGTAGCAAGTGGTAAGTAGGGGTCGAACCCAAGGGAATTAGGGGGATAAATCGTTCTTTGAGAGATTGTACAGGCGGGGAACGTGATTTTAGGGTTGATTGAGGTTTTAGCGCGAATAACTACGTGACTTTTTGGTTGGTTTTGGTTTTTAGTGTGGAAAAGTAAATACTGAAAATAAAAGGAAGACTTACAGCGGTTGTTGCGTGATCGGCAAGTCTTGCGAAACGTCAGCATTTGATAGTGCAATTTATACTAAGAAAGTAAAGTGCAGGTGATGTTTTAAGTCAAGAAAAGATTCGGTTTTAGGGGCCTTGTATCATAGTTGTTTATCATTGACCGCTAATGATCATACTACGTGTTCAAAGATGAATCGAGGCTATCTCTAGCACAAGACTTGCAACATCGTTTAAAACACTTGTTCTATTTTAGACTAATTCCTCCTTTCGAAGTATCTTAGCCTTATGTGCATCCATTTGATCTTCAGTTATGATCAACCAAATGGTTTTTGAAATAAGTCGAACTCCTCAGATAAGCTTTGCCCGTTAAAGCATCCACTTACCCGAGTATGTTCACGAACCCCACGGAAGAGCTTTGCCCGTTAAAGCTTCCACTCAACCTTGGAAGTTCTAACCTGATATATGGCACATAGAACAAGTTTTGAACACAGAGTGGCACTAGGTGCAGGGTCTAAAACATTGTATGATACAAGTACACCCCTTCAACCGAATGAAGGGTTTAGCTACGAATATCCATGGAAGAGGACATCATAACTAAGTACTTGAAAAGGTTTTTGAAAAGACAGTAAAGTAAAGTTTTCGAAAGTAAAGACAGTAAGGGAAGGGGGTGAGTACTTCAAGAACCGACAAGAGTACTCAAGAATAATAAAGTAAAGCTTGAGTACTCAAGAACCGACAAGAGTACTCAAGAACGATCTACAATATTCAAGAACCAACAAGAATATTATAGATTGAAAACCAAACTTACAAAGTACCAAAACTAGAGAGATAAGTGTTTTTGAGTTTTGAGGATGATTTTTACAAGTGAGTTTGGCTTGTATTTATAGCCAAAATGAAGGGAAATGGAGGGCTAAGATGGCTTTCATCCAAGGGAGGAGGAGGAGGAGGAGATGAAGATGTGGAGGAGAGGAGGACAAGTGTCAAGCTCCCATGGTGGAGCCAAAAGCCGCCGGTTGGAGGTAAGGGGAGGAGGAGCCGCCGGTCATGGAGGGAAGGGGAGGAGAAAGCCACCCCATGAGTCATCCTTCTTCACAAGGTAGCCGGTCATGGAGGAGAAGGAGTGAGTTTTGTGACTTTTGTGCAGTCTTTTCACAAAACTATCAGTCCAATTCCGCTCCGGTCTGACTTTGGTTGCTCCTCGGTTGGATTTGTTTTGAGTGATTCAATGTCAGGATCTTGAGATTTCTTCATTCAGCGTCTGATCGTGACTTTGGACTGACTCGTAATATCTTTTCAGCGTAGAATCCTCTCCTTAGCGTGTTTTCTCTCTAGAGTCCAAAATACCCTGTAGAAATATATCGGAACTAACAAGCAAAAGTTAAATAGACAAAAGGTCTAATTTAGTGGGTTTAACTGTGTTTTGATTCGTATAATTATGGTCCATCAAGCAGCCACTGTCCAGGTACCAGGGACGGGACCTCACTCCTTCCTGCAAGAAAAGGATCAGTTTTTCCGGACCTAGACAAGTTTGGGCTTGCTGGGTTTAGGAGCGAATCTAGCAACTGGAACATAATAAGATTGATAATATGCATAATGGTTAGTTGTATCAATCTTTCTTCTGGGTGTGCTTCTTGGTCTGCCACGGATTTCTGGGTCATAGTGGGGGCGAGGATAATCGACTCTGCCTCTTCTTCTGTATGGATTGACTTTCTTCTGGCAACGAGGTCGTGGGCAGCGATCCTGAGCTTCCACCCATTTGCGATTCCTTTCATCAATCTCCCTAGTTCTTGGGCAGTCTACTCTTAAATGTCCAGATTTTCCACATGTCCAGCACATTCTATGGCATGGAAGATCGACATACTTGCTTCTTCCAGGTGGTGTGGACGCCCTCATCTTCCTAGCGTGGAAGACTATCCTTGAAGGCTTACGGTTCTGGCTCATCCTTGACCATATTTCATAGGCTTTTCTGGCCTTGTAGGGAACAGAGTCAGTATCATGGATATTGAGTCCTTCATGTGGACTTTCTTCCCTCTCTATCTGTCTGATGGTCTGAGGGCGTCTTCTTTGGAGAGAGCATTCTCCTGGTTCTGTCATCTTTTCTTTTCATTTTCCAGCTTTCTCTTTTTCTGCCTTTTCTTCATAACCAAGTCCTGGTCTAACGAATATTTCCTTGTAGACCGTCCTTTCTTCCTCAACCTTCTTTGCTTCCAGTTCACGGTTCCATTCTTCTTTTCGAGCAGCGTCCTCGAGTCTCAGGTTTTCTACTATCTGGAGGAGTTCTTCATTCTTTTGTCTAAGGTTGTTCAACTCATCATTTAGCTCTTCAGCCTTTTCCTGGAAATCAGTTAACTCAGTTTTTCTGATGGTCATGCGTTTCAGCTCCTCACTTAGCTTACTGATCTTTCTTTCTCTTCTTGCACATGTAAGACATTTGCACACATGTTCTGCCATTTCTTTCTCAAGGTGCATGGATTTGGTTAACCACAGATGATTTTCTTCCAAGTCGTCCTGATGCTCCTGTTGCATACTAGGCACTCTGTTCTCCAGATTTCGAATTTTCTCAAGGAGCTTGGTGATTGTTTCTGCAAAGTCAGATTCAGTAAACATTTCATCAATCAAGGAGTCAGTATCTGTTACCTCTTTTCACGTGGAATGAGCCATCAGGCAGGGCTCTTTGGAACATTTTCCATCATCGATGTCTTCATCGGAATCTCCCCAAGCTGCAACCATAGCACGCGCTGGCTTTGGGGCGGGTTCTTCTCATTTCTTTCTGTTGTAGCAGTCCTTGGATAGGTGCCCCTTCTTTTGGCAGTGATAGCATATTCTATCTTCCCTTTCCCTTGACTTCTCTTTGTCTTCGCTTGAAGTAGCACCTTTGTTTCCTTTGGAGAAGTTTCCGCGACTTCCTCCAGCTCTAAAGTCTCTCTTGCCTTTGCCAAAGTTGGCCATTCTCAGGGCTTTTGTAAGTAGAGCAATATCCTCCTTTGATGACTCATTTCCATGTGCTAGATCAAGGGCCTTTTCTACCTTCAAGGCTATAACATGGGATTTGTCCGACTGTCTCCTAGCCATCTTTCTTTCCATGATTTCGGCTTGGCTCTGAAGGTTGGCCACTAGTTCCTCTAGTGTGATGTCCTTGATCCCCTTTTGAGCTTGCAGCGCTAAGGTCACGTGGTCCCACTTTGAGTTCAAAGCTTGCATGAATTGGTGAGTGATTTTCCATTCCGGGAGCTTCTCGTTCAGGTAATCTAGCTGTCCAATAATGACTTGGAATCTAGTGAAGAAATCCTCTAGGGATTCATCCTTTTTCTGCATAACATAGTCCTTAGTGGCGGCTAGTATCCTGTTTCTCTTGATATCTTCATTTCCTCCATATAGCCTGACCAATCCATCATACATATCCTTCGCGGTTTTATGCATTGCCACTTTAATCTGATCTCCGGGAGAAAGGGCCATATACAGGACTTTCTTTGCTCTAGCATTCTTTTCAAGCTTCTTGTAGTCCTCATCCGTATATTTGTCCTTAGTTTTCTCCACTGGTTTTTCCGGATCTGTTGTGTCAAGTGGGATAGTGAGCGGACCCGTTTCGAATATGCTCCAGAGCTGTCCATCCAGCGAGCAGACATGAGCCTCAAACTGGTCTTGCCACCAGTCGAACTGTCCAGGCTTAAGCAGCGGCGGTTTCCAAAATGAATCGCTGATAGACGACATACTTTTCCTGTAATGCTAACACACAAATCTAGAACGCTCGGCTCTGATACCACGTGTTGGATCGATTAGATGTTAGCAAAGTACAATAAACTATCAGACGGAAGTTAAGAGTTATTTTTAAGTTGTTTTCTGTTTGATGTTCAGAATAGCAGCGGAATAATGATGCAGAAAAATGACAACTGAGAATACTACACGCAGATGTATGGTGGAAACCCTATCACAACAATGATAAGGAAAAACCACTACCTTTCAGTTTCCACTGAAAGGATTTTCGAAATCTGATTACTCTTTTATTTCCGATATACTTGTAGGGTTTACAAACTAGATCACACAGATTCTATTTGATGACCTCTACTCAATCCGACAGAGTAATCGATTTCGAGCTTCAAACCTCCGTGTGTGTCTTCAGTTTCGTGCTATCTCAATCGGTCGTTCTCTCTCTCGGAAATACGCCGCTCTTCTTCGTGGAAACGGGCACAGCCACTTGACAAACCCAAGTTCTTCATATAGTCCTGCTGTGTCTTGAAGTCTGGGCCCAATGACCTGGGCCAGCCCAGCTTTCCAAACCCTAGTGGATTACAGTCCCAAGAAGACAAGACTTCTTCTCGAATCTTCTTTTAATCTGACCATCCATTTCACAGAACTTGCCACAATTGATCTGTTGATTATAACTGTTAAGTGGACATTCGATCTTCGATCTATCAGATGGATTTCTGCACACTTAGACAAAACATTAACTAAGTGTTTGTGACCATCAAAACATATGGGTCACAACAGGGCCTGAGTTAGTCGCAGTCCAATCTTGCAGTCAGTTTGAGAAACGTAAGCGTTTTGGAGTTCACACAAAAGCCAGCAATACTAAGGTTCGATATTGTCAGTTTATAATGAACTCTCTTCAGTTTTAGTGCATTGATACCTCTAGGCTTTTACCTAGGCATCGTTTCCTTTTTGGAGACGATTTTTTTTGATAAATGGAGGCGGTGTTGAACCTTGTAATTCGGGGTAGTTCTTAGTGTTAGAAATTAGAATAGATAACAATTTCAAATTATATACGACTCTAATTTTTAAGGTAAAAAGTGAACTCAGATTTACGATAACCTATACTATAGTTGAATAAAAATTATACAAGTAACTTCTTTACACATAATTTAGAGTAGGATCAACTAATTAGAGTGCGTCAAATAATATTGTTGTACAAATAATTTGACATGTGACCAGCCATTACCCCAGCCTTGTATTCACAGTTGTAAAATAAGTAAGCACACGGATCAAAATACTCTTGAACCCTAATAATCCATGCAAAATAAAATTGAGCTCTAAGACAGCCAATTTCAAAAAAATGTGGGAAAATTATCTAGTTTGCTCAATTTGAGCAAATAGATTCTCGATCTACTCAATTTGTCAAGTTATTTTTAAAATACTCACTGATAAATCATTATTCACAACAACACTTGAAAGATCTCGCCGTCATTCATATGTAACAAGTACTGCGTATACATGTGTATTAAGGCGCCGGTAACCAAAAAAGAAGAAAAGAAAAAAAGAGGCTTTTCTCAATTTGTTAAGCACATCCTGTAACCAACGACTGGACTTGAATGATCTGTTCCTGACTTGTGCTCTCGTCCTCTATTGCGGAAGGTTTCCGATTCTGAAGGTGGCTGTTGGATCGTTAGTGTTAGCAGTCTGTCAGACGGAAGTCACTAAGTGTGTTTCCGTATGATGGTCAGACAGCAGCGGAAATATTTATGCAGGAAATTTAAATAACTTAAAATGATTACGCACGATGTAGAGTGGAAACCTTATCACAATGATGATAAGGTGAAAACCACTACCTTTCAGATTTCTCTGAAAGGATTTGCGAATCTGATTACTCTTTATTCCGATATACTTGCAGGGTTTACAAACTAGATCTATTAGATTCTATTTGATGACCTCTACTCAATCCGATAGAGTAATCAGCTTCGATCCTTGTACCGTCGTACGTCCAATCTGTTATCTCTGTTTGCTAGATGCAGTAGCTCCTTCACCGGTTGCACTGGCTCTTTTCTATCCAAAAATGCCGAACCTTTCATCTGAGGTTTCTCTCCATTTTATACTCATTGAGCTTGTCTTCTCTTTGTCACTCAATAGTCAGACGTTTCAGCTTTTCAAAACAAGCTATTCAATTTCGCCATTAAGCTTGTCTTTAATGGCTTTCCATATGATTCGGCCTTGCAATTACTTTATCCTTTTGGCCTTTCCAATTTGTCTTGATGACTTCAATCAGCATTAGTAGTCATCCGTTGAGCTTGTCAAACCTCTTTATATTTGAATTAATTCCACATTAATTCTGTCGTTAATTGCTTTCCATATTTACTTGCCTCTTCAATTGCTTTCCTTATCAATTCAAACGGCTCTTTACTTGGCTCTTCAATTGCTTTCCTAATTGACATCAATTCAAACGGCTCTTCATTTGATCTTCAATCAGCATTTAAGCCTTTGTCTTGAATCGCAATTAACTTTTGTCTTCATGTCTTCAATCACAATTATCCTTTGGTTAAATCTGCCATTAAATCTGTCTTTTGTAATTGCATTGATCATCAATTAATCTCCATGCATTCTTAATTGGATATCTTCATGGATTTCTGCACACTTAAATACCACATTAGTTTAAGTGTTTGTAATCATCAAAACTATAGGGTTCCAACAAATTCCCCCTTTTTGATGATGACAAACACTTCTTCACAAAACAAGAAATCCATGGCATGTATTCCAAAGTGTCACAAGTTATCACAAGTCTATCATACAGCATAATTCCATCAGATAGTCACCTCCAGTTAATTTTTAGTTAAGCAGACACGTTTACGATCACTTAACAGTTCCCCCTTAGATGGACATCTAGTTTGATTTTCAGTAGTGAATTCCCCCTCAAGTAATGCACTCATAGTCCCTTCTCCCTTTTGACATCATCAAAAAGAATGCAACGAAAGATATCCATGGAACAGAAAGAAACTGCATACGTGATTAAAGAATGAGTAAAAGTCCCCCTGAGGGAACACACATAGCAGACTGAAAAATTCAAAAACTACCAAGCAAGAACAAGCATGACAACGAATGAAAAACACACAAAAAAACTGGCAGATGTGGGTGGGACGAAAGGGCGGGGTAACCATGAGACAGACGCCGGGTTAACCCTCAAACAGTTTCTTCAACTGATCCATCAGCTCAGTCCCCACAAATCGTAGCTGCTTGTTCAGTTCCACTATTTGCTCTCTGATCAGAGTGACATGGGTCATATTGATTTTGCCAGATTCCTCAGCCTCCTTCACAACGGAGCGCAATTCCTTCACCCATTCAACTTCATTGCCTAACAACACTTTCTCGGTCACAACTTCCAGATTTCCTACACGATCAGTCAACATCTCAACCTTACCAGCCAACCCTTGCAGGGCTGTGAGTATTGCACCCAGTCCATCTGCTGCCAATCCCCCTGCTGCCACATCCTCTGTTGGATTCTCCGGTTGCTGGACCAATGGCTCAACATCCTGGGACACAGCTGGTTGGGAAACGATGGGGTTAAGCCGGGTATTGAGCCATCCGGTCTCTTTAGTAAACTCGCAACCAATACCTGCAAGAGAGTCCTTTCCCAGAACGGACGACAGTGCAACTTCCTATTTCGGCGAATAAATGTCCAGATCAAGAAGAATCTTTTTCACCAGCCAGGGGTAGGGTAAACCATGGGTGTCACTGTCTGTGCGTCGCTTCATGTGCTGGATGATGATTTTGGGAAGACTGATAGGCTCTCCTTTTCCGAGCTTGTCCACTAAGAGGAAGTCCCGAAATGTTATCACTTGATGCTTCTGAGCGCGTGGGGTCACGGTTGTGCAGACAAACCGATGTAGGATGTGGTTGATGATATCCATCTTCATAGCGTTGCCCTGATTTGACAAGTTTGACGGGTCCCCACCAGTCCTTGGAATAACATCGCCCTTTGCGATTGAAGCCGGCCAGTTACCTTTACCAATGTACTCAGAATTCCCATGAATAGGGGCGTCCAGAATTTTCGCTAACTCACGAACAGTGATTGCTTGTTTTTCTCCCTTGAACACGAACGAGAGAACACCCGACTTTTCTTCCACATTGAGCTGGGAGTAAAACTCCCTCACAGCACTCTCATCGACCAGAACCTCCTCTCGGAAGAGGTGGTCCCAGTTTTGAGCAATGAGGAAGTTGATTACCTCCACCAGCTGACTTTCAGCAAAAAAGATTCTGTCGAGGGTAACTTCCGAGATGATGGATCTGTTTTCCAAAAACTTCTCCTCCTCCTTCTTTGGACTGGGATGCGCCTCTGCAACAACAGGTGAATGCGCCTTTTTGGTGCGCTTACTTTGTCGAACGGGGACTTGGGGAGTGGCTGGCTGCCTGCGCTTACGACTAGAACCCTCAGCACCGCCCTTCTTCGGCTTGGGCTTCCTCTTCGAGGTCGCCTCAGTTCCAGCTTCTGGAACGTGCAGGGACACCAGTTTGACTGAGTCGGAGGAAACAGTTGCAGCCTGCGACTGCGCGGCCAGAACGTCTTCAATAGTCATTCCTTTCACCTTGAGTTTGGCGAGCAGGACGGCGAGAGCGGTGGCAGAGTCGCTGCTGTTGGAGGCCATGTGGAACAGAGGACTTGAGAGGAAGGGCAAGGGATTCAAAAGCTTGCGTCTTTGAGAGAGAAGGAGGCACATTGTGGTGAAAGATCTCACCTTTGCACCTTCTCTATATACTGAGCAAACCCTAGCCCCTCTTTCCAAACTTGAAACCCAACCGGCAGCCTTGAAATACGCACAAAAAAACTTTTAAACTTCCAAAGAAAACTGCATAAATATCTTCTTTCCAAAATCATCATTAGGCGAGAGAAAACCGCCTCAAGCAATCTCGATAAATCAATTTATTCCATGATTTGTCAACAGCTATCCATATTTCCAAAATCATCATTAGTGCAACTGTTCGCCTTTCAATAAGGCTGCAGTCGGTTCAGTACTCCACATCGTTTAAAGCAGTTGTCCATCAATCGAAACGGTGCAGGCAACAGTCCAAACATGATGCTTTCATCTTCCCAATGAAAAATCAGTTATATCATCATTAATGAAGTGCTTTACTTCCTTCTACTTGCTGGCATCCACTGGTAATAAAAGTAATACTCACCAGATTTTCATCTCCTCAATATCCAACTGATTGATCCGTTCAGAACTGTTTTCGAGTCAACATGGGTTCGTCTCATGGTTTTCACAAAGGGGGGTGTGGTGTGGTAGGTTTACCCAAAAGGTACAATAAAACACCACACATTCAAGAGTAATAATTCACCAACTCATGACAAAGCAATTTCATGTAGTGTGGAGAAAACAAAAAAATAATTTCACATCAATGGGCTAAACATTTATTCTCCACACATAAGAGGCTAGGGTTGGTCTTAGAGTATTTCCTTGGCATATGTTGAGGGTTCAAATTTTGGAAGTCTCTTTTGGGCTGAAAGAATTATGTGTCATGCTTATGATATCTGCTAGCTAGTAATTTCATTTTGCATGCATGCAGTAGTGACCTCATAGAACAACTTCCACATAGTTATTAACTACATACGCAACAACTCAGTCCATGGTACCTTAGCATGCAAACTAGTCTAGCCAATCATCGAGGAAATTCAACATAGAGTGCAGACTATGCAAGGGAAGTCATACCTAGTTCAAGCCTTAGCTTCTCATAGGGTTCCCTGTGTAATGCTTTCGTAAAAATGTCTGCGATTTGCTCCTCAGTCCTACAGTATTCCATGGCAATGGTGCCTTTCTCTACACAGTTACGTAAAAAGTGATATCTAATTTCGATGTGTTTAGTGCGTGAGAACTGTACTGGATTTTTCGAAATATTAATGGCACTGGTATTATCACTCAGAATAGAAACGCATTCAAGGATAACTCCATAATCACTTAGCTGTTGTTTAATCCATAGCAGTTGTGCGCAGCAAGCGGCAGCTGCAATATACTCGGCCTCAGCAGTGGATAAGGCAATGGAAGACTGCTTCTTGGATCCCCACGAGATCAGACATGGTCCAAGAAACTGTGCCATCCCTGACGTGGATTTCCTATCTGTTCTGCATCCTCCATAATCAGCATATGTGTAGGCCGTCAGACGTAAGTCTCCTTCCATCGGATAGAATAAGCACAAGTCGTCTGTCCCTTTGAGGTACCTCAAGATCCTCTTCACGGCTTTGACGTGTGTCTCTCTAGGATCTGCCTGAAATCTGGCACACAGACATACACTGAATAAGATGTCAGGTCTACTAGCTATAAGATACAAGAGTGAACCTATCATCCCCCTGTATAGAGTCGGATCCACTTGGAGGGATGACTCATCCTTTGCTAAGGTATCATTTGGAGACATGGGTGTAGCACATGTTTTTGCGGATTCCATCCCAAACTTCTTTAGGATTTCCTTCATTACTTCTGTTGATGGATCCGAGTTCCGTCTTCCCCTTGTGCTACTTGAAGTCCTAGAAAGTACTTCAATTCCCTCATCATGCTCATTTCGAATTCACTTGACATCAGATCTGTGAACTTTTTGACAAGTCTAGGGTTAGTTGAACCAAAGATAATATCATCAACATATACCTGAACCACTAGAGTGTCAATCCCTTCCTTCAGGAGGAAGAGAGTCTTGTCCACTTCTCCTCTGCCGTATCCATGTGACAGAAGGAACAAGGAGAGTCTCTCGTACCAGGCGCGGGGTGCTTGCTTCAACCCATATAGAGCCTTATCCAGTATGTAAACATGGTTAGGATAGTCTCTGTCCTCGAATCCTGGAGTTTGACTTACATACACTTCCTCCTTTAAGACTCCATTCAGAAATGTCGTCTTGACGTCCATCTGTTGCAAGGTGAAACCATGGAAGGTTGAATAAGCTATGAGCAGTCTGATTTCCTCTAACCTTGCAACTGGAGCGAATGTCTCATCGTAGTCAATTCCTTCTTGTTGGTTGTATCCTTTGACCACCAGACAGGCTTTGTTCCTTATGACGGTTCCCTTATCGTCCAACTTGTTTCTGAAGACCCATTTTGTTCCGATCACGTTCTTATCCTTGGGTCTCGGAACCAGACGCCATACTTTGTTCCTCTCAAATTGGTGCAGCTCATCTTGCATGGCATTGACCCATTCTGGATCCTTAAGTGCTTCTGCAACCGTCTTCGGTTCTGCAAGAGAAACAAAAGAGGCAAATCCACAAAATTGACATAAACTGTTAAGGTTTACCTGTTGCTGAGAGGTGTAGCAATGGTAGTCTCCCCATCTGTTTGGCCGTTGAACTGTTCGTCCATAGCGTGTGGTTCTGACTTCCCCCCTCAGCGTTGGCGGGGATAGGGTCAGCAGTCACTTCTTCCTCCCCAGGGATTTCAGCGTTGACAGTCACCTCAGGGACATACTGGACTTGTCTATCTTCTGTATCTAGTGCCTCAGTGATCTCCGTTTGAATCACTGGTGGTCCGTTGTTTGTTGGTTGAAAGTCTGTGGGAGGGATGTCACCATTTGGGGGTGGTGGCGGTCCCCAATTAGGATCTGATTCATCTGAGAACTGGAGTTCTCCAGCGTCTAGCATGGCAGTTGTTGAGGGATCCCTTATTATTTGACCAGCCATTTCCGTCTCATCGAATCTTACATGAACGCTTTCCTCCACTTTTTCTAGCCTTAGGTTAAAGACTTTATAAGCTTTGCTATGACTAGAGTATCCAATGAAGACTCCTTCATCACTCCTAGCATCAAATTTTCCCAGATTTTCCTTGCCGTTGTTGTGGACAAAACACTTGCATCCAAATACCTTCAAGTGGGAAATATTGGGCTTTCTTCCACGTAGTAGTTCGTATGGAGTCTTCCCTATCATGGATCGAAGCGATGCTCTGTTAAGGATGTAATTTGTAGCGTACACTGCTTCAGCCCAAAAACTTTTTGGAACTTTACTAGCAATTAGCATGGTACGCGACATGTCCTCTAGGGTTCTGTTCTTTTGTCCAACAACACCGTTCTGCTGTGGTGTGCGTGGGGCAGAAAAGTTGTGATCAACACCTTTGTCCCTGCACAATGAAAGAAACTGCGAATTTCAAAACTCGGTTCCATTATCAGTACGAATAGAGGTTAATCTGCGATTTAACTTATTTTCTATCAATTTCAACCATGCTTCAAATTCACGAAATGTATGATCTTTAGTATGCAGAAACATGGTCCATGTGTACCTGGAGTAGTCATCGACTATGACAAAGATATACCTGTTTCCTCCACGGCTAGTGATGTTCACAGGTCCGCACAGATCCATGTGAACCATTTCCAATGGTGCAGAGGCGCTCATAGTTTGTTTTGAAGAGAATGATGTCCGAGCTTGCTTGCCCGTAACACATGCACTACATACCTGTTCGGATGCATTTTCCACCTTGGGTAGTCCAACAACCAATTCCTTCTGTTGGAGTTTGTGCAGTAGTTTCGTGCTTGCATGTCCAAACCTCCTATGCCAAAGGATGGTATTTTTGGCTATGCTCACTAGGCACAGTTCCTCTTCTGGGACGAATTCCGGATCGACAGTGTAAATTTCGTTCACTGACGGAGCCCACTGCACTGTCGTTAAGGTGCAATGTTCTCTGTACAAATAAATTTATATTTTCCGCTACTCGTGACTACACTACTGGGTAGTAAGTGATAAGTAGGGGTCGAACCCAAGGGAATTAGAGAGATAATCGTTCTTTGGGGGATTTGTACAGTGAGGGAGCGTGTTTTAAGTGGATTGAGATTTTAGCGCGATTGATTAAACTACTGTTTTTGGTTTTTTTTTGTTTTGAGTGCGGAAAAGTAAATTACAGAAAATAAATACTGAAATTAAATGACTGAAAGTAAAAGAGTTAAGGGAAGAAGACTTATAGTGGGTGATGCGTGATTGCGATTCCTCCGGTAGATGAGTGGTTGATGGTTGTAGTTGATCGAGCAGTTTATAAAAGTAAGTACAGGGGGGTTTTTGTAATTCAAGGAAAAGTATTCGATTTCAGGTACCTTGTATTATAACATGCTTATTAATAACCGCTAGTAACCTTTCTAAGTATTCAAAGATGAATCGAGGCCCTTTCGTAGCGCAAGACTTGCAACATCGTTTAAAGCAACACTTGTTCTACTTCAGACTAATTCCTCCTTTCGAAGTATCTTAGCCTTTTGTGCATCCATTTGAATTCTTTGGTCCAGTTTCCAAATGGTTTTTTAAGATAAGTCGAACTCCTCGATAAGTTTTGCTTGTTACAGCTTCCACTTATCGAGTATGATCACGAATTCCCACGGAAGAGCTTGCCCATTTGGTCCCTTTGGTCCAGTTACAAATGGTTCACTCAACCTTGGAAACTCTGACTATAAATGGCACATAGAACAAGTTTTGAATACAGAGAAATGAAACTAAAAGAAATTAAAACATTATATAATACAAGAAAGTACCTTCGACCGAATGAGGAGTTTAGCTACGACTGTCCATTGAAAAGGACATCATAACTAAATACTCAGGGGTTTTTGAAAACAGTAAGAGGGAAAGGGGTGGAATACTCAAGAACCAACAGGAGTATTCTCTATAGTATTATAATACTCAAGAACCGACAGGAGTATTACAATTTCAAAGCGTATAATACTCAAGAACAAACAGGAGTATTATTTCCAAAACCAAACTTACAAAGTAACCAAATGTTTTAGAGAGATAAGTTACAAATTTGTGGATGTTGAAATGAGGAGGAGGAGGCTTGTATTTATAGCCATAAGGAGAGGAATGGAGGGTGGAGATGGCTCCATGTGGTTTTGCATCAAGGGAGGAGGAAGGAGGAGCAAGGAGGAGATGACACATGGGGGAAGCCAAAAGCCGCCGGTTGGGGGAGGGTTGAGCCGCCGGTTGCCGGTTGTCCAAGGAGGAGAAGGGTGGCTTTGGCCACCTCCAAGCAAGGTGGCCGGTCATCTTGGTCCATAGGTGCATTTTGGCAGTTTTGTGCAGTCTTTTCACAAAACTATCAATCCAATTTCGCTCCGTCTGACTTTGATTGTTCCTCGGTTGAATTTAATTTGAGTAATTCCTACGTCAGGATCTTGATATTTCTTCGTTCAGCGTCTGATCTTGACCTTGGATTGACTCTTATCATCTTTTCAGCGTAAAATCCTCTCCTTAGCGTGTTTTCTCTCTAAGCGCCAAAATACCCTGTAGAAATAAATCAGGACTAACAAGCAGAAGTTAAATAGACCAATAGTCTAATTTGGTGGGTTTTACTGTGTTTTTGATTTGTATAATTTTGGTCCATCAGATCACCCCACACTTTTAGTGGTTCGTCCCGAACAATGCTATTAAAGGGCGGCACTCTAAGTTTGGTTTTAAAATATGAAAATTAGACTGTGGGACTCGATTTATCCTAATTCATGCATTACTTACTTATTACCAAATTTAACTGTGTAAATAAATAGAAGAAACTTGATACTTGTACCTCCGTGCCGAGATGCAAATTATTCCGGATGTTTCGGGAGATAGCCCTTTTTAGGCTCCTGGACTGCAACCTCAGGATCGTCTCTCACTATACGGTTTCCTTGTAGCTTTCTCTAGCACGTGATTCGGTTCGGGTTTCACTGGTTTGAGTACTTTGATTTTTCTTTTGGCGAGGGACTGCTTTTTGTAGTGAATCGGCCTTTGGCCTTTGATTTGACTCTTTGAGTACTTCACTTTTTGTTCGGTTAAAACCTTCACAATTTTGGGCCTTTGGCCTCTTGATTTGCTTCTTCGAGCTTTTTGCGTCTTTGTGACTTGCTAGTCCATTTTCTCAAGCCTTTTTGGGAGGTCCAATCATCGTCCGCAAGCCTATGGAAATACCTCCCCGCTCCTCTCATCTTTGCCGTTTCGCGCGAGTCAAAATGAGGGTCACTCATTTATTTTCCCGGCTACTTTGACTAGAGAGAGGACGGTCTGATTCCCATCCTCGCCTTTTTCTTTTTGCATAAACACTGCATGGCGGAGATGACTTCAATCTTCACTGAAACCCGAAGTGCAGCCTCCACTGACTTCGAAAACCATATAGTTTGATTCGATCCTTCGATTGCTTGCCAAGCCTCTCTAGGGCATTTCTATCAACTCCACATCCCTAGTTTATCTCAGCACAAAGAGACAAATGAGAAGTTACGTTCTAAGTTTTTAGACAGTTGAATTTTCACAAGGTAAATGCATGAATTTCGGTCTATCTTTTTCACATTCTTAAGTTCATACTTTCAAAAAGATACACTAAAAAAGAAAAAGTTTTTATTTATGTACACATGCGGTTCTCACCCCACACTTTTGAACGAAGTCGTGCCTTTCAGCACTACTTAGTTCAAAAGCCATGCAAGCAGATGTTATACGAGAAGGAAATGACTTAAGGAAAGGTAAGATCAGAACTCCCTTATTGTGTCGAATGGCATGAGGCTGGATAATCGAGGGAGTTCGGCTGGGGCCTTGAACTCTCAGCGCAGGCCCGGTAGTTCACGGAAGCTGCCTGGCTGATCCGATCGTGCTCCAAAAACCAATTCCTAAATAGTCAAATCATTATATGCACCAAGTGGGTGAGAGCGACTTATTAATGAAAACTAAAAGATAGAAAATAAAAAGACAGAAAATTAAAGTGCGGAAAGTAAGATAGTGTCGGGTTACCTCCCGACCAGTGCACTTGTTTAACGTCGTTGGCTCGACAGTACCTTATTCCTGGATCCTAAGTAGGGATCCCATGGGTGCTTGAGGTCGAACTTCTTCTTGGCCGCTCTTTTTCTCCGTCCAAAGAACTCAAGGAGTGATGTGCTCGGATTGGTTCTCCATAGGTTTGGTAGGTTCTTCTTTTCATAGCTTCGAGAAGGTGAGGCTCCCTTGCCTCTCTTTTCGGGTTTCCATTCTCTTGGCCCATGTCTTTTCCGCTTCTTCATGTATGAGTAGTCGGCACCTTCGCAAGTTTGGGAGTTCAGTATTGTGCCATTGAATGTAGGCGACATCAAGCCTGTTCCCATGTGAAGCCTCTTCTTTGTGGCAGCGATGAATGGTCGTCCTAGAACGAGCGAGTTTTCAGGGCCGCTTTGTTGAGTCGTGGTGAGTGAGAGCTCCATTGATGGTTTTTCTTGCCCTTGATTTGCCTCCAACTCCCTTTACACCTCAGCATATGTCACATCTTCTTTGGTGGCTGTGATTTGCATACAAACCGAGGGGAAAAGTTGGGGAACTTCCACCATAAGGGCCAGGTCTTTCTTGGACAGTTTGATAATGAGGACCAGGCCTGCCTTAGGTGCTTCAATAGTGAGGATCGGGCATGTTTCGGGTGCTTCAAGCGCAAGGACCGAGCCTGCCGTGATTTCCTCAAACATGTCGTTGTCTTTATTGGCCGCGTCCTCCTCTAGAGTTTAGAGAGACTCTGGCCCCAATTGCTCTTCTCCGGGCAACCTTGGGTCTTTGTCCTCCTCTTGCTCTATAGGTTTGCCGACAAGCGTTTTTCCACTCCTAAGAGTCAAGGCATTCACATCTTCTTGCATGATTTGAATGGTTTGTGAAAGGAGTCTGTAGGGCTTAGCGATTGCGGATACTGGGGCAGCGAGTTGGGAGATGTGATTCTTCAAGTCCGATAATTCTCCATTTGTTTTAGCTAGGTTTTGATGCATAGCAGTATTCAACTGCTGCACAGTTCCTGACAATTGCGTCATCATGTCCTCAAATGACTTGTTTGGTCCTAGATGATGGCTTGGGCATGCGTCAGTTTTGTGGTCCGTGGAACCACAAAACTCGCAAGGTCTTACTTGAACTGTCTGGTTTCGTAAGTATTGCATCATCATTTCCTTTATTTGTCTCATCTCTTCTGACATGGAGTTTACTGATGTCTCGGCTTGTGCTACTGAGTCTTCTCCATTCGTACCTCCAGACAGAGGAAGATGTCGTGTTGTCCATGCATATGAAGGGGGTTGCGTCATGAGGACATGGGAGGGAAAGAACAACTAATCCGATGGCTAATTCCCCGGCAACGGCGCCAATTTGACGGAGCCCACTTCACTGTCGTAAAGGTGCAATGTTCTCTGTACAAATAAATTTATATTTTCCGCTACTCGTGACTACACTACTGGGTAGTAAGTGATAAGTAGGGGTCGAACCCAAGGGAATTAGAGGGATAATCGTTCTTTGGGGGATTTGTACAGTGAGGGAGCGTGTTTTAAGTGGATTGAGATTTTAGCGCGATTGATTAAACTACTGTTTTTGGTTTTTTTGGTTTTGAGTGCGGAAAAGTAAATTACAGAAAATAAATACTGAAATTAAATGACTGAAAGTAAAAGAGTTAAG
Organism: Rhodiola kirilowii; assembly: GCA_033675215.1. Lineage (NCBI taxonomy): Eukaryota > Viridiplantae > Streptophyta > Magnoliopsida > Saxifragales > Crassulaceae > Rhodiola > Rhodiola kirilowii. Next base: position 10,908,906 of record CM066200.1, read on the forward strand.
GGAAGAAGACTTACAGTGGGTGATGTGTGATTGCGATTCCTCCGGTAGATGAGTGGTTAATGGTTGTAGTTGATCGAGCAGTTTATAAAAGTAAGTACATGGGGGTTTTTATAATTCAAGGAAAAGTATTCGGTTTCAGGTACCTTGTATTATAACATGCTTATTAATAACCGCTAGTAACCTTTCTAAGTATTCAAAGATGAATCGAGGCCCTTTCGTAGCGCAAGACTTGCAACATCGTTTAAAGCAACACTTGTTCTACTTCAGACTAATTCCTCCTTTCGAAGTATCTTAGCCTTTTGTGCATCCATTTGAATTCTTTGGTCCAGTTTCCATATGGTTTTTTAAGATAAGTCGAACTCCTCGATAAGTTTTGCTTGTTACAGCTTCCACTTATCGAGTATGATCACGAATTCCCACGGAAGAGCTTGCCCATTTGGTCCATTTGGTCCAGTTACAATGGTTCACTCAACCTTGGAAACTCTGACTATAAATGGCACATAGAACAAGTTTTGAATACAGAGAAATGAAACTAAAAGAAATTAAAACATTATATAATACAAGAAAGTACCTTCGACCGAATGAGGAGTTTAGCTACGACTGTCCATGGAAAAGGACCTCATAACTAAATACTCAGGGGTTTTTGAAAACAGTAAGAGGGAAAGGGGTGGAATACTCAAGAACCAACAGGAGTATTCCCAATTTCCTACTGAATACTCAAGAACCAACAGGAGTATTCTCTACAGTATTATAATACTCAAGAACCGACAGGAGTATTATAATTTCAAAGCGTATAATACTCAAGAACAAACAGGAGTATTATTTCCAAAACCAAACTTACAAAGTAACCAAATGTTTTAGAGAGATAAGTTACAAATTTGTGGATGTTGAAATGAGGAGGAGGAGGCTTGTATTTATAGCCATAAGGAGGAGGAATGGAGGGTGGAGATGGCTCCATGTGGTTTTGCATCAAGGGAGGAGGAAGGAGGAGCAAGGAGGAGATGACACATGGGGGAAGCCAAAAGCCGCCGGTTAGGGGAGGGTTGAGCCGCCGGTTGCCGGTTGTCCAAGGAGGAGAAGGGTGGCTTTGGCCACCTCCAAGCAAGGTGGCCGGTCATCTTGGTCCATGGGTGCATTTTGACAGTTTTGTGCAGTCTTTTCACAAAACTATCAATCCAATTTCGCTCCGTCTGACTTTGATTGTTCCTCGGTTGAATTTAATTTGAGTAATTCTTACGTCGGGATCTTGATATTTCTTCGTTCAGCGTCTGATCTTGACCTTGGATTGACTCTTATCATCTTTTCAGCGTAAAATCCTCTCCTTAGCGTGTTTTCTCTCTAAGCGCCAAAATACCCTGTAGAAATAAATCAGGACTAACAAGCAGAAGTTAAATAGACCAACAGTCTAATTTGGTGGGTTTTACTGTGTTTTTGATTCGTATAATTTTGGTCCATCATTCACACGGATTCCTCTCAGAACTGTCTTCCCTGTCTCATTGCTTCTCACAAAACAATCGTTAGAGTTGAATGTAACGTGATTTTTTCCATACTGACAAAGCTGAGATACACTTAGTAGATTGTATTTCAAGTTTTCTACTAGACTAACCTGTCTGATTCGGATAGTGTCCGAAATCCTTACCTCTCCTATTGCGATCACATTTCCTTTGCTTTTGTTTCCGAAGATTATGCTATCTCCGGAGGTTTTGTGGAGTGAGTCGAACCATTCTAGATTCCCCGTCATATGTTTTGAGCACCCGCTGTCCAAGTACCATGGATGGGACCTCACTCCAATCTGCAAAAGAAGGATCAGTTTTTACGAACCCAGACAAGCTTGGGCTTACTGGGTTTAGGAATGAATTTTGCAACAGGAACAGGGTAGTAAGAGTAATGAGCATCATAGTTAGTTAAGTCTATCTTTCGCCTAGGCGCCTTCCTTGGTTTGCAAAAGATGGCCGGATCATGGTTCGGGGGGAAGTGTCCATTTCTGCCTTTCTGCCTATAGGAACTGACTTCCCTTCTGTATCCGTCTGTTGGATAGTGTCTTTGTATATTCATCCAGTGACTACCCCTTTCATTTGTCTCCCTTAGTCTTGGGCAGTCTGTCCTATAGTGTCCGAGTTGTCCACAGTGCCAGCATGTTCTGTGGCATGGAAGATCAGCATACTTTCTTCTGCCAGGTGGTGTATAGCTCTTGGACTTCCTCGCATGAATGTCTGTCTTTGAATGCTTGTTATTCAGACTCATCTTTTGCCAGATGTAGTAAGCTTTCCCAGCTTTGAACGGGACCGAGTCCTTATCATAGAGGTGTCCTTCCTTTTGCGGACAGATTTCCTCTCTTGCATTCGTCATATCGTAAGTTCTAGTTTTCTGCCGGGAGCATTCTTCTGGCTCTGTCATCTTCCCTTTTCCTTTGGCGGCCTTCTCCGTGGCTGCCTTTTCTTCTTCATAGCCAAGTCCTGGTCTAACAAACTTTTTCTTGAAATCCCTCTCTTCTTCTTCTGCCCTCTTAGCTTCCAGCTCATGGAGCCATTCTTCTTTTCTTATAGCCTCCTCACGTCTAAGGTCAACGACTGTCTGAAGGAGTTCCTCATTGTTCTGTCTGAGATTGATCAGCTCATCATTAAGCTCTTCAACCTTTGCATGGAAGTCAGCTAGTTCAGTGTTTCCGATCTTCATACGTTCCAACTCGTCACTTAGTTCGCTGATCTGTCTTTCTCTTCCTTCACAAGTACGACACGTACAAACATGCTCTGCCATCTCCTTCTCAAGACGCATGGCCTTGGTCGACCAGAGGCGATTCTCTTCTATGTCGTCATGATGATCCTGTTGCATTTCTGCCAGTCTATCCTCTAGATCTCGGTTTTTAGCCAGAACTTTGGCAATTGTTTCTGCAAGGTCAGATTCAGAAAAAACTTTATCAATAAAGGAATCAGTATCCGTTACCTCATTTGTTGTAGAGTGAGCCATAAAGCAGGCTTCCTTCGGACGGTTTCCATCATCACTGTCTTCATCCGTGTCTCTCCATACGGCAAACATGGCGTGATCTTGTTTAGGGACGGATTCTTCTCCTTTCTGGACGGGTGGCTCTCCTTTCTTTTTGCTGTAGCAATCTTTGGAGAGATGCCCCTTCTTCTGGCAATGATAGCATGTTCTATCTTCCTTCTGTCCTGAGTTCCTTCCATTTTCATTTGACCCAGCATTCTTGTTCCCTCTGGAGGAATTTCCAGAATCTCTGTTCCCCCTGAAGGAATTACCTCGACTTCCTTCTGATTTGTAGTTTCGTCCTTTGCCAAAGTTGGCTCTAGTGAGGGCTCTTGTTAGGAGAGCTATTTCATCATCCTCCTCTTTTGATGACTCGTTTGCTTGTGTGAGGGCTTTTTCAACTTTTAGGGCAATGGCCTGACACTTATCAGTCTGTCTCCTGGCCATCTTTCTTTCCACGATTCCGGCTTGACTCTGAAGATTGGCTACCAGCTCTTCCAGTGTGGTGTCTTTTATCCCTCTTTGAGCCTGCAGTGCTAAAGTTACATGATTCCACTTGGAATTCAGGGCTTGCATGAATTGATGTGTGATTTTCCATTCGGGTAGCTTCTCATCGAGGTAATCCAGATGTCCAACTATGACTTGGAACCTAGTGTAGAAGTCTTCCAAAGACTCATCTTTCTTTTGCATAACCATCTCATAGTCTTTTGTAGCAGCGAGAATCCTGTTTCTTTTGATATCTTCGTTTCCCCCGTACAATCTTACCAGTCCATCATACATGTCTTTGGAGGTTTTGTACATTGCCACTTTGATTTGATCACCAGGAGAGAGGGCCATGTAAAGGACTTTCTTTGCTCGGGCGTTCTTTTCCAGACACTTGTAGTCCTCATCTGTGTAGTTATCCTTGGATTTCTCTACTGGTTTGTTGGGGTCTGTAGTGTCCAGTGGTATGGGCAGTGGACCTGTCTCGAGTATCCTCTAGAGTTGTCCATCCAGAGAACAGACATGGGCCTCAAATTGGTCCTTCCACCAATCGAATTGTCCTGGTTTCAGTAGCGGCGGTTTCCAGAATGAGTCATGGATAGACATGATTTTCCTGTAATGCTAACAGACAAATCTAGAGCACTCGGCTCTGATACCACGTGTTGGATCGTTAGTGTTAGCAGTCTGTCAGACGGAAGTCACTAAGTGTGTTTCCGTCTGATGGTCAGACAGCATCGGAAATATTTATGCAGGAAATTTAAATAACTTAAAATGATTACGCACGATGTAGAGTGGAAACCTTATCACAATGATGATAAGGTGAAAACCACTACCTTTCAGATTTCTCTGAAAGGATTTGCGAATCTGATTACTCTTTATTCCGATATACTTGTAGGGTTTACAAACTAGATCTATTAGATTCTATTTGATGACCTCTACTCAATCCGATAGAGTAATCAGCTTCGATCCTTGTACCGTCGTACGTCCAATCTGTTATCTCTGTTTGCTAGATGCAGTAGCTCCTTCGCCGGTTGCACTGGCTCTTTTCTATCCAAAAATGCCGAACCTTTCATCTGAGGTTTCTCTCCATTTTATACTCATTGAGCTTGTCTTCTCTTTGTCACTCAATAGTCAGACATTTCAGCTTTTCAAAACAAGCTATTCAATTTCGCCATTAAGCTTGTCTTTAATGGCTTTCCATATGATTCGGCCTTGCAATTACTTTATCCTTTTGGCCTTTCCAATTTGTCTTGATGACTTCAATCGGCATTAGTAGTCATCCGTTGAGCTTGTCAAACATCTTTATATTTGAATTAATTCCACATTAATTCTGTCGTTAATTGCTTTCCATATTTACTTGCCTCTTCAATTGCTTTCCTTATCAATTCAAACGGCTCTTTACTTGGCTCTTCAATTGCTTTCCTAATTGACATCAATTCAAACGGCTCTTCATTTGATCTTCAATCAGTATTTAAGCCTTTGTCTTGAATCGCAATTAACCTTTGTCTTCATGTCTTCAATCACAATTATCCTTTGGTTAAATCTGCCATTAAATCTGTCTTTTGTAATTGCAATGATCATCAATTAATCTCCATGCATTCTTAATTGGATATCTTCATGGATTTCTGCACACTTAAATACCACATTAGTTTAAGTGTTTGTAATCATCAAAACTATAGGGTTCCAACAGTGGCTCCGCTAAGAACGTTTGGCCTCTGGAGGCACGCACCGACCACATCATGGTGGCTCAATTGGAGGTCAGAGAACCTTTGGCAGCCTGAAAGCTAGGCGGAGCAGAGAAGCGCTGCTACCGACGCTCACTGTTGGTAACAAAAAAATTAGGTTTAGTCACATGAAGCCATCCTCCCCATCGGAAAATTGAGTAAATTGGAAAACAATTTCAGAGTAGATTGAGACTAAAATTTGGTCAAATTGTGCAAAAATTCGAAATTTTCCAAAAATGTCTTTGCATAAAAGAAATTATCGTTAAAATGTACAAATACATCTCTCACAGCATTATGCAATCACACTAGCTAGCCACCCTCATAATTTAGGTAAAGCAAGATCAGATGGGCTGACATGTCAAGCTTTCAGTCAATCAGTAAGACCCAGCTGAAGAGGGTGAAGAGGGTGATGCAATTGATGTTTGTTTTATTCCATGTTAACAACATTAGATTGTACATATTTGAAGGAGAACTTACTGATTTATTTCAACTGGGGATTGAATGAAGAGCTTGTTTATAATATAGCTGGTTTACAAATCCCGAAAACACAACGGACAATTATATTATTGAGCTAAGTCCATTCTCGAGCAACCTGATGCAGCTAACTAAAATTCATCGAAACATTCTAACATCTCGCTTATGTAAGATCATTTGTTAGATGCACAGTTTCATCATTTCATGGTACTGACAAAAGATAAACAAAGAAACAGGACCATATGGTCACACGTCACTGTAATCTAAAAGAACTTATATATCTCCACCTCGATGTTATCTTTATAGTATGGAACAAAGTCTTCTATGTTCTCCATTGGTTCAAGTTGTCGTAGAATGTACAGAATGGAAAAACAAAGTCACAACTTAACTTTTAATACAATACTGTCCGGCAAGTAGATGCTCCAATCGTCGATAAGCTATGCTACTTCTTCAACTGATGACATGATGTAGACCGAGTGGCACAGGCATATTTGGAACGGTTTGACAGGAAATCCGGTTCCGGCGCAATTTGACAGTTTTTTGAGTTTTCGAGTTCCCGATGTCCGATTTTGAGCCATAACACCTTATTTTAAGCGGAACGCCGAGACGATCAGAAATCACGAGCTTTGCTCGTGAAGTATGGCGTTTTTGGGCCATCCGAGCTCGTTTACTATTTTATTTTGAATTTTTAGTAATTTCCGATTTTTCCGTTTTTAGTAATTTTCAATTTTAGCAAGTTAGGGTTTCCGTTTTGCACTATGTAAACAGTTCGTAGGTTGTGAGAACGGTAGTTTTTGTTTTTATCAATAATATTCGAGAGTTTTTCTCCAATTCATTATTCACGCTGTAGCCGCTGCATCATCTGGTATCAGCTTCCAGTCGATCCTGTGTTCAATGGCACCTGGTGGCAGAGGCCGAGGCAGAGGGAGAGGTGCTGCTGAACTGTCAGAAGATGAACAGCTACGCCTAGATAATGCAGATCTGAGGCGCCAGGTCGAGGCTTTGACCATGCAATTGGCGGGAAGGAACAACGAATTCCTGGCAGAAGATGTTGATTCCATGAACGGCAATCCTTTTGGTGGGGATCAGCCCGTGATGCGAAATCAATGGTGGGAGCAAGGTCTTCGGGTGGATATCCCTCAATTTGATGGTAGTCTGACCGCCGAAGATTTTATCGATTGGCTTTCTCAGGTGGAGGAGGTCCTGGAGTTCAAGTCCGTCCCTGATGATCGCCGTGTTTCTTTGGTCACGATTCACTTGAAGGGTCGCGCCCAGGCTTGGTGGCAGCAGTTGAAGCGGACCCGTGCTCGTTCTGGAAAGGCTAAGATTGTGTCGTGGGATAAATTCAAGAGGCATATCCGGACGGCTTTCTTACCCTACAATTATGACCGGGAATTGTACACTCGTTTTCAGAATCTCCGACAAGGGGCTCGGTCTGTTGACGACTACACCACAGAGTTTTACCAGATGTTGGCCCGTAATGATGTGACGGAATCACCCTTTCAGTTAGTGTCTCGCTATATCGGTGGGTTGAGGTTGCAGCTGCAGGAAGTGTTGAAATTGTTCGATCCATTGACAGTGGCTGAGGCTCACCAGCGCGCTCAACAGGCGGAGAAACAGCTGGCCAGAAGTGTGTTTGGCGGTGCTCCCAGGGTCGTAGGTTCCTCAGGTGGTGCTTCTTCTGCCCCCCCCCCCCCCCCCCCCCCCCGTCCAGCGTGCATCTACAGTTCCACTTCCTCCCGCTCGTGGTGCTACCGGTCCATCCCAACCCAGGCCCTTGCGTTGTTTCAGTTGTGGGGAGGTCGGACACCGCATGGCTGAGTGCTCGAGTGCCTTGAAAGGGACTCGCGGTCTGTTAATCCAAGATGACGCGGGTGATGTATCCTTTGTCCCGGATGGGCCTCCAGTTTTTTATTCGTACGGTGGTGATGACGAGGAGGTTCCTGAGGAAGTCGTGTCTGGTGATGTTGCTTCCGGCGCAATTTGACAGTTTTTTGAGTTTTCGAGTTCCCGATGTCTGATTTTGAGCCATAACACCTTATTTTGAGCGGAACGCCGAGACGATCAGAAATTACGAGCTTTGCTCGCGTAGTATGGCATTTTTGGGCCATCCGAGCCCGTTTACTATTTTATTTTGAATTTTTAGTAATTTCCGATAATTTCCGATTTTTCGTTTTTAGTAATTTTCAATTTTAGCAAGTTAGGGTTTCCGTTTTGCACTATTTAAACAGTTCGTAGGTTGTGAGAACGGCAGTTTTTGTTTTTATTAATAATATTCGAGAGTTTTTCTCCAATTCATTATTCACGCTGTAGCCGCTGCATCATGACACCACAAACTGACCTGCAACTGGAAACTCAACTCATCAATAACTATGTCACAAGAAAATGCATTTCTCATTCAATAATCATAAGTGATAGTTTTGCAATAAATAACATGAGATAGTTAAACATTTCTGATTCAAGTTGACTGAAACTTCGGCTCTGCCATAGTTGAGTTTCTCACTCTGGGTTAATAAAAATGGAAGGAGTAAATGAACATGGCCCTTTGGTTGGTAGCTGATCATAGTAACAAGACACTGGAGGGAGGGAGATAACCCCAAATGGAGAGCAGTGAATAAGCTCTCCACTCCAAGGACAAGGTCCTATCTAAACATACAGCCTTTAGCCCTCTTCAGTTTTGTTTTGTAAAAAAAAAAAAAAAATCATCCACAATTTGATTTCATCAACAATGTAGTTTGTACGTTAGAAGTAGATCTTCTTCAGTCTACGCGAACTTTGATATAGTAAGAGCACGCAGACTTTCATTAAGTAATGATATCAAAATTAGATTAGTTTAAACACGGCTTAATTAGTACGAGGTTTGTGCATAATAGAACATATAGAAGCATGTGACTAACTCCTTTTTACAGTCTCACACTAATCATAAATAATACTGCAATTTAACCTGAGGGTTGGGCTGGGACCCTATCACTCTCTTTCTTCATTGATTCCCAGACAAGGCTATGCAAAAGCCTCTCTGTCTAGAAGCTACAATCCAAGCCTGGCTATCAACAAAATCAGAGATTAAAATGGGATTCCAATAATGTGTTTTGCTGCTTTACATGGGACTTTTACATGACAACTCCTGTGTGAGTAACATATTTATATATGCTTAGCTCAGTATATTAAGACTACCAACCTTTAGGTTGATGTACTAACTACTAACTACCAAGTCCGCAAGTCGATTTTACTGGTTAACCTCCAGGCATATCTTCTCTTATATACCTAATTCCTAAGTTGGTAAAACTAGTTCCAGTTCTGAAATCACCTGGGATCAGAGGCCACGGCGCAGTTTGAAGTAGCAAAGAAGCCTGGTAATTCTCGGGTCTGCGCATATTTGATATAACAACGCAACTCTTCTTGTACTCTTTTTTCTTTCAGGAAAGAGAGTTTCATTTCTATCAGGAGATACAGGAATCTGTATACAAGAATCAGATGGATGTGAGATACTTGGTAAAAAAATGAATGACATGGATTCTAGAAAGCCTGTTCGGAATCTTGCACAGTCAATCCATTCCTTATTGGGATTCAAGGCACATCTTACCTCTGCTTGGGTCAATTCAGTCTGCAGTATAATCAGAAACCTTCCATCAGAAGCCGCACCCGCTACACACTCAGAAGCTGAGAAGTGCTTTGAAGAGCAATGTTCTGTCAAAAATGGTGCAGAGTCAAACATGGATGCTATCAGGACACAAGGTAAGAAGATTTCTACAATACTAACCAGCCAGTGTATATATGTTCGTGCTTGAGCTGATACCTGTTATGAGTTTCTGAAACAGATCAACTTGCACTGTTAACTTCCATTATAAACAAGTTGAATGCGCAAAGAAGGGGACTGCTGAATGAATTTCTAGACTTGAAAGGTATACAAGTTAATGTATGGACTTTTCTCTTCAACAGGATACAAGTTGAGCAGTGTCCAACTCACCAGGGACTGCAGTTAGTGATTCTGTAAGATTAATAACTTATGCAAATGTTATTGGCCTCGTGCAGGGAACATCCGAGTTTTCTGCCGTATTAGACCCACACTGATGGGGCCTGACTCCAACCAGCTGAGTCCTGTTGTGGCGCTGAACTCGAAAGACTTGCTTTTAAATGTTTCTGAAAGCAAGAGTAAATATTATAGCTTCGACAAGGTCTTCCAGCCAAATTCATCTCAAGGTGCTTTCACACACTAGTGACTAGTCTTATAATAACTTAGAATATTAGACATGTATGAGCTCTTCTTCTTCTTCTTCTTCTTCTTTTCCATAAAAATTTAGAGAAAGAGGGCAAACTACAAGCCAATGACGGAAGCTTTATGATCAATATCCTTGTATTTCAGATGAAGTTTTCTCAGATATTGAGCCTATAATCAAGACTGTTGTGGATGGCTACAATGCATGCATTTTTGCCTATGGTCAAACAGGATCAGGCAAAACTTTTACAATGGTAACATCATGAACCCTAATTGCAATAATACAGAAACTAGTTTTATTTTGTAATAACATTACCTCTAAGCTGGTTTAGTTGGTTACAATAGCATCATGAACCCTAAGATTGTTTGTTCTAGTTGGTTTAGTGATATGTTAGCCACTGTGTAGTTTCCTTTGGTGTTTTAGCCTAGTTTTTGGTCGTCTTGGTTGTGGTTTCTTTGGTTGCGCAAAAAAAAAACATTACCTCTAAGCTTGCAGAATCTTTATTCCTGTATCAGGAAGGTACTCCGGAAAGTCCAGGGGTCGTGCAGCGAGGAATTGAGGCACTGTTCAAACAAGCAACAGTCAGTAACGAAGACTTTACAATAATGTTCAGTATGCTTGAAATTTATCTAGGACATATCAAGGATCTGCTGGTGCCCCAGTCCTCTAGAATATTTGATTCTATTCCACCATGGTGAGCGTCAAGTCAAGTTCAGGAAGTACATTTTGTACCAGCTACTAAAGATTATGTTTCAGAATCAGCCATGCTTTACTTTGCAGCCTTTCCATTAAAACTGATCCAAATGGTGGAATAGAGATTGATAACCTTACATCCGTACAAGTGAGCGACTCTGAGCAGGCTCTGAGACTGTACAGACTTGGATGTAAACTAAGATCAACAGCCTCAACAAACTTAAATAAAGCTTCAAGCCGATCCCATTGGTAAGAATTTACCAAAATAAGTTACTATGTTAACAAAACCAGTGCTGGTAACACGATTTCAGAATTCCAAAATCTTATCTCAATTAATTTCATGTCAAATAGTTTGTTATCATAGACCATATGTGTATATTGGATACTGAACTCTGTAAATATAATACTGTTCTTTTGCAGCATGATCCGCATCAAAATCTACTCGATCAATGCAATGGAAAGAAGAAGGGAGACAAATAAATTATGGATGGTTGATCTAGGGGGGAGTGAGCGTGTGCTGAAAACCAAGGCACGAGGTAGAAGATTTGAAGAGGGAAAATCTATTAATCTGTCACTTTCAGCTCTCGGAGATGTAGTAGATGCACTTCAAAGAAAAAAATGTCATATACCTTATAGGTACTGAAACAAGACTAAGCTCTCACACTCTAGGACTGCTGCGGGCAGCAATTAAAACCAAGCTCTAAGCTGGTTGAAGACGAATTTAGTCAATCACAATTTACTATGTATTTAGCCCTGATATCTGAACTTTTACCTGACAGGAACAGCAAGCTCACTCTGATTCTGCAAGACTGCTTAGGTAAAATTACCTTCAGTTTATCTGTCAGTTTCTACCCTGAGTAACGTAAAGTATGATGTGAAGTAAGCATTTGGTGATTTAGTAAATGTAGGAACACTGTTATTTTCCATTTTTTTTCATATGTTTCAGTTAAATAAAAAAAAACCTATATTGGCGTTCCTTCCTAGAAAACTATTTCAATGTTTAGAATTTAGATTGTTTGCCTAAATTAGCGCATGTTTATAATTCTCATTTTCCATGCATTCGAATTCAATAAAAGTGATTGTAGAATGAAACCTGCATGTTTTTGTCAGGTGAGGATTCAAAAACTCTTATGCTTGTACATGTCAGTCCAGAAGAAGAAGACCTTTGTGAGTCCGTGTGTTCTTTAAATTTTGCTACACGAGCAAGTAGCGTCAACTTAGGTAAAGGAGAGTCACAAGTAAGTAAACCACACAGATCAATGGTTCATATTTCTTCCAACCTTATCTAACATGGAATATAATTTATCTTTTTAATTCTTTTATGATAATAAAAAACGTATTAATAATTTTGATCACTTTTAAATCGCATATCATCATGCCAGAAAAAATTAAGCCACCTTACCTTCTAAATTTGAAAAACCATATAACCTTGGAGTCCCTGGCAAAATAGTAACAATTTATGATTCTCCTCCAATTTTTCATGTCGTCAGTAAAGCATTAATGCTAGTGAGATAATGAAACCAGGACTTCAAAGAGAGGAAGAAGGCAGCATTGATCAGTCTGCAGCAGAAGATGGAACAAATTGAAGATGAGTGTCAAACCATTATGAGCAAAATAGAAACGCTAAATAAGACATTGGAAATTCTGACTAAGGCATCATCAAATTCACCAAGAATGCTGCTAGCAGGAGATCCTCAGCTGATTATGGGGGTGTCCAAATCTGTTATGAATGGTACTGATAAATTCGGGATTGTGCCACAATTCCCATGGTCAGAGCTGCCAAGGTTCATGCAGCCAACAGTTTGCAGTAGAAGGAAATCCGGGATAGAGCTGACATTATTTGAAGAGAAATCGAGAGCTTCTGCGAGGAGAAGGAGAAGGTCAATAACCCAGCGGGCTAACTCTGTGTCTTTCCCCTTGAAAAGAAAAGATGCAAATAGCTCAGATTGCAGCACTTCCATAACTAGCTGTGTTGAGAATTCGAACGTGATCAGTAATGTGGACAATGAGACGGAACCCAGCCAATGCACTTCTGAATGTGATATCAAAACCATAGATTTTCATATATGCAGAAATATACCGAAGTTTGTGTCCCACAGAACAAGTCACCAAAATCAGAAACCAACCATTGGTAATAATTCTCTTAGGAGCAAATGGGTATCAAGATTACCAATCCAGGAAGGAAATTTTCGAGTTAGGGAACAAAACAAGAAAGAAGGATTACCTTTACCTGGCCACGAATCACGGAGCTTTGAGTTCCCAGTAACTTATGATGAGACTGAAAAAATGGTTGAAGATCAATCGAATGAATCGCCAAGTATAGAAAGCCCAAAGAAATCTGCTACGGACATGTCTACTATTTTATGTCACAAAACTGACGGTGAGACAGGGACACAATTCCAAAGTTCGGTAAATAGTTGTCCAGAAGTAGACATTGGATGTAGCATTTCGAATATGGCTGAAGCAACTAATAAGTGTTCAACTACCGATGATAATGAAAAACGAAGAGAACCAACACCAGGAATCTACAAAGATATTAAATGCTCAAAGAATCACACCCTAAACCAAACACTTCATAGCCGTGCTTGTCAGTGCAAACAATATGCAGGTGATGTCGAACTATATGGAAATTATCTATCAATGCAGGTTATGGGGGTGCGAATTCCAAAAGCGCACTCTGATATCATACCAAAGAAATGCAGTTTAGAAAGAATGGATGCATCATTTCAAGGCCTTTCAAAAGAAACAACAAAATACGCGCACAGATCACAATCTCACAGAGCTTTATTCACGGACAAACTGGAACAAGACAAGGTCAACACTCTCATTGTTCATCCTCGTGTATGTCCGCAAAGCACAGGTTAGGCCACTCACTGCCTCACTACAAAAACTAGGTTCTACAGTTTTAGTTGAAATAGTGTGACTATATTCATTTACTAATGCAAAATAGTCAGAGACTAACACTGATCATATCATGTCATTCTCCAGGGTTACTTGTTTCTATTAAGCTGAAAATTCAAATGCTGTACTTCTGTGCTCTTATGTGGCTGGGGTTCCGCAACCTAGGGTATGATGATGATTTCTTCCACAGCTTGACGCGTTAGAGATGCCCTTCTAAACTTATGGGATCCTAGGCAAATTACCCGAACGACAAATGTATCAGACATGCTGTAATTTAACGGCTCTAGCTTGCTGCAACATGTCATGTACAGTATAACAATTCAAACACAAGATAGCTCAATTCCAAGTCATGTGATACACCCAGTGTGCCTATCTTTTGCTATAAATTAAATGCGCGATATATACCCGAGCTAGTTTAATGTCGCTGAAAAAATCCAGCAATGCAGGAATTCAGTATTATATCAACCACATCTCCTCCTCCTCCAACCACTACACAATACTGCCATTGTGGAAAATTCTCAAACACCTTCCGTGCATCATAAAGTTGCCTACATGAGCAACAAACAATTATTTGTTAGCCTTGTTTTGCTCCAGCAAAAGTAGGGAGGTCGGGAATCAAAACCCTGAAAGTGCAACTACTTTATATTTTTTTTTCTTCATAAGGGCCAGTTAATAGCAACTAATCCAAAAGGAAGGACGTCCGAACTCCGAACGTTTCTCCCTGAATACAGTCGAGTGTGATCTTTTTATAAAATCGATTAAAAGCATTTTCAAACTACTTTATAATTTTTTGTAGTAAGAACAAAAAAAATTATGAGTGAAGTGATGGTGAAAACCTATTTTTTTATAGAGTTTGGATTAAATAAAAATTATATTTAAATATAAAAATTAGTGAAAATAATAAAGGGATGTACGAATTTATAATAAATAACAGTTATAATTATAGAAAATGATAATTAAGAAACATTTTAAAACTCTTTTTAATTAGCATATAACAATTAAGTGGAAATTAACTGCTTTTTAAAAATGTTCATGGTGTGGACAAGAATTTTGTAAAAGGGTGTTTACTTTTTCCCTAAATTAAATATGCATCAAATTTTTCATAGTAAAAATGTACATGTTAGATTCTAACAGTAAAGCATCTTGGGTAGTGGTCTAGCGGTCATAGTCTTGGTCGAATGATCAAGAGATCGACGGTTCAAACCCCTTTGGATGCACCGGCATGAGTTTTTGTCCATTCCTTGCTTATCATAGTGGAATTTAATTTATAAAAAAAGATTCTAAAAGTAAATACCATTTATATTGTCCTTCATCCGATACAAATGTAAACAATCAGATTTTAGTTTTAACATCATATCCAGGACTACACATGTAGGTATATATTATTGGCCAAACTGAGACATGTCTATTTTTTATTCGTAAATTATCTAACATTTAATGTAATCAATATTAACTTAAATGCCGAAATTTGACACGTTGTTCAAATGAGATTGTTGTGCGTGGGCGGAGTTGTGGTATGCGAGTGCGACGAGGGCATCGAGGCTGACCCAGCCATGTCCGCCGTGTAAACAGGTGCCGGTCCTCCAACTCCGCGATGATCATCATCATACACACCATCATAGTACACATCTTCCTCGCTAGCTGCACTATGATCGGAACGAGAGTGCTTAGCTATCTCTCTTTGTGCCTTTTCGCCTGCCTTCGCAACATGAAGCTCCATTTTGGCCTCGGCTTCTTTAGCTAATCGCGCCTCATGAGCTATCTCCATTCTCGCCTTCGCAATGTCCTTCTCCGCCTATCACACATGCAACATACAGTTTAATTCAGTTTCAGTTCAGATCAATCCAAGTTAGGCATTCGCCCTCTACCTGCTCCTCAGCTCTTGCTTCGGCTTTGACCTCTCTCATGGCCTTCATGTCGCTGATTTTATCCTTAATGGCTTGCATCTTTCCTTGTTCCTTTTATTAAACCGTGCGCTCGATAATAATTGAAATCAAATGATTGGAATGGATAATACCTGAAATCAAATAATGTTTGGAAGGAACCTATTTATACACAACTAGCAATCAAAACAAGTCACAAACTTGTGGTGATAAGTGAAGTGCTCTCTACCTTTCATGGACACCATGAGATTGACCATTAGAAAACTGAGTCAACCTACTAAACCGGTTCTTCACATGTATATTTAGTATGTGCCACTTACGCATGTTTTTCAAAACGACGCCGTTTCTGTCCTCGTAAGTTTACAAGGACTGGATTGTACTGATGGAGTTAATGTCGCGGCCCATGCCATGCCAGAATTTTTTTTTGTTTTTGAAAATTTGTATATTCTGTGAATTTAAAATGGAAATGCAATTTGAAAATTAGGGCTTTGTGAGCAAATCAGCGCAACTGAAACTGGCAGATCAAACTGAGAAGACGAAGACGACAATTCAATTCGATCTGCGTATCAGTTCTCCGCAGCTCAACGATCGCATGAATTTCATCTAGCGGTGAGCAATTTCACCTCTTGTGTCCAAAATCAGTTTCAATGTGGATCAGTCGTATCCAAGTTTCGCGTTCACTCAGTGACTCAGATAATTTCTGATTCATGATTTGATGTTTATTGGCTTTCGGTTTTCTTAATTCTGATTGTTCTTGTGAATTGAGATTAGACGTAATGTTTATGCGGTTGTTTTTCACATTTGAAATTATGAAGCAGCTACCTGAGCAGTAGAAGTGGTGGCATGCCGCTAGGAAAATAGTGTTTTTTTTAATGGAGGAAAATAGTATTTTTAACTGCCATTTTTTATTGTGTAATTTAGAATTTTGGACTTGTTAAATTTTTTTTCCAGTATGAGTTGAAGTGTTATTCATTATTTTGTGATTATTTTGGCAGGTGAAATACTCTTATGTTTGGGATTTTTTAATTTGCAGAAGGTAAAAGAAATTGCTTTCACCAATTCACCTCGACTGTTTCAGTTATAAAGAGTTTAATTCAGTGATGCTAATTTTTGGCGACTAGAACAGAATCGTAGTTATATTTATTGAGATTGAAAAATGTTCGTTTTTGATGATTTAGGTGTCGGAGATACCCAAAAGACTTAAGCGGCATTTCGCCCTTTCCCTTAATCTGTTCAATGAATCATATATGATCAGATTACAAAGTTACAGAAGTGATCATATTGATGTCAGTTTGCCGCAAACGACTAGTAGCGTGTCAAATTGTTGTACTCTGAGACATGTGTACTCTTTCAGTTCAGCTTTTGTTTATTTCATTTGTCTATCATGTTTCGTTATTGACTATGCATGCTCATTTATCTTGTGTTCTTATATTTCCCTCTTTCGTATATGACTAATTATATCTTATTTCCCTTATATGTTGAGATGTTCAGCATGTCTGCTCACCAAATTTCAACCATGAATTTTGCGGATGATGACGGAACATCTGGCTCTGGAGATGACATGAGCATGCTAGATGGACACAAGCGCCAATCTGGTATGCCCTCAAGTTCAGCCCCACGCAAGAGAGGTCGCAAAGCGACCGGTGACGCCATAGTTGATGCCATGCTTGAAATAGCAGCTGCTTCCAAAATGAGAGCTACTGCTATCATGAAGAACGAAGACCCATTCTCCATAAGCAAATGCATCAAAGTATTAGACGAGATGGGGGTTGACAAACATATCTACTTCCTCGCACTGGATTTATTCGAGAACCCAAACGCAAGAGAAACTTTCATTTCTCTTAAGAGGGAAAGGCGATTGACATGGCTGGAGCGAAAATGCAATTCCCACCCTACCAGTTGAATATTCATTAGCCCTCCCAGATTCAGTTTTCTTTGCTCATGTTGTTAGAGGCAATGACTGATTCCTCATTCCTGTATTCATGGAAGATAAATTTTATTATTACATTCTCATTTGTGTAATGTAAATAATTTAAAATGTCTTTTATTATCTAGTTACGATTACGCAAAGTGTAATAATACATTTATTTAATCAATTAAAAATGCGTTCGGGAATATCAGTGGTATTCTATTCCAAACTGTGATCATATTGATTGAACTAAGAAACAAAGGTGTGGCAATACTTAGGAGTTAGGACTCACTTTCTGGACTGGAAGGTTAGAAACTGAACCTGAGATGAGCCTATTTCCTCTTGTAGTTTCCTAATGTCATTATGCTTGCATAAAGGGTTGTTGTCTAGCGGTCATAGTCTTGATCGAATGACTAAGAGGTCGACGGTTCAAACCCTCCTGAATGTCAAGTGGTAGCATAGGCATTGATAACATGGCTTAGAGTTAACGCAGTGATTTCTTTACTCTGTCAAATATCATTCCCTTGCTTTTTAAATGTTCCAACACGTTTTATTCTGTAGATGAATTACATGTATTTTTTTTTTGATGAAGAAATTACATGTATTTTTTGAATACAACATTTTGAAGTGGTGCATCAAGCAGCTTTGGCATATAATATAGAACAATTAAGTCAATACTGGGAGCAGCAGTTGTAACTCTCGGAACATACATATTTGGAACTTGGAACAGGAATCATTTCCAGCGCCTTCCAAACATGCCATGCTTTCCGCGCTTGAACTTGCCCCGCTTGAATTTACCACGGCCGAACATGCCATGTCCATAACCTCCATGTGAAAGACGGTGAGTCCCCATTGCAGCAGCTGCAAGTGCAGCACCTCCAGCTAGCAATCCTGTACTAGCTCCCATGCCTGCTCCTAGGCCTGCATATCCATTTTTTTCTTAGTCAAAGAACGACTGAGCAGAGTTTTTTATTTAATGTAGACGAAGCCAGAAACAAAGAGATAATTATAACTTGTTTCAAAGGATTAAACGAATTCATATAGGAATTTTGATTTGTGAATGATATCCTTAAATAGTTAACTTCTGTTCTAAAAAAAGCTTCAATGCACGGTATAAAAGACCACTAGAAAATAATCCAGACATAGTGAAAAAGATAAACATTTAAGTAGTCTAAGCTAATGAATATATAAACCTATATCAAAATAAAATACGAGAAAAATAAAATTAACAGGCATCAACTTTCAATCCTCAAAACTATTTTGTTTAGACAAACAAATGTAACATAAATAGTACCTGGAGCTGGATGTTGATATCCTGCTGGAGCTGGATGTTGATGCCCTGCTGGAGCCGGATACTGATGCCCAGATGGAGCTGGATGGTGATGTCCTAATGGAGATGGATACCCTCCTGGAGGATATGCACCATGATGAGAAGGCGCAGGGAAGCCACCGGGAGGGGGATATCCTGCTGGAGGGTAACCACCCTGTGGAGGGTATCCAGTTTGGGCTGGAGGGTGACCTCCATGAGGAGGGTATCCAGCTGGAGGATAGGGTGCAGGCGGATATGGCTGCGGCGGATAACCCTGAGGAGGATAGGCACCTGGAGGAGGATGGTGGTGGTGCCCCGCTGCAGCAGCTCCATATCCCGCTAGACTTGAGAAGAGTCCTTTGTCACTTGTCTCATCCTTTCGGTCACCCATTGGTTCTTCAAATCAGAATACTTCCTGTCAAAACATTTCAAATAAAAATGCAGAGATCATGCAAATTGCAAAACAGCGTCATGTTTGTTGATAATCGAATTGGACACGATAACACGCAAATTGAATTTAAGACTCAAAAATCATGCAGTCCCTGCACCTTTTTATATTCTTTCTATGAAGATTTTCCTTTTTCCCGTAAAGAATTCACCAGCAAGAAATCAGAAACAGAATCAAACATAAAGAAAAATAGGGTTGAATTGAGAGCACAGAGATTCAACAAAAAGAGATGCAGAATTGATTCATATTCAATAAGTCAGAAGATTAAAAAAAATGATGTTGATGTAAAGATTGAGGAAGGAACTAAAGGAAACAGTGCTCACCCAGACAATGGCAGAAATGTCTCTTTCAGGTCAAGATTTGTCTTGTATGATGGTGAGTGAAATCACCATAAGGCTCGCTCATCTGTTGGATGTGTTTATTTATAGCAGGCAGATTTGATGGCTGGATGCATGACCATCTCATAGCCCATATTTTTTACAGAAATAGATTGACAATTTCACTTTACAAAATCATCATTATTGGACAAAAGGCTCACAGAATTCAGTTCACTGGTTTCTGACAGACAGAAATTGGCTACAATACTTGCTTCTTTTGTATGTGTATAACAGATGGTACTATACCCTGTGTGGATTGAAGGGACTCATAATTCATCACTAGGGCCTCTTGACATCTGTGGCTCTAGGTTACCTGCAAGTTTAGACGGAGATGGCACATCCAGCTTCACTGGTGTAAAAAATACAGTGAGGCGCGCATGATCGGAAAGATTGTAATCTTTGGGCCACGTTCCTTCTTCTACTTCCCGTGGATGGAAAACAGCATCCTTTACTTTCAACCCAATCACTTCCTTCTCTGTAGCTTCGGTCTCTGGCTTTGTTTTAGTGTCCTGGTTGTAGTCATTTAGCATTTGCTTTGACAGAAACTGATTCCATATTTTGTCCTGTGCGATCAGAAGTTTATTCAAATTGTGAGTATACCATAGTATATTTAACTGTGGTTGTTGCCATCAACTGGACACATACCTGGAATTCATCATAGTCAATAACCCCATTTCTGTCAACATCCGCTTGTTTCCATAACTCCTTCACATCTTCAGGACTGAGTCCATAAGGATGCCCTATCAAATTTATCTGTATAAATGAAAATATTTCACTTCTTTATATAATATTAGTGCAAAAAGATAATAATTATTCAGGATGATACAATATACAGTACCTGCCGAAGCGCTTCATAGAATCCCGAGTATGTAACTGAATCACCATCGGAACTGTCAGCTTTGAACAAGGCAACCGCCCCTCTTTTGTCAAGCAATGCTTTTTGAAGTTGATACTGACAATAAAGAGACCCTGATTAGATGCAAAATTGCCTATGCTTTCCTTCTATTAACTCGGAGCTAAGTGATGTTGACCAATGGACAAGTCACTGGCAAAGCTAGGCATAAATCTTGGGTAAACATGTAGTCTATTTGTTTATCATTAAACATTAAGGTTATAAGTAAAGAATATGTTTTAGGCAAACTTTTCCAAACCATGAAACAGAAAGAAAAAAAATTGATAGGACTTATCTACATTGTACTAGTACATACTTCATATAACTCACTTTTACTAAGCCCAGCAATGCATCACCCCAGCTATCCTTCAAAGGTTTTCGGACTTCATCGGGATTGAGAAGCCATATAAAGTCAACACCGCAGATGTCCCCCCTATGATTTCGATGGCTTACCCACTACCACATTTAACCGAAAGTAGATCCAATGGTCAGGATAACTTATACTAGATTGAAAATTAGACAACTCAAGACAGGTGACACGCACCTTTTGAGCATCATCATTACTGTCAGAGTAATTATGTGCAACGTCATATGATGACTCAAAACCTTGAGATCTCAGAAATTTATAGACGTGCCCTCGTTTACTTCCATTCCAGTCCCTGCACAGATGGCACCAATTGATAAACACATAAGAATCTTAGTAGATAAACAGTGGTACAGCTATCCGTCTCGATATCGATTAGCAGTTCAGGACGATAATAGAGAGTAAAACTAACCCGCACAAAATGACAGTAGCTTGAGTTGAATTATTCTCTCTTTGATAGTGTTCCAGGTATTGCAGTATTTTGTATGCCTAATGGAAGCAAAACAAAAGTTACAACAATGTAAGCACCCTTATATCAATGGAGGGAGCAGGTGAAATACTGGTTACCTCGTGTATTCTAGTAGCTGATAGACTAGAATCATGAGGAAATAACAGATGAGTATTCACTATGATAATCTCTTGTTGGAGGTTTTCTTCTAAATTCGCCAAGAGGGGGATAAATGAATGGAGATGGACCAACTGGGCAACACGGTCACCAAAGTCATTGAACAGTAACTCTCTGTAGTTTATGACCCTGAAGTAGTCCTGATGCACAGAAGTCAATAGACCTGATAGGAACAATAGTGTTAGTGAACCTCTCGTGATCCTAATCATTCAAAATCAAGCTCAAAACTGTTAGTCTCATTCTCATCGAATCACTACACAGTAACTTTGAATATAATTTTCCATGTGCGTGCCACAGTAAATCAGGAATCACAGGCTACTAGTCAATTCATAAAAAGTACCTACATTACACGCACATCACAAATGTGATAACTACTTTGAGATTCATCACATATATCATTTGGTAAACTGTTACTAAGTCACATGAGTGACTAATAGTAGAAATCATAATACAAACCATCGCCACGAGTATTGGTTCTAGCAAGCTTGAAATTCACGTATCCAGCACTTTCAAGTCCCGTCAAGTACATACTGGAAAATTCTTCATTGCCGACCCAAAACTCCTGAAACATATCAATCAGGCATACACATATCACACCCAAATATCCTAACTTCATCACACCTCTAACAGAAAGCCAAGCTTTCTAAACAAGCATACCTGTAAACAGATTATCAGAGACCTCTCCTTGAGCAACAAGTCCAAAATCTTCTGGTTCCTATCAAGCCACACTTCCCTATAATGACTTTCGCGAACAGTTTGATTCTGCCAAAACCAAAATTACTCAGATATACCAAAAACAAACTCAAACCGCCTCTCCAAGCCAAAACAAAATCTCACAATCAATTTGGAAAAAAAGAAGAAGAGAGAAATAAAACAAACACAGATAACATTGAAGCACTCTCAATTCTCGAATACCTTACAATCCAGACGCTTGTAGATAGGAGCCAAAATATTAAAAGTGGTACACGAAATAGACGAGGGATCCTTGCCTGCATCAGTCCTCAAAAATCTAGCATACTCAAAATCCTCGGCAGAAGACATCTGTAGAAACCGAATTCACCAACACATAATTCCAAATCCACTAAATAAATAAAACCCTAATTCGGTACACACTTTCATAACAAATTAAAACTGAATGAAATTATCAACCATTTTGGAGCTGACGGTGACGCTGCGGCTGACGACGAGTGTGAAAATCAGGAGCAGAGAAGAACGAAGATGCTGCTGCTGCTGATGATGATGACGAGGAAGGAATGTGCGCATAATCCGGGGATACATGAGTGAAGCCGAATATGTGTGGACCGTATAAAATGCGGTGGAGTTGAGATTGGAGAGTCTGATCAACGTGAATAGCGTGGACATGGCGAGGGCGGAGGAGAAGCAGCCGGTCAGCGTCAGGGCCCATTTGAGGTGTCTGCCATGGAGAAAGCAACCGCTATTCCCACTTACTGGTCGGCAATGGACAGGATCGACGTAAAATTAGGATAAATTCCGATAGCATAAATTTAAGTATAATTTGAGTAAACACGTATAATATGAATGAAAATAGTAGGGTAATACAATGTATGATAGTAGGGGATTAGGGTGTTAGAGCAGGGTAGTGTTTATTTTTTCGTAACCCTTATTCTATTTTAGACTTTGTGGACAGGGTATGTTAGGGTACGAGGATAGGGCAGGACAGAATACGGATCGGACATGGTAAGGATAACCTTATGAACATTTTGACCCCTAAGGTCAAATGCTCACAGTGATGAACCAGTTTATATTGGTACATCTGCCAGGTTCTGTACACATCGACTTATACACAGAGAGTCAACGTGTCAATACTCGATAGGTAGTGCAATTACATTTTCGTCTATATCTTTTTTATTGCCATTTGTGTCTATATTTAAAAAAATTAAGATTTGATCACTTATGATTATTCGGTTTTTTATAATGGGTGGGTACAACTTAGAACATTACAATGCATATGATCGAAATCATCTGGTACATCTCTCCACTTCTGAAGCGCATGCCAGATTCGACACCTTTAGCATGGATCCGCACATCTACCCAAATCATTGGTACATTTTCCAACACTTAGATGTAGGTGTCTGACTCCTTAACCAACAGACAACCATCCTGTTAGCATGTGTATTCGGTATTCAGATAGCAATTTTAAAAGCTTAATGTTTATTTCAATTATATTTCTTTATTATCTTTATAATTTTAGTAAAGAATAAATAAGGTACTTTATAGAATTAATTACATTTTAACTCTTACATTATATCGAGTGGCTTGTACCTTTGACATTATGTCAAGAGGTCAAGAGTTTGACTCCCTTGAGTAGCATAATTTCTCCACTTTTGTGGTGGAGTGCTTTTTCTCCCTCGTGGAGGTGTTGTTCGTCGCGCCTCGGCATGGACGTGTTGTTTCTCCTTCGCGGAGGTGTTGTCGTCCCTTGTGGATGTGCTAAGTATCAAGTTAACGCTCGTGGGTTCAAGTTAAGAGGTGTCTTATGTCCTGTGCTTTTAGTAGATACAGTTCAAGTATCAAATCCGGGTGGTGCCTAGAGTGGCATGTGCTCCAAGAGTCTAGATATTCATGTACAGGGGCGGACCTAAAAATTTCGATAGGGAGTGACGAACGAGAAATAAATTGTAAGACTAAAAAACCTAGTGTTCTCCGTTATACAAATGATTGATTTGTTCTGCAATTTTAGTTGTATTTTCATCCAAAAAAATTACAAAAATCAAAGATCAGACATAATGTACGTGATTAAAGAACTACTCATTTGAACTTACTTGACTCTTAACCTTAAATCCCACTATCCACATCATCTAAAGTCAAAAAAGTACGAACTCAAAAATTCTCAAAAACTAACCAGATGACTTTAGAAGACACCGACTCGACCGTAACAATATCTCATGAATTAAGGGGAAAAAAATAAAAATAACATGCATGGATTAGAGGGACAGACAGTTCGACTGGATGCAGGACAAATAATAATTATTTTGTTGAGAATATAAAACTGAGTTTAAATACAAATATTGTTAAAAAAGTTTTTCAATAAATAGTGTTTTCTGATCGTATTATAATTGAATTAATGTCAAATTGTAATCCAAGTGGGCTAGTAAATTACAGAAAAAACTTATTCAATAAATATAATTATTTTCTAATATTGTATCATATCAATAAACATTGTTATACTTATACTGTGAGTTGTTGTTATACATGATTTAATTAATTTCATATATGTAAAATGAAAATTTGAACAAATATGGGGGTGACAAGTGTCACCCCAAGCTTTTTCAAATTCTTTTATATGGTTTATCAAAAAAATCTTTTACATGATAAATAATTTAATATATATATATATATGATAAATCAATTTAATGTTAAAATCTATTAATTTTTAGTGACAAATAACCAAATATGTAATTTTTAAGATATGTAATTTTTAGTTAAACTAGGTTAATCTTGTAAGTGTATAAACGATTCACCCAAATTGTAAATTTTTGTACTAAAGTTTTGTGCTGATAAATTTATGTATGAGTGAATTACAAGACAATCAAACGTGTTTTGTTTTGTTGTACAAAATGATGTCTCTTATTGAAAATTTTTCAATTTGTCATCTACTATTGAACGCTATTTTACTGAAGAACACTTCACAAAAAAGATGGAATATGATTTCTTATCGAATTGTTTGGTTGTGAATATTGACAGAGAAATTTTTGAAACTTCTAGCACTGATTCACTAAAAGTTGATTTTCGAGACACGGAGACAAGACATCCTTTATCTTAATGTAATTATTCGAAACATTTTATTTCTTTTTCAATGTTACTGTTTCTATTTTTGTTTAGCCACCCCCTATTACAATTCCGGGGTCCGTCCCTGGTTCCGCCCCTGTTCATATTCCCGATAAAGTTCTCATGCAATGCGTGAAAAATTTATTTGACTTGATATGTATGAGATGTAAAACTCCACAATAAAAAAAACTCTTACATTAATTCTCAATGGAAAGACTATTATGTTTGAAAAATATTGCCCTTTACGAGTCGATGTTTTTAAGTTACAAAAAAGTGAAGTTAGTGATTATAAATGTTGTTTGGGTATATGAATTATGGATCATGCTATTTAGAACATATACACCGGTGAGGAGGTGCTACTCCTCCTCACTGGTGTATATGCTCTTACATTCCCAAATTTGTCAATTTGTGAATTTCCTCTATTTTTTTATATTATATGTAAGAGTTTTGAACTTAG
Organism: Rhodiola kirilowii; assembly: GCA_033675215.1. NCBI lineage: Eukaryota > Viridiplantae > Streptophyta > Magnoliopsida > Saxifragales > Crassulaceae > Rhodiola > Rhodiola kirilowii. The sequence continues at coordinate 10,934,433 of CM066200.1, forward strand.
TGCAAAGTATTGCAACGTTAATGTAGCATGTTTTTGTCGTTTTGCATGAAAATACGAGCACTGCACAACAAAAATGCGCTACGATTCTTTGCATTAAGTGTAAAACTCGTGCATCTAATGTAAAAAATAAGGGACTCCACTAATTTTTATGGATTCATCTAAACGCTCTTTTATGAATTATTAAATTTTTATGTTGAAATTAGATTATATGAGTTGAAAGTGTTTTAAGTGTTATCCTTGACTTCTTTGCGTCTTGGAATTACTTTTTTTTTTTTGAAGGAGCGTCTTGGAATTACTTTTATGTTAAGAAAAAGTATCATTTCATTATATGAACTATCACTTCATTTCAAAAGAAGTAACAAGCTTTCAATTTTGGAAACCAGATCATAATAACACATTAATAGTACTGTCCCTAAAATTAAAGAATTCAAGGTGGGTTGAATATTACAGTTATGTAAGCTTGTGTAGTGTGCATATCAAGGTAATTTTTAGGGAAAAGTACAAAATGGTGGTATGAACTCCCGTCAATTTACAAACTCTTGTCCGGACTATCTGAATTTTCAATTGGCCGTCAAATTTAAGTTTTGGACTAAATTGAAATTAAATTTGTTACAATAAACATCAAATTCAGATTTCTTTTGCAAAATCTATCCATTTGGTTCAATCAAATATATTTTTTTGGTTGAACCAAATAGGGTTTTGCAATTGAAATTTTAATTCTCCTTGGTCAATATTTTTTAATTTGGCAAGGTTATTCGGAGGTAACTCAATTAATATTTCGATTGCGTTGTTCGTGTGAGTAGATGTCGACCATAATGATTCTGACTCAATGGTAAAAATGTTTCAATTTTGATTCTGACCATAATGATTCTAACTCAATTAATATTTCGATTGCGTTGTTCGTGTGAGTAGATGTCGACCAAAATATTTCAATTTTTTAATTCCATTGTTGATTTCAAATATCTGCTCAATGCAACCATAATGATTCTGACATGAGGAACATAGGAGGCTCGTTTATATGTTCTATACTCTCATTAGCAAATAACATCATCAGAAGTGATTCTAAATCACTTCGTATTGCAAAACTGCTGTAATGATTTAGACGGCTAAGTGCTTCAACTTTTCTCTAATATTTCATGGCATATATGCCCTGTGAAATTGGTGTAATGACATGGTAAAAATGTTGGATTGATAGAATCACCAGTTTCCCCCCATATCCGAACTCAACAAGCCGTGAAAAGGAAGATAGATTAATGACTCTACACACATCACAAAATTGGTAGTAATTCATAATCGGATTGGTCGTAGCCGATATCGGCAGATTGCGGGGCGTTGTTGAGCCCGAAGAGGACCATACTTGTTGATGAAGAACTTGACCTATGCGACTTGCTGAAGCTGACGGAAGACGTGGAGAAAGGCTCGTGGATGCTGGTGGTGGTCGTGGTTGGTCTGGTGACGGCTATTGAAATCGTTCTCAGAAATTGGGTGTTTCATGGAGTCGACGAAATGGAACCGATCGGCGATGAGGAAGATTGAGAATTGAAATTTCAACTGCAAAACCCTATTTGGTTCAACCAAAAAAAATATTTGATTGAACAAAATGGATAGATTTTGTAAAAGAAATCTGAATTTAATGTTTATTGTAACAAGTTTAATTTAATTTAGTCCAAAACTTAAATTTGACTGTCAATTGAAACTTTACATAGTCCGGATTAGAGTTTGTAAAATGACGGTAGTTCATAACATCCTTTTGTACTTTTTCCTAACTTTTAAGATGAAATTGAATCAATTGCAATCTATTAATAGCCTAAGAGTTAATGCATTCTTTAAAATTAGATATGAGCAAGGCATATGAGCGTTGAATGTGATTTTTAGGGGAGATGGATCTCTTAATCCAGATCATACTATAATATTAGTAGCAGTAGCACTAACCCCAAATTTAAAGAATCAAAAGAGGTTTGAAAATTACGATTTCGTAAACTTGTGCATTGTGTATATATAGGCAATTTCCAAGATGATATTGAATCAATTGTAGCTTATGCTTATTAATTGTCTAATAGTTAGATGATTTCATTAAGAGTCGCAATAAACAAGAAAAATAATTTTCATTCATGAAAATTAGATATGAGTGAGGCTTATCAGCTTATGAGCAAATGTGACTTTTCAAATGAGGTTCTTCAATATTTTAGTAAGGAATATCTAAATCTGGATAAGAAAAGAGCATTAATGGCACTAAACCCCAAAATTGAAGAATCCAAAGAGGTTTGAAGATTACAGTCATGTAAGCTTGTGTATTGTGTAATGTGTAATGTGTAATGTGTAATGTGTAATGTGTAATGTGTAATGTGTAATGTGTATATAAAGGTGATAGCGCTAAAATGCATGCACCTTAGGCGATCTCTATGCTTATTATTTCGTTCGGTTTATCATGATTCACTCGCTATTTGATGCCTTGTGGTTCATTTCAGGCGAATTACAGAGTTTAAGCTGAGAACACAAGTGTGCATTGATTTTGGAGCAAAACCGAGCATTTCGGAGCAAAAACATGGTTTTTCGGGCAAACCGGGACAAGCCGACCTCTCCGGAGTATTTTGGGCATAACTCTCTCATACGGCGTCCGATTTGGCTGATCTTTAGCTTGTTGGAAAGGTATTTCAAAGAGCTACAACTTTGTAGTTTGCACAAAGACCGAATTCGGATGGTAAGAGGCTCTGAGGTGCCGAACCGCCCGGTTCAATTTCGTGCAAACATCTGAACCGCCCGGTTCAAAGGGTCCGAGAGTTGGAGTCCCTTGAAGCTCATCTCAACCGGCCGGTTGAGTTTTGGCCTCATTTCCGAACCGCCCGGTTGGACCCGAAACCCAGAAATTTCAGTTTTTGCTATAAATATAAACTTAGGGTTTCTGAACAAAGGGGGGACGATTTTGGGGAGCTTTTTGGGCGATTTTGGGAGGCTTTTGAGCTGGGATTTTGGAAGACAACAACAACACAAAGATTGGATCCTCACTTGTTCTTAGTTCTCCATATCGGTTTTGAATTTCTAAACTCTACCTTTCATATGGGTGTTTACACTTTTGTGGTTGTTTTTGCTTGTGAACTCACTATGAGTGAGTAGTGACTTTGATTGGGGATTATTGATCCCCTAGACATGTTGTGATGATATAAATGCAATGGATGTTGATATTGAATGAATTGCACATGAATCTTCTTCATTTGAACTAAGTGTTTAGAGTTGCCCATAAGGTGTTTGTGAAATGTCCTCAATGGGAACTTAGTGTAATTTCATGTTTGATGTAGCTCACGTTGATCAACATGAATTTAATGAAATGAATGAAGAGGCATTAGGACTTTTGTGTTACATGGCGACACTTCAATTCTAATGAGATTGGCTTGAATTTAACAAGAATGTGTTTATTTAGTCAATAGAGCGCGAGTGTGAGACTAGAAACGCATGTTCTATAGGGCCAATAGAGCGCGAGTGTGAGGTCCTATGCGAGGTGTAACCTCTTCATTCTAGGTTGTAGCGCGAGTGGAACTTAGGGTGAACGTTGCATGGCTAAATTCTACTCATGTGCATGAAAATTCATAATCGATATCCAATATCATTGTCACAATAATTGTCTAGGTGGGGAAATAATCCCTAGTCATCTTTGATTGATTGTTCACCCCTTTTCATTGCTAAAATCTCTGTTAGGATAGTAAATCATTTGCTATCAACCTCTTTCGAGGATCAAACCCCCCCCCCCCCAAACCTTATACATTCTAGATTTAATCTTTAGCACTATTAGTTTAATCACCTGTCCTTTGGGTACGACCTTGGGTTTCCCGAGTCAAAATATAAATGTTTTGATTAAACGTGACTAGCAATAAGTATTCGATATTCTTATTGAGTATTTACGCTAAATTACGATTGATCAAATGGCGCCGTTGCCGGGGATAGGTTAATTAACTAGGTGCTACTAGATTGGTTTAGTTTATCTTGTAAACATTTTTCTTTCTCTTTTACTTGCATACTCTTCTTTTTCTCTCATATCCCCTACTAACTTTGTTAATCTTGTTTTGCGAGGATGGGTCACTATAACCAACAAGTCATGCATGATGAAGATTATTATGAAGAAGATTTTTCCAATTATACGTTAAAAGATCAAGTCAATGATTTGACGAAGATAGTGGATAGCTTGATGAGTGTGGTTAAGGCTTGGGTTGACAAAAGGAAGTATGAAGACAATGAAGATTATTATGAAGATGATCAACCAAATGCACATTGTGAAAACTACTGGATGAACGATCAAAGCCAACAAGTCTATTCTGATGAGGGATATTATCAAGAGGAGGAGCAACCATATTGGAATTACCAAAGGTAAGGGTACGGCTATAGCCAAAACCAAGGGCAGAATTCCTACTCAAATCAAGGCCAAGGCTCGAATCGAAATTCCCAATATTCTCAAGGGAACTTTCAAAATCAAAAGCCCTTTCAAGCTAAGTCCAATATGAATGAGCAAGGGAATTCCTCTAACTCTCAAGATAGCTCTATGATGTCCATGATGGCACAAATGATGGAGGATAACAAAGAGAGCAAAGCGAGCACCCGAAGAATGGAAGCAAAATTGGATGAATTAGCGGCCGAAAACAAAAGACTTGCTAGGGAGAATACTCAACTGAAGCAAATTGGGAAACTTCCTTCTCAACCGGATGTTAACTTCATCGAGCATTGCAATGCCATCTCTCTTGAAGATGAAGAGCCCTCTCTCATGAATGTCAATGCCATCACATTGAAGAGTGGACGAGTCCTTCCCACTCCGCAAAGAAAACCGAGCCATAATGATAAGGTGGTAGAAGCGGAAGTTGCTAATAAAAACCCCGAAGTTGAAATTCAAACTCCTACGGAAGATGAGAAAAAGGAAGAAGCGCCGGTTTTGATGAGGAAATATGTGCCAATGGTCCCCTTTCCTCAAAGGCTCAACAAAAACAAGCTAGATGGCCACTTCCAACGATTTGTGGAGATGTTGAAGAAGTTGTATGTCACTCTTCCGTTCTATGAGGTGATCACGCAAAATTCAACTTATGCAAAGTTCTTGAAAGATATTGTGTCTAGCCGAAGAGTTATTGAAGAATCTAGCATGGTAGCCTTGAACCATGAGTGTAGCGCCCTTTTCTCAAAGCAAACACCTCTCAAAGTGAAGGACCCCGGTCGATTCACCATTCCATGCTCTATTGGCGCCATGGATTTTGAGGACCCATTAGCCGACCTTGGTGCTAGTGTAAGTGTCATGCCTCTTGCGACCTACTACAAGCTTGGGTTAGAGGGAATGAAAGCTACCAAGATGACCTTGCAACTCGCCGATGGCACCAAGAGGCTACCCAAAGGAGTGATCGAAAATGTCCCAATCAAGGTAGACAAGTTCTACATACCTTGTGATTTCGTAGTGATGGACATGGGGAATAATGGAAACACCTCTCTTATTCTTGGACGCCCCTTCTTAGCCACTGTCGGTTTCAAAGTTGATCTAGGAAAGGGGAAGTTGACCTTGAAGATTGGAGGAGAGAAGATTAATATTGAGAGGCCCATGGGCGAACATGTGGCGGAACAAGAACCTTGTGAGTTGGAAGAACAAGCGAGTGCTAGGGCCGAGGATATTGAGGTCAAGAAGGTGACCAAAAAGGATTTGTACAATTCAATTGATCCCGGTGAGGACCCCCCTCTTGATCACTATTGGATGCACTCATGCCATGATGGGGTAAAAATAATAGTAGATGCTAAAACGGCAAGGAGTGAGAAGCAAACATCACCTTGGACGAGAGCCTTTAAGCAAGTTGCTTGCAGCTCCTCAAAGAACCCGGATTGAGTCTCCTAATATTCTACAAGTCCGCTTGAGGAGGGATCCTAGCAAAGGACTCCTCAAGTGTGTTTCTAAAAAAGAGATTCGGCTCGGTCTTTGCCAAGACGTTAAACTAGGCTCTAACGGGAGGTAGCCTGGATTGTGAGTTGTCCATCTATGCTTAATTTGATTTCCTATGTATGCTTTGGTTTTGAATGTTTAATGTGAACATGGTGTTTGGAGGGTGAAAATGCATGATTTGATGTGTTGGTGTGGAATTGTGCTTGCATGATAATTCTTGGTGATGGTGATCTCTTTAGTGTGGAGTTTGATTGGTGTTGTTAGTTGGTAAAATTTTAAGTGTGGAGTGAGGTCTTCTCACTCCAACTCCGCTTCACATCACCAAGCCCCTCCATTTTCCCTTGATATTTCTTTGTGTCATGATGTTGCCCCTAGTGCTCATATGCATATTATGAAGAATGTATATTACTTTCCTTGTTTGAATTCTATTAATCGTATGCCATGATGTTATTATGTAACTAGTGAAGCTAACTTGCTCATACTTGCGTCGAATGACCTTGTATGTCACTTGTTACTTTTAACCTCTCGTGTCTTCTTGTCATCAAGGGAGTATTTACACCATGTTCAATCACGCTTTGCATAGTGGCGTCTTTTTCTCTTGGTTGGGGTACATCTACAAACGAGGGGAGTTCCTTTGCGCCTTCATCTCATCTTCATTGTTGTTTGCGGTTTTATGAGCATTGTTCACATGTTTGCATGCCATGCATATCATTTTTGATGGACACTTGCATCTTTTGCACCATATCCCTAATATGAGAGTGTAAAACCACATAGGTTGTGACTATCGATTCTAAATCTCTATAAATCACATCTAGCCTATTCGTCGCATTTGTTGGATCTTGAACCTAGAACCGACCTAGTCCTACGAATGTGCATTCTTGGGAATCAATATCATTGCTATCTCTTGTCTATCTAAATCTCTAAGTATTTTCGTTGAAATACCTTAGAACAAGTTTTAGCAAGCATTTTTAGAATTTCCACGAAAAACTTAGACTATTTGTTTCCTCCTTGGTGACTTGAGTTTTCTAACTTAGTGCCATGCTTATGTTTGATTCCCGCACATTCCATACACTTCTTTTTGAACATATTGTCAAGTTTTAAGTGTGGAGTCAAAAATAAAAGAGGGCGAAGCCCCATTCAAAAAAAAAGATTTTTGCGGTCAAAGAGGGCAAAGCCCCGACTAAAAACTTTCTCAAGAGCTCGAGAAGTTTTGCTCCAAAATATACAAATGCCGGGGGTTAGGGAGGTAAGTCCCCCTCGAAAGCATTTGTAGGCCAAAGGCCGTTTCAAAAAAAAAAGGAAAAAATAAGAAAATAAGAAGCACTTAAAACTTGACTCTATGTTTTCCTTCATTCTTCATTTGTACGGGATTCATCATTTGCATGTGTGCTAGTTGGAATGACTTTTGGACGACCCATGTGCTTGCACGGGAGTACCATTTGGTCTATGCTTGTTTTTAAGAACTCATTGTGTCGAACTCCTCTTCCCTTATGGATTACGGCTTAAGCGCCTAAAACTTGGGAACGAGTTCCATGTCGCAAGCCCGTGGACTAGCCCTAGCTAGCATAGGTGAGCGATTGACGGTTTTTGTGCAAACTAAAAGCTTCACTTCTATTGTATTGCTTTGAAAATGAGTAGACTTTTGGGTGAGGCGATTGATGGCTCTAGTATTGATGATCTTGAATGCACAACCTCATGGTACTCAAAATGGTTCAAAAGTTCTTTTGATGATATTGTGATGGTAGTCCTAGCGTGGGCTGAGGGATTTGTGTTGAGAAATCATGGCCTTGGTTGAACACTTTTGAATTCATCTCTTATGGGATAAATGCATGTGGGATTTGTGAGTATTCCCATTTCTGAAAACTCTCACGAGACTATAACTCGTCCACTAGGGTAGCCTAGGGGTTTAAAGGCTTGGTGCATTCGCTAAATGCACTCGTGTCACCTACGAAAGTGGTTTATCATAAGTTTTGTTTGTTTCATAGTGTCTTAGGGCAGTTTTCATAACCGTATGAAGTTTTCTTTGAACCAATCCTAAGTGAGCGAAACGCATTAATATTGTTGACCCCTATGACCAGTTTGCTCGGGACGATCAAACTTTAAGTGTGGAGTGATTTGATAGCGCTAAAATGCATGCACCTTAGGCGACCTCTATGCTTATTATTTCGTTCGGTTTATCATGATTCACTCGCTATTCGATGCCTTGTGGTTCATTTCAGGCGAATTACAGAGTTTAAGCTGAGAACACAAGTGTGCATTGATTTTGGAGCAAAACCGAGCATTTCGGAGCAAAAACATGGTTTTTCGGGCAAACCGGGACAAGCCGACCTCTCCGGAGTATTTTGGGCATAACTCTCTCATACGGCGTCCGATTTGGCTGATCTTTAGCTTGTTGGAAAGGTATTTCAAAGAGCTACAACTTTGTAGTTTGCACAAAGACCAAATTCGGATGGTAAGAGGCTCTGAGGTGCCGAACCGCCCGGTTCAATTTCGTGCACACATCTGAACCGCCCGGTTCAAAGGGTCCGAGAGTTGGAGTCCCTTGAAGCTCATCTCAACCGGCCGGTTGAGTTTTGGCCTCATTTCCGAACCGCCCGGTTGGACCCGAAACCCAGAAATTTCAGTTTTTGCTATAAATATAAACTTAGGGTTTCTGAACAAAGGGGGGACGATTTTGGGGAGCTTTTTGGGCGATTTTGGGAGGCTTTTGAGCTGGGATTTTGGAAGACAACAACAACACAAAGATTGGATCCTCACTTGTTCTTAGTTCTCCATATCGGTTTTGAATTTCTAAACTCTACCTTTCATATGGGTGTTTACACTTTTGTGGTTGTTTTTGCTTGTGAACTCACTATGAGTGAGTAGTGACTTTGATTGGGGATTATTGATCCCCTAGACATGTTGTGATGATATAAATGCAATAGATGTTGATATTGAATGAATTGCACATGAATCTTCTTCATTTGAACTAAGTGTTTAGAGTTGCCCATAAGGTGTTTGTGAAATGTCCTCAATGGGAACTTAGTGTAATTTCATGTTTGATGTAGCTCACGTTGATCAACATGAATTTAATGAAATGAATGAAGAGGCATTAGGACTTTTGTGTTACATGGCGACACTTAAATTCTAATGAGATTGGCTTGAATTTAACAAGAATGTGTTTATTTAGTCAATAGAGCGCGAGTGTGAGACTAGAAACGCATGTTCTATAGGGCTAATAGAGCGCGAGTGTGAGGTCCTATGCGAGGTGTAACCTCTTCATTCTAGGTTGTAGCGCGAGTGGAACTTAGGGTGAACGTTGCATGGCTAAATTCTACTCATGTGCATGAAAATTCATAATCGATATCCAATATCATTGTCACAATAATTGTCTAGGTGGGGAAATAATCCCTAGTCATCTTTGATTGATTGTTCACCCCTTTTCATTGCTAAAATCTCTGTTAGGATAGTAAATCATTTGCTATCAACCTCTTTCGAGGATCAAACCCCCCCAAACCTTATACATTCTAGATTTAATCTTTAGCACTATTAGTTTAATCACCTGTCCTTTGGGTACGACCTTGGGTTTCCCGAGTCAAAATATAAATGTTTTGATTAAACGTGACTAGCAATAAGTATTCGATATTCTTATTGAGTATTTACGCTAAATTACGATTGATCAAAAGGTAATTTCCAAGATGATATTGAATCAATTGCAATTGCAACCTATTAATTGTCTGAGAGTTTAATGTATTTCATTATTTTATTTTTGATAATGAAGTACAATAATTCAAAACATTATGATTTATATGACTATGACGAGGAAGAGGGAAATGAAGACGAAAATGAAGAAAAACTCACAAAATTGTGAGAAAATTTGATGAGCTTGGGATTCGAATCCGGTGTGTAAGGATCCATGATGGACTCCTTGACCAACATGCCACCACCCCTACTGTCAATGTATTTCAAAATTTATGATCGAGTTGAATGTAATTTTCTCAAGAATTTGTAGTAAAATTTTAGGGAAATGACAAAGAGGGTGTATGAACTACTACTCATTGACAAATTACGGTCCGAACTATGCAAATCGACAATTAAGGGCAATTTTAAAATATTTTAATCCTCAATTTCACAATTAAGGTCAAAAAGGTTTTCAATTCATTCGTTTAGTTAACTTTGTTAATTGACGGAGTGATATTCCGTCAGTTAAGTGTTTTATGGGGATTAAAATATTTTGAAATTTCACTTGATTGTCAATTTTTATAGTTCTGACCGTGATTTATCAATATGTGATAGTTCATACCATCTCTTTGTTATTTTCCCAAAATTTTGTTTTGTTGTTCAAACATGTGAGTTATGATGTGAAAGTGAATGAGGGTTTGACCAGACATTCGAGGGTTTGAGATAAGGAGATCTTTTGTCTTTGTATCTCTTTATAATCTGTATCCAATGGTTTAGGGTGAAAATACCTAGAAGATTGACTCTAAATAAACTTAGAGGCTTAAAAAGTATGTAAAAGAGTTCCTAACATATCTTATTTATTTTCTGCGGATGATAATTTCCTTTTTTTTTATGATTGGGTGTTAGAGGTTACAAATTAGATGTTAGTATGAGGGCTTGAACATGGGCGCTTTAACACCAGACGGGCGTGCCTTACCACTGGTCACACCCTTTGGCCTCGATAATTTCCTATTTTTAAACGCGAATCAATGGGAAGCTACGGAGCTCTTTACAAATTTTGGGTGAGTGTGGAAATTTAATGGGGAAATAAGTTGAGGTTTCGTTTCAATTTGATGGTAGAGTGACTAGGGTTTTGAACTGACGACTGAATTATAGTGTTAACGGACGGAGTTAAAGCTGCCTTAACTCTGGCAGATTTAATTAGTAAAAGCATTAATTTTTTTTGAATTTGCCCCCTGTATGAAAAAATCAATAGTTCGGACATTCAATTGGAAAAAACTGATAGTTCGAGACACACGTACTTTTCCCTTTTTTATTATATAAATATCTTATCGAGTTTTGTAAAGGGAATAAACCACTACTTTTTATTATTTTTTGAAAAATAAAACTGCATATTCAAATTTTAAATTTATCATGCACAAAAAATATTTGGTAGTTCCCATCCGAGACATTTAGCAAAAATTGAAAACCACAGTTCTCATATATCTGCGGTTTTTTTATATATAGCAAAAACAGATACGCAACCAATTAAGTTTTCTACACAGCAAGCGCATAAGGAAATTAATTCTCTTTGACTAGCAACCATAACGCATGTGCAAGGGCGAAGAGGAGCCTCATTGGTTGAGGTCTCCCCCAGGTGCTCCGCCGCTTGAGTTCAAGTCCCTCCCCTGCCAAATTGAGCGGATACTAACTTTAACCCATTAATCCCCATCAAAAAAAATAACAATGCATGTGCATGTACACAGATACGCAAGGGAGTGCGGTGTGGTGACTGGTGATGGGATATTTGATCAATGTGATAGATTATTTTATATAATCTAATGTTAGGATCATAACGTAAATATAAAGTGATGTGTATGCTATCACAATATAAGTCAGTTATTAAAGTGATCTATTTTATAATTGACTTTAGAGTATAAATAAAGTTATGATAATGTAAATATAATATGTGTAGATATCGGTCTGATAATTATACTTCTTTTGAGGGGAATGATTTGTAATTATCAGAAATATAGCGGCTATGTACAACGCTATATATGGTAGTGGTCCCCGGTCTTACACACTTAACTTCAGCATTATTCTTCTCTCAAAATCTTACTGGCGAAGGGTTGTGCGGAAAATCTGGAAGATCCATTGCCGGTGATAACTAAAAGAGTTCAGAGTCATCAACGTAGGTTTGATCTTCTACCGTAATTTTCCCGTGTGCTTGATTAACATGAGTTGGGTTTCACGATCCTGGGTATACAAAAATTCATCTATCAATTGGTATCAGAGCCAGGTTGTCCGATTGTGATTTCAGAGGATGCCTATTTGATGAAAGATCCACGTCATGTTGTGAGGTATCTGATTAGGGAATATTACGGTGAAACTTTGTCACAAGACTGCAATTTATATAAGGTATTGAAAAACCATTTGGGATATTGTGACAATCGGTCGATAGTATATTCCATTAAGGTACAGAGTGGTCAGCTTTCAATAGAGCACTTTGAGACAAAACTCCATGATTAGCACCCAGTGTCTTCCACTAGCGTACTGCTTATACAGGTGTAATCAAATTTATGAATATCCAGATTTAGTGGGAATTTGTGTCATGAATATGTTTGCTCTATGTTGTATATGGACTTTATACATTTAAGTTATGTAGAAATGAAGTGTACATTGCACTCTGTTATATTTTGATTTAAGGATTGATCTCCATAAAGTTAAGGTGACCAGTTGGAAATAGACATGTGTAAATCACAGTCATGTAATTTTCATGTTACACATCCATGATTGATTTGTGTCATTTAGTTATGCTGATATACGTGACAAGTTCGGTACCGTAATGATTAATGCTACGAATGCTGGCTTGATCCTATGTCGGTGTAACTAATGGACGAGATTATTTCAGGTATACTCTATATGATAGCAAATTTTGAGCTCATAAGGTTACACATCTGTTTCGAATTTACATATATGATCCAGTGGGAGATTGTTAGATTATTTTATATAATCTAATTTTAGGATCATAATGTAAATATAAAGTGATGTGTATGCTATCACAACATAAATCAGATATTAAAGTGATCTATTTTGTAATTGACTTTAGAGTATAATTAAAGTTATGATCATAGAAATATAATATGTATATTATCGGTCTGATAATTATAATTCTTTTGAGGGGAAGGATTTGTAATTATTAGAAATATATCGATTATGCACAACACTTTATATGGTAGTGGTCCCGATCGTACCCACTTAACTTCAGTATTATTCTTCTTAAAATCTTACTGGCGAAGGATTGTGCGGAATTGCTGGAAGATCCATTGCCGGTGATAACCAGAAGAGTTTAGAGTCATCAACGTAATTTTCTTGTGTGCTTGATTAACATGATTTGGGTTTCACGATCCTGGATATACAGAAATTCATCTATCACAATGCCCCTTGTTCCAGCTTCTGGGGTCAGACTGACCTTCCTGCTAAAGCCAGACCCATGAATGTATTGATTATCTTCATCCTCGTCATCTTGATGACTGTCAGACGCCGTTGTGAGTATTTGTTGTTGCTGCATTAGATGTGACTGATCCGGACTCTTCCAGCATCTTGAAATATGCGTATGGTCCCCAACCTGCAACACGTAAGTGCAAAAGAGTACTGTTTATAGATATTCAGGAGAAGAAAACCAACAATAGAAGCAACCAAGTTTTACATCTGGCATCTCAAAATACATAATATACAATGTACCTTCAGAATGATATGGAGGAGGAGGGAAGAACTTCAAATAACAAAATGTAGGGATCACTAGCCCTATAAAAGTGATAAGCAGTCAGTACATTACAATGGAGATAGGTCACTGAAGTAGTGATAATGAGAGTCGAACATACCTAAAAGGGCCTTCAGCAAAAACACGCTGCCAGTAGTCATCGACTCGAGAAACTCCAACAAGCGATCCAGCAAGTAGAGGAAAGGCAGAGATTTGCTACGTGACCTTTTTGATCAAACACTTGAATCTTGCCTGATAAGTATAGCAAACGAAACCCCAGAACAGATGTATAGCTATCAGAAAAGTGTAACTAAAGAAGAAATATTTTGGGCAGTTACCCTACTGTGAATGCATTACAAAAACAGGTTCACCAAAGAATTTGATAAAGGTTAACTGTAGTAATTAGTAACAACAGATTCAAGCTTGTGTTGACCATGCCAGACAAAGAGGCAAGAGGGTAAACGCATGAAGCGCTATACTCATATACGATACGATTCATACCAATAAAAGGCATAGTACAATATAGCTTACATGATGTGTGACCGCTGGGGAAACTTTTATGCACAATACGAAGTTGAGAGATTAAGATACATATTAGGATTCAGGAAAAAAAAGAAGAAGATGGAAACCCTTTTATCTCGGCAAGTCATTGATATTGAGACATTAACATTAGTATGAAATTTTAAAGAGTTACATCTTTCCCATTCCCGTCAGGAAAGCAACGCCAGAAAAAATCAGGTCGAGGACGGCCAACAGCATTCTTGCATCAGTCATGACTCCTGTTATTAGAACCGAGAAGAAAAGGCCTGCAGCAAGGGAAATCCTTCAACAGTCATTCATAATCACTAATATTAATCAATTCTGGCCCACAGTGCATTTTATGATGGTACAAAATTAGTATAAAAAAATACCTAACCTAGTATTGCATGATGAAGGTCATAGACATCTCTTCTGCAGTAGTAAACAAAAAAGGAAAACCGCATAAATCTGAAATTAAGGAAACATGAGAGAAACAGTATCCATTGCAAACCTATATGACAAGACCAGCCACAGAAATCACTATATAACATACCGGAACAACCCAAACAGGAACAGTATTACTCTTCAAGGGGTATTTGAGATTAGTCATCATATCCTTTCCAACGAAACGGTAAAACAGATGGATGACATACAAAACATTGTCCCGAGAGCCGCATCTATGAAGTCCGGATAATATTAATCAATTGATGGTATCTGATGCAGCTGAACATACATTTGCAGAGCAGAGTGCAGAAACAAGAACATGAGTAACAATTCAAGGGTGAAAAAAGTGGCAATATACTACTTCTTAGGTTAAATTAGTGGTAGATACCTCTTCCAGGAGAAACTACATTTTCCATCTGTCACCTGTGACAGCTGAATCACTAATGGATCGAAACAACTGAGGATAGTTTGCGCAGGATATCAACATTTAATCCTTCTGCGTTGCAATAGCTCAACATCCACAGGATGGCAGACTGGTTCATCATAAGTCCATTTTCAGAAAGTATGGAACCATTATTAGTTGTCTGAAGTTTCTCCACAAACGCAGCCAAGCTATTGAACAACAATGATGAACTGGTCGCAGCCCATGTAGACAACACAGCAGCGGAAAATCCCTGAAAATTGTTATTAGGTAAGAGTATGACTACTCCAACAAGTTCTGGTGTTGGACCACAACAACAACACAGGGTCAA
Organism: Rhodiola kirilowii; assembly: GCA_033675215.1. Taxonomy (NCBI): domain Eukaryota; kingdom Viridiplantae; phylum Streptophyta; class Magnoliopsida; order Saxifragales; family Crassulaceae; genus Rhodiola; species Rhodiola kirilowii. The sequence continues at coordinate 10,949,449 of CM066200.1, forward strand.
TAGACCTTCAACGGCAATTGAACTTATATTTGAATCCAGGACTTCTGATCCAAAAAATTCCAGGACTAGTCTCTCCAGTTGGACACCGGATACAGCAAGTTCGGATCTTAATAGACCCCAAAGCTTGTGCTGTATGGAGGAATCCCACCCAAGGGAGTTCTTGATGATGAGGAGAATCACTTCAGTATTGTTTCCAAAGACTACAAATTTTTTCAATCCCAATTGAAACTGCAAGTCAATCATCTCCACGTGGCTCAGCCGAATCAATAATAGCCTGATGAGGACTTCTTGACCAACCAACAAATCATGAAGAAAATAAAATATGCTACCTATTTTGAAACTCAGTTGGCTATCATCCCACTCAAAACACGATAATAAGTCATAAGCGAGGAGCTCAACAGATGTCTCACCTAGTCCATTTTTGTGTGTAGTTTTGGAATACGAGAGATATGATCGATAAGCAGTAAAAGCCCGAGCTACAAATTCATCCAAGAGGTTACTTTTGGAATCAGGTTCGAATGTCACCGCTTGTTGAGTGTCCATCTTCAACTTTATACACTCATCGATATGAAATTTTAGTAATGCTATTCTTTGGTCATCAGCGCACAGAAGCTTGTCACTCACCAGATTTTCCGTCCTGCCAACTTGTACTTCATATGCAAGCCTAAGTGAATAAAATAAGATAAGCGCCTGTACTGGATAAGCTTCTCTTGAGAAGAAGGCAAATACTTCTGACATCCCCTTACAGGGAGAAATTATTAATTTACGAACTATCATGGCAGTTGCAGCCTGGACTTTCAAATCACCTTCTGCGTCCTTCATGAGCAAACTATGTGATGAAAATAATTTGTGACCATTCGACTCGAAGTCCGTCAACATCTCTTTAAGTATAGCTTCCACATTAGTTTTGAGAAAATCCTGGTCAACTTTCGAAAGTAGATTCAGTAAATCGTCCAAACTCTGGAGACCCATATCACAAGACTTTCTAATGTCATTACGAAGAGTTTGATAAATGATATCAATAGCATCTAATAGAGTTTTCTCTTTCTCAATCAAGATACAGGGATTGACTTGAATATCGGAGGGCGAACCCAGTGTTTCTTTAAGTTCCTGGCTAGACCGGTCATTATCAACACAACTGGTCTCCTCACCAGCCTCAAGAGCTGTCCCTTCTATTTCCACACGACATGAGGTTGAAGAATTTACACAGGGAACAAGTGCACCTGGAGAAAGAACTGTATCTTTTATAGGATCAATTGGTTTCAGAAGTAGCTGAAGCCTCTCTCTAAGAACTGGACGAAGTAATTTACATGAAGCCAAGACATCGAGGGAGCGAACCACTCCCCTTTTCACAAGAGTACTAAAAGCCGACATTACTCCGCTAGCGATCTCTCTTTTTCGTTCAATATCGTAGCTGTCTGTTAAACAGATCAAAAACTCTAGAAGAGTATGCGTCACATCTATGTATTGCGGTATAGAGTGCACCATCAAGAGCATTGCAGGCTCGATATTCATAATATTGTCCAATCCTTCATCGAAGAATAACCAATCATAAAATAAGGCCAACTTAAAATTTGCTACTTCATAATTCTTCTGGCAATACTTCAGCAGCCACCCTATGACAGCCCATCTCGGAATAACCGCAGATTGTATAATTTCATTTGATGGATGGTGTGCACAACATATAAACCTAACCATGTCGCAAACAAGCACTTCCTTTTCTGGTCCAAAAAGAAACTTTTTTGAGAACCACTCTAGATACCGCCTTTGGTTCCCAAATTTAACATACGTAAGTAGAAACCTAAGCTGTGCTTCCATTTCAGGTGTGACCCGAAGTAAAAAATATCGGCTCGAGGTTCGCATTCTATAGATCTGCAGAATATCTGAAAACCCAGGAATTCCAAATGCAGCAGGATTCAGAAACAGATCTTCCAAGATAGCGCGAAACTCAGGTACATGAGCTAGTTCCTGTAAGATGCGAACAAGTTCCCGCCCTATCTTAATGCACAAGTGGAATTTCTCCCTCAAGAGTCTAACACAAAAAGAAATCTCTTTTCTTATCAAAGGAGCCACTTTTGCATCTACTGACGGCCCGCAGTGATCAGTCAACACCCTCATAAATACAAACAAAGCACTCGGCACAACCAATGGTTCCTCTTCAATCAACCACTCCCATTTCTCACACAATACACTCACCATCTCATAACACAACCATAAGTTTCCCTCGCTGAAATCTCCACCAACAATCTGCCTCAAAAGCGACAAAACCAACACATCAGTCCCAACACCAGACACATCAATCATCTCTTTAGTGACCCAAATCAACTGAAGCTTCACTTCTCCAACCAATTTAACATACAGCTCATTCACAATCTTCACAAACAAACCCACAAAACAGGCATAACCATCACTCACAATACCATGTAAATGCTTCATGTGAACCCTAGCCAAACTAGGTTCACATAAAACCCCATACACTAAAGCCTGATTGAGCTGCAGGTACTCACCTGGGGTCAAATTAGTAATATAAAACGGCGGCTTCATTCTCTGCTCATGAAATTCAAACGCTTGTCTCATCTTGACATCCGTCTCCTTCTCCGCTTCAAGCGGCGCGAGTTGAAGCATCTTACACGCCATTGCGATTCACTACATTCAACCGCTGAAATAAACAACTGCCTCAGATATAATCGGAGGCTAAAAAAAGCCATAACTATCTTGATCGAAAGACGAAATTGCCCCCAAAAATATGCTACCAAAATTAGGCATGGCATGGCTCTATCTTTTTTTTTGTTCTCATCTTCTGCTTCTTTGTTCCTAGGGTTTTTTTCTTGCTCGCTCCGATTCTCACTCCCGAAGTGGTTGACATTGCGTCCTCTGCTTATTCAGCACTTGACGGAACTCCCCGCCAGGTATGATCCCTTCCGAATTATATCCCACCTTGATTCTCGCTCTCTTGCGTCATCTGCGATGTTGGTGATCGGCGCGCCTTTTTTGTGCTGATATACGATTGATTGTTGAATTTTAGGGTTTTTTTCTCCCCCTTTTCTTGTTGTTTTGGCAAGTTTGATTTTTATCTTTGTGCTGCTTTGTCTGCTGCTGGTGGTTTATATCTATTTTATTGGGATGTGTCAGTGAGTTGTGAAGATATGGAGGTCGGTAAAGAACCAGGAGACGTGGTGGACGGGGCTGGTGGTGATGGTCTTAGTAAGGGAGGACCAAAGATGGTGGAATTACACGCCGGGGCTGAAGAGGAATCGTCTGTTGATGGTGTGAAATCACATTTAGAGGTAACGAAGGAAAGTGATAATGATGAGAAAATTAGGGAAAGACTTGAAAGTACTGTAGATGAACATGGTGATGATGGGAAGAAAAATAGTGACAATGTGGAGCAGAAAGAAGAGGTTGCCGGTGCTGCTGTTGAGGGGAATGTGAGTAAAAATGTGGAAGAACGAGTGGAGGTGATCGGAGAGGGTTTAGAAGTTCAGCAGTTGGAGGTACATGCAGGTGACGAAGAAATCCTTTCATCAAAGGTACTTTATTCTGGCCAAGGAATTCAAAATTCCCAGATCCTTGAAGGGAGAGAAGACATTCAGAAGTCGGGAAAACATCAGAGTGATAGAATTCGGCAGTTTGTGTTATCTCATGCTAGTGAGGAAATTCAGAATTTGGCAGCACATGATGGAAAAGAAGTGCAACAAGCAGAGACATCCGATGTGAATGGAGTTCAGGAATTGAAGGAACACAATGCCATAGGAGAATTTCAGCAACCGGAGAAACCTGATGTGAAAGAAGTAATTGATAATCAAGATGCAGATATTCAAATAGACGACACTGCTGTTGGAATGACAGAACACCCTAACGGTGAAAACATGGAATATGAGCCAGCGGATCCTTCATCTGCTGTGAACGAGAAAGAAGATCACACTGAGTGTTTAGAGATGCCAATTGCAGCTAAATGTCAAGCAGAAGCTGCCGTCCATGAAGGTTCAGTAAACAGTGTTTTTGGAGCAGGTGTTACTGCATCAAGTACCATAGTTGAAAATGATGGAGATAAATTGGATGTCTTGAGCGTGGTAGATTTTGATACAGAGGTTCTACCCGATAATGGAATGAGCCAGATGGAGTGGGCTATGTCAAATGAGAAAGGCGATGAAACTAAAGAGCACAATCTCGAAACCCATGAAAAAGGTCTTCAAATAGTAGAAACGGCAAAACCAGAAGTTATTGAGGAAAAGTTAAATTCTTCATTATACCTTGAGGGAGATGAATCAGGGACGGAAGAGGAGCAAGTATTATTCTTTAGAGAAGTTGAAACATTCTTCAAATCCAGAGGCACAGATTTTAAACCCCCAAAATTTTATGGAGAACCATTGAATTTGCTTAAGTATGTACAGTTAAACATTTTTTCTTTCATCACTTCATGACATATAATCCCCCGTACTAGTTAAACATCTCAACGTAACTATTTAATTGCATTTTTCTTGCGAGTTAGGTTGTGGAGAGCTGTGATCCGGCTTGGCGGTTATGAACAGGTTTCACTCTCAGTCTTTTTTCTATTTCCGGCTACTGAGTGTTTTAAATATGTCAGCTGCATCTTTTCTATCACGTCTTTTTTGGTTAATTATATGAATAGACCTAAGCTAAGATATTTGTGGCCAGTCAATTTTGATCATATACGACTTCTGTCTCTTTCATTTTTTTCTTGATAAGGTATCAAAACTGACAAAAACTCATACAGAGTTCCAAGTAAAATAATAAACACTGAAGTGCCCTGAACTCAAATTACACACCTAAAGGATAATACAATGCTTAAATCACCTGAGAAACAAGAACATGCTCACAACACGGAAAATATTTCTCTCGCAGACAATATGAAAGAGACTATGCACTCTGCAGTCTCTTTCGTTTCTCAAGTTTACCTTGGAAAATAATCAGCTTTGTTTATTTGTGGTGGAACCATTAAGGATTTTTGTATTTAACCATTCATACATTGGACATGTCACGTGCTTTGTATTATTTGGTGGGCAATTATTTCAACTGTTCCAAGTGTTTTCTTTCCCCTGGTAACCTAATCTGTTTCAATTATTTCTCCTCTATAGGTTACTTCTTGCAAATTGTGGAGGCAAATTGGAGAATCGTTCAATCCTCCAAAGTGAGAACATAAATTATTATATATTATCAACCAAAATAAGTTTTGCCTAGATTTCAGCTGCACCATTTAAATCTGCTTTGTTGTGAATAACATAATAAGCTTTTTTGGGAATAAAAATAAACTTTGTTGGGAAATGTTATCCCAGCTGCTATTGTAAGATGCTGCTATTGCTGATACTCGGGTCCATATATGTTCTTTTTGGCATATTCTTGGTGTTTTCTCATGATTGGATGAAATACTATAGACTTTGGGTGGAAGAATGACCCTCATTCTTGAATAGGGATCTCACTCATAATATGAAAGTAGCTTGTGTCTACCTACACGCACAAAATGTTGAAAGATAAGATATATTTTCATCAGTCAAGTGTAAAGATTGTCATTATGCTGATATCAAATTACATTTTGACCTTACAGGACATGCACAACTGTCTCGTGGACATTTCGATTATTCTATGAGAAGGTAACTCTCTGAACTCTTCTTTATTAAGTCTTCAAATTTTGTATGAAAAGAGGCTGCAAGCACTTTTGTACTTATATATAACCACTGTTGGGACTCATCATGATTAATGGAGAGACGGGCAAGCATATCATTCATGAATGGATCTAGAATCGATTAATGACCGTGATAATAAGTATGCAGCTTCGTATATCATCTTTTTTTAAGATCATGATTTCTGTTAATTTTAGGCATTACTTGAATTTGAAAAGCATAAAATGCGCGATGGCGATCTCCCTTATGACAGTTCCTTTACAGAATTTGATACAGAAACTCAGGTACCTTTTTATACTCTTTTGGACTCTCAGTTATGTCGATTCTATATTTTGGTTTATCCTCTTCACTGTGGATGCTTGTACAATAGTAAAAGCTGCATGAAAATCGCTGATGTCCTGCTACAATACTATCGCCATTCACCACCACACACCACCCTCTCTCTAATAAGTGATCGATGAGACATAACCTTCACACTAAAAAATAATTTATTAAAGACATAAATTACAAATAATTATTATTTACATGGAATGGAGTGCAGTCAGGTGGTAGCCAGGGTCCAGGATCAGGAAGGGTAAGGAGAGACTCTGCAGCTCGGGCTATGCAGGGTTGGCATTCACAGCGGGCTCTGAGTAATGGTGAGATTGGTGACCCAATTATCAAGGTAGGATTGCAGAATTTTAGATACTTCAAAGTTCAAACTCATATTCAGTATCCTTCCTTTTATCTGTAATAAGCACTAGTTTTTATTTGGGCATTGTGCAGGATAAGAGTTCGGGTTCCACTCAGAAGCGTGAAAAGCATGGAAAAAGCAACGGTTTAATTCTTCTTATCCATTTCTTTTTTTATATATTATTCATCCTATTTTTTATGTGAATTTCAGCTTGAAAGGTGTCTTTGATTTTTTATAACTTTTTTGTGAAAATTACAGACATCGCTCCTCTTAAGCGTAAAACTACTTCCTCGTATGAACACCCATCCAAACTAGCACGGACTAAATCACCAAGACCACAGTTGAGATATTTGATTGCTTCTGCATTTATAATTACATAAAGCTTGATAATTAAAAATTGTTATCCATCTTGGTTATTCATGGGCAATTATGTTTGGCAGAATGGAAATAAGTGTCGTCGATGCTGGAGAGCCTGCCGAATGGGTTAAGATTAATGTCCGGAAGACTGTAAGTTGTACATGATCCTAGTAGAGAATAGAATTAGATTTGATGTGTTTGTATCACTGTTAAGGTACCAGTGACAATTTTACTTCTGTTACAGAAAGACTGTTTTGAGATATATGCGTTAGTTCCTGGCCTTTTGCGTGAAGAGGTGAGTCAGTCTCCTTATAAATCAGCACCTCTTCCATTTACTTTTATTTTAATTTCTTATTTCCTCAAAGGTTGGTTTTCATTATCATCTAATGTGGATATACGAGATAGTATAATCATGCCATTAAAAAATTGATCTGCTTTGTTACTCTTGCTCATAATTTCTTATTTCCTCAAAGGTTGGATTTCACTATCATCTTATTGAAATTGTTTGTGCATCATTTACTATTTCCTTGTATACTCTACTCTTTCATCAGTGCTGACTTAGTCATTTGAATTTGCAATTTAGGTGCGAGTCCAGTCTGATCCAGCTGGACGCTTAGTTATTTCTGGTGAACCAGAGCGACTGGATAATCCTTGGGGAGTAACACCATTTAAGAAGGTTCATTTAGACCATTAGCTCATAGAGATTTTCACTAGAGATGTCGGAAAACACTGCAATTTCAACATCAGTTTATGAAACCAATCAATATTCTGTTTGCAGGTGGTTAGTTTACCTTCGAGAATCGATCCCCATCAGACGTCAGCTGTGGTAACCCTTCACGGCCAGTTGTTTGTCCGGGTACCGTTTGAGCAATCAGATGGATAGAGAGGAAACTGAGATGACATGATGTGGCTCATAGTGGTAGAAAGTATATCGTTAGGCCTAGGCGAGACCGAACTGATGCCATAATGAGCCAGTCCTGGGGTCTGCTTCACCTAGTGTAAGATTCTCCGTCACCATCAAGGTCCAGATAGTTGTTACTTTTTGTTAGCAATTTTTTGGTAAACCAGAAGGTTTTGCTGCTAGAGTTCCTAGTTTTTTTTTTTACATATAAAAATATGATTTCTGAATAATAATATGACGAACATCTTCGCTTATCCTTTTGTGTGTGATTTGGTCGTATGTAAAAGACTAACCCATCTGGTAGAATGTTTTTTTGTTTATAAGAAAGCGGGAGTTGATTCGGAAAGAGATGAAACAATGCCAAAAATGAAAGACACCCTGCAACGCTAAAGTAGACTCCGAAGACAGTAAAGTAACCAGAAAGCAGCTAGAAAAACATGCCTCTCCAGCCCGCATGACGGTTAAACCTACCAAATATAATTACCAAAAACGAATATAATCCAAACAATTATAAAGCAAGACTGAAATCCTATAAAAAGCCACTCCAACGACACAGCTCTGTTGGGCTATGAAGCCTGATAACCAAAAGCTCATATGTCTCAGCTGTGGCTAGAGTTTCAGCTGTGCAGCACGGATAGGGTTTCGTTAGAGTTTCATTCTTGCCCTATATAAACTTGGTCTGATTATTGTAATTGTATCTCATTATCATAGTGAAATTGTAATTGTATCTCATTATCATAGTGAAAATCTCCTGGCTTGGTAGTGCCCCCAGACGTAGTCACATTCGGTGGCGAACTGGGTATCAAATCCTTGTGTTCTTTATTGTTGTTTTCTTTCATTACCGCTTTAGATCCTAACAACTGGTATCAAAGTCGAGGTTCTAGCAGTCGCGATGGGAGATGTAAGACAACCTGTGGAGAAATTCGACGGATCGAATTTCGGATTCTGGAAGATGCAAATCGAAGACTACCTATACGGTAAGGATTTACATCAGCCTCTAGATGAAAAGCCGAAGGACATGAAGGATGAAGAATGGAAGCTGTTGGACAGAAAAGCAATGAGTGCGGTCCGGCTGTCGCTGTCCAGAGAAGTTGCACACCATACGGTGAAGTCAAAGACGACGAAGGAGATGATGGAGACTCTGTCAGCGTTGTACGAGAAACCATCGGCATCAAACAAAGTCCATTTGATGTGGCGGCTGTTCAACCTGAGAATGGCAGAGAGCACGACGGTGGCAAAGCATCTGAGTGAGTTCAACATGACGATCGCACAGCTGAGCTCCGTTAAAATTGAGTTCGATGATGAAATAACGGCCTTGATTTTACTATCCTCATTACCAGAAAGTTGGAGCGGGACGGTTACAGCCGTTAGTGCCTCAGCTGGGAAGGCAAAGCTTGAGCTGGATGAAGTCAGAAACCTGATCGTTAGTGAAGAGATTCACCGGAGAGAGTCAGGCTCCAGTTCGGGTCTAGCTTTGAATGCTGGAAATAGAGGTAGATCTGAGTTCAGGTCGAAGATGCAGCGTGGCAGGTCAAAGTCCAGAGGAAAGGATAAACAGGCCAGAGATAAAAGCAAGGTGAAGTGCTGGAAGTGTGACGGAGTGGGTCACTACAAGAGTGAGTGTAAGGCACAGTCAGCAAATGCAACAACTGAAGAAATTGCGAAGGCACTAATCTTGAGTGTAAGCAGCCCATTGGAGTCTTGGGTGTTAGACTCTGGAGCATCGTTCCATTCCTGAAGTAATGCTGACATAATGAAGCATTATAGATCTGGAGATTTCGGGAAGGTTTATCTCGCTGATGATGAACCATTGGAAGTCGTGGAGAAAGGAGATGTCCAGATAAAAGCTCCAAACGGGTCAGTGTTGCAGCTGCATGATGTTAGACATATTCCAGACTTGAAGAGAAACTTGTTGTCATTTGGCCAGTTGGATGATGAAGGCTATGCAGTAACCTTCGGTTGCAATACTTGGAAGATAACCAAGGGTTCCATGGTGATAGCTCGAGGCAAGAAAGAGGGGACGTTGTATATGACAAGCAACCTCCAAGAAAGCATTGCTGTTGCAAGTGTGAAAGGTGATGCAGATCTGTGGCATTGTCGTCTCGGTCATATGAGTGAGAAAGGGATGAAGGTTTTATGCTCGAGGAGTCTGCTACCTGGTCTCAAGTCTGTTGAAGTCGGATTATGTGAGGACTGCATCTTCGGGAAGCAGAAGAGAGTCAATTTCTCAAGAGGTGGCAAGACGTTGAGAAAGCAGAAGTTAGAGTTGGTCCATAGCGACTTATGGGGGCCAGCACCTATTACATCGCTTGGTGGAGCATCATATTATATGAACTTCATTGACGATTGCACAAGGAAGGTATGGGTTTATTTTCTGAGAAATAAATCTGATGCGTTTGATATTTTCAGAAAGTGGAAAGCCTTGGTAGAGACTGAGACAGGTCTTGAAGTGAAGTGTCTGAGATCTGATAATGGTGGAGAATATGAGCTGCGAGAGTTTAAAGAGTATTGTGCAGCGAATGGAGTTCGCATAGAAAAGACTTTGAAGGGAACTCCTCAGCAGAATGGCGTAGCAGAACGTATGAACAGAACTCTGAATGAACGTGCTAGGAGCATGAGATTGAAGTGTGGACTTCCGAAGATGTTTTGGGCAGAAGCAGTTAACACTGCAGCTTACCTGATTAATAAAGGACCATCAGCTCCGTTGGAGAATGGAATTCCAGAGGAGGCTTGGAGTGGCAAGGTGGTAAATCTGTCATTTCTTCGTATTTTCGGATGTGTTGCATATGTTCACATACCTGCTATTGAAAGAAGTAAGCTGGATGCAAAGTCTGTTAAGTGTACATTTATTGGATATGGTGGTGATGACTTCGGATATCGGCTTTGGGATGAGCCGAATAAGAAAATTATTCGTAGTCGAGATGTCATATTCAATGAGCAGATACTGTATAAAGACTTGACAGGTGCATCAGAAGCTGGCAGCTCAGAAACTGAGATGATTGAGTTAGATATTTCTAACTCGGGTGGGAGTATGACGGTTCCAGATGACCATGAGATTAATGAGGAGGATGAACCGAATACACCAGAAGTTCAGCTGCGAAGATCCAGTAGAGAGCACAGATCACCAGATAGATATTCGCCTTCTAATTTCTATTTGTTATCAACTGATAGTGGTGAACCAGAATGCTTTGCAGAAGCGTCTCAGGGAAAACATGCAGATCAGTGGAAGCTAGCAATGGACGATGAGATGAAGTCATTGCTTACAAACGAGACATGGGAGCTAGTTGAGCTTCCACGAGGCAAGAAGGCGCTGCATAACAAGTGGGTTTACAGAATTAAGGAGGAGGCGAATGGAAGTAAGCGTTACAAGGCAAGATTGGTTGTGAAAGGATTTCAGCAAAAATACGGTATAGATTACACTGATGTTTTCACTCCTGTTGTCAAGATGACTACTATACGGCTTGTGTTGAGTATGGTTGCAGCTGAAGATCTTGAGTTACAGCAGCTAGATGTGAAAACAACTTTTCTTCATGGTGACCTGGATGAAGAAATCTATATGAACCAATCAGAAGGCTATTTGTCAAAGGGTAACGAGTTGCTGGTGTGTAAACTGAAGAAGAGCTTGTACGACTTGAAACAAGCTCCCAGACAGTGGTACAAGAAGTTTGATGGGTTTATGCACGAAGTTAAGTTCGTGAGGAGTGAGGTTGACCATTGTTGCTATTTCAAGAAGTTGGATGACGGCTATATCATATTGCTATTATATGTTGACGACATGCTGATATCAGGTTCCAATGCTCAGGAGGTGAGTAAGCTGAAGAAGCAATTATCCAAACGGTTTTCCATGAAAGATCTGGGTGAGGCGAAGCAAATTTTGGGAATGCGAATTGAACGTGACAGAAAGGCAGGAAAGCTGCATCTCTCGCAAGCTGAGTACATCAAGAAGATTCTAGAGAGGTTCAGCATGCAAGATGCAAAGCCAGCTAAGATTCCATTGGGTAATCAGATCACACTTTCAATTAGAGACTCACCGAAAGATCAAGAAGAGCGTGACTACATGCAGAAGACTCCATATGCCTCAGCAATTGGCAGCTTGATGTATGCGATGGTGTGTACTAGGCCAGACATTGCACATGCGGTGGGAGTAGTGAGTCGGTTTATGGGCAATCCGGGAAAAAAGCATTGGGAAGCGGTAAAATGGATCTTGAGGTACTTGAAGGGGACCACTGAGTATGCCTTGTGTTTTGAAGGCAAGAAGGTTGAGTTAGCAGGATATGTTGATGCAGATTTGGCATCAAGTGATATTGACAAGAGGAGAAGTACAACCGGATATGTCTTCACATTGGGTGGTACTGCTATCTCTTGGGCTTCAAAGTTGCAGAAAATTGTTGCCTTGTCTACTGCTGAAGCTGAATATGTTGCAGTGACTGAGGCTAGTAAGGAGATGGTGTGGCTGCAGAATTTCTTGCGTGAATTGGGAAAGGAGCAAGGGGATAGTACTCTTTACAGTGATAGTCAGAGTGCCATCCACTTGGCCAAGAACACTGCATTTTATTCGAGGACCAAGCACATAGAGCTGAAGTATCACTATATACGCCATCTACTGGAGAGTAAGATCTTGCAACTAATGAAGATTGATGGAAGTAAAAATCCTGCTGACATGTTTACTAAGGCTGTGACCTTAGAGAAGTGGAAGCTATGCGTGGCTTCAACTGGCCTTGGTACTTAAGGTGAGGGCCTGGCACTACCAAACGTTCATAGGTTGATGAATGTGGAGATGACGGCGATTATGATTGGAATCAGGCTCCAGGTGGGAGATTGTTGGGCTATGAAGCCTGATAACCAAAAGCCTTTATGTCTCAGCTGCGGCTAGGGTTTCAGCTGTGCAGCACGGCTAGGGTTTCGTTAGGGTTTCATTCTTGCCCTATATAAACCTGGTCTGAGTATTGTAATTGTATCTCATTATCATAGTGAAAATCTCCTGGCTTGGTAGTGCCCCCAGACGTAGTCACATTCGGTGGCGAACTGGGTATCAAATCCTTGTGTTCTTTATTGTTGTTTTCTTTCATTACCGCTTTAGATCCTAACAAGCTCTACCTTTAGAATTTCAAGCTTTGATCTTAGAAACCTCTTCACATCATTTAATATGATCGGATTATGGTCCCTTCCGTCTGGAGTGTCGGGATCATTTGATCAAACATCAGTGTATCTGTCGCGACCCAAATTCAGGCCGAGATCGGCGCTGATCCAATTGTCAAGCAAGCCTCATCTCTCACTTCTAATTTTTTTTGTTTATAGTCATAAGTCACTTCTAACTAATATTAATACCACTAGATATGAACTTCAAAATAAAAGTAACGTAAGTCAATGTAAAAAAAGTATTATTTGTTTTTAACTATCAAAAATCCTAAGCAAAGTATAACGGAGCGACATATTTAACTGAAAATAAATAACTAAAGAAAATAAAAATAACTTCAAAGATGACTGGTTTTGTGGCACTATCTGTGAAACGAGAAGCTTCCTTGTAAAGGGTGACAGATAGCTTCTGACTTAGCAACTCACTTATCTTTAAAAGGTGGTGTAAGAGAGAGAGTTATAATGACTTTAATTAAAATAACCATATTTATATGTACATGTTCACAATCACATACTTCAAGTTTTACAATAATATCATATGCAATAAAGTATGAATGCATGAACACGTGAAATGCAACCGATCTGGACCATCTAACCACAAGCGAGTTGAGTCATGGCAAAAGAACCACTACCAGGCTGAACCTAACCAGAATAATCATAAACGGGTCGAGCCTCGCCGGTATCACATTTCAAGTCTATATGATGCATGTCATGTATGCAATGATGCACATTTGTATACCGAAATACTTCACAAAATCATTTAGTCATATTCACCAAAACACATGTCAATATACGCCACTTATACTTAACGGTTAAGTTTCATTTTCATCACTTTCGTAATCACACAAACAATTCAATATCACATACCATGAGTAAGGATCCGGTGCAATGTTAATTTTTTGGTACAAAATACAAACTAATCATAGTCCTTGATCTTGTGATTTGAATGGATGAGATTAAATCTTGATTTTTTGGTGTTTTTATTGTTGACGAATTATAAAATGAAACTAACGAACTATGTCGTCTTTTCATTTTTTGGCTCGTCTTTTTCATTTTTCAGCTCGAAAAGTGACGAATTATAAAATAAACTGACGAATTATAAAATGATGTATACGAATTTTGTATTTTGAACCAAAATTTAACTTTGTACCTAATCTTAACCCCACATACCGTATGAATAATATATCATAAATAAGCATATTAGTTACTAACTGATTTCAATCCAGACTCGAGTCCATTACTTCAATGCGCAAATATGATCAACTTGCCGTGGTTAGATGGAGCAATCTCTACCAATTGACATGTTTGAGATTTATGTTTAACTTAGTTAAGACTATTATTTGAATATATTAAGTCGATCATATGATTTAATATTACAATAAAGTATGTTTTCTGAACTAAATCATACTCAACTTTATGTTTTCTGACCTTAGTTAGCTTATTTTCTATCACTAAGCTAAATGGATAAAATATAATACATATTTATAAATTAAAATTAACTCTAATTAATTTAAATTCTATCATTAGTAATTAAAATATTGTTTATATTTAATTTTTTTACCGCTCTTGTATAAATTTTTTTTAGGACCGCCTATCAAGAGTCGATGGATCGCCACTGCACCCAGTGTTATTAAAACCGACATGTGGATCAATCCAGTCAAGTCACTAGATCAATGAGTCAGTGGTTCAATCGGGTTGACCTAGATTGACCCGCACATATTAAAAAATAAAAATAAAAAACTTATATATGTTATTATAATTTAACATGTTTATGACTTGAATAAATATTACATATTTATGATCTGATTACAACAAAATACTAGTGCTGTGTTCGGTTAAAAAACCGAACCGAACCGACATTTACCGAACCAAATCGATTTTTTAGTTTTGTCAAAATCAGAACCAAAAACCGAACCGATTTGTCGGTAAACCGATATAATCGGTTCGGTTTCGGTTTGGTTTTGTCGGTTTTGGTTCGGTTTTGTCGGTTTTGGTTCGGTTTTGTCGGTAAACCTGACTTCCGTTGCCCTTTTAGAGGTCTAAACCTTCGAATCTGCTCTTGGTTTCAACTATAAAGTTGTAGCCCTTTGAATTAACTTTCCAACAAGCTAAATTTCGACTCATTTGGACACCGGATGGGCTCTGGGCATGCAAAATACGTCGCAAAGGTCCATGGAAAACAATATTCGGTTCGGTTTTACCGACATTCTCAAAATGAAAACCGAAACCGAACCGATATAAATCGGTTCGGTATGATAAACCGAAATTCGATTCGGTTTGAGGTTGGTTCGGTTTCGGTTTTCGGTACAAAAACTCAGCCCTACAACATACTATAACAAATTTAGAATTTGATAAAGTTCAAATCAATAATACAACAATAATAACAATTTTAGTCTTAATTTACAAGTCACAACAATTAGAAATTACTAAGACTAATTGAATTTCTAATTAAATTGATACTAAGTAATAAATTTTATAGATTTGATAAATGTATACACATTATTGAAACAAATAATAAGACAACAATTATCTTTAGCCTAGTGGAAGTAAAGAGAATAACTATTAAGTGGGGCTGGGTTCGAGTCTTGCCAACTCAAAATTAAATAAATAATTTTTCAGACCAAATCGAACCGATCGAATCACCGTTTTAATGAAAAAATTGGGTCTTGACTAGGTCAACAGGATCAACTGGTTGGATCATCAGGTCTTGACCGGATCAACTGCATAATGTTCGATAACAAAACCGAACCGATCCAATGACTGGTTCCAGATCGAACCGTTCGATACGATCCGGATTTAATACCCTGCACCTGATCGCTTATACCACTGGTGTAGAGTCAGATTTAACTTTTTACTCACTTTCTTTATAACAATTTCCACAAGTTTACTAACCATCAACGGCCCATATGCTAGTGCCGTACAATTTATTCCAAAATTGATTTAGCTATTGATCTTTTGATTTAGATGAATGAGATTAAATCCTGATTTTTCGTACATTTTCTCGGTGACGAATTATATGAAAAAATGGCGAACTATGTCGTCTTTTTCGTTTTTTGGTGATGACTATAGGTTGATTTTGATGAACTTTTATCGTTTTTACCAAAAATCATTTTTATACATGATCTAAACCCAACATGCTACACTTAAAACTTTAATTCTTATGCATCTTCAGCTTCTAGGAAAAGATTATATGAGATGTGACAAATTTGATGATAAATGAGAATTCATCACAATTATTCGATTTTATATTCAACAATCTTTATTTTTTGAATTTGAATATTGATATTATATATTTTAGGACATTATTATAAATTCGTAATTACCGTGTTACGAATTTTGTTCTTTAAGTCTACGAATTTATATTCTTTATGTCTACAATTTTTACATTACGAATTTTGTTCTTTAAGTCTACGAATTTATATTCTTTATGTCTACAATTTTTACATTACGAATTTTGTTCTTTAAGTCTACGAATTTTAATTCGTCAAGTTTTACTATTTTACATTACAAATTTTGATATTTAAGTTTACGAATTTTGATTTAGTATTTAGAAATTTTATCATGAATACAAATTTTGATTTATCTTGAATCGAAAACGAGAATAACGGGATTGCGATTTCATGTTTTATTTGCCCAATTTGTCATTTAGTTGTATTTAATGGTGATAATTATGAATTCTAATATTAACTTGCTTTAATTTTGGCCCTAGATGTATTAGGGTGGATGGATAAGATAATTTTTCATTTCTCACCTAAACTAAGCTTCTCATGGAATCTCATGAGAAGTTTGTCAGCTTCTAAACTATAATCAAAGTTAAATTTATAATTATTATAACCATCATCTAATCATTTTTTGATGGTGGTTTTACATCTCATATAAATCAAGTACTACACGAATCCATCGTCGGATACATATGAATTATTAGACTCTGAAGCACGGCCACGTACGACACCAACCCGTATCGATACTTGATACTTCAATAGTCCGTTGAATCACAGGCCAACCCACAAGCAATCACGCGTCTCCACGAATTCATGGCGAATCATTACTTGCGGATCTAGAGGGCACATCACGTCCACAATATATTGGACAAACGACACCTCCGCAAAAGAGGGACAACACAGCCACGCCAGTGTTATTAAAACCAGACCGTGGATCGAACCGGTCAAGTCACTGGGTCAATGGGTCAGTAGTTCAACCGGGTTGAACCGGTTTAACCCGCACATATTAAAAAATACAAATAAAATACTTACATATGATATTATAATTTAACGTACATATTTATGACTTGAATAAATATTACATGTTTATGATCTGATACAACAACATACCATAACAAATTGTCAAATTTAGAATTTGATAAAGTACAAATCAATAATACAACAATAATAGAACAACAATGACAGTTTTAGTCTTAATTTGCAAGTCACAACAATAAGAGATTTCTAAGAACTAATTGAATTTCTAGTTAAATTAATAAGACGTAATAAATTTTTTAGATTTGATAAATAATGAATATACATTAAAGAAACAAATAATAAAACAAGAATCATGTTTGGCTTGGTGGAAGGAGAGGGTATAATTATAGATGAAGACTAGGTTCGAGTCTTACTCAAGTCAAAATAAATAAATATTTTTTCAGACCAAATCGAACCGATTGAACTGATCAAATCACCATTTAAATGAAAATTGGGTCAACCGGTTTAACCGACCGAGTCAACCGGGTCAATTGTAAACCGATCCAATTACATAACCGAACCGATCCGGTGACCAATTCCCAGTTCAACCGATCGAACAGGCCGGTCTGGTCCGGTTTTAACAACACTGGTCCACGCCGAATCGGCATAAACAACACTTATGCGAGGCAGGAACAACACTCCACCATAAAGTGGAGAAAATTATGCTAATCAAGGGAGTCGAATCCACGACCTCTTGACATAATGTCAAGGGTACAAGCCATTCGATTACTGTCATAAATTCATATGTTTAATTTAAACAAAACTAAACTAGCAAAGAGGGGTTTGTCGACTAGCTTGAACGAGGTCAAGAGTTCAACCTTCTAGAGTATCATATTTTTCTTCAATTTTGTGAAAAGTGTTATTCATCTCTTGTGGATGTGTTTTCGTCACACCTCGGCGTGGACATATTGTTCCTCCAACGCGGAGGTGTTCTTCACCCTTTGTGGTCGTGTGTTCTTCCCTCGTGGAGGTGTTGAGTTGAAGTTTACTCGTGGGTTTTAAAGTCACAGGTGTCTTATGGTTCGTGCTTCAATAAATACAATTCAAACATCAAATTTTGGTGGTGTCGTGCGTGACATGTGCTCAAAGAGTCTAATATTCATATGTACCCGATAAAAAAAATTCATACAATATGTTAAGATAGATATATTCGTGTGGTAATTGATGTATATGAGATATAAAAACCAGTATCAGAAAAAAAATTAAAACATAACTGGAGCACTCACTTTTTATTTTTTGTTGTTTTGATGGGGTTAGGGGATTAAGTTAGTATCTGCTCAAATTTGGCAGGATAGGGACTTCGAACTCGGGTGACGTGGCACACCGAAGGTAGCCCTCACCACTGAGGAACTACACTTCACCCTCACTTTTCATTATGACCGTGCAATTTTATTCTACCATTATTATGTTATATCATTCACATGGTTTCAAATTATTATTATGCGATAAAATTAGGCATCAAGATCAAGCAATTTCGCCTAGCTGATTTAACTTATATTTGACCCCCTAAGTAGGGCGAAGTCGGGAATCAAAAGTTAGCAAGACTAAAATAAATTTTCTTGATGCCAGCAAATGATTGATCTTTGAAGTTTTTTGTAAACAATACCTTCATTGGTACTGAAATTGGAAAAAAAATATCAAGCTATACGGGAAAATATCATATGAGAAGAGACAAATTTGATGAGAAATGAGAAGATCCAACAACTCTTATTTTCCGGATTTTTTAATTTGAATATCTGTATTATAAGTTTTTTAAAATGCATTTTTGTAAATTTGTATTCAATGTAATTTCAGATGTTACGAACTTTATTCTTTAAGTCTACAAATTTTGTTCTTTATATCTACTAGTTTTGTTTCTTTAACTCTACGAACCTTGTTCTTTAAAGTCAATGAATTTTACATTACGAATCTCATTTTTAAGTTTTTTACATTATGAATTTTATTTTAAATTTTACGAATCCTAATTTTTATTTAATTTTAAGGGAAAAGTACACATTGGTGCTTTGAACTATCGTCATTTTACAATTGAATGTCCAAACAATTGAGTTTTCCAATCAAAAGCAAAATAAAAAATAAATTGACCAATTTTCGAACACCAGACACCATAATTTCACCGTGATTAAATTACGGACTCAATCATGTGAATTATGTTGAATATAGCATGACGATCTCATCATATACTCTTTAACTTATTAAATCGATCTTTTTTTCTTTAACACCAATTTACACCTTTTTATTGAGTCGTTATTAATAGGGTTCACATGATTGAGGTCGCAATTTAATCATGGTGGAGTTATGGTGCTCGGTGTTCGAAAATTGGTCAATTTATTTTTTATTTTGCCATTGATGGGAAGAATTTATATTTTGGGCTACCTAGTTTTTTTATCGGGCTGTAGAGCCCAGTCAGCCCACCCCTGTTATTAAAACCCACTTATATATGGATCAATTCGGTCAAGTCAATGGGTCAATCGGATTGACCCGCACATATTAAAAAAATAAAAATAAAATACTTATATATGGTATTATAATTGAACATATTTATGACTTGAATAAATATGACATGTTTATGATCCGATTACATCAACATACCATAACAAATTTAGAATTTGATATAGTACAAATCAATAATAAAATAACAATTTTAGTCTTAATTTGCAAGTCACAACAATAAGGAATTTCTAAGACTAATTGAATTTCTAGTTAAATTAATAATAAGTAATAAATTTTTATAGATTTGTTAAATGAATATAACTTATTGAAACAAATACTAAAATAATAATCATCTTTAGCCTACTGGAAAGAAAAACAGAATAACTTTTTAAGTGTGTGTTGAGTTGAGTTTTGTAATAGTCAAAATTAATAAATAATTGTACAGATAAAATTACCGTTTTTAATATATATAAAACCGAATCAACCGGTTCCCGGTCCTTATAATAAGGCTACCGCGCCATTTTTTTCTTTTTAAAAATAACTGGGAATATGGGGGCGTTCTACAGATTTTTGTTCAGTGAGGTTATTATCGGCGGCAGTAAGCAACTCTATTCGAAGGTAATGGAAATCTTCGTGTTAGGACGGCCATTTCCATGGCCACCGTCCGGCGAGTCTGAAGGTGGTGCAAGGCCGCCGTCAGGCGAGGCTGAGGGTTCTGCAAGAATGGGCGATATCCCTGATGAGGCTGAGCATCAAGATTCAAGCAGAATAATCAATCGAAACATTCCCAACAACTACTGGAGGATAAACAGAGTGAGCGTATGTCAGAAACTAAAAGGAAGAATTGGAGACTTTAGTCAGGGTCGTGCCTGTCATTCTTAGGGCCCTTGGACGAAAATAATTTTTGGGCCCCCAACAAGATAGAAAACAATAAGAATCAAGAAAAATGTCTACTTGCTAGGTTTGATCACAATGAAGAGTTGTATCATCCAATCTGTTGTTAGCTTGATTTGTTTTCATTTTACACTCTCGAATACAGGGACGGACACATAAATTTTGATAAAGTGTGACAATCTAAAAATAATTTGCATTACAAAAAATTACTATTATTTAAAAGTAATTATTACACTAATTAAAAGAATATTAGTTTTCATAAAACTAAAAATCTATAAATACAAAAACTAAAAAATAAACTAAAAAACTGGAAAAAAACTAGAATCTAAAAAAACTAAAACAAATATTTCCATATGAAAAAAATTATTTATTATTGAATCAAAAATTAACAAGATGTCTTATAAAATATATCTTATTAAATTATGTATATTACATTTATAACTAAATATCTTACTAAATTTGAATGAAATATTTTTTTTATTTTACTGTACGCAATTTATGTTTTATATATTATATAAAATTAAAAAAATATATGTTACTAAATTTGGATAAATTATTATATTATACATAATTTATATTTTGTATATTATATAAATGAATTTTTTATAAATTTGTGAGGTCATTTTTCCCTTTTATGCATGAGTTAGGTTAACTTAATCTTAAAAATTATGGGTCCTAAACAAATTGAGCCACTGGCCTATGCCCCACCCGCCCCTATATCAGACACGGTCCTGACTTTAGTCTGGAGTTGGGTGGCTGCATGCGTCAATTTTTTACACGCTCGGAGGTTTCTTGTGTACTTTCTGAGAGATCTTCTTCTTTTTAGGGTTTAGTTCTTGAGACAGCGTGGACATTATTGGGCAAGAATGATGGCATTATTGGATGCATTACTAGTTTGATTTTCTTGTCTGGCGTCTGCCGGAGTTGGGTGATCATTTTTTTAAAATGTTGTGCCCAGAGGTTTCTTGTGTACTTTCTGAGAGATCTTTTTCTTTTTAGGGTTTAGTTCTTGAGACAAAGTGGGCATTATTAGGAAAGAATGATGGCATTATTGGATGCATTACTAGTTGGAGCAGGGGCGGACTCAGGAATTAATTTTTAGTGGGGCTGAATTTTTTTTTGCACCCGATAACAACATTCAACTCAAAAGGTTGTAAGAAAATAGCAAATAACGTTGTCATTAGCCGTACAAATTAAATTGACAACAAATATCGTCTACTACTCATTTGCTGAAAATGAGATAGAATAATATCATCACTAATTGTTCTAAGAACGTCTCTCTCTTATTATAAAAAAACGTCTCTCTAAAAAAGTTACAAGACGATCATTTAGCCTTTGGTCACCCATCTTATTACTGACTCTTCACATAATATCTAATATCGAGTTGCTAGGGTTTCCTTAATCTACTTCAATCGCTAGCTAGCCTTTTATTTTGTTTGAAAGTAATACTAGAACATGGAATAAAGGTCATTGTACTGGGTTGTTCAATTTTGGAACTGATAACCTTTGAGTAGATAAGACAAAAAAAGCATACTGCATTGTAAAGCTATTTGCGATTTGCTTTACTGTTATCCATTTTGCAGTTACTTTGTATTTAATAATATATTAGTCTTCTTGAATGGACATATGATTCTCATGCATTGTTTATACTGAATATTTTGTTTTGTATATAACACAGGTTGGACTGAACTTTTTTTTTGGTGGGGGCTATAGCACCAGTATGTATAGTGCTGGGTCCACCCCTGAGTTGGAGTTGGGTGATCATTTTTTTTAAAAATGTTGTTGAATAAATTTTGCGGGGTTTGGAATAAAGTTACGTTGTTACCTTTTGGTTAAGTACAATCTTATCATCACTGACACACTTCTAATTTGAACTGTGGTTTGTATAGTTAATCTGCTTCAATTACATGTTATAATTTATTTTTAAATATTATCTGTTTCAAGCCTAATCCAAACTCACAGAAAGCTTCACGCTGGATTTCCTCATAAGGAACAGGGCGGGGGAGATTCGAGTAATCGGCTTTCTTATTGGCGGGGTTGTCAGAAGCACCGGCCATGATTATTGGCTGTCACTGCTCGAGAGTGTGTTAGAGGATATTGAGCGAGCAATGGATGAAGGCTGAGAGATTCTGGGTGAAATTAGGGTTTAGACAAAAACCCTAATAAAAAAGAGGCTGTGCAGATGAGTAAAGCGCAAGCGAAAATTAGGTTGAGAACGCTTCCGCTAATTTATATATGACGCAATTTATAATTATAATATAATACACGCTAAATTTCTTATTAATTATTATTTACAAAAATAAATATAAAATAAGTATTCAGTGAATTTGAGAAGCGAATGTGTCAAAATTATTTATTCTAGTCGCAAAAATTTAGAGCTTTGTTTTATGGTGAGGAGATTATTTAAATCTTGCATTTTAAAAATGTGATATCTTTTCAGTGAGTGAGGATCCATATAAGGTCCTGTTCCTGTCTACTTTGATTCTATTTTGTGATTGTTAAGTTAGTATAAGTTACTTTCAGTTAGTATAAGTTACTTCAGTCACTATATATAAGTTAATATAAGTTATAGTTAAGTTAAGTTACACCACCACCACCGACCGTCGCCCACCACTGCCACCGCAGCCGTCCACCTCCGTCCACCTCCGGCCACCGCCGGCTGCCGCCGCCGGTCGGACCTCCAGCCAACTCCGGTGGACCTTCGACCACCTCCGTCAAACCTCCGGAGGACCTACAGCCACCTCCGGCGGACCACCAACGAACCTCCGGCTTGTTTTTGTGATAACATAAAATTTGACCAATTCAACACATAAAAATGACATTAAGGGATAAACGATCGGCGAGTATGATTTCGAAAAAATTGGCGAAGTGACATGTGTCGTATTGTTAGGGAGATTTATATAGTTAACATATTTAAATAAAATTTGTCTTCGATCCCTTGTCTTTCTTCGGTCTACGAAAATGTTATATTTAATATATATAATCAGTGACGGAGCTACAATCAAGGTTTCTTGGGCCCCAAGTAGTATTGGCTAAAAATTTGGAATTTTTTTTCTTCAATTAAACAAAAATTGGAATTTCATTTCCCTCTATAGCTAATTTTCAAATTGGGTTTTCGAAATAGACAATTTCTCTTAGGCGCTGCCTAATGCCCAGTGTCTTTTTTACATCGATATCATGCTGAGTCACAAACCTATGTGACAACTTAAATTAAAGCGTCCTTAGGTACAACGCCTTAAAATCAAGGCGCTTCTAGTGACATCGCCTAGTGAAGTTCAACCACTCAATGCTATGCATGGTTCCATAATGAGTCTCAAACTTGGCCAAGTCACTGCCATAGTCATCTCCTCTGTCTCAGCGGCTAGTGAAGGGTAGGACTTGCTCTCCTAGCACTTCCCTCAAACAAAACACAAAATTAGGTAAGGAGTTTCTCACTCTCAGATGCTGAAGTAGCATGTCTGGAAGAATTTCCTATCTAATTTTGTACTTTATTTGGAGAAAGTGCTAAGAAAGGAAATCCTACCGTTCCTCATGGGTGCATATGCCCTAATGAAACCCACTATTGCATCTCAAGTACTGGATAGCAATATTTTTATATTGTGTAACATATAAATTAAAATTTTGAATTTGACCATTTGTTGTTATTTTGGATTGTTCGTACTGTAATTGGAGGAGATTTGTTGTCATCCGTGCATTTAATAATTCATGACTTTTTTTTTGTCATTTTCTCTATTTATAACAAATTTGCAAGAGGGAAAAGCAAACTCAGTGGTGAAGTTGTTACCTTGTTAATTCATACAACTTGCAAACTCAGTGCTCATTTTTCTCTTTTCTTTTTCTTGTTTTGTTTTCCGTTTTCTTGCCAGTCACCAAAACTTGCACATACAGTTACACTACGCCATTTTAAATTTTATACGACATGTTCATTTTAGTCGCCTAAGAGCCAAAATACGTCGCATAAGTCTTATACGACATGTATTGTATCGTAAATGCTGCGTCGCGTAACCCGCATAAGTCTTATACGACAGTCTCAGAGAGGCACTGTCGTATAAGAGGTGACTTAAAGGACAATCGATTCGTCATGTCTTTTATGTCAATTGACTGTCGTATAAGTTGTTGCTTACGTGACTACATATTCTTGATTACGAGACATTTATTTGACTGTAGCTATATACATACGCGACATTACTAAAAAAATATGACATTTTTATTTGAAAAGAGAACATTCTTCACAAAATCTTATATTCAATACTTATTGTAGCAAGAGAGAACAACAGAATTCACAATGATCTCTAAATAAATAGCACATGAACAAAATTTGTTCCCATCCGATGCATTACTTCCAACAACAACAATAACTTTTCTATTTGGTCGCTTGAACTTGAGCACTCATACTTGAACCCCATGGGTAAATGGTCCTCTCTTGTTCCGAGCTAATAAACCAATAAACACTTCCACTATATTAGAGAATAATAATCCATAGAAGTTTCTTATGGCTGTTGTTAAAACAAGACACAGAAAGAAAGGATGCATGGAACTAAAAGAATCAATGGAATTACCTCAACAATTAAGGATTTTGGATCAATTTCTCGAGACCTGATTTCTTCCTAGAGGTTCAAAAGAGCACCATAGTCGTTAGAAGACCTGGGTGACACATTCTGAACTTCACCGAGCTGAGTTTCCTTCAAGAACACGAGACGTGGCTGCAAATAGCATTAGGTTAGTCAGAAACCAGAGCTTTCAGGTTTGATTTTGAAAATATACCCAACTACTATTATATTCAACAGTTGATGTATACCTCAAAAAAGTAATCTATGTAGGTGTTTACATGACTAATCAGCCATTTTTCAAGGTCTATCTGATGTTTCCTGGACGCAAGAGACGCCAATCTGATACCAAAGTATATAAGAACCATCTCCAGCACCAGTGCCAGGTTCTAGAAAGGAAACCGCAACTCCCACTCAGAGACCACATTACATGACAACAAATTCTAGCTAATTTCAACAAACAATTGAGCCTAGATGCAAAACAGTGTGTTGGATTCCACATTATTAATATAGTGAACAACTACTCTGCAAGTGATACTATGAGAAGTATCTGAAAACTTAGTGGGGGAGACGCAGTTTGTCTGAGTAAATTGTTCCGTTTCGTACCCTGAGCTCAATGCATATATCCAAGCCTTTAAGAATCCCTTCACTACAAAATTTGGATTTAAATTCCAAAGTTGAAGGATCAATCCGTTTGCTGCATCCGTTTTCCAGAGACTAGGAAAAACAGTTGATAATCTTCATTCTGCAAGAGACAGTATGTGGCCTACAAGATAAAGAGGTGTTATTACGAGTCAGTAAAGTCATAAAAACAGAGCCTTATGAAAATGTAATAAATTTAAGGTGCAGCACATGAACAAGGGGATCCGTACATTGATTTGTGCCATTCACAACAGGAGTATGTCAGGACAATGTTTAAGGGGATAGTCCAGCATTTGTCTAACGGAGCATGCATGCATGACCTTTCTCAGCGAGTTGACACAGCACCTCCAGCAGTTCCAGAGACAACCATGCGTGAATCCCAAGTCTCGCGTGGGACCTATGGTCATGCACAACATCAAAACAAGCCTGCAAAAATTTAATGTCACACGGAGAAGGATGATCTTCATGAAAATAGTATGTCAAGAAGAAGTGCATACCAACTTCTTAGTAGAATGTGTACAGGTAAAGACTTCTTGTTGTGCTGAAACTGCATACTGAAGAAAATATTTTTGGCCTTCAGTATTCTTCCAGATGAACCCACAAATCGTATGAAGCGGGAACGGATCCTTCAAAATATCAGTGTATACTTCATATTGCATGCACACTATAAGTGCAAATATCACACATGTAAAGCATCATGCAACAAATAAACATTGTACCTGGCATGCTCGTCTGTATATAGACATCAGAAAAGTAAACTCCTCCCTATTATGGGCAAGTAGATCAAGGTTTTCAATGATCAAGGTTTTCAATGAAAGCAGTCCAGTTGATTCCAAGAGCCTATTTTTAGCACAATGTTAAGATATTCACTATATTTCCGGGATACTCAAGCAAGCAGATTGATTATTAGTTAAGAGTACAGAAAACTCACAAGTTTCTTGATTGAATCGAGTAGCACATCAACATTCCAAGAGCTCATTGAAGGTAGGTCTGATATGTTGCCATTACCAACAGCCAAGGGCAGAGCTAAGAAAAGATATAAGACCTCCTTGCATCGTGCAGTGTTTTCTGCGCATCCATAACCCAGCTCCATAAGTATATCACATGGAGTTCTTTCCATGTCCATTTCTTCTAATATGGAATCATAATCATCTTCGCCGTTTTCAGAAAGGAAACCAAAAACTCTGCGAACAAAAAATCCCTAATAAGATATTTGGTAAACAAGAAATGCATCAATCTGACACTAATAATGAAAAGGATAGCACATAATTTGGGATTGATAAATCGTTAAGTTGGCCTCACATGACTCATGTGAGAGCAATGGAGCAAAGAGAAATGAGGTTCTGTCTATGCTATTGCCTAGAGATATCATCTTTCACGACTGAAGCAAGGTGTTTCGAGAGACTTTCAGACTGATTAAGAAGCATAATGATATTATGAATTTGCTCGGTAGGATTTAAAGGGCTAGCACACAATCGGTCAATCTGGATAGAGAAGTTCCTCCCTACAAATAAAACGAAGACAAGTTTAGTGAGAAATTATTCAAATCTAGAAAGAAAGAAAAAAAAATGTAAAGTAGAAATCAAATATTGCACCCCCCATGAGAGTTATTCAATGAAAAACGTAGCATGAAAATGAACAAAATTTACCATGCAATCTGGTTTCATGATCTTCGGACTCGGCTAGTGCCAAGCCAACAATCAGTCTTGACAAGCTTAATGCATTGGACAGGCTTTCAAGGAACCCAGGATCAACAGATGAACTACCAATTGACAGTTATTTGGCTTATTCACCATGTACTTAAAAATCGATGAAGTGACCAAATTCTCTTGTGATCCTTAAGACTTTTGACGAAGCATTGTGGTCATTCAGACTACCCAAGCAGTGTTGCATCACCAAAACGTTTTCTTTGGTTCCCTTGTCAACAAACTATAATGAACAGTACAACATCAGTGATCAGTAACGCTTGATATTCATCTAATAATCACATCAAGTGTAACGCCTTGATATTCATATAAATGAGAGGTATTACACATTATATTATTATCAATAAAATTAATACTTTCAAAAACACATCAAATGCAAATTACAAGTAATTAATACATCACCAATAACAAATGAAGTCCAGACAAAACCAAGCTAATGTGGAGAAAAAAAATAACACGGAATTGATGGCTGGGAAACAAAACCTAGAAAATGCTGACCGGAGCTAGGTATCACTACAAATTTTGGCCAATTATGCCACGAATAAATTGTGTGAGAAAAGCGTGACAGAGTCGTCGCAAAACAAAATTTGCGACCATTTAGTACTAGCCGCAAAAAGCTACGTCGCATAAATTTTACTGTAGTTTTGCGACGACATTGCGACGATATATGCCACAACTATGCGACGATTATGCCACGAGAAAAAAAAAACAGTCAAAAACTCGTCGCATAACGGTGGTATAAATGTTACCACAGTTTTATAACGAATTTACCGCAGCAATATAAATAGTTGCCAAACTGTCGCATATTCGTGATATAATTTTACCACCACTTTCCCACAGTAATGCCACTATTTTATGACAGTAAAAATTTGTTTTTATAATTTAAAATTTTAATAATTCGAATTGGGTGCGGTTCAGGTACAAACCAAATTATAAATAAAAACTACAAACCGATTATAAAGCCGACACGTGTCCCAGTTTTGTCGAAATCCCGGAGAAAACACGGAGGGGTATAATAGTCATTCCACACTAATGGGTATAAAACCTAATAATGTTATTTTCAATTTAGTCCAAAAATTGTTAGTGTTCAGACTTAAAATACTGATGTTCAGACTTAAAAATACTTAATAATCAGACTTAAATGGTAGTGTTCAGACTTAAATGGTAGTGTTCAGACTTAAAAATACTTAATAATCAGACTTAAATGGTAGTGTTCAGACTTAAAAAGGTAGTGTTCAGACTTAAAAAAAGTAGTGTTCATACTTAAAAATACTTAATAATCAGACTTAAATGGTAGTGTTCAGACTTAAAAAAGGTAGTGTTCAGACTTAAATGGTAGTGTTCAGACTTAACTGGTAGTGTTCAGACTTAAAAAAGGTAGTGTTCAGACTTAAATGGTAGTGTTCAGACTTAAATGGTAGTGTTCAGACTTAAAAATACTTAATAATCAGACTTAAATGGTAGTGTTCAGACTTAAATGGTAGTGTTCAGACTTAAAAATACTTAATAATCAGACTTAAATGGTAGTGTTCAGACTTAAAAAGGTAGTGTTCAGACTTAAAAAAAGTAGTGTTCATACTTAAAAATACTTAATAATCAGACTTAAATGGTAGTGTTCAGACTTAAAAAGGTAGTGTTCAGACTTAAAAAAAGTAGTGTTCATACTAAAAATACTTAATAATCAGACTTAAATGGTAGTGTTCAGACTTAAAAAAGTAGTGTTCAGACTTAAAAAAAGTAGTGTTCATACTTAAAAATACTTAATAATCAGACTTAATTAAATGGTAGTGTTCAGACTTAAAAAAATTAGTGTTCAGACTTAACTGGTAGTGTTCAGACTTAAAAAAGGTAGTGTTCAGGCTTAAATGGTAGTGTTCAGACTTAAATGGTAGTGTTCAGACTTAAAAATACTTAATAATCAGACTTAAATGGTAGTGTTCAGACTTAAATGGTAGTGTTCAGACTTAAAAATACTTAATAATCAGACTTAAATGGTAGTGTTCAGACTTAAAAAAGGTAGTGTTCAGACTTAAATGGTAGTGTTCAGACTTAAAAATACTTAATAATCAGACTTAAATGGTAGTGTTCAGACTTAAAAAGGTAGTGTTCAGACTTAAAAAAAAGTAGTGTTCATACTTAAAAATACTTAATAATCAGACTTAATTAAATGGTAGTGTTCAGACTTAAATGGTAGTGTTCAGACTTAAAAGCTTAATGATCAGACTTAAAAAAAAGCAATGATCAGACTAAAAATTCTTAATGATCAGACTTAAAATGGTAATGATCATACTTTAAAAGAATTCTATGATCAGACTTAAAATTAAAGAGTCTTGCCCTAAGAATTCTATGATCAGACTAAATTTTTTTTTATATTTTTATTTTTGATTAAAACATGAATTTGACCCTTCAGATGATCGAATTTGCCCTAAAAACACCGACCTCACCATGTAGTTGTGAGTCTTGCTCAGAATGCCGTTTCCACCCAAAAAATACTAGGCTTTCATCAAATTCTGACACAAGCGCATAAACATCAAATTTTGCATAGCATTCTTCAGATGTTCCAATTTCTGCATGTAAGTCTGATCATTACCATATTAAAGTCTGATCATTATCAATTTTAAGTCTGATTATAACCATTTTAAATCTTGTCATTACTGATTTAAGTCTGAACATTGTAGTGTTCAGACTTAAATGGTAGTGTTCAGACTTAAGATGGTAAGACTTAAAAATACTTAATAATCAGACTTAAATGGTAGTATTCAGACTTAAATGGTAGTGTTCAGACTTAAAAAGTCTGATCGTTAACAATGTTTTTTAAGTCTGAACAATGTTTTTTCAAGTATTGTCATTACTGGTTTAAGTCTGAACATTGTTTTTTTAAGTCTGAACATTGTTATTTAAGTCTGATCGTTAATGGTTTAAGTCTCATTATTATTTTTTAAGTCTGAACAATGTTTTTTCAAGTCTGAACAATGTTTTTTCAAGTATTGTCATTACTGATTTAAGTCTGAACATTGTTTTTTAAGTCTGAACATTGTTATTTAAGTCTGATTGTTAATGGTTTAAGTCTCATTATTATTTTTTTAAGTCTGAACACTGTTTTTTAAGTCTGAACAATGTTTTTTTGAAGTATTTGTCATTACTGATTTAAGTCTGAACATTGTTTTTGAAGTCTGAACATTACTGTAGCAAATTTTGGACGTTTATACCCCTCATATCGTTTATATATTTTTAAATAAGTCCACATGTAATTTTTTTTATTTACAAAAATAACCCCGACTGGATGAAATCTCGGCTGAATTTTAATTGGTTCATTTTGACACGTGTCGAATTTTTTATGGGTTTGTAGTTTTTATTTATAATATTGGTTTGTATTTGATTCAAACCCATTCGAATTTATAAATTACAATTAATATAATAAAAAATATAAGAAATTGAATATAAGAAATTATAATTTATAAATTAAATTTCGAAATTAATACAATAAAAAATATTTCGAAATTAATAATTCGAAAGAATATTATTACAAACAAACATACTAAAAAATTACTTTTAATTGTAATTCAAATTACAATAATAAAAATATTACAAGAGCCAAAATGTATCTGATGATGGACACTGCTGCTTCCTCCATCGATTGCTCTACATCGCTCTGCTTCTCAACGGCAAGTTACAATTTGCATTCAAATTCTTCTTGCAATCTTCCATCATCAGACATGGCCAATGCCCTTCCATCATGTCTCATATTTAGCACGTCACCTGCACAAACAATCAACAGAATCAAGCGATATAGCTTCTTCTATTTTTTGGTCCAAAAAACAAGATTTAATAATAAGCTCAGGGGCATTGTGCACAAAATGCAGAAACGAAAGAGCAAAATTCTTTGCAATGAATTTAAATAAACAACAAGAGGAATTAATCGACCAATGTTTCAGATCGATTACATATGACAACTGAGACATCAAATTCATAGAAAGCACCAGAGGCTAAAATCATACAATGAGATAGACTGGGGACAACTTTGAGCGAGCTACGAAAATTTCTAAAAGCATTGCAAAGAAAAGCAAATTGACTAAGGTCATATGGCAACAAAAGGCACTAAAGGTATAGAGCGTACACGTAGCCGAACAATCACTTCATCCCTTGTCAATCGCATTTTCTCATATATACTGCCCTCAAATTCCACTAAAAGGCCATCTCCATTGTGGCTACAAATAACCATGAGCATGTATAACTGGAGCAAAATATACATTTCAGTTTAATAAGCTAAGTATTGAAGAGGCACTTATGCCACCTAGCATTCTTGAACCATATCTATGTAACAACAGCATGAAATCCTTACATTTCCATAGCATGATAAACAATATATCAAGCAGTTACAGTTCAGGAAGTCTCGATGAATAAATCTGCACAACACAAAAGATACTCAAACATACAATTTCAAAGATTTACATCCCACTAAATTTCTATATGAACACAACAAGAGTCATCTATCTACGTTTGAGCTGAAATCTTCGCCAACATCACTCAGGGACAACCATCAACAAGCATATCATACTGTAAGCAACAGCAACACACAACTTACTCCAGCTAAACTACCTTCCTATACTTAAAAAATGACTACAACCACAGAAACACAACAGCCACTGCATTTTTTCGATTCTACAACAATCGACAACCAAGAAGCTAAATCGGACGAAATACAGCAGTGGCTCATCGCTCTGGTTCATCGAGATCGAGTCAGTAGCGCACGATTCACCAGAAAACGTTACGTTTAGGGTTAAACAAAGCTCACAAAAGCACAAACCTTTAAGTTCAAATTGAAAATCCGAAACATAAACGAAGCTAGGTTTCATCAATTCACCTTCTGACTACTCGGAACTCGGAAGCGCAACCAGAACAGCTCTAAGCGCAGCCACAGACGCCTTACACCTCAGCCGCGCCTCATCCAACGCACCACCACCCGAAGCGTGAGACGAAGCACCACCCCACGTAGCCAGCATAAGATCGCCGCAGTTAAGTCCGCCGCCTTCCAATCTGTACCACTGCGGAGCCAGTGGACTGTCAGGTGGATCTCGCGCGTGAAACTGCGGTCTTTATGTACGGGTTAGGGTTTTGGGAAATCGATTTTTCGTATTGGGGTTTCTTGGATCTGAAATTTTGATAAAAGAGGGGGGGGGGGGAAATGAAAATTGGTGACTCACATTTGTTGACTTTTGTTAAAGGAAAATTTGCAGTCGTAAACTTGTGGTAAAATCGTCGCAAAATGCCACGGTTTTCTCGCACTTATTTGCGTCGTAAAATGGAAAAAACATTCGTTGTAAATTTGTGGCAAAATCGTCGCAAAATGCCACGATTTTCTCACACTTATTTGCGTCGTATAATAGAAAAAAACATTCGTCACAAATTTGTGGCAAAACCGTCGCAAAATGCCACGGTTTTCATTCGTCGCAAATTTGTGGCAAACTCGTCGCAAAATGCCACGCTTTTGTTGCAACTAAGCTTCGTCGCAAAAAAATTCGTCGCAAATTTGTGGTAATACCGTCTCATTTTACGACCGTTTTGCGACGGTTATTTGCGTCACAAAAAACCGTCGCATTTGCGTCGCAAAATGGTCGCATACTCAGTTATTTGACACATATGTGTGGCAAAACCGTCGCAACTTTTTGCGACGACTTAATTTCCGTGGCATAATCTTGTCGCATATTTGATCAAAATTTGTAGTGTATAGTCAAATACTGTGTGGACATTTTAATCATTAAATATTATAAGCTCATACATTCTCCTTGCCAAGGTCATTGAATTGAAAGGAATATCCATTCTTCTTACTAAACACTCTCTAATAGGAATCCAAAAAACACCTAACTAGAGTTCAATCTCTGAGGATTAGGACGCGCTAGATACACTACAGTTCAACTGAATCAATCATTTCTCAACTCTCCAGCATTATTATACAAATCCACATTTTATTAGAAATGAAAGAAAAATAGAAATCGAACCTTACAGGCTACAGCGCTCATTTCATCCACAAATCTCAAAATTCAAAGATCAGCTAAGTGATCCGAGAGTGAATTAAAAGTAACTTATCAATGGACCATGCCCAGTCATGAGGAAGGGATGAATCAAATCCAAATCGAATAATAGATATATATTGGATCAGTAAGAGTGTCTGTTGTTACCTTGCTTAGGTCGGAAAAGGAGACTAGGAATCTGGCTCCAGGCCCCTGTTGAATAATGATACACGTCCTGGGAAAAACATGGTGATAGCCATATCCTGCATTTCGCCTCTTTTTTTATTATTGCAATTTCGCCTTCTTTTTTTATAAGCTGAAATTTTACTGCAACACGCAATTCGACTGCAGCAAGCAATTTGAAGAAAAGTTGATGGGACAACACAGTTAGTAGAGTTTTGTTATAAAACGAACAAAGTCGAACCGAAAGAAAATCATCCCCTCAGCTAGCGTCTTCTCTCTCTTCTTCTTTTTTTCAGGAAAAAGCTCTCGTGTTCCAGAAGCCTCTACACATCTTCGAGTTCCGTTTGCTTAGCTCTCTCCGGCGACCTCCTCCATGTCTCCCTCATGACCTCATCTGCTATTCATCTTCCTCCTCTCCATCTCCCGGTGGCTTTCAGATCCGCGGATGGGAGGGGTGTTGCAGCCTGATGGCGTAGCGGGTTGGTTATGATGGTGGCGGCGAGTGGAGGGGCTGGATGGGTGACTAATGTATATATGTTTATTTGTGGGTTGTTTGGGTGTTGGGTTCCGGCTGTGGTGCTTCCAGGTGGGTTCGACGGGTGCCGGTGGAAGCCAGATGGTCTGGATCGGATCGTTCTGCTGGGGGGATCGGCTGCTCTCGGCGTCTTCGGGCGTAGGCTGGACGGATCTGGCTTCTCTGGGTTTTGGCAGGGGCGTATGGGCGGTGGCTCGGGAGGAGTTGCTGGTTTTTGATGGAAGGGCTTCAGTCGGCGGGTGGTGTGATGCGGCCAGCTTTGGGGTTTTTGGGCCCTGTCGGATTCGGGTTTCAGCTTTATAGGTCGGAACTGGTCAGATGGGGGGCTCTGGCGGGCGCGAGTGGATCGGACTCGTCTTCGTTGCTGGAGTGGTTGGCCCCGTTGAAGGCTCGACATCAGTTTTTATGTTTTAGGAAGTAATTTAGTGGTAATCTTATGGTTAATTTTAGGACATTTCCACCTAGTTTGGGTGGTGTTTTCCATCGTGTTCGATGGTGTTTTCCATCCTTTTTGGGTGGTGTTCTCCCCCTTCTATTGGTGTATTTTTTCCGCTTGACCGGCGGTGTTTTCCCACCTGTCTGGTGGTGATTCGGTATTGAGATGGGTGGTCGTCTTCGGCTGGGCTTCAGTGTAGTGATGTACTAGATTGAGTCAGTATTTTGGTATTGTCCAACTCTTGTACTACTTTTCCCATAAAAAAAAGCTAGCGTCTTCCCTCTTTAGTTAGGTTTCAGTTGTATTTTGAAAGTTTATATCTCTAATATGAGTCCAATTCCCGTGAGAAACCCAATTATCATGAGAAATGAGAACTAATCCTGATCATATAATTAGTGTAATCTATGGCTAAAATTAACCCTATTATTCATCTAAAATAGAATTAAAAGGACTAATTATGGATTTAAAGGGTATAATCGGGATCTAATCGATTCAAGAAATCAAAATCCAGATGATTTCGTCTAACCTAATCCGTCTTTCTCAACTACGAATTCGGAATCGTATCTCACTTCATTCGGCGACGGACGGACGACGACTACTATGGGCGGACGACGGACGACGACTACTACGGGCGGACGACGGACGACTACGGACAGGTGACGATCAAACCATCAACGATCCTTCCGCTGGAGAAAATTTGTGAAATCTCGAGCGGTAAAATTCACGGCTTCTGAACTTTGACGCCTTCGTGTGCGCACCGATCCATTCATTCGCTGCTAGATTTTCAATTCAGAGTTGCCGGTTTTATCGCCGACACTGACACATTATCAATTGGATTATTCCGGTACTTAAGTAAATTAAGCGAAGGTACCGGCCGGTGCGAGGCCGCGTGCGCAGTTTTAGTGAGGCTGATTTGCGAGAGTTGCACTCTATTAAGTGTTTTCAGTCTAGTTTCATTCTGTTTGGTTCATTCTGTGCTAGTGGGAGAAGCCCGAGGGTGGAAAGTGATAAATCTGGGCAATCTGTTAGGAGTTTTTGTTCACTTTATTGATGGATTTCTATGTAGTAGTTGTTAACCGGATATAACCGAGACTATGGTTTCGTCTTTGCCGGATGTTTGTAATATTATCTTTTGTAGTAACAAGTTTATCTTTCGTAGTATTAGTTTTATCTTTCGTAGTATCAGTTTTATCTTTTGTAGTAACAGTTTTATCTTTCGCGTAGTATTATTTTATCTTTTGTAGTAACAGTTTTATCTTTCGTAGTATCAGTTTTATATTTCGTATTGAATTGCAGCTTACATATAGTGCATATTGTTTCATCTTTCGTATTGATATACTCGGCTTGGGTAAATCTCGTGCCTAAGCTTAAACCTCTTTGTATATCCATAGCTCTTCTTTTAGCATGATGAGACAGATCACATACTTCTATCATATGCTTTCCCACATCCCATCTGTATTCTGTAGCATCTCACATTCATATGAACATACTAGCATCAACCACAAATATTCATTGGATCTGATTAAGATTCTTGTTGATTCTTTTTGTAGAGCTAGCTGGATGGACACTTGATCAGTATGGCCATTCACAATTAAAATTCAATGAGATTGCTTCTACGGATTTTGCTTCAAATCTGAAGTCTCTGACTGCACTCATGCGCTACCTTCTTAAGGTATGTCATATGTGGAGACAATATTCCATATATTTAGTGTTTGGTTGTGTGGTAATTTTGCGAATATGTACGTATGCTGATGATGGTCTGTTCATCCATGTTTTTTCACGGCCTGAATATGTGAGTATACTTGGATGTATTACATGCCTTATCTAATAGTTTGTTCATCTAAGCAGTCACTGCAAGATCATCCTGATTCTTGGCCATTTAGAGAACCTGTTGGTGAAGACGATGCTCCAGATTATTATGACATCATCAAAGATCCCATGGCCGGGTAATATTATCATGTGTAAATCTCTTATTGTTTATCATTATATACTTATATGGCTCCAGGTTTCAGATGATATGTTCTGCACCATGTTACTACTACCTGTTTTTCTGATGTATTCTAATACATTCCACTGCCTTTGTGCACTGTATGATCATTATCCACATATCATTCTCTCTGTTATAGTCAGTTTTATTTCATGCTCCTCAAGCCTAAACTCACAGCTTGGCTTTCAGATTTGAAAACAATGTCGACGAGAGTGGAATCACAGCAGTATTATATTACATTCTACTACATCAGGCCTAAAGATCAATTCGCACGACTTTAAGAGTGGAATCACTCTTGGAAACAACGTCCTCGTAATTTCATTTGTTCATCTAAGCAGTCACTGCAAGATCATCATACCATGATGTCGTGCGAGTTTCAAAGATTCAGAAGGTCCTGGCATAAGCGGTGTGGAGACATATGTGATCAACAGAGCAAGAGCCTTGTTTTTGAATGAGAGGCCACAGCCCAAATCTGAGAAAGGAGTAACTAGAGCTGTCTATTCTATTACATGGCAGCTCCCCGATTACTTGCAGACGCTCGCTGCAAGTGAATAAACATAAATAATCTAAAGAGAGAGTTCCTTATGTAAAAATCATGTTCTCTTTCATTTATCTCAAGCTTGTTGTTGTGTTGTATTACATAGAACGTTCTCTTTCATTTATCTCAAGCAGTTTTGAATGGTGATTAAAATAAGGAAGTTTTATTTTGTACTAGTTATCCTACGAATAGTATGTACTTGGTATTTTCATTTCAATGTAAAAGTTGTCATTTCTTTGTAGTATTACTTCATACATTTATTTTAGCGAAAGTAACCTGAAAGATTATAATGAATGTCAATTTCACATACATTGTTATTACGAAAGATAAAACTGATACTACAAATTATAAATCTGGTAATACAAATTATAAATCTGTTATTACGAAAGATAAATCTGTTACTACAAATTATAAATATGTTAGAACAAATAATAACAGCTTCAACCTCATCTCATCCATCTTCTCATAATCTTCTTTCTTAGAACCCAAGACATTTGACTTCACTAAATCCTCAAACTTTACTTCGACAAAATGAACAGTGTACCCTTCACTCTCAAAGAATCAGATTTTCCATCTTGTCATAATCTTCTTTTCAAGAAACTCCATTTTCTCATCTTTGTCACTGCACTTGCTCTCATGTTTCTCACTGCTTTTGCTCTCATCTTTGTCACTGCTCTTTCTCTCATGCTTTTCAGTGCTTTTGCTCTCATCTTTGTCACTGCACTTGGTTTTCTCCTCTTCCGGCTTTTGATCCCACATGCATTGCATAATGACTGCTCAATATAAATAAAACATGCACAATAAGACATCAAAATCAAAACTCATAGCCCACATCCTAATCAACATAAATAATACTATCAAAATCCACAATCAACACAGGTCTTCTTGATCAGTTGGGTATCACATCCTAATCAACATAAATAATTGAAACACAAAACTCATAGTCCACATCCTCAGTCGAGGGAAGAAAAAAAGCATACGAACCTCGCTCCTATATTTTCAGAGAAGAAACCATTTGGAAGTAGACAAGAAAATTCTTTTCAGAAACAAAAACAATCTGGTGGTGCCTTTGGAGAAGATAAAATAGGAGGAGGCCGATGTCAGAAACTCTGGTCTCTCTAATGGCGAAGCTGAGCTGGTTGGCAATACGTGATTGGATAATACCGATGCTTGATCTGAGCCAGACCATTGAGGACATTATGGTGGAGTTGCGTAGCACGGATGCTTTTCTGAAAACGGTGGATGGCTATGATCTATGAAG
Organism: Rhodiola kirilowii; assembly: GCA_033675215.1. NCBI lineage: Eukaryota > Viridiplantae > Streptophyta > Magnoliopsida > Saxifragales > Crassulaceae > Rhodiola > Rhodiola kirilowii. Next base: position 10,987,566 of record CM066200.1, read on the forward strand.
ATAGGGATTTAGTCCGATCTGCCGTCCCCTTCATCGTCAACAACCAAACCCTAACCTGTTGATGATGATGAGGGATGCTGTCGCGGCGGACGAATGGCGCGGTGGTGGAAGATGTGGAGGCCAATCTGATAAATCGGCGTAGGTGATGAAGGAGTTCGATTCGTGATAGGAGAGAGATATGAGGTTTTATTGATGAAACACACACAAAAAATAAATTCCGATTTATTCCGATAATGCCCTTTAAATTATAATTAATAATTAATTAAATATTAAATATATTGATTATTAACCACCATAGGATCTTAGATCTAATGCTCATGATTACTTCTCATTTATGTAACATACACTTCTCATGTGATCTTTTCTCGGTTGAGATCCGGTGAGAAGTGACTTTAAGATGAGAAATAGGAATTATTCTAGTCCATTGATTCTTGCTAATCAACAGCCAAGATCAGTTTACATTTTTAATTAAAATCACGGCATTTAACGCGTACAGGGTTATTATCGTCCCACAACAAATCCATAACTGCTCCCGTTGTTTACTCGGTCAAGCCCGAACCCTAACCCCTTCTTGCTTCGAAGTCGAAGCTACGGACGACCAGCAATAAACGACGCCAACGGAGCGAACTGACGCCATAAGCGACGACCACGGGACGACGGTGATGGCTCGAAAAACCGCGACCGAAGATGACCATCGCCGACCTCCGCCAAAGCAACCGATTCAAACGCCGGGTGAGTTATCGTTTTCCAATTTTCGTTTTCCGATTGTCGATTGTTAACATCGCAATTCGATTGCTCGATTATGGTTTGCTAATTACAATTCAAATTGTAGGATTAACTACCTATTATAATCCGTAGTAGAATCTTGCAAAATCCGTAGCTTAAGAGTTGGATTTGGAAAGGGGATGAAACGTTTCCTTGTTTACAGAGCGATTTAGTAATTGACTAGGGTTCGTTGTTACAACAAATTTCCATTTAAGGGTATGCAAAGTTGTTGTCGGATTAACTGCCTAGTATAAACCGTAGTATAACCTTGCAAAATCCGTAGGTTAAGTGTTGGATTTGGGAAAGGGGATGAAACATTGCCTACAGATAATAAATCCCTATCATTATCCGTAGGTGACTATGAAGAGATGAATATGTTGCCCTATTGTCTTGTTATATTCTATGTTTTTAGCGTACAATCTCAAAATGCATATGTATCATGGCCTGTATCATATATATCATTATCCGTAGAATTTGCAGCTATAATCTGTAGCATAGGTATTGGAATCCGTAACTTAGGCATCATAATCAGTAGAAATTGTTAACATAGTTCGTAGCATATGTATCATCATCCGTAGCATGGGTATCATTATCCGTAGCATATGAGTTATCCGTAGCCTGTATTATATTATCAACCTTAAAAACAGAACATGAAAAAGGAAAAAAAAAACATATGCATGTCTGTTTATAAAATGTAACTGGAGTTGTGTTGTTTTGAACGTTGCAGGAAACTGATGGAGAGGTTGAACACAGAGCTTTACTTCAAAAACTGCTACATGCTGAGGGAGAATGAGAGGCTGAGGAAGAAGGCTCAGCTCCTCAACCAGGAGAATCAAGCACTCTTGTCCCAGATCAAACACAAGTTTTCCAACGCCGCAGCAGCAACAAAAACGTCTCTGTTCTTGACCTCAACCTCTGCTGCTGCACCACCACCACCTCTGCTGACCCAAATGCCACTCCTCCATCTGCTAATGACTCTAAATCACAATCATGATTCCTACTCTTGTTTATCAGCAAAGTATCAAATTTTAAATTAGGGATAAATATGGGGTTTAGGGATTTGTAATGTTCAGTGGTTTTAGTATGGTATGCTGTCATTCCGAAGATTAATTGGAAGAGATGTAACAAGGAAATTGGTGACAAGGGGAGTCTGTTAAACCCTACTATCTTAAAGTTATGTAACATACTTGAATATTTTTCATATTGTCAAACATGATAAAATTGTGTGTGTTGACAGAATTTCAACCCTACTATCACAGGGTTTTTGTTATCCGTAGCCTGTATTATAATCCGTATCTTTGCAAGCATAATTCGTAGCATTGTAAGCATAATCCGTATCATTGTAAGCATAATCCGTGGCATTGTAGCTTAAGCCAATGGATTATAATCATAATCCGTAGCAGTAAGCATAATCCGTAACTCATGAATCATGTATTTCTGAAATCGGTGGATAAAACAACATTAAGAACAATGACCAGTTTTTGATAAGAAGAATGAATCTTAATGTAAGAATTATACAATCAGGTACTGTAGCTTTGCATGTTCGCTTTTGTTCCAGCGCTTCCAATGGGTAGCGATATAACATAAAACAGATACACAGCTTTCTTGGTGAGGGAGATTTCTCTACATCTGAAACATAAAACTTGGAGAAAGCCTCATAAAACTTGGCGTAGTCTTCTTTGTTCTCAGCAATCTCTTGGAACATTTCTACACACTTCTTAACCAAATTCTTGCGGATAACCTTCAAGATCTTGTTCTGCTGTAACATTTCTCTGGAGATGTTCAGGGGAAGATCCTCAGAGTCAACAATACCCTTCACAAAGCTCAGATACTCAGGGATCAACTCTTCACAGTTGTCCATGATGAACACACGGCAAACATAAAGCTTAAAGTTGTTTGGCTTCTTCTTGGTATCAAAGAGATCAAAAGGCGCTCGCTTTGGAACAAACAGAACAGCCTTGAACTCAAGCTGACCCTCTACAGAGAAATGCTTCACTGACAAGTGCTCTTCCCAATCATTAGTGAGACTTTATTAGAAAGCTGCGTACTCTTCCTTGGTGATCTCCTTATGGCTTTGCCATATGTGATATAACATAAAACAGATACAGACAGCAACGGCACTGGCGACACCGGCACGAACAACACCAATACGAACAACACCGGCAGCAGCAATGGAATGGCGACGGACGACGTTGCGACTGCGAAGAGAAATCAATCGATCGCGCCTAGGGCTTGAGAAGAAGTCGATCGATCGCGGCAAATTGATACCACCAAATATCAACACCTTCTTTGCGATGCCTTTCCTTGTCTCGAATCGACGCTGGTTGGGCTGGGCGGACGGCACAGAGGTTGGGCGGGGAAGACAAAGCTGGCAGAAGCGACGTTGGCCGGAGGATCGAATCGGTGGATTGCGCATGATTGAATTTTCTATTCCGATTTTACCCTTTAACCACAATTATTCTTTAATTATATTCCTAAAAATATTGTTTATTAACAGCCGTTTGATCTTAAATTCAATGGACAGAATAAATTCTCATTTCTCACATAACTATCCACTTCTCACTTGATCTTTTTCCTAAGTGAGTGTTCCATATTTATTGTGATGCTAATATTATCCTACACCACTGATAAATCCGGCATGTTAACGGTGGGTCGACAGCCATGTCTCGAAACAGTGGGGTGCGCAGTAGGAACGAAGATCGTCAAGTAGGAGGGATGACAGATGCTTCTAGCTAGGGAGAGTATTACGTTAATTTACGGTACGAATTTTTTGAATTCAGATTACCAAATCCAATTTATCGCTAAACCACTAATTCAGTTTGATAGTATGAGAAGCCTAAATCTCATCAGAAATAAGAATGTTTTAAGTTCATGGATCTTATGAGCTTAATGGTCGAGATTAACACTAATTATTGTCGATAGGGGCTTTTGTGGAAACAAAGATCAAGCGCGGATTGGTTAAAAGATGAGATCCCAACACAGTTTTTTCATCTCAGGGCGTGTCCAAGAAGAATCCATAGAATAGCCTAAATTAAAACAGAGTGGGGATGGCTGAGATCAAGTCAATTTGTAAAAAACTCTGCATACTGAAAGAAATATTCCAAAATACATAAGCATGTCGCGGATCAATAAATTTACTCTCCTACTGTCAACCCAAATCCAAACTTGTAGTTTGTCTTTAGGTGATCTACCTGCAACAGCAAGATTTTAACACATCAATGTAGGAGTAGTGAAAAATAAAAGCTACAACCAACGTAGTTGTTTGCTAGTGGTTGATAGACAATTGAAATAGGAAAAGTCTCAGGTTCAGTTCCTGCTAAATAATTTAAAACGTAATATATCTTTTGTAACTCGGTCGAACCTGTCACACATGATTGTCTTGATTTGAAGGTTATTGGACCAACTATCAGGAGTCAAACCCTTATTTAAAAAAAGAAGAAAAAAAGCTAGATACGAATATATCTGTAATATGTTTTAATCAACTTTGTATGAACTTAAGATTCAATTCATGTGATGGTCATCAAACACAAACAAGAAAAGACAAGGCACACAAGAATTTTTACGTGGTTCAGGCAAGCCCTACTCCACGGGACCTCAGCTCAGGGAGATCTAACCCAACAATCCAATATGCAATCAATTCAATCAAGTACAAATAGCACGAGTTTGATTGGGCAATCACTAGGTCAAAACTAAGAAGAAAACTGACATACTATTGGTAAGGGAATGGAGGGTTTGAGCCCCCTCCGAAGCCCCTGGTAAGAAAACTCTCAATCGACTGCTCTCAAATGGAATCGACACCTCGCTCTCGAAATCACTCGGTTGCCTCTCTCGCTTTCTGGGGTTTTTGCATAAACCCTAAATCCCCAAAAATCGAACCCTTTAAACCCAGCTACTGTTCTCCTCTAAACGATGCGTTCCAGTGCAACGGTAATAACGAACTCAACCGTTAGCCGAAAACGACGCCGCTCCACTAAAACAAACTTTTGCCTTTGCTTCAAAACGACACAGCTTCAAAGAAACCGAACAAAATAGATATCCGCGCCATCAGGAAACGTCGACGTTCCATTAAAACTCGAACTCTGTCTTTTGGCGCCTGGACGAAACAACACAGTCTTGGGCTGAGCTTCTGGAAATCCTTCAGCAGCTCTTCAGGACTTCTTCAGCTCCAGCTCTTCATATGTGCATGAGGCTTAGGGACTCAAAAGTTTAGATTACCTAAAACCTATCCTAACAATTGCCCTCCTAATCTAGATGTGCTGAGTACCTAATCTAAATTGATTGCAACATTGGATCATTGGGAGGATCATCACTCAAGCTTCATTGGTCCAACCCTTCATCAAGGGTCACATTGAGCCTCTTCAATATGCAGGAAGTCCCTGCAAAAATTGAACTTGTTAGTAGGCACAACTTTGGACCCAAAATCTGCAAGGATTAACATCACTGATGGACCATAATTGTATGAATCATAAACACAGTTAAACCCACCAAATTAGACTCTTTGTCCATTTAACTTTTGCTTGTTAGTTCCGATATTTATCTACAGGGTATTTTGGAGTCTAGAGAGAATACAGGCTAAGGAGGAGTTTTTAAGCTGAAAATATATTACGAGTCATTCCAAGGTCACGACCAGATGCCGACTGAAGAAATATCATGAACCTGACATGGAATCACTCAAAACAAATCCAACCGAAGAGCAACCACAATCAGCCCGGAGCTGAAATGGACCGATGGCTTTTATGAAAAGCTCACAAAACTCACAAATTCACTCCACCTTGCCTTATAACCGGCGGCTTTTTGGAGTTTGATGACTCATGGGGGGCGGCTCTCCCCCTTGCCACCTCCCCAACCGGCGGCTTTGTGAAGCTCCATAGGATTGTGCCAAGTGTTGTGGCTTAAAGCCACATCTTCTCCTCCCCTTAAGCCTATAAATACACCCCTTCCCTCCCTTGTATCATCATCCAAAAATCATTCCATCCTCATTCCACACAAATCACTTATCTCTCTAAGATTTGGGCACTACTCTTGTAAGCTTTGTTTTAATTCTATAATACTCCTGTTGGTTCTTGAGTATTCTAGTAGTCCTTGAGTTTACTCCTGTTGGTTCTTGAGTATTCTCCTTTACTTATTGTCTTTCAAAAACCCTCGAGTACTTAGCTATGGTATCCACCTCTATTGATATTTGTAGCTAAACTCTTCATTCGGTTGAAGGGGTGTACTTGTATCATAAAATGTTTTAGGCCATACTCTTAGTGCCTCGTTGTATTCAAAACTTGTTCTATGTGCCATATATTAGGTTAGAACTTCCAAGGTTGAGTGGATGCTTGGAATGGCAAAGCTCTTCCGTGGGGGTTCGTAAACATACTCGGATAAGTGGATGCTTGGAAAGGCAAAGCTTATCTGAGGAGTTTGACCTCTCTAAAACACCATTTGGTTGGTCGGGAATGACTGATCAAATGGATGCACATAGGCTAATATACCTTGGAATGGAGTATTAGTCTAAATAGAACAAGTGCTCTATGTCTTGGAATGAACTAGACAGTGTGGCAAATCGAGTGCTTGGAATGGCCTTGATACACTTTTGAATACTTAGTAGGATCACTAAGGGTCAATGATAAACAGGCTATGATACAAAGCCCCCGAAACCGAATGCTTTCCTTAGATTAAAACAACACTTGCATTTACTTTCAATTTTAGTATAAACTGCCTTATCAATTGCTCACCTCCCGGAAGACTTGTCCTTCACGCAACAACTCGCTGTAAGTCTTTCCTTTTATTTTCAGTACTTTATTTTTATGTCATTTACTTTTCCGCACTAAAAACCAAAACCAACCAAACAGACACTTACTCGTTAGCGCTAAAACCTCAATCAACCTAAAATCACGCTCCCTTCCTGTACAAATCCTCAAAGAACAACTTATCCCCCTAATTCCCTTGGGTTCGACCCCTACTTACCACTTGCTACCCAGTAGTAAAGTCGCGAGTAGCGGAGATATAAATTAATTTTTGCACAGAGAACATCACACCTTAACGACAGTGCGGTGGGCTCTGTCAATCACCTTAGATTTTCTTTATCTCAAACTCTTTCATTTCTATTTTATCCCTTATGAAATGCAACCTTACATCTATATGTTTGCTTCTTTCATGGTAAACAGGGTCATGACATAAATGTAAGGCACTATGACTATCAGTGAAGACAATAGGCACATAACATTCATTTTCTAGTTCAAACAACAAACCCTTAAGCCATAAGGCTTCCTTGGCTGCTTCAGTAGCAGCTATGTACTCTGCCTCAGTTGAGGAGAGTGCCACAACTGACTAGAGCTGAGCCTTCCAAGATATACAGTTCCCACACCAAGTGAAGAACATGCCACTTGTGGACTTTCTATTGTCCCTATTGTTAGCATAATCAGAATCAACATAGCCACACAATTCAGATTTAAGTCCATATCCAGAATAAACCAAACCTAATGACTTAGTTCCACACATCTAAGTAAGTATTTCATGGCCAACCAGTGAGGTTCACCAGGGTTGGACATGAACCTGCTTAGAACTGAAATGCCAAAAGCCAAGTCAGGCCTTGTGCATAACATACAATACATGACTGAGCCAACAACCACATCATAGGGGATATTAGTCATATTTTCTTGTTCAGTTTTAGTCTTAGGACAATCATCTATTGTTAGCATTAAGTGCCCTCCTAAGGGTACTGCAGTAAGTGTAGAACAAATCATAGCAAACTTATCCGACTTCAATCAGCCTCCGCAGCCTCCTCCGATGCTCAGCTCTTCCACCCGCGCAGTCTGCTCTGATAGAACGCATATCGCCACAATCGTTGAACCACGACTATGGATGACGTCTGACGAACTCTCAATCGACTGCTCTCAATCGGAATCGACAACTCGTCCTTGAAATCGCTCGGTTGCCTCTCTCGCTTTCTGGGGTTTTCGCATAAACCCTAAATCCCCAAAAATCTAATCCTTTAAACCCAGCTACTGTTCTCCTCTAAACGCTGCGTTCCAGTGCCACGGTAATAACGAACTCAACCGTTAGCCGAAAATGACGCCGCTCCACTAAAACAAACTTTTGCCTTTGCTTCAAAACAACACAGCTTCAAAGCCAACGAACAAAATAGATATCCGCGCCATCATGAAACGCTGACGTTCCATTAAAACTCGAACTCTGTCTTTTGGCGCCTGGATGAAACGACACAGTCTTTGGCTGAGCTTTTGGAAATCCTTCAACAGCTCTTCAGGACTTCTTCAGCTCCAGCTCTTCATATGTGCATGAGGCTTAGGGACTCAAAAGGTTAGATTACCTAAAACCTATCTTAACAATTGCCCTCCTAATCTAGATGTGCTAAGTACCTAATCTAAATTGATTGCAACATTGGATCATTGGGAGGATCATCACTCAAGCTTCATTGGTCCAACCCTTCATCAAGGGTCACATTGAGCCTCTTCAATATGTAGGAAGTCCCTGCAAAAATTGAACTTGTTAGTAGGCACAACTTTGGTCCCAAAATCTGCAAGGATTAACACCATTTAAGATTTTCTTCATCTCAAACTCCTTCATTTCTATTTTATCCCTTATGAAATGCAACCTTACATCTATATGCTTGCTTCTTTCATGGTAAACAGGGTCATGACATAAATGTAAGGCACTATGACTATCAGTGAAGACAATAGGCACATAACATTCATTTTCTAGTTCAAACAATAAACCCTTAAGCCATAAGGCTTCCTTGGCTGCTTCAGTAGCATCCATGTACTCTGCCTCAGTTGAGGAGAGTGCCACAACTGACTAGAGCTGAGCCTTCCAAGATATACTGTTCCCACACCAAGTGAAGAACAGGCCACTTGTGGACTTTCTATTGTCCCTATTGCTAGCATAATCAGAATCAACATAGCCAAACAATTCAGATTTATGTCCATATCCAGAATAAACCAAACCTAATGACTTAGTTCCACATATGTATCTAAGCAAGCATTTCATGGCCAACCAGTGACGTTCACCAGGGTTGGACATGAACCTGCTTAGAACTTAAATGCCAAAAGCCAAGTCAGGCCTTGTGCATAACATACAATACATGACTGAGCCAACAACCACATCATAGGGGATATTAGCCATATTTTCTTGTTCAGTTTTAGTCTTAGGACAATCATCTTTTGTTAGCATTAAGTGCCCTCCTAAGGGTACTGCAGTAGGTCTAGAACAAATCATAGCAAACTTATCCGACTTCAATCAGCCTCCGCAGCCTCCTCCAATTCTCAGCTCTTCCACCCGCGCAGTCTGCTCCGATAGAACGCATATCGCCACAATCGTTGAGCCACGACTATGTACGACGTCTGACGAACTCTCAATCGACTGCTCTCAAACGAAATCGACACCTCGCTCTCGAAATCGCTCGGTTGCCTCTCTCGCTTTCTGGGGTTTTCGCATAAACCCTAAATCCCCAAAAATCAAATCCTTTAAACCCAGCTAATGTTCTTCTCTAAACACTGCATTCTAGTGCAACGGTAATAACGAACTCAACCGTTAGCCGAAAACGACGCCGCTCCACTAAAACAAACTTTTGCCTTTGCTTCAAAACGACACAGCTTCAAAGCCAACGAACAAAATAGATATCCGCGCCATCATGAAATGACGGCGTTCCACTAAAACTCGAACTCTGTCTTTTGGCGCCCAGACAAAATGACACAGTCTTGGACTGAGCTTCTGGAAATCCTTCAGCAGCTCTTCATGACTTCTTCAACTCCAGCTCTTCATATGTGCATGAGGCTTAGGGACTCAAAAGGCTAGATTACCTAAAACCTATCCTAACAATTTTCCTCCTAATCTAGATGTGCTGAGTACCTAATCTAAATTGATTGCAACATTGGATCATTGGGAGGATCATCACTCAAGCTTCATTGGTCCAACCCTTCATAAAGGGCCACATTGAGCCTCTTCAATATGCAGGAAGTCCCTGTAAAAATTGAACTTGTTAGTAGGCACAACTTTGGTCCAAAAATCTGCAAGGATTAACATCACCTAAGATTTTCTTTCATCTCAAACTCCTTCATTTCTATTTTATCCCTTACGAAATGCAACCTTACATCTATATGCTTGCTTCTTTCATGGTAAACAGGGTCATGACATAAATGTAAGGCACTATGACTATCATAGAAGACAATAGGCACATAACATTCATTTTCTAGTTCAAACAATAAACCCTTAAGCCATAAGGCTTCCTTGGCTGCTTCAGTAGCAGCTATGTACTCTGCCTTAGTTGAGGAGAGTGCCACAACTAACTAGAGCTGAGCCTTCCAAGATATACAGTTCCCACACCAAGTGAAGAATAGGCCACTTGTGGACTTTCTATTGTCCCTATTGCTAGCATAATCAGAATCAACATAGCCAAACAATTCAGATTTCAGTCCATATCCAGAATAAACCAAACGTAATGACTTAGTTCCACACATGTATCTAAGCAAGTATTTCATGGCCAACCAGTGAGGTTCACCAGGATTGGACATGAACCTTCTTAGAATTGAAATGCCAAAAGCCTAGTCAGGCCTTGTGCATAACATACAATACATGACTGAGCCAACTGCCACATCATAGGGGATATTAGCCATATTTTCCTGTTCAGTTTTGAGTCTTAGGACAATCATCTTTTGTTAGCCATAAGTGCCCTCCTAAGGGTACTGCAGTAGGTCTAGAACAAATCATAGCAAACTTATCAAGCACTTTTACAATGTAATTGATCAGTCGAGATTTCGACTAGTTAATTGCTCCATACGATGAAGGGTATCACTTGTTCTCCCGGCAAATTGTCATTATTTAACCTCTTTTCTAGTGTTTCAGATCATAAATCACATATCTAATACTTTTGGATTGATCCGAAGCAAAGCAAAGCAATTGGTGAAGATTTGGGCGAAAACAGGACAAAACAGGGCAGATTGACCTTCCCGACTTGTTTTGCACGCACAGATCTCATTTGGTGTCCAAATAGGTTGATTCAAAGCTTGTTGGAAAACTAATTCAAAGGGCTACAACTTTGTAGTTGACACTAAGAGCAGATTCGAAGTTTTAGACCTCGAAAAAGGCAATGGAAGTCAGGCCCGTGACCACTTCAGGTCACGGGCGTTACAGGCAGACTCAGAAAAATGTGACAATTGAAGACCCCGTGACGACCTCAGGTCACGGGCGTTTGCCCCATGACGTCCCCCTATGTTACGGGCATCACAGGGACCATCAGAAGGCAAAATTATCTGCTGATTTCCTAATCCGTTTTTGGGAAGTTCTGATCCTTTTTGGGAATTGATCAATATTTGGGCTATAAAAGGGCAACGACGAGAGTATTCTAAGTGTGTTTTTTTGGAGAAGAAACCCTAGCTTGGAGAAGAGAAAACAATTCATCGTGAGAGATTCAACGAGCCACCGCATCTTTACTGTTTACTCGTCCCTTATTTCTCTATACACTGTTTTTGGTAAATCTACCATGAATAGTGAGTAGTCTCTTAATTCTGGGATCCTACGGATCTCGTGCTATGTACCCAATTCTCATGTGATCAATTAACATTTTTATTTATGCGATTCGAATATTCAATTTCATTGTGTGCTTAATTTTATCGTCCTATGCAAGTATTTACATCAAAGGGTATGTTTACATGCTAGAACGTATTTAGGTTAATTACCGAAAGATGGATGGGTCCTAGGTATTAATCGGATTACATGAAATTGATGTTAGGCCATGATGCTACAATGGTGGTACATGAATTAATAAGAAAACCTTTAGTTTAATAAATCGAGATCGTTGATAATCCATGGATGGGCGGCGTTCAACGATTGAGATTAATCTAGACAATGATCCGTGGATGGGCGGCTTGTCTAGTGTTATTTCGGTTTGATTCCATATTTGATAGCATGAATAATTTACGTAAAATGATTGCATGATTAGTGGGGTTAGCATGGGTGAAGTAAGATTTTGGAATCTTTTCTCTGATTAAGTACATCCTTTTTATTTTCTGCACGTTTAATTTCTGTTATTTTTCGTGACAACAAAACCTTTGTTCAATAAGAGTAGCTAAATAGGTCACTAGTTAACTAGTATTCACGCACCTGTTCCTTGGATCGACCCTTGGCTTACCAAGGTTTATAAATTTTATTTGACTGCAATTTGACTCCTAAAACTCATACTTTGACAACTATAAAGGGTTAAAAATATGCTTGTCAAAATGGCACCGTTGCCGGGGAGCAGCGTTTAGTGTGATATTAGATTTAACGTGTGTAGTTTAGACTATTCCACCTTGTTCGTTACTTATCTTTTTCTATTTTTTTCTTGCTACGTTCACTCTTCCCTTGGATTTTTGCAGGTGCTATTTAGTACTTGCCAAGGAAAGCACCCAGGCAGAAGAAGCAAATTCAGGTTTCAGATGAGGACACACCGGACCAACGAATAACTCTTCGTAAGGTCGAGAATGAAGCTCGGCAGCTACGAGCACTAAATCGCAACTTTGTAGCGATGGCCATGAATCAGAATCGAGCTTTGAATGATGTGGTCGAAGACGACCAGCAGCGCCTAGCGCAGCCACCAGTGCGAAGGACACTTGCTGTCACTTATTTTTTTTCACAGATTTTTTTGATTTGAGTTACAATGTCAATCAACTGTATTATATATAGTGGTGTTTCGTGATCAGCTCCAATCTGTTTTCCTTTGTATTATTCTGAATTAGTCGTTCATATTGAGAGACAATTTCTGAAGAAGACATATGAGAACAGATTGGCGCTGTCATGAACATACTGCATATAAAGTAGTTGACTGACTTGTACAAGCAATCGGAAAAGATCTTTGAAAGAAAAATAAGTCACAACACAAGTTATATAATGCGTCTACTTTCCGCCAATTTTACGTGACCCATCTACTTATAACATCGCTTATAAAGCAACCGCTGTATCATTACATGATTCACACGGCGCTTATAAGGAAAGCGCTGGAGCAGGGATAAGTATAACATCGCTTAAAAATAAAGCACTGGCTCAGTTCAAAAATTCAACGGCGCTTAGAAATAAAGCGCCGTAGCAGAACACCATTACAACAGAGCTTTAATAGAAAGCGCCGTTTGTAGTTACATACAACGACGCTTCATGTATATGCGCCGTGTTTTTAGTGAATATATATACCGTATATAAATGTGTCGTTTCCGAGACATCGTTGACTGATCGTCCTAATTCCGTCATTAAGTGACGGAATTGTATCGCATTGTAGGCGAAATACTGAACATAAACGTATGAAAATTAATGTTTATTGTTAAGAATTCCAATCCGAAGCTTATTGTTGCGAACGACGTATATAAATATTAAAAACTTGTGAAGACCACACATCTATTAACACCATCTTTCTCGCTTACATTCAAGTGTTCTAATTTTACTCAAGTGGCTTCTTTGCAAGTGCACAGTAATTAAGGCCAAGCTTCCTGTTGTGACCGACCACTTGTGTGCTGATATTTGCTTCGACTTATACACGACCTGAGGTACTCACATTTTAGTTTCCTTTGAAATCTGATATTAGTATAAGCATGGCATATTTATATGAACTCCGGAGATGGATGTACGAAGCGGTTCCGTCATGTAGCAATGATGTTTTCATGTCTGGGGTAAAAAATTTTCTTGAAACAGCTGTCGCAAAAGGTTTTCTTGCAAGCGACAACACAATCCGATGTCCATGTACAAAATGCAAAAACAAACGATTCATCAATGTAAGAATGATGGAGGCGCATTTGTACAAATACGGTTTCACACCAAATTACTACAATTGGACCTTACACGGCGAAGATCTGGCAGAGATGCAGTACGCAAATACATTCTCAACTGTACCCGCACCGACTATATTTTACCCCGTTATTGATACTGAAGAACACTTTTTGCATGCCGATGCCTTCCCAGAAATGGTTCCAGAAATTGGCATGAGTGATGATATTGCCGAGTCTTCGAACTATATGGAACATCAAACAGAAAATTTCGAAGCAAACAAATTCTTCAATCTACTAAATTCATGTGGGGAACCAGCTTACAGTGATTGCACGACGGAGACGGAGCTTTCAATTAACATGAAAATGTTGGCAACGAAAGCTAATTATGGACTTTCAGAAGGCGCGTTTAACGCTATTTTGGAACGATGAAAGCTCTGATTGGGGGACATAAGATCCCATCTTCATTCAAAGAGTCCAAAAAACTGGTATCGGATCTCGAACTGGGGTACCAACGGATCGACGTTTGCGTGCGGGGGGGGGGGGGGGGGGGTGTATGATTTACTATGGTTGCGACGAAAGTTTGACAATATGTTGTTTCTGCTCAGAACGAAGATATCATTGTCCAAGACGTACAGAAAGTGCTTCATCGTACCAACAAAATGCGAGAAAGCAGATGTTTTACTTGCCGATTATACCGCATTTACAGAGACTTTTTTATCTGAAAGTCTGGCAAAAGAAATGTCCTGGCACGCTTTACCCAAAGCAGACGTGCATCGCATGGTACACCCTTCGGACGGAGAATCTTGGAAGCATTTTGATCGGTGTCATCCTCACTTTGCCACGGATGCACGTAACGTAAGATTGGGATTATGCACAGATGGCTTTAATTTATGGGGTATGTCCACTAAACAGTACTCCGTTTGGCCTGTCATGGTTACACCATACAATTTGCCACCGTGGTTGTGCATGAAAACAAGATTCATTTGGTTGACCATACTAATCCCTGGTCCGAGTAGTCCAAAGAAGCGGTTGGACATATATCTAAGGCCTCTTATTGATGACTTGGTCCATCTTTGGAATGTTGGGGTCGACACGTATGATACTAATCGCAGACAGAGTTTTACGTTGAGGGCAGCTCTCATGTGGACTGTATCTGATTTCCCTGCCTATGCAATGTTGTCAGGATGGTCAACCCAAGGGAAACTCGGCTGCCCCTACTGTATGAACGACACGAAGACATTCGTGTTGAAAAATGGAAGAAAAGTATCGTATTTTGGCTGCCACAGACGATTTTTATCAGAAACACACCCATATCGGGGTGATACTAGGAATTTTTACAGAGATCGAACCGACTTTGATGTTCCAATTCAATTTCGAACTGGTCAAGCAGTTCATGAAATGGTTAGGAATATTAAATATATATGGGAGCAGCATATGAATGAGGTTTGCGACGGATTCGGTGTGGAACACAACTGGACAAAGAAATCGATTTTTTGGCTACTACCTTACTGGATGGACTTAAAGCTTAGACATAATCTAGACGTCATGCACATTGAAAAGAATGTATTTGATAATTTATTCAACACCATCATGGATGTAAAGGGGAAAACAAAAGATGACGGTGTGAAGTGTAGAAAGGATATCAGGTTGTATTGTCGAAGACCAGAGTTGGAACTTCAAACACGCCGCGGGGGTTTGGTAGGGAATAAGGGTAAGTATCAGCTAACTAGAGAAGAACAGAGGAATGTACTTATTTGGATAAAGTCTCTGAAGTTTCCGGATGGATTTTCGTCTAATTTGGGGAACAAAGTAGATCTGAGTGCTCTAAAACTAGTTGGTTACAAGTCACACGACGCACACGTATTTATAGAGTGACTCATGCCGATAGCGTTCAAGGGATTTTTACCAAATAAGATCTGGGAAGCTGTATCCGAGTTGTGTACATTTTTTTGAGATATATGTGCATCTTCCCTTCACATTGAGCGGCTGGATCACTGGCAGAACAATATATCGATAACACTGTGTAAGCTGGAGTCCATTTTCCCCCCTCATTTTTCGACTCAATGGAACACCTGCCAATTCATTTTGCTGATGAGGTCCTACTTGGTGGACCAGTACACTATCGTTGGATGTATCCGTTTGAGCGTTTCATATACCGTCTTAAGCAGTTGGGACATAAGGGGAACAGAGCTGAGGTGGAAGCTAGTATTGTCAACGCATACATACAGCTGGAGACTTTGTATTTGGGGTCCGACTACCTAGGTCCGGATTTATCAAACGCCGGCGTACGATACAAACGAAACGAAGTTGTTGCATCAGATTTCGAGGACCCGCATATTTCCATTTTCAATTACCCGGGATTTGGTGGGAGCAAAAGTAAAAGGAGGGTATTAGACTCCCGAGAATTTAACAATGCAACTCATTACATCTTTAGCAACACCCCAGAACTTGAACAGTATTTGGAATTATTTGAGACCGGGTTAAGACAGAGACGCCCGCAACTTAATGATACGCAAATATATGATGCCTTATTAACGGAATTCCCAGAATGGCTGTATTCCCATGTAAGTAGAATCAAGGCAAATTTCGTTCCATTATACAGGTCATTAAACTGTACCTGCACCTTATAAACACCGCTTAATCTCATGTTCAGGTATGGGAGCTCGGAGAAACAATAGGACTACCACAATGGATTCACTACTTGTCCGCTGGATTCCAATCCGACGTTGCATGTTCGGCGACATACAAAGTGAAGAACTACAAGTTTCACATTGAAAGCCATAGTGAAGGTAGGAACACGGTGAACAGTCATGTTTACGTGAAGGGAACAGAGGGTACACACTACTACGGGGTGATTGAAGAAATAATTCATATGAGATGTAGAAGCAACCATCGCCTAAATGTTGTGTTGTTCAAGTGTCGTTGGTACGACCCGCAGTCCGTTATGTCATACCCGTCCAACGGGGTTCTCATGGTGAACACTCATAGACCATACCCCCATTACGACCCTTACATTCTTGCCCAGCAAGCTGTGCAAGTTTACTATGTTACATTTCCGGGATTAGCAGGACTTCGTAATCAGGGTTGGGTAGCCATATGTCATGTGAAACCAACAAATGCAATCGACATGGAGGTAGCAAATGTCCCGTTCCAAGATGAGGGTGAAATGGGAACTGAAATGTCTGTATTGGTCAACGACACTGGATCCGTAGGGAACCTCGCTGGTGATGTAATATATGAGTACGACATCGAAGAAGAAGACGGGAACGATGAGCACGTAGCTGATAACCCAGATACCGAAGAAGAAACTGACGAATCCTCGTGGGATTAAGTATTTAAGGTTGATTATTCCGTATATTGTATGTATGGTCATTAACACTTAAATTATGATCAACTTGTACATTTGGTTAACCATTCATTCTACCTTAAGCCTGATCATGTATTGACGCATTGACTTATTGTGCCGTCTAATCATTAATTGCATTTTAATCAATAACCCAAGGATTAATGTAGGGCAAAAATTTCGAAGGGTGGTGTTGTAGAATTGCATACTAAACTAAATTAGTATGTATGCGCTGTGTAATCAGACACGGCACTTAATGCATATGTGATGTTTTGCGGAACTCACAAACGGCGCTTTGTAAATATGCACTGTTTAACGGAAATCAGCAACGGCACTTTATAAATATGCGCTATTTAACGGAACTCATAAACGGCGCTTCTTAAATAAACGTTGTTTGCCTCTTCGCAGCAACGACGCTTATCAATAAACGTTGTCATATATTGTAATAAAAACACAGCGCCTTTATGAGAAGCGATGTTATAACGGGAAATATTCCGCGACGCTTTATTTGTAAGCGCCGTTTAAGAACATTAACCTACGGCACTTATATTAAAAAGCGCAGTTATACGTACCTAAGACAGCGCGTATAAAATAAAGCGCCGTCGTATCCATAGCAAAAAAACCCCGACAAGTTTAATAATTTGGGAAAAAAGGACTAAATACATTTTGTTTGAACCAAGTGAATTGAAATTACATGCGCAGTTGAAAACCCTCATTGTCCGTCTTAGAACACAATCGTCCGCCGTCCACCGTAAGCCACCGAGTTCGACAACCGACAGCCGCCATAAGCAACTTTAATAACCCAGGTATGAAAAAGTAAACATCTTCGTCATTCTATTGTTTGTCCGTATAATGTACGCTTCAGTTTGGTTCAGTTCAGTCCGGCTCCTGTGCGTTTCGGTTGAGTTAGTGATTATATTGTGCGGCTGCGTTTGATAGTTTGTTCAAACTGAATTTGTATAAAATTAAAGCATATTCAAATGTTATGCGCGTGCTTTCGCAAACTGGATACCAAATTTGTTTGTGCGGCTTGTCTTCGTGTATGCCTGAGCAGATTTATGTGGAAATTGTGTTTATGGCATATGTGTTAGTTGTACTTGTTATCATATTCGGACCTTGTTGCACTCAGAAATCATTGTTATCATACTCTGATGGAATGGCTGCAGCTAATTGTCAGTTGGTTACAATTTGGGTTCGTGTATAAAATTTGTCTTACAGCTAACTCGAATAATTACTGGTTGTCGTGAATATGTGGATACTGTTGAAATGCATATTTGTTTGCTTGCCAACATTGGACCGTTCTTTGATTTTGGGGTTGAAAATACTAAATTAAATTTTGTTGCAGGGTAAATGGCACCACTCAAGCGAAATGTACAACAGGGTAAAAGGAATACCGTGGCCAGAAGAGGGGGTTCATCACAAACGCGGCTAACTGACATACGCCAACCAAGACAGTTGAGTGAGGACATACAACAACAGGCATCAGCTGGGAACAACAGCCAAAATCGAGATGCGTACAGACCTGTACAGGAACATACCCCTGCGAGACAAGGTGGTGGGGATCCGAGTCAACGTACAACACCGTCAACCGAGGACAGACGTCCAAGTCCAGACATGTACAAGCCTTCTATGCATGTACCGGACCATACTGTGGAACCTATGGATGAAGGACACTTACCCGATGTCAATGACTACTATTTCGAGGACCTTCTGAATATGGTCCCGCCAAACATGGAGGTTGACAATGATGCCGAAGATATGGCCTCACATGATGATGATCATGATGACGGAATTCGGCCAGAGTTTGTTAGAGGAGGGACTTCGACCGGTGGCGGACATAGTGAGGAGACGCCGTTGGGTTCAATGCCACATGATATTCGGCCATGGATCACTCCAGCTGGGGATGACAAGTGAGTACTTTTATTGTACATAAATTTGTGCAATTTGTTTATACTAACCATATTACAAATGGTACGCTCCCTGTTATTTTCAGCTTTGACCCCCCTGCGGCTGTTAACAAAATCGGGCTTCAATGTATTGGACCTGGCTTTAAGGTTGGTTGGACGAAAGTGGAGACGTGTGATCCACAAGCTCCGATAAAGTGGTTTCGACACTTCCAGGTAAAATGTAGTAAAATTGTATTCGTAGCGTTTATTTTTGGGCGCATTATGTTATCGATTACATAATTTTGTGATTCTATTACATTGTTCGTAACACAACTTTGTAATGTATATGTAGAGCTTGTACCGGTGGGATCCGATCCACACCGACCAAATTGAGGCCAACTTCAGGAAGAAGGCGGCTAAGGTTCTACAAGATGCGTGGAGAGGTTTGCGCACCGGGAAAACCAAAGGCCCGAAATGGTTGACCAAAGATCACATAGATGCGGGAAGAGCTAGATTTAATACGGACCCATCATTCATAGCCCGTAGTGAAAAGAACAAGCAAACTTACGCTTCCAACCTTGCTAAAAACGGCCCGAGATTGCACGCATTCGGGTCTAGACCGGCACACTTTCACATTGCGAAGCTGGTAATACATATTATTCTAAAATAATTCAAAGCGTTACATTTTGCCCAAAATAATTATCATTTAATTTGCAGGAAAAGGACAATAAAAGACAAGTGTTGCTAACTGATCTATTTGACAAGAAATACAAGTAGAAGGATGGGACGTATTTGATAGCCGACTGGGAGAACAAGAGGGTATGGGGAACAAAATTATATTTGTTTATTACATTCGTTTAACTTATATCAGTTTTACCAGACTAATATGTGTCACCTCATTAATTTTTTATAACATATATTTGGGACTGCGTCAAAATTATTTTTGTTTCATTTGTACAAATGTGCAGAAACAGCTTGCTGATGCTGAAGCTCTTGTCCTGAAGGATCACGTTGCAGATGAAAGGGTACCGGATGAAAAGCTGGTAGAGGCCGCTGCAACTGTCATGGGAGTACACCCAAGGTCAGGGATACCGTATCTGTATTGTCCTGCAGCAGCATTAGTGTCGGACAAGTTCTCTTCAACGGGCAGCCATTCGTGTGCCAGCTCGCAAGGAGCCAATCGTCGAACGATAACACTCAGGAGCTTGTGTCGCGTTTAGAGCGCATAGAATCCCGACAAGAGGCTGATTTGAGGAGCATGCAACTACAACAGCAGTCCCTGAGGGAGAGCATGGACCAAATGATGCAAATGCAAGCTGCTATGATGAGGATGCTCAGTACTCCTGGATACCAACCGCCCTCCAGTCGAACCTCGGATGGAAACAATCATGGTCATCAGGAATCGAATGAAGATAACCGAAGAAATTAGACATTTTAATTTTGTTTGATTCGAATTCTTTGATATATTTTTAATTCGGTTTTCTTTGATAATATGGTAATTTTGAATATTAATTAAATATTAAAATTTAATAGTTATTTCATTAAGTAGCTATTCAAATTTCATTTAATAATAGAATTTCATTTAATTAAAATAATCAATTCTACAATGAACGCGGATGACGGAATGTAGATGGATTATTGCCGATAATGTATAATTTGACGGAATTATGCCTGTACAATAACGAAAATACAGGCATCGAAATAGAAACGCATATGCGACGGAAATGCAGATAACGGAACTACGATGGAGCAATGACGGAATAAATTTTGATGGGATATATACGGAAATTAGACGGAAATTAAAGATGAAGAAGTGTGGAAGGATGATTGACGATAACATAAATTGGCGGAATTATGCCGGAACAATGACGGAAATATGAGTATCGTAATATAGACGAACAATTAACGGAATTAATATTGGAGTAATGACGGAATATCAGGTTGCCGGAGATGCATTGGGATAAGGACGGAACATTTAGAAACGGAAATATGTTGGAATGTAGACGGAAAATATATTGACGAAAAGTAGACGGTACTTTGCCGTATATGTTCAACGGTCGACTGTCTAATTGATGACGGAATTAAATATGGCGGATTGATGACGGAAAATCAACTACACGTTGACGGAATAAAACAACGAAATGTCGACGGAAAAGTTTACCGTCGGGAAAATTTCCGACGTCATCGTTTTTGAAGGAAAGTTGACGGAAATTCTATTTTTTCCGTCAACTTTCTGTGTGCTTTCCGGGTAATTCGTGAAGACGGTAATTTTGGAAAAATTAGTAGTGAAATCAATATGTAAATGACTTAAGTACAACCTTATCATCACTCACACACTTCTAATTTGAACTGTGGTTTGTATAGTTAATCTGTTTCAATAATTACATGTTATAATTTATTTTTAAATATAATCTGTTTCAAGCCTAATATAACAATCCCAACTCACAGAAAGCTTTACGCTGGATTTCCTCGTAAGGAACAAGGCCTGAAATAATGATCGGGTCATTTATTTGAATCCTAATCCGGTTCGAAAGACCGGGTCAATTATGTGAACCCAACCCTGACCCTAAAACTAAAATTTATAAAAGACATAAAACATTCAACGTCATCTATCATGATATAAATACTTTAAAAATATAAGCTTAAATCACTAATTTATGATGTAAAGTTTAGTATTACGGTTTTATTTTTCATTGCAAACGAGTTACTTATTCACATGTGATGTGATATTGCACGAGAAAACTAATAGATTAATTGGTATGGTAGTCACATTCATTCAGATGAGGTGTAAGATTCCAATGTTGTTAAAAATCTAGTATTTTTTATATTACTTATCAAATCTGGTAACCCGATCCTCAACCCTAACCCGACTCGACACTCATACCAGGTTGGGTTAAACCCGACATTGACCGAGACAGGCCGGGTCGGGTTGTTGGGCCGGGCCTGGTTTTGTCCACCCCTACCATTAAGCATGTAGTTTTCAAAAAGATTGTTATTATTCTAGTCCTAGATGCACATTTAACTATTAAGGGTTAGCACGTCGAATTAGATTTGCACACTCACCAAGAGCGAGAATCTTCTGGGTTTCTCACTGGTTTTCACCGCCTCGCCAAGTTTGCCTTTGCTGGCGTTTCAAGCCTAAGCTTGCTTTGCTCTCCCACAACTCCCTTCCTTCCTCCTTCTTTTCTTCACTACCGCGCCCCATCATGACTTCCGTCCTCTCCTCCTTCAGCGGTTCGAGCCTCGGGAGTGGTGGCGGAGTCTGTAGGTCTATAGTGTGATGGTGGTAGTGGGGGATGATTGGAAGGGTTGAGGGATGTGGTGGAGTCCGTTTTTTGTGTTTATATTTGTGAAAGTTGCTCTTCATTTACTTTGACTGATATTTGTTAAGCCATTGTTGGGGCATGAGGGTGTAAAGTTTCAATGTGGATAAAGGGCTTTTGCTGGATTTATTTGTGCATGAAAATGAGGCTGAGAATTACAAAGGAAATCAGGTTGTATTGTTTCCCAGGCTGCGACGTCGTTTGGACCAAAAGGGAAATCTAAGCTGGTAAGGAAAATGCCATCGTTTTGTCTGTTTGGGTTGAGCGCGAAGAGGAGCGTGCTCTGCGTCGTCGTTCTGGCCGAGTTCGTGTTATATTTAAATGGGGTCGTTTTGTTCTCACCTTCAACGTCTCATTCTGATTCTCTTTCAGTTTTTGGTAATCAAGCAAATTAGGGTTCTTGAGCTCCGATTTGGGAATTACTGTTTTTGGCAAAATTGATTCGTTCAAATTGTTGTAATTCTTTCGTGAGATTATTTCAATCACCTCTGTACATTCAATTGCCGGATTGGCTTAATAAACTCTCATATTGGTGCTAGAGCAGGGACACCAGGTCCTAAACCAGGGTAAATTCTTTGTGTCATTTTTGTTTGTTTCTTAGATCCATTGTTTGCGTCGATCAATTCCGCTTGCGACTCAACAATTGGTATCTAGAGCTTGGGGTGCATCCATGGGTCCGATGAAGATCGAGATTGATAGGTTTGACGGGAAAGAAGACTTTCAGTCTGTGGCGCCGGTGCATGCGAGCGATTCAAATGAAAGTGGTGAAGGCACTGGAAGGTGAGAAGGATTTCCCGGCTACAATGACGCAAGATGAGATTCATGAAGCCAAGGAGTTGGCCTATAGTTCTATAATCCTCCACCTCGGCGACAAAGTACTCCGGGAGGTGGCCAAGGAGAAGACAGATGCGGTAGTATTGCTCAAACTGGAGTCGCTGTATATGACCAAGACATTAACCAATAACGTCTATCTCAAAGGTAAACTTTTAGATTTCAAGATAAGTGAGGATAAGGATCTTGGTGAGAGTTTAGATGAGGTTTCAAATATAATACTTGACTTAGAGAATATTGAAGTCAAGATTGATGATGAAGATCAGGCCATTATGATCCTTAATGCCCTGCCCTCATTACTACAAACGAACCATTATGCATCGGTTCTAAGGGAAACCGTTGCATAATGTATACATTATGCATCGGTTTTAAAAACCGTTGCATAAACTACACTTTATGCATCAGTTTTTTATAAACTGATGCATAATTGAAATTATGTCCCCTGTTCAAGCTTGTGTCCAGGGTACTGTTGCGACAGACCTGGGACTCTTGCACAACAGTTCAACGTACAGAGATTGAACTCTTATCACAGCAGTTTCAGCAAACAGATAAAAGCAGTAGAGACTCACAGACTGATAACCCAGTTCGGCTCCGCCTACTCTGGGGGGTTTCCCACACCCGAAAAAGGGACAACAAATCTTTATTACGAGTATAGGAATTCCACAGGGACTTACACTTACACCTTGTAATAGCCTATCCTTAATACTCCGTCTCTCAGATTTGCAACCGAGGTTCACCGCAATTCCCCTCGATCCCCTTCGTTCAGAACCTCCGGTCTGAACGTTCTCGACCTTCTCCGGAAGCTCGGATGCTTTCTCTCGAAAGCTTGTTCACCTTTGTTGTGTGCGGCAGTTGATACGCTTCAGGCAGTCTGTATTGCACTTGAACAAACTGCACTCGCACCGGTGTATTCTCAATGAGAAAAACACAGCCGGCCGTCGCTTTCTTCTTCTCCAATCAGCAGGATATGCTCATGTGTAACTGATCTTGAAAGCGATGAGAATTAGGGTTGCTCTTGCAATGTATTTATATGCTTCGAGCGAAACCCTAATTCGCCCAAGATAATCCCATCAAATATTTAGGAAATATTCCTAGATATTTGATGAATATCTTTTGAATCGGTTGGAAGATAATCCGAAGTCTTCTTGCCCAAGTAAGCTTTACCGCCTTGATGTAAATATTCATTCGAATATCTATTGCTCGAATAAGTCGCTGGCCGTCTTCATATTGACGAGATCTTTGTAGTCCAATATCTTCCGGGAACTATCCTTGCGTTTTATCCACGCTGTGTACGAGTGTTAGGATATGTTCGAACTCCCCCTGAACACCTGCTCGAACTGTCAAAGCTACGTTTTGCCAAACACATGCCACTTACGGGAACATCAATCTCCCCCTTAGCATTTTGGCAAAACCAAATCATCTAGATAACTACTACTAGCTAACTATCTAGACTTAGACATCTTGAGGGAGCACAAAATTTGTCCTCTCAAAATTACTCCCCCTTTTTTCCATAAACTGGCAAGGGGTCCAACTAGTTCGAACAGTCAAGTAAAATAAATTGTGCCAAAACAAGCACATATGAGCAGAATGTTTGAAAAAAGTTCAGAGAGTTTAGTGTTTCGATGGACCTTTAATCGGAAGCTTCTTCAATGGAGTCTTCTTCAGAGGCAATAGCTTCTGATTCATTGACAGAACCGCTCGTCGTTAAAGCGATTTGTGCAAATAAATTTATAATAGTCCGCTACTCGCAACTATACTACTAGGTAGTACTTGGTAAGTAGGGGTCGAACCCAAGGGAATTAGGGGAATAGGTTATTCTTTTAAGGGATTTGTCTAGCGAGAGAGCGTGTTTTAAGTTGGTTGAGGTTTTAGTGCTAACAACTACGTGACTTTTTGATTGGTTGCGGATTTGATTGCTGAAACGTAAATTACAGAAAAGTAAATACTGAAAATACAAAGGAGACTTACAGTGGGTGATGCGTGATTGGTAAGTCCTCCGGATTGTGAGCAGTTGATGGTTATAGTTGATCGAACAGTAAAAGTACAGACAGGGGGGTTTTGTAATTGCGAGAGAAGTATTCGGTCTTGGGGGGCCTTGTATTATATCCTGTTCATTCTTTTAGTAACCCTTCTAAGTATTCAAACGTATATTGAGGCCCTTTCGTAGCGCTCAATAAACTCTTGTTCTAAGCGATACTAATTCCTTCTTTCGAAGTATCTTAGCAGTAAGTGCATCCATTTGGTCCCTTTGGTCCAGTTTCCAAATGGTTTTTAAGATAGATCGAACTCCTCAGATAAGCTTTGCCCTTTCGTAGCTTCCACTTATCCGAGTATGTTCACAAATTCCCACAGTAGAGTTTTGCCCTTTCGTAGCTTCCACTCTACCTTGGAAATTCTGACCTTATAAATGGCACATAGAACAAGTTTTGAATACAGAGAAATGAAACTAAACGAAGTAAAACATTTTATAAAACAAGAACTCCCCTTCAACCGAATGAAGAGTTTAGTTACGAATATCCATGGAGTTGGACATCATAACTAGGATATTGAAGAGAATACTCAAGAACAAACAGGAGTAAAGAGAGAAGAGAAAGAGATTACTCAAGAACAAACAGGAGTAACTCTTGAACTGTAACTGAAAACTTGAGTACTCAAGAACCGACAGGAGTACTCAAGATCGAACTAAAGTATTTGAGAACAAACTGAACTTTTATTAATATCAAAACCAAACTTTACATAGTAACAAACTTAGAGAGATAAGTGGAATGGATTGTGGATGGTGGGATTTGTGTGGATGATTTGAAATGGGAAGGATGGCTTGGTATTTATAGCCATGGAGGAGAGAAATGGATGGCTTGGATTGAGGCATGTGTTTGTGCATCCAAGGGTGGAGATGAGGGGAGAAGGAGAGGAGGGCAAGTGTCACAAGGGGAGAGGAGGAGGGCAAAGCCGCCGGCGGCTTTGGGCATGGATGGAGGAGAGGGTGACATGTGGTGGAAGGGGAGAGGGGGAGGGGAGATGTGAGGAGGTAGCCGCCGGCCCATGTGGCAAGGGGAGAGTGGTTTGTGAGTTTTGTGCAGTTTGCACAAAATTATCAGTGTATTTCAGCTCCGGATTGCCTTCGGTTTCTCTTCGGTTTGATTTGTTTTGAATGATTCCAAGTCAGGATCTTTAGATTTCTTCATTCAGCGTCTGATCTTGACCTTGGATTGTCTCCTGATATCTTTTCTGTGCTAAAAGCTCTTCCTTAGCGTGTATTCTCTATAAGCTCTGAAATACCCTGTAGAAATGTATCGGGACTAAAACATCGAAGTTAGATAGACAAACAGTCTAATTTGGTGGGTTTAACTGTGTTTATGATTCATACAATTGTGGTCCATCAGATAACCCCACACTTTTAGTTGTTCGTCCCGAACAATGCTTTATAAGGGCGTTACTAAGTAAGTTGGTTAAAATATGAAAGTAAGATAATGGTACTCGATTTCTCCTAATTCATGCATTACTACTTGTTACTAAATTAAACTGCGTAAATAAGTAGAAGAAACTTGATACTTGTACCTTTGTGCTGGGATGCAAATTAATTCGGATGTTTCGGGAGATAACCCTTTTCAGGCTCCTGGACTACACCTTTGGGATCGTCTCGCACTATATGGTTTTCTTGTAGCTTTCTCTAGCACGTGATTCGATTCAGGTTTCAGTGAGTTGAGTACTTTGATTACTTTTGGCGAGGGACTGCTTTTTGTAGTGAATTGGCCTTTGTCCTTTGATTTGACGCTTTGAGTTCTTCACTTTTGTTCGGTTAAAACCTTCACAATTTTGGGCCTGAGGCCTCTTGATTTGCTTCTTCGAGCTTTTTGCGTCTTTGTGACTTGCTAGTCCATTTTCTCAAGCCTTCTTGGGAGGTCCAATCATCGCCCGCGAGCATATGGAAATACCTCCCCGCTCCTCTCGTCTTCGTCGTTTTGCGCGGGTCAAGATGAGGGTCGCTCATCTATTTTCTCGGCTATTTTGACTAGAGAGAGGACGGTCTGATTCCCGCCCTCGCCTTTGCATAGATGCTTCCTGGCGGAGTTGACTTCAATTATTCACTGAAACCTGAAGTGCAGCCTCCACTGACTTTGAAAACCATATAGTTTGATCTGATCCTTCAAGTGCTTGCCAAGCCCCTCTAGGGCAATTTCTATCAACTCCACATCCCTAGTTTATCTCGGCACAAAAGACAAATGAGAAGTTACATTCTAAGTTTTTTAAACAGTTTGCATTTTCACAAGGTTGATGCATGAATTATGATCTATCTTTTTCACATTCTTAAGTTCATATTTTCAAAAAGATACTATTTAAAAAGAAAAGAAAAACATGCAGATGGTTCTCACCCCACACTTTTGAACGAAGGCGTGCCTTAGTTCAAAAGTCATGCAAATATATACAAAAGAAGGAAATGACATTAAGGAAAAAGAAGAACAGAACTCCCTTTTACTGTGTCGTGGAAATGACATGGCATGAGGCTGGATAATCGAGGGAGTCTGGCTGGGGCCTCGAACTCTCAGCGCAGGCCCGGTAAATTCACGAAAGCTGCCTGGCTGATCCGGTCTTGCTCCAAACTTAATTCCTACATGAAAGATATTCCTTCTATGCAAAAAGTGGGTGAGAGCGCTTATTGGAAATTTAAATGACAGAAATTAAAAGTGCAGAAAAGTAAGATAGTGTCGGGTTACCTCCCGACCAGTGCACTTGTTTAACGTCTTTGGCTCGACGATACCTCGTTGTGGATTACTGGTTTGGGTCCCATGGGTGGCTGAGGTCAAACTTTGCCACCGTTCCAGTGTTGCTTCTTCCTGACTTCTTGCTGGAGTAAGAGCTCCATGGTTTTGGTGCTTTTTCTTTCCATAGTTTCCGAGAAGGCTGAGGACCTTTTACCATAACTGCTGGTTCAATGAGCCAGGTGCTCACTATCTTCTCAAAGCTGGATTCTTCTTCATCAACTGTTGGGTCGTCCATGGAGAAATATACATTGATCAGTTCTGGATCAATCTTGATCCTTCTTCCTCTCACATAGAATACCCCATACTCAGCCTCTCCAATGACCCCAAACTTGGGAGGCAAGTTTGCCATGGCCTCACGCACCAGCTGTTCGTTGAACGGTTTGCATCTGTCCAACGTCCAGAATAGATCCGACTCTTTAAGTACCTTAATCACTTCTTCCCCTTTGTAACTCGATGCATCCAGCAGCCTCTCCGGTATGATTTTCCTTTTCAGCACACATTCCCATTTCAACGCAGCTTCTTTGTTCACGAACCACACTCCTTTCTTGACCTTACCGACTGGGACAGTCTCAGATTCAAGGGCTGGGACTTCACATCTCCCAGCATCTTCAGAGATGGGAACTGCAGCAACGCGCTTTCTTTTCTTGGAAGAGCCAGCTCCCCCTGCACCCTTGCTGACTTCAGCAACCTTCTGAGCTGGTTCCTTTGTAGACGTAGCAAAGGCAACCTTTTTCTTTTCCTTCCCCTTCGTTGTCCTCTTAAGGTTGACAAGGGGAACACTGTCTTGGCCATCTTCTGAAAGGGTAACACCTTCTGCTGCTGATATAGGGGCATCCTTACGAATGGATGGTTCATCTTCCTCCAAATGATACCTACGACGATCACCTTGAACTGTCATTGTTTCTTCACTCATTACTTTTTCTGGAACTACTCCAGACTTGACTTTAGTCGGAACACTCTGTTCCTCTGTTGGAGCACTTGAGACCTTTACAGTACCAGACTCTTCTGCTTCAACACCCAGGTTACGCAGACCTTCCTCTGGAGCTGGTGCTGTTTGAGCTTCAGTCTGAACAGAGGGTTCCATTGTTGTTCCGCTTACAGCTTTCTCTGCAGCTCTTCCAGTCTCAACACCAGACTGAACACTTGGTTCCATGGGTGGAACACTTGATGCTTTGTCTGCCTCAGATTCTTTTGCCCCTACAGCCTGATCATACTGAGCTTCTTCCTGACTCTTTTCCTTTTCCAGGTCTTCCATGACATCATCAATGTCCTTGTACAAATTCTCTAACTCCTCATCACTTTCTGCTGGGTTTGATTCTTTCAACACATCAGTCTTCCCTGATGGATTAATTTCTTCTGTCATAGCCTCAGCATCCAAACTGGACCCTTCTGCAGTCATTACTCCTTGGTTCTCAGATGGATCAGCATCACTCATCACCACATTCCTCTTCCCAAAGGACTCGATGAACTTCTCTGTTTCTTCATCGGACATTGCAATTTTCCTTCCTCGAGTGGCATAAATCTGGGCTAGATATTTACTGGGAGAGTCACTGGCCCGCTTCACCTTCTTCCTGCGACCAGCCTTCAGAGGAATGTATCCTGTGGCAAAGATCTTTTCTCTCCATGTTCCTGAGCCTCCAGCCCCCTTGCTGGGTTCCTCTTCCACAGTCTTGACGGACTTCTTTTTAACAACTGCACTAACGACTTTGTCAACCACGACAGCCCTACCACTCTCAAAATTTCTATCATCTTCACCACCAAGCATCGCCCTACTTGTTTCAACACCAATAGCATTAACACCACTAGCATCCTTACCACCATTACCTCCAATTACAGCCCTACTGGCTTCATCACCGTCAATCAATTGAACACCCTTCTCAACCTCCACTCTTACTTCTTCATTCAGCATAGATTTTTCAACAACGAGGGTATTCGCAGAATCAGAAGGAATAGTGGGGTTTACCTTAGATTGCAGATGAACTTGTAGAGTTGAATCCACAGTGGCCGGCTGAGAAATTTCAGCGGTAACTCCTTCAGCAGGCTTCTCTTTGGCCAAAGATTCGGTAACGAAGTGTAAATGCGACGCCTTTTTCATCTTTGCAGCTTTTGATTTCGGAATCTTTGATTTCGCCGCCAACGCCTTTGAGGTCTGCATGCTCTCTTTGCTTCTCTCCGCAGAGTTAGCACTGGATTTTGCTGACTTCCTGGTGTTCACCATTGTCGGTTGAGGAAGGAGCAGTTGAGAAGAGAGTTCCGTTCTAGGGTTTTCAAGAGAGAGAGAGAAGACGATACTCAGGGAATGAATTTGATTTCAAAAATCAAACTTTTCTATATGACTCTTCAGCTTTCCAAAACCGTCAACCGAAAAAAAATCTTCAAGGATATTTAAAAAAAATATTTTCCAAGTTGTCGAGACTTCTGTTCTAGCTCTCTTTATTAGGTGGTCAGTCCAACTGTTCAGCTGGAGATTCGACTATGACTGACCACCGTCGGATGCTTTCAGTGGTTGACACCACATAGACCCCCTGGGGATCTGGGTGTTCCACTCCGTGACCTGTCATCTGGTTTGACAAAAGTATGCTGCCTCAGAGTTACCATCTTTCGTGAGCATTCATATTTTCTTGTACGGCTCCAGGCACATTTCTGTGGGTAGTGTACGAACTCCTGTCGCAACTGTACCACCGTCTGATTCAACAGCTTCCTGGGACACCCGGCAACATTGATTTGTGGGCATCGACAATCAGATCTTGTGTGCAAGGTCTTATCCACTCCCCCTCGCAGAAAACTAGGTTGAGCGTTTGCACATGGGAGAGCAACCGGTTGCTGGCCATGGTTCTCATTGTTCATTGACTCCGTCAAACCCATCCTAATAGTATAGCAGTTGGTGGCATCCCTTTTTCCTTTCATCAGTGTATCGCCATTCTAGTCTAGTACAAGACATGAGTAGCTGGAAAATGACACATAGTGTCCATCGTCGCATAGTTGACTGATGCTGATAAGATTCCTGGTCAGTCCCTTAACAAGGAGGGTGTTCTTGAGTGCAGGGAGATCCGGAACCATCAATGTCCCACAGCCGATCACCTGACCCTTTTCACCATCCCCGAAGGTGACAAACCACATATGCTCAACAGGTCTAATATGGGTAAGATATTGAGAGTTACCTGTCATGTGTGCGGAGCATCCGCTGTCGAAGTGCCAACTATCATGCGATGAGTAGTTTGAGGTGTAACAGGCCACCATGCAGACGGTTCGGTCTTCCTTTTGAACCCAGACTTGTTTCTGTTGCGGTATGGTTCGTTGATGGAAAGCACGTCTTTCAGCTAGAAACAGACGACATTTTAGTTTGATGTGACCCATCTGATTGCAATACTAGCAAGTGCGCCATTCTTTCCTTTGTGCTGAATGAGAGCCGAAGTGCACCGTACCAGTCCTTCTTTGATTGCTATTGGGTTGTTCTGGGTGCAAGTCTATTTTCTGTCTGGGGTGCTGTCTCACCTTCAGTTCTGACTTCTGTTCCGACACCGGTCTTGTTTTAACAAACCTCGTACCTTTTGAGTTGCCTTCTCATGTGAACCCCAATCCTCTATGTCCGGACTCCATTCTCTGAGATCTAAGAATATCATTTAAGTTTTTAGTGTCAGAGTTAAGCATTCTTACCGACTGTTTGAGGTGATTGAGTTCCTCCTTAGTGTCAGAGTGTTCCATCTTCTCAGATTCTAGCTGAAGTTCCAGCTGTTCTACCTTCCTTAGTTGGAACATTTCTTTGCGCTGTAGATCAACGATGGTTTTTCTCAGGCCCGCCATGCCTACAGGATGAGTGTCCCGATCCTTCTCTATTTCAACTTTTAGAGAGGACACAGTACCCAGGAGTTCCGTTTTCTGAACAAGAAGATCCAGCCTTTCCTGTTTTATCTCAGCTAGTTGAGAAGTCAGTGAGTTAATTGTACCTTCCAGTTCTGCCTTTAGTGTCAGCAGTATCTCGACCTCCTGCCATACCTTGTCCTTTTCCATAGTGATGCTTGCCACTGTGTCATTTAGCTTCTTGTTTATCTTGATCAGAAGCAGCCACTTCTCATATAGATCTTTATATGTCTGAGCCAGAGAGTCCTGCGTGAGTTCTTCACTGTCACTGTCCGAGGGGTCTTCACCTGGGAGTTCCAGCTGAGGTGGATTAGTTTCACTTGTGCTGCTGCATTCATCCAGAGTTGTGACAAAGGCCACAAAGTTTGTGGTTTCACCTTTTTCTTCGTCTGACTCACTGTCGCTGAAGCTCGCCACCATCGCCTTCTTCTTCATGAGAGTGTTTGCACACTGTGAAGCAATGTGGCAAAAACCCTTGCATTCATGACACTGAATCTCTTCTTTTCCTTTGTCAGACAAGTCTTGCCTCGAATCAGTAGACCTTGGCCTGCTGGATTTCCAGTTTCGGTAACCAGTTGGCGAAGACTGACCTTGTTCTGGGCCACGTCTGTCGATTTTCCGCACCATTCTTCCAAAGTTCTGTGCCATCATGGCCAATTGCTCAGTGGTGCACCCAGAATCCAGTTTGTCTTCCGTTATATCTGCTTTAAGAGCGATTCCCTTCTCTTCTCCGGTTTGGAAGTCATGATTGATCTCGTAAGTTCTGAGAGAACCCATTAGCTCGTCTAGCTTCAGTGTGGTGATATCATGCATTTCCTCAATGGCCGTGACTTTCATGGCAAATCTCGGAGGAAGAGACCTTAGGACCTTACTGGCCAATTTTTCCTGATCGATGGGTTTCCCTAGTGCAGATGCCTCGTTGGACAGTTCCAGGACTCTGGTGTTGTACTCAGTGATGGTTTCACTCTCCTTCATCTTCATCTCTTCGAACCTGGTTGTGACAGCTTGCATGCGGGAGTTGCGAACTTTGTCTGTTCCTTCAAAAGCTGTTTGGAGGATATCCCATGCTTCCTTGGCCACTTCACAGTTGATGATTAGCTTCATGACGTTTTCATCTACTGCCGAGAAAATTGCGTTCATTGCCTTTGAGTTGCCCATGGAAGCTTTGTCCTCCTCTTCTGTCCACAGAGCTTCTGGTTTGGCGATCGGTTCTCCAGTGAGATTGTTCATTATGGGTTCCGTCCACCCTTTCAGAATAGCCTTCCATGCCTTTTCGTCTAGCGATTTCAGAAAAGATCTCATCACAGGCTTCCATGTGGCATAGTTCGATCCTTCGAGCAGCGGGGGTCTGGTTATGCTTTGTCCTTCCTTCAGAGTCATCTTGAATAGTTCAGGATCCCACTCAGTGTGTCGAGTGTTCGGCTCTGATACCAATTGAAATTATGTCCCCTGTTCAAGCTTGTGTCCAGGGTACTGTTGCGACAGACCTGGAACTCTTTGCACAATAGTTCAACGTACAGAGATTGAACTCTTATCACAACAGTTTCAGCAAACAGATAAAAGCAGTAGAGACTCACAGACTGATAACCCAGTTCGGCTCCGCCTACTCTGGGGGGTTTCCCACACCCGAAAAGGGACAGCAAATCTTTATTACGAGTATAGGAATTCCACAGGGACTTACACTTACACCTTGTAATAGCCTATCCTTAATACTCCGTCTCTCAGATTTGCAACCGAGGTTCACCGCAATTCCCCTCGATCCCCTTTGTTCAGAACCTCCAGTCTGAACGTTCTCGACCTTCTTCAGAAGCTCGGATGCTTTCTCTCGAAAGCTTGTTCACCTTTGTTGTGTGCGGAAGTTGATACGCTTCAGGTAGTCTGTGTTGAACTTGAACAGACTGCACTCGCACCGGTGTATTCTCAATGAGAAAAACACAGCCGGCCGTCGCTTTCTTCTTCTCCAATCAGCAGGATATGCTCGTGTGTAACTGATCTTGAAAGCGATGAGAATTAGGGTTGCTCTTGCAATGTATTTATATGCTTCGAGCGAAACCCTAATTCGCCCAAGATAATCCCATCAAATATTTAGGAAATATTCCTAGATATTTGATGAATATCTTTTGAATCGGTTGGAAGATAATCCAAAGTCTTCTTGCCCAAGTAAGCTTTGCCGCCTTGTTGTAAATATTCATTCGAATATCTATTGCTCGAATAAGTCGCTGGCCGTCATATAGACGAGATCTTCGTTGTCCAATATCTTCCAGGAACTATCCTTACGTTTTATCCACGCTGTGTACGAGTGTTAGGATATGTTCGAACTCCCCCTGAACACCTGCTCGAACTGTCTAAGCTACGTTTTGCCAAACACATGCCACTTACGGGAACATCAATAATGTATACAATATGCAACAGTTCATTAAAAACCGATGCATGTTGTCCCCGTTGTTCACCGCCTGCTTCTCGTCTCTCGCCGCATTCTCGGCGACAGCTCAGATTCCGGTCCACGTCGCCATTCGAATTCGACGGCTTTGCTCCTCATCCAAGGCCGCTCGACTTCCACGGTTTGCTGCTCATACGCCGGTCCACGTTGCCTCTATAATCCGTCGCTACACTGTGTTTAGGTATGAGTTTATGTTTAGGATTTGTGTTGCCATCATTATTGTTTCA
Source organism: Rhodiola kirilowii (assembly GCA_033675215.1). Taxonomy (NCBI): domain Eukaryota; kingdom Viridiplantae; phylum Streptophyta; class Magnoliopsida; order Saxifragales; family Crassulaceae; genus Rhodiola; species Rhodiola kirilowii. The sequence continues at coordinate 11,021,739 of CM066200.1, forward strand.
TATTTTTGTGCTTGATGATGAAATGAGCAAGAAAACAATGGCTGTGGACTGTGACATTCATCTTTAATTGCGACTGTGTTTATGGCTTGATGGACCATAATTGTATGAATCATAAACACAGTTAAACCCACCAAATTAGACTCTTTGTCTATTTAACTTTTGCTTGTTAGTTCCGATATTTATCTACAGGGTATTCTGAAGTGTAGAGAAAATACAGGCTAAGGAGGAGTTTTAAAGCTGAAAATGGATTACAAGACACTCAAGGCCACAATCAGATTCCGACTGTATAACTTTCATGGAACCGACTTGGAATCACTCAAATATGCTAGAACAGTCGGCGTTTGGACAAGAACGCAATGCAAAGGCACCAAGCCCGGTAAAAGCCAAACTAGGGCAATTTCGATCATTTTGGGATTTCGACCATGTTCCAAGTAGAATTTGGCTTAGGTTCCTTCTTGAGATCATCTTAGAATGACTTTGTCATTCAGAATACACTCTCCAAAATCCAAGAAGCTCCGATCAAAGCTCCGGTCAGATTCCGGTCAAACCGATGGCTTTTGAGAAACAAATATCTTCCGATGGCTTTTGGGAAGTGCCACCTAGGGGGGGCGGCTGAGGAAGATGCATGTGTGTGGAGGAGTGTGGAGGCTTGTGGTTGGAGGAGAAATGGATGGCTTGGATGAATGCAAGTGTGCTCCAATCCAATGGTTCCCCCATAGATATTTCATCCCCAAAACTTAGCTCCCAAGTATCCATTTCCCTATAAATAGAGGCCATGCCCTCATGTAATAATCATTCCTTCACTTGTAGTTCGAATTCCTTAGAGAGATAGAGAGCTTAACTCTCTTCCTTCACTTTCAATACACATTTTGTTCTTCACTTGTTCTTGCTTTGTTCTTCAATTTGGAGCTACTTTTCCTTGCTTGGATCTTGCTTAGGAGCTCCTCTCCTCCACTTATTGTAGGTACAAAAGCCACGGCTTTCTCTTTCCTGACTTGTCCTTTACTTTCCGTATATATTGTTCTTACTTTAAAGTTATTCTCCTTTTCGGTATCCTTGTTCAAAGCCATGGTTTGCTTGTATTCCTTGACATGAATACAAGTAGCTAAAGCTTGTATTCGGTAGAGGGAGTATTTATATCATAAACCGTTCTAGACTCTATGCTTAATGCTACTTAGTGTTTCAAAACTTGTTCTATGTGCCACATATTAGGTTAGAACTTCCAAGGTTGAGTGGATGCTTTAACGGGCAAAGCTCTTCCGTGGGGTTCGTGAACATACTCGGGTAAGTGGATGCTTTAACGGGCAAAGCTTATCTGAGGAGTTCAACCTCTTTTAAAAACCATTTGGTTGATCGTAACTGAAGATCAAATGGATGCACATAAGGCTAAGATACTTCGAAAGGAGGAATTAGTCTAAATAGAACAAGTGTTCTAAATGATGTGGCAAGTCATGTGCTAGAAATAGCCTTGATTCATCTTTGAACACTTAGTATGATCATTAAGAGGTCAATGATAAACGATGATATGATATGAAACCCCTAAACCGAATCCTTTCCTTACAGTCTATTATCAACTGTTGTAATTTACTTTCAGTTCTCAAAGCACACTCAAACCCAACCCCAATCGCATTTAATTTATGCATAAGCTTCATTAAAGAACAACTAATCCACCAATTCCCTAGGGTTCGACCCCTACTTACCACTTGCTACCCAGTAGTGAAGTCGCGAGTAGCGGAGATATAAATTTATTTTTGCACAGAGAACATCGCACCTTAACGACAGTGCGGTGGGCTCCGTCAAAATTGGCGCCGTTGCCGGGGAGTTGTGAATCGGAATAGTTGTTCTATTTTTGTTTTTTGTTTTTTGTTTTATCATGCAATTCACTAAGTCTTACTACTACGGACTGGAGCCTAGGAACAATGAGGAGTTTTCCCCACCACCCTTCGAACTTGAAGTCCGCGAGAAGATCAACAACATAAAGCAATCCCGGGACGAAACTTTGGACGAGTACTTGGCGTACTTTGACTCCATTTTGACGAGCTGCCCGCACCACGGATTCACTAACTTAGATCTTCTTCAAAGGTTTCTCGGTGGAATGATGCCACAAGAGTGGAATAGGCTAAATGATGCAGCGGGAGGCTTGGTGGATAACTTAAGAGTGGATGATCTGTGGAACTTAATAGAGGATAAGGCAAGAAGCGCGAAACAAGATCAGGCCATGCGGCTCGAAGAACTGGCCAACATGTTGCACCAAAACCGGGTCAAAAATGAGGAATTCTGGGCGGCTCAAAAAAAAGCATCAAACCTGCTTTGGGATCGCATTGCCAAACTGCCCAAATCAGTTTCGGTCCTAACTGAAGAGTTGCCAGAGACATACCCAGACCTCAGTGCCAAACTTCCCAAAATAGACCCGGACCTCAGTATGATTGCCCCCGGAGTCCATATGAATGACGAGGATGAAGACCCATGGTTGCCTGAAGAAGAGCTCCATTCAGATTATCCCTGGGAGTTAGAAGAAGAACTGCCCAAATCAGGCCCGGTCCTTATCACCAATCCATCCGAGGAAATCACAGTCCTAACTGCCGAGCCAACAGAAGTCCCGAACCTCACTGCCGAAGCGGCCGAAGAAATCAAGCCAGGCCTGGTCCTTGCGCTCGGAGCACCCGAGGAAGTCCCGGACCTCATTGCCGAACTGTCCGAGAAAGACCTGGTCCTCACTGTCGGAGCACCTGAAACAGACCCAGTCCTCATGGTCGAAGTGCCCCAACTTAACCCTTCGTGTTTTATGCCGATCATAGCCACCAAAGATCATATAATCAAAATGATGAGGTGCAAGGGGAGTTAGAGGAGGAGCATGAGCCAAAAAAGCCGACAAAGGAACTCTCACCCGTCACAAGCCAAGGAAAACTGCCTGAAAACTCACTCGTTCCAAGACAACCATCCATCACTGCCACAATGAAGAGGATTGGCAGAGGCACATGCTTAATGTCGCCTACATTTAATGGCACAAAACCAAACTTCCAAACTCGCAAAGGTGCCAACTATTCAAACATGAAGAAGCGGCAAAGACATGGGCCGAAAGAATGGAAACCCGGAAGGAGTAACAAGCGAGCACGACTCATTGGACCAGCAGCTATGGTCAATAAAGCCTCACCCTCTTGGAGCAAAAGGGCAGGCGAGAAGAAATTCGACCTCACACGCCCATGGGACCCAACCTTATGATCCAGGAATGAGGTACTGTCGAGCTAACGACGTTAAACAAATGCACTGGTCGGGAGGTAACCCGACACTTATCTTACTTTCAGTCATTTAATTTCTGTCATTTAGTTTTTTGCCCTAAATCATTCTCACCTTTCCTGTATATATTTGCTTGCATGACTTTTGAACTAAGTCTTGCTGAAAGGCACGCCTTCGTTCAAAAGTGTGGGGTGGGAACCGCCTGTGTACATAGTTAACATGTTTTCCTTTTCCTTTTCCCTTAATATTATCTTTTTGAAAATATGAACTTGAGAATGTGAAAAAGATAGATCTAAATTCATGCATTTACCTTGTGAAAATTCAACTGTTTAAAAACTTAGAATGTAACTTCTCAGTTGTCCCTTTGTGCTGAGATATACAGGGGATGTGGAGTTGATAGAAAATGCCATAGAGAGGCTTGGCAAGCACTCAAAGGATCGAATCTAACTATATGGTTTTCGAAGTCAGTGGAGGCTGCACTTCGGGTTTCAGTGAAGATTGAAGTCATCTCCGCCGTGCAACGTTTATGCAAGAGGCGGGACGGGAATCAAACTGTCCTATCTCTAGTCCTAGTAGCCGGGAAAATAGATGAGAGACCCTCATTTTGACCCGCGCGAAACAACGAGGATGAGAAAGAGCGGGGAGGTATTTCCATATGCTCGCGGGCGACGATTGGACCTCCCAAAAAGGCTGAGAAAATGGACTAGCAAGTCACAAAGAAGCAAAAGCTCAAAGAAGCTAATCAAAGGCCAAAGGCCAAAATTGTGAAGGTTTTAACCGAAACAAAAGTGAAGAAACTCCAATTCAACATCAAAGGCCAAAGGCCAAAGGCCAAAGGCCGATTCACTACAAAAGTTGTCCCTCGCCAAAAAGAAATCAAAGTACTCAACTCAATGAAACCCAAACTGAATCACGTGCTAGAAAAAGCTACAAGGAAACCATATAGTACGAGTCGATCCCGAAAATGCAGTCCAGGAGCCTGAAAAGGGCTATCTCCCGAAACATCCGAATTAATTTGCATCTCGGCGCGAAAGTGCAAGTATCAAGTTTCTTCTAAGTATTTACACAGTTTAGTTTGGTAATAAGTAAGTAATGCATGAATAGGATAAATCTAGTTCATATTCTCACTTTCATATTTAAAGTTTTTACTTGGATTGTGTGTGCCGCCCTTTAAAAACCATTGTTCGGGACGAACAACTAAAAGTGTGGGGTGATCTGATGGACCATAATTGTATGAATCATAAACACAGTTAAACCCACCAAATTAGACTCTTTGTCTATTTAACTTTTGCTTGTTAGTTCCGATATTTATCTACAGGGTATTCTGAAGTCTAGAGAAAATACAGGCTAAGGAGGAGTTTTAAAGCTGAAAATGGATTACAAGACACTCGAGGCCACAATCAGATTCCGACTGTACAACTTTCATGGAACCGACTTGGAATCACTCAAATATGCTAGAACAGTCGGCGTTTGGACAAGAACGCAATGCAAAGGCACCAAGCCCGGTAAAAGCTAAACTAGGGCAATTTCGATCGTTTTGGGATTTCGACCATGTTCCAAGCAGAATTTGGCTTAGGTTCCTTCTTGAGATCATCTTAGAGTGACTTTGTCGTTCAGAATACACTCTCCAAAATCCAAGAAGCTCCGGCCAAAGCTCCGGTTAGATTCCGGTCAAACCGATGGCTTTTGAGAAACAAATATCTTCCGATGGCTTTTGGGAAGTGCCACCTAGGGGGGGGGGGGGGAGTGGCTGAGGAAGATGCATGTGTGTGGAGGCTTGTGGATGGAGGAGAAATGGATGGCTTGGATGAATGCAAGTGTGCTCCAATCCAATGGTTCCTCCATAGATATTTCATCCCCAAAACTTAGCTCCCAAGTATCCATTTCCCTATAAATAGAGGCCATGCCCTCATGTAATAATCATCCCTTCACTTGTAGTTCGAATTCCTTAGAGAGATAGAGAGCTTAACTCTCTTCTCTTCACTTTCAATACACATTTTGTTCTTCACTTGTTCTTGCTTTGTTCTTCATTTTGGAGCTACTTTTCCTTGCTTGGATCTTGCTTAGGAGCTCCTCTCCTCCACTTATTGTAGGTACGAAAGCCACTGCTTTCTCTTTCCTGACTTGTCCTTTACTTTCCGTATATATTGTTCTTACTTTAAAGTTATTCTCCTTTTCGGTATCCTTGTTCAAAGCCATGGTTTGCTTGTATTCCTTGACATGAATACAAGTAGCTAAAGCTTGTATTCGGTAGAGGGAGTATTTATATCATAAACCGTTCTAGACTCTATGCTTAATGCTACTTAGTGTTTCAAAACTTGTTCTATGTGCCACATATTATGTTAGAACTTCCAAGGTTGAGTGGATGCTTTAACGGGCAAAGCTCTTCCGTGGGGTTCGTGAACATACTCAGGTAAGTGGATGCTTTAACGGGCAAAGCTTATCTGAGGAGTTCAACCTCTTTTAAAACCCATTTGGTTGATCGTAACTGAAGATCAAATGGATGCACATAAGGCTAAGATACTTCGAAAGGAGGAATTAGTCTAAATAGAACAAGTGTTCTAAATGATGTGGCAAGTCATGTGCTAGAAATAGCCTTGATTCATCTTTGAACACTTAGTATGATCATTAAGTGGTCAATGATGAACGATGATATGATATGAAACCCCTAAACCAAATCCTTTCCTTACAGTCCATTATCAACTATTGTAATTTACTTTCAGTTCTCAAAGCACACTCAAACCCAACCCCAATCGCGTTTAATTTATGCATAAGCTTCATTAAAGAACAACTAATCCACCAATTCCCTTGGGTTCGACCCCTACTTACCACTTGCTACCCAGTAGTGAAGTCGCGAGTAACGGAGATATAAATTTATTTTTGCATAGAGAACATCGCACCTTAACGACAGTGCGGTGGGCTCCGTCATGGCTGCTGGTATATTTTTTGGTTGTTGAATCCGGTTGTTCTTAATTTCTAACTTGTATTCGTTAACTACTTGTAGTCATTGTTAGTGGATTTGCAAGAGAAGGCTTCTCCTCTCCAACTTTATCCCCTTGGTGGTTCTTCACTTCTTCAATTCCTGGTATTTGATGTTTATAAATCTTTTTTATTTTCCTATGAACATGGAGATTTAAATTTAATTTTCTTTGTTTACTAATTTGTTCTTGTTGTTTACAGCTCTAGTCCGTACTTGTTGCACACCAACCATTAAGATTCTTCTTCGCGAGCTTCTATTCTAAGGTAAACTGTACGATTAAATTATTCACTACTTATGTTTCCATTCATGTTGTGCACAATTTTTGTTGTGTAACTTATTTGATACTTTTTAATTGTTGGAGTGATTGTATTTCACTCAAATGCAATTGTCTGTTGGTGTAATTAAGTAGTATGTAACTAAGCTACATTTTTATTAGAGTTCTTGTAAGTTTTTAAGTTATGCAATATGAATAACTAATCTTATTCTAACAATAATATTTACACGTTTCATGTAGTGAAATAATAATGAATCGAGAGTGGGTGTCCGGTAATAGGTTGAGTGATGAGTACGAATCAGGGATTATGGATTTCTGTGAGTTTGCGTTGGCATATGCGTCTAGAAATAACATTGAACGTGTCTTCTGTCCGTGTGTGGGTTGTTGGAATTTCAAAAAGGTCAAACCGAAGAAGTTACGTAAACACCTTTTGTTAAAGGGGATTAATCCACGATATACGGTGTGATATTTGCATGGCGAGGGTGAACAACAAAACTTTGAGCCTCCACCAGTAGAAAGCTTGTCGGAGGATAATGATGATTGGGAAGAGGAAAATCTAATTGACATGGTAAACAACGGCGCCAATGAATTTGTTGATACGCCACATGTTTTGGAGTCGTTGAGGAATGACTCCGAATTACCATTGTATGAAGAGTGTTCCAAATATACAAGGCTATCGGCAACGTTGAAGTTGTTCAATCTCAAAGCGAAAAATGGATGGAGCAACAAGAGTTTCACTGAATTATTGGCACTGGTGAAAGACATGCTTCCTGAGGGGAACACCCTACCTAACCGTACTTACGAGGCTAAGAAGGTTATGTGTCCCTTGGGCCTCGAGTACAATAAAATACATGCTTGTCCCAATGATTGTATCTTGTATCGAAATGCTTTTAGTGAACTCAAAGAATGTTCGGTGTGTAAGGCTTCTCGCTACAAGTTAAACAAAGTACCAAAAGGTAAATCTAAAGGCACTCCTTTGAAAGTACTAAGGTATCTTCCACCGATCCCCAGGTTTCAGAGATTATTTGCTGACACAGAAGATTCCAATAATATGCGTTGGCATGCTGAGAAATGTGTTATTGATATGAAAATCCGTCATCCTGCCGATTCACTACAATGGGCTAAAGTAGACAACACATTCCCAGTGTTTGGAGCAGAGTCTAGAAATTTACGGCTTGGCCTATCTACTAATGGGGTGAATCCACATGGAAATCTCAGTAGTCAGCACAGTACATGGCCTGTGATTTTGGTTATCTACAACGTACCTCCCAAGTTAACCATGAAGCGTAGATATATGATGCTTTCTTTATTAATATCGAGTCCTCGGCAACCTGGAAATGATATTAATGTATACTTGGCTCCTCTGATAGATGATTTGAAGCTTTTATGGGAGGAAGGAGTACACACATATGACACATCGAGGCAAGAATATTTCAATATGTGTGCTATGCTGATGTGTACGATCAAGGACTTCCCAGCTTATGGTAACTTGTCCGAATATAGTATTAAAGGCTACAAAGCTTGTCCTATATGCGGGGAAGGAACACATGCACGCCATTTAAGCAATTGTCGAAAAATGGTTTATATGGGACATCGACGTTTCTTATCGAGACATCATCCTTATAAACGAAGAAAGTTGCCTTCAATGGTGAGACTGAGCACAGAATAGAACCGCAACCGGCTTCTGGCGAAGAAATACTTCAAAAAATTCAGAATATTACAAATCAATTTGGGAGACCATATTCGCGCACCGAAAGTGCTCCATGGAAGAAGCGGTCGATATTTTTTGATCTCCCTTATTGGCATTCTCTTGACATCAGCCATTGTATTGATGTGAGGCATGTTTAAAAGAATATATGTGGAAGTCTGCTTGGTACTTTATTAAACATTCCTGGAAAGACAAAAGATGGAGTTAAAGCAAGACTCGATATGATGGAGATAAATATTCTTACCAAATTAGCACCTAAACTTCGAGGGCAGTGTACATATTTGCCGCCGTCGTGGACCACACTCTCTAAGAGCGAGAAAAACAGTTTGTGTGGATGTCTGAAGGGAGTTAAAGTTCCATATGGGTTCTCTTCAAATATTGCCAGCTTGGTTTCAATGAAGGATCTCTGGTTGAATGGCTTAAAATCTCATGACTGTCATACATTGATGCAACAACTCCTGCCTATTGCAATAAGAGGTATAATGTCCCCTTAAGTAAGGACAGCGGGAGACTTTGCGTTATTTTTAGCTCTTTATGTGCTAAGGTTATTGATACATCGGAGCTTGATGGACTTCAAGAGCAGATAGTTGTTACACTTTGCCAACTAGAGATGTTTTTTCCTCCTAGCTTTTTCGATATAATGGTGCATCTTACTGTTCATTTGGTGCGTGATGTTCGAATTCTTGGACCAGTTCATATGAGATGGATGTATCCTTTTGAGAGGTATATGAAGGTTCTCAAGACCTATGTGAGGAATAGACAAACTCCCGAAGGATGTATAGTGCAAGGATACATAGCTGAAGAGGCTGTTGAATTTTGCACTAACTTTTTGGGAAATACAACTGCGGTTGGGGTTCCAAGGCCACGTCATTTTGATTGATTCTCGGGAAAAGGCACAAGTGGACACTAATTGATGCCTAAGTCATTTGATGAGTTAACGAAAGCTCAGTTCTATGTACTGCAACATATACCTGAAATAACACTTTTTATCGAGGATCACATGAACATATTGAGGAGTACATACCGAGAATAATCTAAGTAGTGGTTGCAAAAAGAACACAGTCGGTCATTTTGTGAATGGCTAAGGAGTAATGAGGTTTTAAATAATCAGACAACTCGGAAGAAGAATCTGATGACTTGGTGAAGTGGCTTATGGCAAGCCCAAGACCTATTGTACAAACGTGGAAAGCTTATGATATTAACGGATTTTGTTTTCAAACAAAAGATCAAGATGAGCACACTATTGTGCAAAATAGTGGTGTCACACTTGTTGCCGAAACCACTCATGTTTCTAGCGCAAGAGATTGGAATCCAATATCTGTGCTTGTGAATTATTTTGGGATTATCCAAGAAATATGGGAGTTGGATTACGTAAAGTTTCGAGTACCTGTTTTTAATGTGAATGGGTTAACAATTCGGTGGTTCATATCGACGAATTTGGAATGACATTTGTCGATTTTCGAAGAGAAGGATCTAAGGATGAGCCATTCACTATGGCCGAACAAGCAAGACAAGTGTTTTACGTCAAAGACCCTTCGAACAACAATCAGTATGTTGTGATAAATGGAAAACAACAATTAATCAGTGGTACATCTGAAGAGATGAATGTGGATTGCCTACCCGTTTGTACGACAGTTCCAGTAGACAACGATGATATCGAAGTTGATGATGAAATACAGTTGCGAGAAGATCACGGCGAAGGAATATGGATTGATAAAGAAACTTAATTTGTGCGTATGTTGTATATGCGTATGTTGTATATGCTATATTTCGTTATCACATGTCATTTTATTTGTTTAATTATCGTCTTCATTTATGTATTCATATATTTAATGTGTTTAATCTGACATTTAATATTACTCCTTTACAGGACCATGGCTAGCAGCAGCAGCAGCGGTGATCAGGATGATTTTTGTGTATCTTCCCGCACACCGAAACATAAGAAAGGCCCTGTATACATGGCGAAGTGGATTAAGCAACACACTGTGGCTGGTACCAAGATCACGATCAACTTTGATAGTAAGGGTAATCCCAAAGGGAAGAAGGGAGACACTTGGAGGAGCTTCTTGGGTATGGTGGCTCGTTCTCGAATTCCGATCACCTTTAATGATTGGAGGAAAGTTCCTGACCATTATAAGATAACTTTGTGGAGAGATGCAACTGTAAGTTTTTCTTTAATTGACACTTATACTTGTTTGTGATGTTGATTATTTTTTTAATCAATTATAACTTGTTATATGTCTCGTTAGGTAATTTTTGAGGGATGCGAGATGCATAAAAAGCAAGAGATGAAGGTTGCTGGTAGCATATGGAAGAATTTCAAGTCAAGACTTGCAAAATATTACATCCAAGGTGACAAGTCAAATGAAGATCCTATGGGTGAGTATAAATTTCTGGACAAAGAGACCTGGAGGATATTTAAGGAGCAGAGGCTCTCTGAAAATGCTATGAAGTTAAGAGAGATTAACAAAGAGCTTGTTATGAAAAATGTATATGCGCACATACTAGGTCGAGGAGGCTACAGAAAACTTGAAGATAAATTGGCAACTGAGAAGATAGTCGAGTTACTTGCGCAAGGTGCAATTGAATAGGTGCAGTCTTCTATCACTATAGAGAGACATGAGCTGTGGAAGAGGGGACAAAAAATGAAGAATGACGAGTACGTCACCGAGGCATCCCAGCGAGTGGAAACAAAGATTGTAAGTTATTTCTTAAGTCAATTTCTGTAGTTAATATCATACACTAACTTTTGGTATTTAATGATTGTTTTATATAGGATGAGTTAGTGGAAAGATCCTCGCAAGGACTGTTCTCGTCTCAAAATCGGCGGCATGACATACTAACTGAGGCGATTGGGACGCCCGATCCCAAAGGACGCACCCGAGGAGTCGGGTCACACATTCCGTAGAGGGTTGGGTTACCATTCTCCACTTCCTCGGGTGGCACACCCAGTTCAAGAAATATTCGAATAGATGCGTCCGATCACTGCAGCCATCACTGTCCCATTGATAAAGACCCGTGGAAGAACATACTACAAGTACATTTACAATTATTAAATTTATTATTTATGTTGGTTAAATGTATGTAATACTTTTTGTGTTTGTTTATAAATTATTACTTCTAGTAACAGGGTGGCCTGAAAAGCATATTATACATGCAGGGGCAACTTGAAGGTGATAAACATCTTGTGGCTATCGGTCGAGTTGTAAATGGCCGGTTTGTTTTCGAGCAATACCTGAAGACCGCGTGAAGGTGAAGGTCGATAAAGTATTTTCACGAGGTCGAGGTGCAGCATTGCCAACAGCCCACCCAAAGCTCTCGAATGTTCAACAAGCCGTTAACCATCACGTGGCTTGGCTGAAAGACTTGGTCGTTGTCGATAAAAGGGTGAGATCATCGAAGATTATAACTTCATTTGCTTCATTGTGTTATACTACAAATAAATAAGATATTTAAGCTTCACGAAAATTTAACATGCAGGCATATGACATACACTTATACCAGACTTTGCCACTTACTGACAATGATTTCGTAGATGAAATGTCCGTGGACTGTAGACTTCTACATGACGTGTGGAAGACTTTGAGTAGAGGCACGATTGTAGTACAAGCCGAAGCTGAGGTGTTCGGTGACAACTATGATATCTACTTGTGTGACAAGGAAGTGACGGACCTATTAAAGTTTAAAGCGTTGGGGAACGCAACTTCTGAGTTATATATATGGTAATATTTATATCTTTAATCATTTTTTGCAATTAGTCTTACTAACAAAAGTTTTTACTTTGTAGTCATTTACCATTCATATGGTTCGTTCGGATATGAAGTTTGGTTTTTTTATTCCGTCATTATTGACCCCCAACCATAGAGAAAAATGAGAGATTGGCGACGTTCATGGGAAGATTGAATATGCCAGACAAAGACCAAGTTTTTTGCTACTTTCTCCCTTATGTTGATCACATATTGTGAGTTCATCACTTACTTTATAAGTTGTTAACTTCAATTTTGAACACATTTGTTTTTAAGTTAGTTGGTTTTTTTAGGTGGCATTGTGATGTTCCCTTGAGTGGCATGTATTTGGCAAAACGTCTTTAGACACTTCGAGCAGGAGTTCAGGGGGAGTTCGAACACATTCTGGAACTAAAGTACAGCGTGGAGCAGACGCAAGAATGCAATCCGAAATGTTCTAAAGATCGAAGATCTTTTCGAACTGAAGTCGGCCAGCGAAGATTTCGAACTTCAGATATTCAAATGAATATCTTCTCATCCGTTTGAAGAAGGATGGCTGACTTGTCGTGGAAGAATTATCAAGATCTTCCCAAAGATTGGATTAAGATATACATCAAATATTTAGGAATATTCCTAAATATTTAATGAGGATATCTGAAACAGATTTGGATCTCGCCCATGCATATAAATAGAATGTTAGGGCATCCATATCTGCATCGCTTCCTGAGAGAAAGAAAACACGAGAGCTTCGTGAGATTAGAGGAGGAGCGACAGCCGGCTGAGTACTCCATACCGGAATATCAACGGCAAAGAAGCAGTCCGTTCAGTGTGCTGTTAAGACTGTTCTTGAAGAACTACCAAGCACACACACACACACACGTGATCAAGATACGCCTTTGGAAGAAGGTACTGGACTCTAAGAGAGGTTCAAGACTAGGTCGAGAGGAAGTCTCGTCCTGACCATAGGGGATCGAGGTGAGCTGCGGTGAACCGAGATTGCAAATCCGAGAGACGGAGTGTTAGAGGCTAGGCTATTTCAAACAAGGTGTTGTGCAATCGTAAGTCCACTTGTAGCCCTAAACTCGTAATAAGATTTGTGACCCTTTAGGGTGTGGGAAGCCCCCCAGAGTAGGCGAAGCCGAACTGGGTATCATTTTGTGTGTCTCGTTCTTTCATACTGTTGCACAACTTTCTCAAGTGTGTTCCAAGTATAGTTGGAACACCATGTCGAAGAGGTGCTTGAACAGATAACAGTATTTCAATTGGTATCAGAGCAAACACTCGACACATTGAGTGGGATCCTAGATCTGTTCAAGATGAGTATGATGGAAAGAAAAAGCATAACTCAACCCCCGATACTCGAAGGACCTAACTATGCCTACTGGAAACCCAAGATGAAAGCCTACTTGAAGTCGATTCATGAAAAGGCTTGGAAAGGTGTTCTGGTCAGATGGACTCCACCAGAAATGGAAAACCTCACTGGAGAAATTGTCCCTAAACCAGAGACTCTATGGACGGAAGCAGATGTACATGCGGCCGTCGGTAACTCAAAGGCAATAAATGCAATCCTCTCCGGAGTGGACGGGAATGTGCTCAAACTGATTGCATATTGTGAAGACACTAAAGAAGCTTGGGACACCCTCCAAATAGTTTATGAAGGCACAGACCAGGTCCGGAACTCTCATATATAAATAGGTACAACGAAGCTCGAGTATATGAAGATGAAGGACAATGAATCCATATCTGAGTTTAATACAAGAGTTCTAGACCTGTCCAACGAGGCTGCAGCGTTATAAAAACCGATTGACGAAGAAAAAATGGCTAGCAAAGTCCTGAGATCGCTTCCTATAAGGTTTGCCATGAAAGTCACTGCTATTAAGGAAATACAGGATAACTCTGAACTAAAGCTGGACGAGCTCATGGGTTCGCTCCAAATATATGGGATGATTCAAAAGCAAGATGTTCAACCAAGTGATGAGAGAGATATGTCCCTTAAAGCAGAAGCATCTGAAGACATTCCTGAGCCCGACTACACCACTAAACAACTTGCTGTGATTGCTCAAAACGTCGGCAGGTTGGTACGAAAGTTCAACGAACGTGATCCTGAGCAAGGTGAGCCCTCCTCGAGCAATTTCGCAACTGGAAATAGGGAAGACCAAGGATAAGTAATAATTGGCAAGATCTACAATACAGGGAACGCAGGGGCCTTGGTTACAGTCAGACGGAATGTGCCAATCTCCTCAAAAAGAGAAAGGCCATAGCGACAAGATTCAGTGACAACGAGTCTGATAATGAGGAGGAAGGCGCTGAAACTGCCAACCATGTGGCATTTGTTGTCACCATAGAAGACTTCGGTGAATCTAGTTCAAGGTTCACTCAGGAAACCCTGGCGGAAACTTACAAGGAGCTATATGAGAAGTACCTCAATAAGAAACTCACTAAAACAGTCACCAGAATTACTGATGAAAAGGACAAGATGTGGGAGGAAGTGGAACTCCTGGTTACACAGAAGGTGGAACTCCAAGGTGAGAGCACTCTCCTAAATACTCGACTGACTGAAATGAAACAGGAAAGGTCATGTCTTCTTGCGCAGAAAACAGAACTCCTAGGCATGATCTCCTCCCTTAAAGTTGATATGGAGAAAAATCAAGACATGCACCCAATCGGCATGGTGGGACTAATGAAAACAATTACAGACCTTAAGCGCAAGGAAGTTTCTCTCTTAAATAGAGTTGAGTCGCTGGAACTCCAGATAAAATTGGAAAGAATGGAGTCTGGGCATCGAGGACTGGGATTCACTAGAGAAGTACGCTCTAAATGAGCGTCATTCGTCAAAACTAAACCAGTGATAGTTCAGCCCCCTAAACAGCAGGTGACTAAAAATCAAAGAAAAACCCCAGTAGATCAATGGAAGACCCATCTCAGACCCCTCCCAGCTCAGAAGAGAGACCCTCGCACCTGTTGGTACTGTTACTAGTCTAGACACCTTCAACCCAGGTGTCGTCTATTTCTTGCTGAACGGAAGACTATGGAGCTTAGGACTAAACTACGTATTCGACAAGAGTGGGTACCAAAAACGATTCAGAAAGTTTGCATGGGAGCCCTAAGCTCATTGTGTAAAAGGAGGAAGGCCAATGGTACTTTGATAGTGGATGCTCGAATCATATGACATGTAATCCTCAGCACCTCTCAAATATTAAACCTGTTGGTTCACGACAGGGTGTTACGTTCGGAGATGGAGGAAAGGGCAAGGTGATCGGCTGTGGGACATTGAAGGTTCCGGATCTACCTGAGCTCGACGTCATCTTGGTCGATAAATTTAAAGTAAACCTGCTCAGTATTGGTAGATTATGCGATGAAGGAAGGTTAGTTACCTTCACTCGCACGTCCTATCATGTAATGGACAGTTATGGAAACTCTCTGATGGCGGGAAGCAGATCAACAATCAAGTGCTATCTTCCCTTCACAAATGATGCAGGAGGTATTGAAGACATGGGTTAGACACCTTCGGAAACACCCCCTTGAACGGTCCCTAATGCAGTTCCAGAAGATGACCAATCTGTTAGAAGACAAGCTTCGAGCTTACTTCATTACTATGCCCTAAAGTTTACTATGGACGGTCTCAAGCAGGCACCCCGAGCATGGCACGAGCGTCTCACCGTGCTTCTCGTCAACCATGGCTATATGTGAGGGGGATTGGGAAAGACCCTTTTTCTGTTTGTGAAGCACACAAGGTCAGACTTTATTTTTGCACAAATCTATGTTGACGATATTGTGTTCGGTTTCAACACCCAGAAGCTGGTGGATCTGTTCGTGGAACAGATGCAGAAAGAGTTCAAGATGAGCATGTTTGGAGAGATGAACTACTTTCTGGGACTCCAGGTGATTCAGAAGGATGATGGGATCTTCATATCACAGAGCAAGTATGCCAAGAACCTAATAAAGAAATTTGATCCTGAGAAGGCAAGTCACAAAAGAACGCCAGCTGCTACTCACTTGAAAACCACCAAAGACGATGTTGGAACGAAGGTCGACCAGACAATGTACAAGAGTATGATTGAGAGTCTCCTATACTTGACAGCTAGCAGACCGGATATAGCGTATGCAGTGGGAGTATGTGTAAGGTACCGGGCAGATCCGAAAGAAAGTCATTTTCTACAAGTGAAAAGGATCATAAATTATGTATGCGGAACTGTGGACTTTGGAATCTGGTATATCAAAGACACCAACCCTTATCTGGTTAGTTACTGCGACGCTAATTGGGTAGGAAACGCAGAAGATTGGAAGAGCACGTCTGGAGGTTGTTTCTTCTTGGGAAATAACCTGGTTTCTTGGTTCAGTAAAAAGCAAAACAGCATCTCGCTTTCTACAGTTGAAGCAGAGTATATCGCTACAGAAAGTTGCTGCACTCAACTACTGTGGATGAAGCAAAGGTTGTCTAAGTACGGAGTTGAACAGAAGGTGGTGACCCTCAAGCATGGGACAACGGACAAGCAATTGGCCGATATCTTCACCAAACCATTGGATGCTGCACAGTTTGAAACACTCAGATCCTCCTTGGGTCTATGTGTTGTCAAACACTAAAGTGTTCCAGTAAGTGGCCCATCACAGGGAACACTCCAGCAGAACAGTTGGATGGACCACTTCAGAAAGAGAGCTGGAACAGAAAGTGCACTTATGAGGATGAATATATTTAAATATTTC
Source organism: Rhodiola kirilowii (assembly GCA_033675215.1). Classification (NCBI taxonomy): domain Eukaryota; kingdom Viridiplantae; phylum Streptophyta; class Magnoliopsida; order Saxifragales; family Crassulaceae; genus Rhodiola; species Rhodiola kirilowii. The sequence continues at coordinate 11,038,367 of CM066200.1, forward strand.
GGAGATTTTTTCCCCGTTATGAGGAAAGACGAGATATTCTCGAAGGCATTTTTGGGAAGTTGAAAAGACCGACCTTGATTTGAAAATCAAATTTGTTTCACCTACTGCCATTCTCACGCTCCTTCCAAACCCTAGAACGACAGTCTATTGCGAAATCTCTCGATCATCCTACTTTTCGGCGACAATGGTGAACACCAGGAAAACCTCCAAGAACATTGTTAAGTCTTCACAAGAAACCAGGAAGGCGGATATGAATTCTTCCAAAGCTCTGGCAGCAAAGTCTCAAATCTTTAAGTCGAAGATGCCGAAGATACCGAAGGTGAAAAAGGCGTCACCTTTAGACACCGACACTGCAACGATGACCACTGTCTAAGTTACAATCGAAGGAGGCGTTCCAGCAAACCCTAAAGTTGGAGTGGTGGAGAAGAACGGACTAGAACCTGCTGCAAAGCAGAAGATGGTGCCCTCGCTAACCAGGGAGGTTACATCTAACCAATCCGATGCTAGTTCGACATCAACAAGTGTTATTCCTCCACCAGTTTTGCCCCAATCTGAGGTAATTCCAAACTCTAAGGCTCCGTTTAATTCTTTCGTGCATGTGAATAATGTCGTTCTTGAAAGTGAGTTTATGGACAAGGAAGTGAATGTTGAGAGTGTTAAGGGTGGTGAAGCCAGTAGGGTTGTGGTGAATATGGTTGTTGTTAGAATTGTAAAAGAAGGGGAACCCAGTATGCATGTATCCAAGGTTGCTGGTGGCTCAGGAATATGGAGGGAGAAGATCCATGCTTCTGGATACGTGCGTCCGGGAGGACTTCGGAGGAAGAAGGGGACACGTCAAGTAGTGTCTCCAAGACAGTATCTGGCCAAGATAAGTTCTATCAGAGGAAGGGTTGTTGCAATGTCTTACTCAGAGACTGAACCGCTCCTTGGATCCTCAAGCCAGAGGAATGTGACTATTGATGAAGAGTCAGAAGTTGGTTCAGAAGAAAAGCGTGAGACTTCAGGTGGTGAGCAGCATGCAAAGAAGTCTGGTGCTGAAGAGTCTGAGCCAGTCGAAAAAGATGATGAACTAGATGATATCTACAAGGAAATTGATGATGTTGTTCAACAATTGCAAAAGTAAAAGGTCTCAGTGCCTATTGTACCGAGACCAGATCAACCCTCAGAAGCTGGAGTTAGAAGTTGAAGAATCCGTACCTGCCAACAGTTCACAAGCTACAAAGGAGGAAATTGTGCAAGCAGATGATGTTTCAGGAAGTCAGCCGGGAGTTGAGACAGTTCTTCCTTAAGAGTTCTCAGCCTCAGAAGCAGTTTCAGTGGAAGAATCAGATAGAGCTCCATTCAGTGTTCAAGTGTAGAAAGCCCGTGAGGAGGTAGATCCCTCAACTTTTTCTGATGCCGAGATGGAGGATGTTGAACAGGCTGGTCTCTCGTCAGACGCCCCCTCAGAGGATGCTCAAGATGCCATCCCTCTTGCTGAACTCAATAATGCAAAGAAGGTAAAGGCTAAAAAGAAGGATTTGTTTCAAAATCTAGTTGAACAAGAGGTTGCCACCCAAGCAGAAGGAATCCACTGTGTAGGGGGAGCAGATGTCTCCAAGAAAAGGAAACGTAAGGTTCCAATTCCAGTTTCAGTAGATGCTAGCCAATGTGAAGCAATCAATCCTGTTTCAACAGATGCTCCGACTGGAACTGTAAAACATGGCATATGGTTCGTTAATAAGGATGCAGCAAAGAAGTGGAAGTCTATTATGAATAGGAAGATTATTCCAGAAAAGCCTCTTGCAGAGAAATGTTATAACAGAAAGGAGGTTGTCCATGTATAAAAGCAGACATGCCTGATAGGGACCGTGACCAAGAGCAAACCGTTCGATGACCAGCTGGTTCGTGAAGCAATAGCCAATCTTCCACCACAGTTTGGTGTAGTTGGTGATAAGGACTATGGAGTAGTCTACGTTCAATGCAGAAGAATTGGAATCAACCCTCTTCTCATCGACACTTATTTCCAGATGGATGATCCAGAAGTGGATGATGAGGAACTTGACTATGACAAGATTGCTGACACCATCACTGCGGGTTCGTTCCCTTGGTGGCCAGAGTCCTCTGCTATTCCTACGACAGATCTGACAACCTTCTACTCAATGCTCTTTTTCATTGTCATTGCCAATTGGATGCCAACCTCTCATCCACAGTCAGCAAGGACCTAGCACACCTGCTCTATCAGATTGGGAACAAGATGCGGTTGAATCTGGGAAGAGTCATGTTCAACCAGATTGCGGATCATGCCACATCATCTCGAAGCCTTCATCAGATTATGTTTCCATCCCTCATATATGAACTGATCCTCAACCGGGCTCCGGAATTGAAGACACCTCATGATCATCTCTCAAAGGCCCCGCGGAAATTCATCGTGGATCATAAACTCTTCTAGGGTTGCCATAAGAATGACCTCCAAGACTCGGGACAGAAAAGGAAAAACATCCCAGAATCGTCAAGGAGAGGAGCTTCTAGGGGATTGCAGACGGCTCAGACTAGGCAAGACTCACTCCCGAAGGAACTGGAGATCATCCTCGCAATTGACAAAGAACAACGGACACGTATCAACAAATTGGTGTGTATGCTTCGCTACCCCAGTGATGATGATGAAGAAGATGATGCGGTAACTATTAGCGACTCTGATGATCTCTCGTCAGCATAAAGGTCCATGCCTGTAAACTCTGAACTTGTTATATTGCTAGTGCTTGTTCTGGCACAGTTAGTCTTCAGTTTGAACTAGATTGGACCCCTCGCCAGTTTGTGGCAAAAAGGGGGAGTATTTTGAGGTGACCAATTTTTGTTCCCTCAAGTATGTCTAAAGCCTAGATAGTTAGATAGATCTAGTCATCTAGTAGGTTTGGTTTTGCCAAAATGCCAAGGGGGAGATTGATGTTCCCTTGAGTGGCACGTATTTGGCAAAACGTCTTTAGACAGTTCGAGCAGGAGTTCAGGGGGAGTTTGAACACATTCTGGAACTAAAGTACAGCGTGGAGCAGACGCAGGAATGCAATCCATAATGTTCTAAAGATCGAAGATCTTTTCGAACTAAAGTCGGCCAGCAAAGATTTTGAACTTCAGATATTCAAACGAATATCTTCACATCCGTTTGAAGAAGGATGGCCGACTTGTCATGGAAGAATTATCAAGATCTTCCCAAATATTTGATTAAGATATACATCGATTATTTAGGAATATTTCCTAAATATTTGATGAGTATATCTGAAATAGATTTGGATCTCGCCCATGCATATAAATAGAATGCTAGGGCATCCATATCTGCATCGCTTCCTGAGAGAAAAAAACACGAGAGCTTCGTGAGATTGGAGGAGGAGCGACGGCCGGCTGAGTATTCCATACCAGAATATGAACGGCAAAGAAGCAGTCTGTTCAGTGTGCTGTTCAGACTGTTCTTGAAGAACTACATAGCGCACACACATGTGATCAAGATACGCCTCAAAAGATGGTACTAGACTCTAGGAGAGGTTCAAGACCAGGTCGAGAGGAAGTCTCGTCCTGCCCATAGGGGATCGAGGTGAGCTGCGGTGAACCGAGATTGCAAATCCGAGAGACGGAGTGTTAGAGGCCAGGCTATTTCAAACAAGGTGTTGTGCAATCGTAAGTCCACTTGTTGCCCTAAACTCGTAATAAGATTTGTGACCCTTTAGGGTGTGGGAATCCCCCCAGAGTAGGTGAAGCCGAACTGGGTATCATTTTGTGTGTCTCGTTCTTTCATACTGGTGCACAACTGTCTCAAGTGTGTTCCAAGTATAGTTGGGACACCATGTTGAAGAGGTGCTTAAACAGATAACAGTATTTCACATTGGATGTTATGCGTCATCTTTCCGAGACAGCATAAAGTTCTTTGGCTTGATTCATCGATAGAAGAGAAGGATATAAACGCTGATGCAAAAGAGTTGGTGGAAACGTAAGTTTGTAAATAACTTTTGTCTTATAACTTGTATTAAAAAGTCACTAATAATTACAATATTGTGTTTGTTTTAGGGGATTAGATCGATACTACCAAGGATGTGTACCGAGGAGTACACGTAAAGTAGAGTGGAAGAAAGTTTTGGTATTCACAACTAAGACAATTTTATTAAATATTTTTTTCATTTATAAAGTATGTTAACTGCGGTTCTTGATATCGTGCAGTGTCCAAGACAACCACCTAGCCATTTTTGTGGTTATTATGTCCTTCAATATATTCGGGACATTATAGCATTTGTACGGGCTAATAATGGTGCGGAGGTTGAAGACATTAACCAAGTGAGTTTTTTTAGAGATATATATACATATGTTATTCATTTAACTGTTTACTTGTTGATTGTTGATTTAGTTATCTTGTTTTCTCTCTTTAATTGTTGATTTATCTTTTTAGAAGTTAGTCGTTAATTAATCTTTTTAACGCTTACTCGTTTTCACTCTTTAATTGTTGACTTAGTTCTCTTGTTTTTTATAGTACTATTTTCCTAATGGAGTAGAGTCATACGATGTCGACAAGATTCTTGAAGTTCGGGATGAAATCGCCTACTACCTACGGGACTATGTGACCACTCATTTCGCGTTATAGGACATAAACATAGACAACATTTGTTATGTGATGTTTTGTGGTGTATTTGTACCAAAGAGACAAATATATGTGTATGAATGATTTTGTATTGCAAATTCAGTGAAATGATGTTTACCATGTACGATGTATTGTATTTACAAGTTGGAACATCAGGGTTTATTATTGATGTTTAATTTCAGGTGGATTTGAGCTTTTGTAAAGCCAAATCTGCCATTTTTTTTGAAGCTTATGCATCGGTTTTTAAAGAAACCGTTGCATAATGTGCATCGGTTTTGAACATTATGCATCGTTTCAATGAAAACCGTTGCATAATGTGCGGACATTATGCATCGGGTTTTAAAGAACCGTTGCATAATGTCTGGACTTTATGCATTGGTTTCTCAGAAAAACCGTTCCATAATGTGCGGACATTATTCATCGGTTCAAAGAAAAAGTGATGCATAAAGTCCGCACATTATGCAACGGGTTTTTAAGAACCGATGCATAATATCAAAAAAACGATGCATAAAGACCTGTTTGTAGTAGTGCCTCTTCATATCATTCATTTGTGGAAACCATGAAATATGCTAGAGAGTCACTATCCTTAGAAGAGGTCATATCAACCTTAAAGTCCAAGCAGATGGAAGGAAATTCATCAAATGCAGCTGTTGAAGGGTTAACTGTACAGAGGAAGTTTGAAAGAAAGAATTTCCAAAAGAAGGGAAAGGGTGGATTCAAGCCAAAACAACAAGGTTCTCAACAACATTCTGGGGCTAAGAAGCTAAAGTGTTTCCTGTGTCACAAGGAGGGGCATTTTATGAGAGACTGCCCTGAGAAAAAGAAGCAAGGTTTTCAGAAGAATGGGGAAAAAGTAGAGGCAACAGTTGTGGAGGAAAAAGGCTATGAAAGTGCTGATGTCCTGGTTGCTATTGATGTTGCTGGAGCAAAGGGCTGGATTCTGGACAGTGGGTTTTCCTACCACATGACTCCAAATAAAGCTTGGATCAAAGAGTTCAAGCAGATGGATGGAGGAATGGTGTTGCTGGGTGACAGCACTGCCTTGTCGCGAGGCAATGTGTACAAAATTAATTTATAAGTCCGCTACTCGTGACTTTACTATTGGGTAGTAAAGCAGTAAGTAGGGGTCGAACCCAAGGGAATTAGTGGATAGTTGTTCTTTCGAAAATGGAAAATTAAATAAGACAGTTGGGGGTTGGTTGTGATTTTAGTACTGAAAGTAATGTGGGTTGGTTGTGATTTTAGTACTGAAAAGTAATGACTGAAAGTAAAGAAAGTAAATACAGGACTGAAAGTAAATACTGAAAAGTAAAGTGCTGGAACAGTCAAGTTCAATGTCAACCGCAAACACACTTTTGGTTTGTCGCACGCTGTGTCTCAAGCGTGATGCGCGCCAAAGTTGTGTTGGATTGATGTTGAACAAGTCTGTAGTGAAAGTAAAGTGCGGAAAGTAAATACTGAAAAGTAAATTGCTGGAACAGTCGAATTCAATATCGACTAATCAACATACTTTTGGTATGGACTGATATTGAAAGGGTCTGTAATAAGCGACAGAAAGTAAATTACTGAAAAGTAAATTGCTGGAAAGTAAATGTGCGGAAATTAAAGTACTGAAAGTAAATGACTGAAAATAAGCAGTTGATAATGAGACTGAAAGTAAAGTGACAGGTGATGCTTTAATTAAAGGAAAGGATTCGGTTTTAGGGGCCTTGTATCATAAATCTGTTCATCATCGACCTCTAATGATCATACTACGTGTTTAAAATGTATCAAGGCTATTTCTAGCACTCGACTTGCCACACCGTCTAGTCCTTTTCAAGACATAGAACACTTGTTCTATTTAGGCTAATTCCTCCTTTCGAAGTATCTTAGCCTTATGTGCATCCACCTGATCAATCATTTCCGATCAACCAAGTGGTTTTTTAAAGAGGTTGAACTCTACAGAAAAGCTTTGCTCTTTCGAGCCTCCACTTAACCACGTATGTTCACGAACCCCATGGAAGAGCTTTTCTCTTTCGAGCCTCCACTCAACCAATCCAATAGTGTTCTAACCTAATATATGGCACATAGAACAAGTTTAAACACAATAGAGGCACTAAGAGAAGGGTCTAAAACATGTTTTGATACAAGCACACCCCTTCAACCGAATGAAGGGTTTAGCTACGATTATCCATGGAAGAGGACATCATAGCTAAGTGCTTGAAAAGTAAAGGTTTTTGAAAGACAAAAAGTAAAGTTTTTTGAAAGTAAAAGACAAGGAAAAGCTTGAGCACTTCAAGAACCAACAACAGTACTCAAGAACAAACTTGGAGCTTCCAATATCAAAGTAAAGTGTTTACAAGGATTGTGCCTAAAATCTAGAGATATTTTCTACAAGGACTATGAGACTTGAGACTACAATTTTGGACATTGAACAAAGGAGAGGGAATGTGGTATTTATAGGCAAGGGGAGAGGAGGAGGGCCAAACACATGGCAAAGGGGGAGAGGAGGAGAGCCAAAGCCGCCGGCCATAGGTGGCTTTCCCCAAAGCCGCCGCCCATGTGTTACTCCCCAAGCCAAAGCCGCCGGCCATGAGGTGGAGGAGGAAGTGAGTGGGTTATGATATTTGTCTCCCAAAAGCCATCGGTTCCCCCTCAACTCCGGTTAGAGCTTGGTTGCATCATGAGTGCTTCTTGGTTGCAATCAAAAGACAAGGCACAAGCCTTGCACATGGGTGGCTAGACTTGGCATTCACTTGAGTTCTTGATCTTTATTGAGGTTTGAAACAAGTCATTGGGACATGTTTGAGTGATTCTACGTTGGGTTCATGAAGGTTGTAAAGCCGGAATCTGGTCGTGGCCTGGAATGACTTGTAATCCATTTTTAGCTTTAAGAACTCCTTTTTAGCTCGTTTCATCTCTAATCCTTGAAATAGCCTGTAGAACAAAAGTGAAACTAACAAGTAAAAGTTGTATAGACAAAGTGTCTAGTTTGGTGGGTTTAACTATCTTAATGAATCATATAAATATGGTCCATCAGATCACCCCACACTTTTAGTTGTTCGTCCCGAACAATGCTATTCAAAAGAGGCACACACAATCCAAGTAAAAACTTTAAATAAGAAAGTGAGAACGTGGGACTAGATTTATCCTATTCATGCAATACTTACTTGTTACCAATCTAAACCGTGTAAATAATTAGAAGAAACTTGATACTTGTACCTTCGAGCTGAGATGCAAATTAATTCGGATGATTCGGGAGATAGCCCTTTTCAGGCTCCTGGACTGCATTCTCGGGACCGACTCGCACTATATGGTTTTCTTGTAGCTTTCTCTAGCACGTGATTTGGTTTGGGTTTCAATGATCTGAGCTCTTTGATTTCCTTTTGGTGAGGGACAGCTTTTTGAAGTGACTTGGTCTTTGACCTTTGATGTTGAATTGGAGTTTCTTCACTTTTGTTTTGGTTAAAACCTTCACAATTTTGGCCTTCGGCCTTTGATTTGCTTCTTCGAGCTTTGCTTCTTTGTGACTTGCTTGTCAATTTTCTCAACCTTTTTGGGAGGTCCAATCATCGCCCGAGAGCATATGGAAATACCTCCCCGCTCTTTCTCATCCTCACCGTTTCGCTCGGGTCAAGGTGAGGGTCGCTCATCTATTTTCCCGGCTACTAGGACTAGAGATAGGACGGTCTGATTCCCATCCCGTCTCTTGCATAAACGCTGCATGGCGGAGATGACTCCTGACTCAACTGAAACCCGAAGTGCAGCCTCCACTGACTTCGTAAACCATATAGTGAAATTGGATCCTTTGAGTGCTTGCCAAGCCTCTCTAGGGCATTTTATATCAACTCCACATCCCCTGTATATCTCAGCACAGCGGGACAAATGAGAAGTTACATCCTAAGTTTTTATACAGTTGAGATTTCACAAGGTAAATGCTTGAATTTAGATCTATCTTTTTCACATTCTCAAGTTCATATTTTCAAAAAGATAATATTAAGGGAAAAGGAAAAAAGAAAGCATGTTAATCAACTATGTACAAAGGCGGTTCTCACCCCACACTTTTGAACGAAGGCGTGCCTCTCGGCAAGACTTAGTTCAAAAGCCGATTGCAAGCAAATATTTACAAGAGAAGGAAATGACATTAAGGAAAAAGGGAAGAACTGAACTCCCTTTACGGTGTTGTCACATGTCGTGGAACGACA